>CM077466.1:15835147-17035147 GCA_039654755.1 Calcarius lapponicus
GGACACGAGGCAGTCACAGATGAATGGCTCTGACTGCAGCACAGTGCCGGAGTGCTCAGCCCTGATAGATCTGTGCAGGAGCAGGTTCTGCCAGCTCTGAGTTGTGTCTTTGGCTGGAGGAGATTTGGCAGGCACAGGTTGGCCCTGAGCTGTGTTTCAGGGTGGGGACAGAACTCTGGTACCCAGATGCTGCTGATGCTGCTGAATGCTGGTTTGCAGAATCCAGCACTGCTCTCACTAGGGGTATCCCACCTGCTGTGCGGGACAGCAGGCTGCTCCTCTAGGGGACAGGGGCCATGGCAGTGTTGGCCTGATTGTCTTAAAATCACAGAATCATCATAGAATGGTTGGATTGGAAGTTCACTTTGACCCTTTTGCCATGGGCAGGGTCACCTTCCACTAGACCAGGCTGCTCGAAGCCCCATCCATCCTGGCCTTGAACACTTCCAGGGATGAGGCATCCAGAGCTGCTCTGGCCAACCTGTGCCAGTTCGTTTGACTGCCCTCACAGTAAAGAATTTTATTCTGATATTTCATCTAAAGCTGTCCAGATGTCCTCTTTTAGTTTAAAGCCATCATCCCTTTATCCTGTCACTACATCGCTGTTTTCCAAATTACCACTTAGTACCTTTTGATGTTGTTTTTAAATCCAGAAAATCTCCTATTAAATCCAATGTATTGAGACATTAAACATCATATTAACCATGCCTCTATGCAGAGTTCCTAAATTATCCCTGGGGAGCTCTAAATCCGTCACAGCATCTCAGCTGTAAGAGAGGGGGAGCAGTGCCACATGTGGTAGGTGTGAATGGTAATTCCCTAGCTTTCTATTTTTGATGATGTTGGAAGAGTTGAAGATTTGTTATCCACAGCAGTCACTTTGGTCTGGTTGTTCCATTTTCGTTGTCAGTGGTAGGATTTTTATATGCCATCACTTTCATTAGCACTTAATTGTTGGCACAGAGCCTCAGCTGCCAAATTACCTGTCTGCTTGCCACATGAGGGGCTATTGTGTTATTTGCCTTCTGAAGAAGCTGTGCCATTCCAGAGTTAGGAATTGGTTTTTGCTTCACAGAGGTACTAAACACTTCTCCATCTTGTATTAAGTATAAATAGAAGATCAGGTTGTCCTTCAAGCCACCGAGCATGCTAGTGGGACAGAAGGCTGCAGACATCAGGGAGCTGCCGCCCAAGCACTGGCAAGAGATTCTGAGGTAGCACAGGAGAACAGGGCAGAGCTTGTTGTAGCTACGAGAGCCACCAGCTGACCTGAAGAACAGGAATGAGCCACCTACAAGCACAGTGGGCAGGGGGAGGGGTGGTGTGTAAAGCTGTTCTATTTTCTTTAAATAGAAACTGTCACAGAGCTGAGGTCTAGGTCAATGTTCTGGCCACAACTTGCGTCTGCAGTGCCTCACTGAGCTCTCACAGTAATCACTGATCTGTCACCAGGAGCTCTGCAGGGACATTTCCTGAGATTTCACTCTCTGTACCTGAAGGGCTTTGTGCAGCTGAGTGCTGCTGCATCACTGCAGAAGGCAGGCACTGGGGCTGGCTGCCTGGGCGATGCAGGGAAGAGGGGATTGGCGGGATGTTCTCTGCACATCTCTCATTTTAACAAGTTCAGATGTCTCTCAGTTTCATTTTATTTCCATCTGCTTTACCCTCAGGTTCATGACACCCTGGTGTTGCAATTTACCCAGAGCTTGTGGACAGATGAACACTTAATGGGAATTTTATCTATCTTCTGCATGCCTGGTGCAGACCAGGGACTTGAACCAGTGTACTGATGTTTTGATGAATGCACTGATCACCCACTGCTTGTGCTCCAGAAATAGAAGATCCTTTGTTTACTCCTTTCTATCAGAATTAAGACAGCTTGGTTCACTAAATTTGTTGACTCTGTGGCAAACATGCAGCACAGCAAAGGCAGAAGCTGCTGTTCACTTACCCAACCAGAGGGCCTGGCTATAATCTCATCTCCCTGCCCTGGGTGCCCTCCTGTGGACATGAAGCTACAAAGGGGGAAGTTTAGTAAAGACCCTGCTATCTCCAGGACATGATGGATATGTTCAAGACATTTCTAGGGTAGACGTGCTCCTGGATCTGTTCAAACCCCACAACTGTAGTTTCTAGAGCAGGAACACTCAAAGTCTAGCTCCTGGCTTCAGATGGATCATCTTGTTTCCTGCTTTCTTTCCACTAAAAACTTTTATTCTGTTGTATTGAAAGTTGCCAGAAGCATTGAGACATGAAAAACACAGATCATCTAGAATATTGTGTCTTGTGTGAGGAGGAAAAAAACAACATAGGGAGGTATTATAATCTAACTGTTGTGGTGTGCAAAACTGTCAAAAGAAGCCCTTTGTCCACACCCCAATGAAGATGTGAGCTGTTCCCCACTGAACTGGTTGCCTCTGGCATGGAAGATATTTCAGTGCTTTGAAAATGTGAAGAGATTTTAACATTTAACTGGGGAAGGTGCACAATATCTGCCATACTCAGGAAGTGCACCCATAGAGCAGCCAAACATGATATTTTTGTCTGTGTCTTGCAATTGTGTGAAGAAACAACCACAGTGAGCACCATCCACCTCTCCTGCAGGAGAATCCCACAAACCCTATAGAGGACATTTCCTACACATGCTTTTGGAATAGGACTTGCAGCAGCTTCAGCTTATGTGTGGACCTTGCCCCTAGAACTGAACTTCCACCTTTATGGTTAAATTTGGGTTAGCATGACACCATCTAAATTACCCACTTTGCTTGAGAACATGTTACATCGGACCAACATTTCAAATGCTGTGTACAATGACTCTGCAGGGACACCCATAAGAGAAAAGTGCTTCTGGGAGCTACAGCATTTTAATACTGAGTTCTTTAAAGCACGTGAACGGTAGGTGCCTGAAATGTTACCTCCTTGTACAAGATAAGAGTTTCTTTAAGCAGAATTCAAAATCAAGCAACTTTTATCACAATAAATACTGCCAGGGAACTTCAGGTGTCTAAAGGTAATCTGGTAAAAATTGGGGTCTAAATTAATATTGAAAGGAAAAGATGGAAAAACAGGCTGTCCTCCTTCACTATTTTTTAAATAACTCATTCATTGATAACAATATTCAGGCAAAAGAAGTGTTTGGAAGACTGAATATTCAGAGATAGCATCCAATTGTTACCAATGTCATGGCCATTCCTAGTCACAGGTAGCTCATAGCTGCAGTAACAGTTTCATTAAATTCCAAGTATGCCATCCATCCTTCTCTCTGCCTACCAGAACTTGGCCACAGCTCCACTTCCAGTCTGCTCTGGGAACTTAATGCACCCTAGTCTGGGCAAGGGCAGGGACTTTTCGGTAAGTCTGGTTTCACTACCTGCTGACATCAGGCTGAGACTTCCAGCATCGGAGAAATAAATCAGTTCATCTGATGGTCTCCTGGTTCCCAGCACAGGTGAGACTATAAGGGGCAAGTTGCTTTGATTTTGCTATATTTCTTCATGGCTGGGGCAGGGATGAGGTTTGGGAGCTGGGTGTGGGGACAGAATGGGGGAAGTTTGGCAGCCCCTTGAGTACAAGTGGAGTAAAATATTTTGTTCTGGTGTGTAAACAGTTATAAATTCTGATTCATCTTATGAACTTATTTCTAACTACAACCCTCAGCATAAATGAAAACTTCCCTGTTGTGTTTAAAAAACAAATCTTATCTATGTCCCTGGAAGGCAAAGCCCAGTGCTGGCGCAATAATACCCAAGACAGGTTGAACAGGTTTGGTGCAGCTGAACTTGTGAACCAGAGCTGGATTTCATTCCACCACTTTGGTGCATAGAAGGAGAGAGCCACATAACTTTCCTCAGTAGGCCACATAAAAACACCCTCAAAGGCAATGTCTGGAGCCTGCTTAGACCAGGGGCCAAGCATGACACAGGAGCTGTTTCCAGAAGCGATAGCCAGGTGAGAGTGAGGCAGAGAGGGAAAAAACCTATAGTGGGAATGACTGGAAGTCCTCCAAAAAGCCTTCAATTTCTGTATCTGAAGGGCAAAAATGACTACGATGCATGGTCTTGATCTCCCCTGGTAAATCTCAATAAAGCAAACAAGACTGCTTTTTGTGTACTTACCTGAAATTAACTTTTCTAAATATCTGAAGAGTGTAAGTGGTGAAGGCATCTCCAGGAACTGGTACCTGGAGATGCCTCTGTGAGGTCCTTCCTCACCATGCACCAGCCCAGTCCCACCTGCAGATAGTTTCTACTGGCCACAGCTAAGAAGAATCTTTGCATCTGCTGTAACTAAGCTTGACCCAGTGCTGGGGTGGCCAGGGCATGGATGTAGATGAAGCAGTTTCACCTCATGCTCTCTCTTTGGAAGGGACAGAAATGGCTCTGACTGGAGTGACACTCAGAGGTCTGGCTTTGAGCCTCTCTAAGGAGCTATGCTGCAGCAGGCTATTTAATGTCTGCTTGCTCAAATAGAAAGCTGAAGACCCTAAAGGCCTCTCCAGCTTCCCATAGTGAAGCTGTCATTTAGGCTGTTTAGCACCAAAGATTAGATTTGCACTGTTTTCCAATAACCTACTGTATCATCATTTACTCACTCTACTGATACTCCAGCAGATTTCAATGACCTTCTCAAAAATAAAATCAGACTAGATTGACATATTTGCTGTAGAAGATGCTAATCAATATCTATTTTGTTAGCCAATATGGTTATGTCTCCTGTTATTGTGATTTATTTCGTTTTTGTTGACCAAAGGTGGTTGAATGGGTGATAACAGTACTGAAAGTGGCAAGGGTTAATAAATTCAGATGAGGTTGTCATCTTATTACCAGAATGCAGGAAGTGAAGCACAGCCATTTAATTAACCTAGTCGCAATGAATTTTATGCAACATGCAGTTAACACTTCATCTATTAAAACCACGAAGCAGATGGTAGTGAGCAGTTTTGTCTGCCATAAATAGGGTACCAATTTAAATTACTTGCTGCACAGGATTTTATTGGATGAAATTATCTAGATATTAAATGGTAAGATATTTAATAATCTCTTTCTTTAAAGTCATGCATATATGAGACTCTTGGTCCAATAGTAGAAAACTCAATTATTTTCATGAAATCTCCAAAATGGAGAGCTTGGAAAAAAAAAAAAAAAAGACAAAACCTTGATGAATTGACATTTCTTCAAACTCCAAGGCCTTCAGTCATTATCTGTGCTAGAGAATATATACTCCATTATAAAGTTTTACCCTACTTTCTCTATCTGCGTAAGAGATTTTTATTATTCACATAAATGGGTAATCCTAGATGACTATTAAAAGGCCACATTTCTCAATAGACCGGTAGTCTCACTCTTGCTCTTGAAAAATGATTGTGATAAATATTACCAAATTTAACATTTTCCTTTTCATTTCCCACAGTTAGGAAGAGTTATGTGAGCACATGACTGTACATATGGGCAAGGGGGCTGTATATCAGAGGCACAGTGGGCAGCTTGGTGCCTGAAGCTGAGTAGCTGCTTTGCTTCCCTGTCTTTTATCCTAGGGAGGGGAACATAAACTTAAAAAACCCAAACAAACAAACAAGCAAAACGAAGCACAGTTCTGTGATATGGCTTCATATGCACACAACAATTCAGACATTTCTGGAACTTGCCAGCTCTTAAAATTATTTCATGCACAAAATTGCTGCCCTCATATAAAATACACGGCAGAGGAAGAAGCAAATAGGCTCTCCTAAAATCACGATTGCCTCAGGACTGTGTGAAACCTGTTTCTTAGCAGAGAAGCAAATGTTTGTTTGAAATCAGAGCAAAGTCCCAGGAAGAAAAGCAAAGCCTGAGCCAGCAGAGCAAGTAGGTCGCTGCATGCCCAGGATTGTGCAGCTCCCACAGTCCTAGGCAAGGGCAGAAAATTGTCTTTGCACTCCTTCAGAGAAAACAAATCTGACCGACTTTCCTTCAGCATTCTCCTTCTGCCTCCAAAGACAGAGGCTTGTCAACCAGGCTGTGCTTCTGGTGAATAGGGTTCATTAAGCCCACAGAAAGCCAGAGGGTGTGCACTCATTTGTTTGAATGACTCTCGGAGACTCCTTTATTTGAATGACTTTTTCCTTAGAGAGGCAGAAGGCAAGTGTGTCCTTTGTCACCTCCTCTGATTGCTCTGTCCACTGAACCGCTAGCAATAGCTATCAGAAAATCTCCAGAGATTGGAGGCATCACAATCCATGACAAAGGACATAAATTGCTCTTTTCACAGATGACATCCCACTTTATCTCAGTAAAACACAAATCTGTGTTCAATACCTGAAAAAGTCCTGGAGCATTACTCCACTGGAGCTAAATCAGAGGTGATCCTTACACAATCATCCAGGGAGATTTTTTTCATTTTCTATACTATTGACCTCCAGGGGAATTCAACTATTTATTGGTACCAACCCCACCCTAGTTAAGCAAACTGCCACAGTCCTTTTTCAGCCCATCCTATCAGGAAGGAAGGATTTCATCTGCTATTGAAAGTACTGGCACAGGTTTGGCTTGGCTGTAGCAAAAACCAGTTACATATGGTTACCAAGTGAAAGTAACACAAAAAAGAGACCAAGAGTAAACTTTCTGAGGCACAGTAAAACCACAAGAAATATTAAGGCTTTCCCTGGTGGGCACATGTGGTTATCAGGCAATGTTACCTGTCCTCTTGGGAAGGGCATGCAGGGCTCCCAGCACCAGCTCCTCTGCATGAGGAGCTGTGGGGCTCTTGACAACTCTTTATTCTTTCACATGTGGTTTGTGACTAAGGCTTATAGACTTCTTGAGGAGACAGGCATATCTAGAAACCATCCCATCACTTCTGGGAGAAGGAAAATCACATTATCTTTGGGCATCCACACTCACCTCCAGGCTGCCACAGACTGCCACAGCAATGAGACACAATGCTTGAAAGGTGAGAAGGAGAGAACTGAGGAGCAGAACATGGTTTTTGTTCAAGACCACAATGAAATCAACTTTGGACAGTTCAAAACTAAATTTTATTTGGTTTTCATTCAAACATACTATGAGTTGAATCCTTTCTAGCAATTGCTGCTGAAGAGAAATGGAGAGATAGCCAGATGGAGGAGGCAGTGCCCTAAGTCACAGGAGCTGCCACTGCTGCAAGGGGGATCTCTGCCTTTATTCACTCCAAAAAAAAAAAAAAAATACTCCATGAATACCAAAGCACATCAAAATCCGTAGCCTAACAGTTTTTCTCCTTTCATTAAGGATCATTAACAGGGTTTCCTATGACAATAAATAATGAAACAATGTAAAGTAGTTTAAAATATTGATTGGACATTGACGGATATTGATTGTATAGTGATGCTTTTGTTCAGATAGGTCAATATTACAAGTCAGTCTGAGATGCTGAAGCATTACAAGGCAAAACAACCAGTCTTGGCCAACTCAAGAGGTCAAAATCAGGCCCAGAAACAAACCCTGTCTCCTGATTGCCAAGTCAGTGCTTTATCAACAAAGTGCATTGCTCTTTAGTATATTCATTTATAATGCAGATTAGGTGGATGAGAGAAAAATTTAATCATTTAGAATGACTAATAACTATGCTAATGTGTTCAGATAAAATAAGCATTCACATATGCTGAAAGCCTTTATAGTGTAATAAACTTCTGTTATCTTTTGAGGCGTGCAGTACTTTGATTTTCATATACCAACTCCTTTTTATTTCAAGTGCAATAAAAAAATGGTTTTTTGAAAAGATTGCAAAGCTCAAGACTCCTGAACCTCATTTCAGTAGTGCTCGTGTGAAGTGCTGACAAACTACTCTGAACAGTGAGCTCAGGTGGTTGCGGTTTCTTTCGCTGACTGGGCTTTTTGCTCTCTGACAAAGTGTGTCAAACTAATTTGAAGACTTGCACTTCAGAGATGGCAAAGAGCTTAGAGGATATTGATTTCAATGAGTCTGAAACTTTGTGTGTACAGAAACACTAATCCCCTTGGAAGTTATTTTATTTTCCTGCATAGGAACAAAAACAATCTTTGATCCCCTATCTAAGTTTCTTTTGTTCTTCCTCATAACACAGACACATTTATAAAACATTTTAACAGCCCTGGTTGCTAATAATGTGCCAGTCTCTGGCACCATGTGTGACACTCACAGGCTTGCCTCTGGCTGCAATTTCCTGGCTACATCATTCCCACTGCAGCCACAGACCCCAAAGTTGTAGCTGCCAAGGTGCAGGTCAGGCTGGATATTTTAGGAAACAGATCCCTTTTGCCTGAAAATATCTCCAAGTGATGCTGCAGCCAGTACAGGAGGTCAGCTCTGGAGCTTAGCAGGCTGCATCACCATGGCATGGCCTGGCTAGACCTGGGGAAAAACATAATGCTGTTTTTTGCTCCTGCACTGCACCATGTCATGATTCTCCTGTATGGAGCACTTCAAAAGCAGAAAAGTAAGTGAGAAGTCATGGGAGAAAATAATCCCAGAGTGATACAAAACCAAAAAGAAGCGAGCCTTCACCATTAATTTTAACCTGCACTGAAAATAATTCATGTCAGTTTGGAGAAAATCAACTGTCTTTTATAGGAAACACAGTAATATTTGTTTAGTCTTCCTCCCTTGAGAAGAATGAAATATCAAAATACCTTGTCTATAAAAGGAAATATTTACCTGACAGAAAGGAATAAATGACCACATATTAGAAACATCATCAAGAACAATAGAAAGTCTTGGGGCCTGGTTTTCCCTTACAATGAGACAATAAAGAAAAAGTAAAATTAAAAAAAACCTAAAGCCATGGCATCTCGTTCTGGATAAAAGCATAAGCCTCACCAAAAGCATTAAAACAAGGAATGTGCCCTAAAATAGGAAACGGGGCCTCTTTACTCAGTTGACTTTTGTGAATGAGTGCAGAGAGCTCTAAAAAGGGATGGCTGCCAGCAGGAGGAAGGCAAATGATGTGGAGGGCATCATCAGGGAAAAATTAGCAGACGAGTCTACTGAAGCTGAGGTAGAAAATAGAAGAGAGGCTGACTAGGAAAATGCAGATCTTAGACAGCTTGTCAGGCAAAATTGTCTACCTGTTCCCATCTCCGTGGAGATGCATGAGTTATATTTGGTACTGGAGATTTTGTCATTCGCACTCCAATGAGTGTTTGCCTGCAAGAACCTGTATTTATATCACAAGGTTAAGTAGTCATGCTGGAAAGCAGTGCTGCAGAATGGACAGAACGAGACAGACATGCCCAAGTCTTTCTTTAAATATTCACTGCCACTCTTGTCTAGGCTAACTCTACAACTCAGCTCCCAAAGGCTGTATTCATTATGAAGAGGAGCTATGGAAAACAAAGGGTGATGGGAGGATTGGCAGTATTTAGCATTTCCCTGCAATGATGAAAACAGCCAGGAGGACAAGCAGCCCTGGCAGGCAGAGGTGAAGCTGCTGCAGGATCTGGGTGTGCGGGAGCAGGAGCAGTCCCGGCACGCCCCGCCGGGCGCCTCGGGTGCTGAGAGGAGCTGTGCACACACAGCTGGGTTAGCTCCTCATCCTGGCACCTGAGCCACTGTAGATAACAGTGCTCATCTGCTCTTTTCAGCTCCTTAGCAGAAATGTCATAGATAAGTGCAAGGTGTGAGTATTTAGGAGGAATATTTCCTTATCTTTTAATTAAGAATGTTACAGAAGTGAGTTGTTGTTTTTTTTTTTTTTTTTTCTTTTTGCAAGATAGGTATTGTAGTAGATTTTTCCAGTCTAACCTTTTATAGGCAAGGCATGTGATATGTGGTAAGAGCCATGAGAGGCATTTAAATTATCTCTTTTGAGACCTTTTCATGCTTATTTTAGTTCCAATAGAATTGGGTCTGCTCCATATGTCCTGATTCACTACAGGATGCTTTTCTTGTCAGAGGAGTGGCTCTGTTTGATCAAGATGGCACTGACCTCATTTGTGAAATCAAGTATCAACTCAGTGTATGGGGAAGTGTCTTCCTAGTGCAGCTTCTAACATTTTTTTAAAGAGTGGTTTAATACAAGTTCTATTAAGAGTAAGCCAAGGGCAAAAAAAGAACAAACCTTATGGACTCTCATATCACACAGACATTTAATTTTCCATTCACCTGATAAAAATTTTAATCAGAAAAAGGTCTTATCTGAAATAAGAGCACTATGGTATTGTTAACAGTCTTAGGCTTCTGTTGATGTGAAATCAACAGAAATTGCTGATGCTGAAATCATAATTGTAAGATTGGATAGCTCTTGTTTTTATTACTGGGAGTGAGAAAAATTGTCTATTATCATCTGCATGTTCTTATGCCCTTTTCACAGACTGGGGAGCTGAGGTAGAAGCTTTGCTTCATCACAACTGCCCAGACATTATCAAGGTGTATACACTATGTGAACAACTCAGTCCCCCTTTAATTTAAAAGCTGGAATATTCACAAAGCTATGACCTGAAGGACAAAATAAAAACAAAAGTGAAAGATATATATCTGAAGTGTCCTTAATAAAGAGCTGTAAAAATATTGGCTGACTACAGCCTTTGACTATATTTAGACATATGTTTCCCTGAAGAATTCAATCACCAAGGTAAAATACTGACGGTTGGTTTATGGTGTTGGTATTTCCCATTTATTTCTTCATTCATGTGCATGTGGAATAGGACAAACGAGCACCTGGGAGAAGAGAGCTGGGGATAGGCTGAGGAGGGGGCTTTGTGTCAGCAAGAGGGTGTGAGATACTCCCCCACCCAGGGAAATTTTGTGAGAAGTGAGTTACCCCCTGCTCAGGAAGTACAGACTCACAGAGATTAAACTGAATTTTTCACCTGGAAGAATTCCAGCAGCACTCATCTGGCACTTGCCTCAGAAAGCGCCTCTGAGGGACGCCCAGGCCTGTGCCCCCATGCCCAGGCCTGCTGTCAGGGGACAGCACGTGCACATCCAGGGCCTGAATGGAAATCAGCCCCTGGAATAAAACACAGCACAACTTCAGCCAGCGTGCAGCCAGCAGCACAACATGCCAGGGTGTTCAGGGAGGACACATTTGGGCAGCACAGCAGTGCTGGCAGCCGTGGCTGGGGCTCCTGCTGCCGGCCCTGCCAGTGCCAGGCCCTGGCGCGGCGCAGCACGCGCGGCCCGGGTGGCACGGCCCTGCCGCAGCTGCCAGCCAGAAAAATGTCCCAGGGAATGGCTTTCTGCATGGATGGAAGCCTCTGCCTGGCCTGCAGCGATGAACATGGATGGGAGTTAACTGGTAGGAAAAAGTGAGCAGCAGCATTTTTTGGATCGGCAGCTGGAAACAGAGAGGCCACGTGGGCTGTTTCTCAGCTTAAGCATCCTAGCTGAACTCTGCTCTAAAAGAGGAAATACAAAACATGCCTAAAATCTGACAAATGGTGCAGAAGGCTTCCCAGAAAAAGTACCTGGAGGAGGTCTTTGGAGAGTCATCCACTCTTACACTTTGGAAGGCTGTGTGCTCAGTGAGTGGGGCTAGGGTGGATTTCACGTGATGCAGCCCTGCATAGACAGTAAAGATCAAGGGCATTTACATTCTTGTGCAAAGCATCCAGGTTTGACCATTGTTACAGACAATTTCATACTCCCTGTTACAAATGGATCCATGACAAACTCCACTATGGCAACTTCTGTTGCAGTGAATTTCCAGAAATATGGGAGTTGCATTAATACTGGCAGCAATAGCCACGGCAATAGCTCCTTCAGAGTTGCTTGCCCCAACTGTTACAGAGAGGAATTCTTTCTGCCTTGTTTTTCTGCTGCTGTTTATAAATGTAGGAGATGCATATGATTGAAGTTTCTAGATCTGGAAATCATATTTTAATCTCAGCGTATGTGTCAGAGAGAGGCAAAACAGATTAGTTTCTGAATTAATGCTTGTATAAGTTCTGTGAACACTTAGACAAATTCATAGTCAAAAGGATAGTATCAACATTTAATTTAAAAGCCTCTTTAAGGAGTTTCATTGCCATATGTTGAAAATTTAATCTTTAAAAGAGAAAATATCTAAAATTTTGGCTTACTTCTCAAATGTGTCAATTGATATTTTGCTTAATTTGACCTATTTATCTTAAAACATTTATAATCTGTTAGGGGGATGTTCATAGCTAAATGTCCAATTTGGTTTGTTTGTTTTTTAAATCTGCCATTCAGTTGCCAAGAAATTAAACAAACAGATGCCACTCTTTTTTGAGGGGCTCCATTAAATACAATGTCTTACCCACCATCTGCTGGATCTGCAGCAGCAATTAACAGCTACACTCTATTCCCAGAGCAGAGCTGACAACAATTGATGGGGCTGGGATCCTGGCATTTTCTCCTTCCCACTCCTCACCCTCTCTCTTCCAAATACCTATAATACAATATTTCTGCATAGAGGACGGTGTCTGCTCAGAAGAGAAAGGAATGAGCTATTCCTTGTTCTTCAAACTGTAGTGGATGAAAGTCCTCCCCAGACATTACACTTTTTTAAACAAAGAGCATATTCAACAATAACAACTGAGCCCATAGATGTCTGCAAAGGCTGCATGAGCAAAGTTTGTCTGACATCTTTTGGAACAGGTCTCCTCTGCAGCAGTGTGCAGCTGCTCTAAGGAGCCAGGGGCCAGGGCTGCTCACAGGCTCTTTTCTTCTGCACCACTGGTTCAATCCCACCTGTGTGGGAAGCCATTGAAAATTCCTACTTCTGTTTAATATGGAAATAGCTGAGGAGGCTCAGCCTAGTGAGCAGCCATGAATCATGAGCACTGGGTGTGATTCATGCCCATTGTCTGACAGCCAGGTAACTGGCTTTGTACCAGTAAACCCTCTTGGAGATGGAGTCTTTTATTGGCAAGTGGCACTCTTAGTCACAGGATAACATGGAGTGCTTGGATTCCCTTTACTGACTGGGGTGTCAGCCTTCAGCCTACAATCCAGTCCTTTCTCTTAGCTGAGCAGATTGATTAGTAGCCAAGTCCAGTTTTGCTAGGGAGAGTTTAAATTGGTCATTAGGAAAATTTGCTATACCAGAATGGTTGTCAAACGCTGGAATAGCCTGCCTAAGGAAATGATAGAGTCACCATCTCTGGAAGCATTTAAAAGACCTGAAAATGTGGCACATAGGGACATGGTTTAGTGGTGGACTTGTCTGTGCTGGGATAAGGGTTGGACTTGCTGTTAAAGATCTTTTCCAACCTAAACAATTCTATGATTCTATGATTACTTACCTTGGAACTGAAGAGCTTCCCTGGCCTTTTTGTCAGTGTTTGTGGTGATGGCACTGAGGCTTTTCTTGGACTACTGGGTCTGGATGTTAGTTATGCTCTCCCTGGCTTCAGGGGGATTCTCAGGGCACCAGAGAATGCGCTAGAATGAATTTTAAAACATCTGTGTATTCAAGGCTCCAGGTTTTTAATTGGTGCCAAAAGTCCACATGCAAATATACTAGCCTGCCAACTCCCTTAGCTTCTGGCACACGTTCTCATAATTCTCCAGTGTCAAGGTCTTCCTTAAAATACAATGAGCTTCCTCCAAAAGGTGTATTTTTACAGTATTATTTGAGAGAAATTCTTAGTGCTGCAACAGTGTATAGCTTTATTTTCAACAAGTTATTTGCACTGCTGTAATGGCAGAAGGATTTCAGTTCCTCTGTCTGTCAGGCTTGTAGCCTATCCTCGGCACAACTGGTTTCTTCAATGAGGCATGAAGAAAATAAAAGGACATCAGGGTTTAACATTTCAGATGCTCAGCTTTGCCACAGTGTCAGGATAGACAGGTGTACATTCTTTTGGAAATTAAAAATTTCCATCCTGCTAATAAATCTGTATAGCAATTATCCTTATTGCCCTGTACGGTGACTGTCTGTAAAGGCAATCTGAACTTAAAAAAGGCATCTCATAAATCAGGTGAGATTTAAAATCTTCCAAGAGTTTGTAAATCTGCCCAGGATTTAGGGATTAATTGAAGAGCAGACAGCTTAATACATTAACCTTTCACCTCTGCAGTCCTGGGCTCAAAAGCTGACTTAGGTCAAGAAGTAAAAAAACAGATTGGTGATTTTGTCCTAATCCTTATGAATGCTGGGGTTCAGGAAAGCCTGGTTAGCACTGCTTGCAGTGCCCCATTCTGCCAGCAAGGGTTTGCTTTTGGCGTTGCATGTGTCTTGTCTGCTGCTGGCACTCTATTATGAGGTTATTAACCCAAGTGTAAAGTCAGGAGAACAGTTAGTAGGCTTTGGTGGTTGTAAAAAAAGGCCAGGAAGTGTCAAGGACAGCCCTAAGTAGTTTGTTTCCTAAAACTGACCCAGGCCATTGAAGGGATTGCAGGGATGCAGCAACAGATGAGGACAGGAGGGAACACCCCCATCAGCACTTCTGCAGCCCTGCCCCACCAGGTGAGCATTCACACTCATTGTCACTGGCCAGGCTCCCATCCCAGTGCTGCCTGTGCCCTTCTCACAGGGCTTGCCAGGAAAGCAACTTTGCAGGGAGGCAGTAAGAGAAGGTGGGGTCAGCAGGCCTCCCTTAATTTCTTTGTCTCTCTCACAAGAAATTTCAGCAGCATGCAGCAACACAGACCATCCTTCTCCCAGTTTCTTTTGTCATGTGGAAGATGGGGACACTGCAGAGATCCTGGCTGTACCCTCAGCTATGTGACAACAAGGTGTTCTGCCACCTGGAAGTGACCCTCAGCAGCCTGTCCTTGCTGACTGGGAACCAAAGTCTGCTTTACAAGGATGGTCCAATGATGAAGGTGAAAACATGGCCAACATCCATAAAGGTGGTGGATTAACCCTTTCATGAGTGGCCAGGGGTGACTGATCTTTGCCCATGGCCCTGGCTTGCCAGCAGGTCATTCCCTGTGGCTTAGCAGTGACCATTGGTGGCAGAACACAGTGTGATCTGCACCTGTATCAAGGCTGGGGAGAGGGACTGAGCAGTGCCAGTGTCAGCAGCAGACATCTCTCTGGGGAGGCAGCACACTCTGAGTCCCTACTAAATATCACAGGATTGGGAAGCCACTCGGTGTGACCATCCCTCTCTGTCAGTATACAAGTACACCCACTGATTTATGTTCCTCACAACCCTCAGACCACCCTTGAGAAATATCCATGCAAAAATAAAAATTGCCCATGACCCCTCTCTTTGACTTTTTGACCTCTCCCTTTCTCCAGAAATACCGTGTCTGCTTAGGATTTGCCAGCTGACTGATGAGATTGGGTCTGATCTCTGCTCTGAGAAGACATTTGAAAATAATGTGATTTTCTGGAACTCAGAAACACAGACATATAATCTACATTTCCAGTGTGGAGCTGAGTTTTTTGGTCTGCTAGGAACAAATGTCATCCTGGGGGTTTTTAACCTTACAAAAAATGCATGTGTTACTAATGCAGGACAGAAGTGAGATAAAAAACCCACTGTGAAATCCAGTGATAGAAATTTTAATAATTAATTTTTTTGCCTGGGATCTTTTCACTTGTTCCAGCTGGTTCAAAAACACTTGGAACAGATCAACAAGGCTTACATGACTGAAAACAAATCTTTGCCAGCAGCACAACCAGACTGACAGAAACAGGACAAGAGATTTTTTTATGCCACAAAAATGTTATTAAGCAGCAGATAGTTTCATGTGTGTTTGCACTTTGCCTCTCCTGACTGAATTATGAAATATTATTTACTAAAAACATTATAGTTCACTTTTTAAGAGAATTAATATGATTAAAGGGTTGGTTGAGAAGTGATGATTGAATTTCCAACTATTAAAATGCACTCAGTGTGCAGGGAAAATAAAAAGGCACTGAAATTCTTTTCAAACCCAAGCACCAGGTGCATTAATTACATTTCATTGCATGTTGGTTTATTACTGTGGTCACTTGTGCCTTATGATCTGCATTAACACCTGTGTTCTATGGATATCTTGGTATTTCACTAAACAAGATGAATATTGGCCAGATGGTGACTCCAGTAGGAAGCATTTCACATAGATTTTCCCGCTCTGCACAGTTGCCTGTAAAGGAATCCTGAATGTCATGCTACACCAAAGCAGACCCAAACAATAGAGAGATCATTTTGAAATCAACTGCCTTGACAGCATACTCAGAAAGGATCAGATGACAGACAAATCAAGCCTTGTAACATGGATCTTGCTGATAAATCTCTTGTGTGTAGCACAACGGCATTGCTTTCACCCCATGGGGTGACCCTGCCCTCTGCAGGAACATAATTCCACAGAAAACTGGGTCAGCTCAGGTCTGAAACACTTAGCACAGATGACTCAGTGGTTTTTTGTTGGTTTTTTTTTTTTTTTGGTGTTCTGTTTTTTCTCCAGGTTGCACACATGACCTTTCTTCCATAGTACAGGTTAGTTAATATACAACAGGCATCCAGCCCCTGGCAGGCGCCATGACGAGGAGTCAGGGCAAGAACCCCACCACGCCTGGCACCTTGGCTTTTGACCAAGGTGAGGAGCACTTCAGGAGCAGTGGGAAGAACACAGACCTCACTGTGCCTCTTACTGGCA
Source organism: Calcarius lapponicus (assembly GCA_039654755.1). Taxonomy (NCBI): domain Eukaryota; kingdom Metazoa; phylum Chordata; class Aves; order Passeriformes; family Fringillidae; genus Calcarius; species Calcarius lapponicus. The sequence continues at coordinate 15,851,639 of CM077466.1, forward strand.
CTCTCTTGCTCTTACCCAACACATCAGAAGTCACTTGCTGACCTTCACCAGAAATAAACAAGATTTTCATGCTGGCATGGTATTACACCGTTGAAAATTTGGAAAAACCTTCTAAACTTGCAATTAGCACCTACCTCAAACCCACCTCACCTAGAACACACAGCATCATTCCAGGGTACCATCCAGTGCAGTCTGTGAGATTTGTGGCTGCTGCAGGATGTGTAGAAGGTTTTGTCTGTGTGAGCAAGATTTTTTACTGTGGACATCCATGTTCAGGCTTCTTTTTTTTGTCCTTCACTTGCAGATGTCAGTCAAGGACTATGTGACTGTAGCAACTGAAGTGTCAATACAAGTTGTCAGACAATCAGACGCATTGAGTTTTCATGGTCTTCATGGTCTTGTAGTACAATTTTCTCTCCCCCTGGGTATGCTAGGAGGAGCTCAGGGAGTGCAGCCAGTTCTTGCCAGCTCCCTCCTCTGCCCACTCTGCCAGGATTAAGCTGTGCTGCCAGCCAGTGCCAGAACCCTTTCTTCTTCTGGGGGCTGGCAGACACCTTTTCCCACCTTACAGCAGGTAAAGATGGGATACTCTGAGTGTGCTCCTTGCAGAGCGTGGCCCCCAGGATGTTTCTGCTGTACCTCTGGGAGAGGCTAAGCAGACATGAAGGGACTAAGGGGAGAAAATGCAGCAGCATAGCTGGCAGATTAGGGAACAGAGAGGGCACATAGTGTTGGGAATGGGGACTTGCCCTGAGAGCAGAACACAGCAATACCCAAAGTCTGAGTACTGATGAAGTGGATAGAGGCACAGAAAAGCCCCCCAACATGAAGGCAGTCACCAAGTCGACACTGATGTGCACAAAGGAAGGCAGAAAGTGAAACACAGGTCTGGCCAGCCACTGAGCTCAGCACTGTGCTCAGCACAGGTGCAGAGCACCCACCAACCTGGACAGGAGCTGAGCCCAACCAGCCCCACACCAGCTGCAGGCAGCCAGTTCCTGACCCTGCTGGTGTGCAGGGATGACCCTAGGGCTGGAAGATGCTGTCCCCTCTGACAGGTGAGCTCCTTGGGTCGATGACCCTGTCCTCACAGAGGCACACAGCACTGGATTCAACCTACAAAAACAAGGAGCCAAAAAAGCACGAATTAACACTCCCACCTTTCTCCCAGGCATGCTTCCCCCAAGATGCTGTTCAAAGAAGACCAATATCTCACTCTCAAGAAGTGTAGGCAAATCCTATTACAAGTTGAGATGAACCATCAGTCAGATAACTCACCAGTGCAGAGATCAAATATAAAAGATGTATGTCCCGTGTCATCTGTTTAGCAACCTTAAATTAGCTCACACGGGTGGATGGTGCCGGCCAAATGGCAGAACATGTGCTGCAAATGGAAATCAGAGTCAAAGCAGAATCCTGTGGGATACCCCCAGCAATTTTAAAGCAGCTATCTTATTACCTAAGCAATTTTCAGGGACAAGCAGAATTCAGACGCAGCCGACAACGCTCTCTCGTCCAACCTTGGTGAAACTACTTCATTATTATTTCAGTAGTGCCTGGAGAGCTCTATCTGCTGCTCCAGTTTCTCTGCAAAACCCCTTCCAACAACCCACAATAAAAGACATCCCTGTGAGGACAGACTTGCAGTTTAATTTAAGACAAGGAACAGCAAGTGAAAGTAACAAACAACCAGAGAGACTAGAAGGGAGAGGGTTGATGGAAACGGTGGAAAGCACTTGTCCCTGGAGTCCCTGTATGTGTACACACACATACTAGATACAGATTAATGCGTGCACAGATATTTCAGAAGCCACTTAACTTGAATAGAAGGCATCCAGAAATAATTTCTAAAACAAATCCACACATAGGGTAAAGTGCTGGAGGATGGGAGAGACCTGCCTTGGTTTTTGCTGAGGATGCAATGTGCACAGGTGGGTTTGACTTGGCTTTTTTCATACCACGAGCAACTTTGGAGTCCATAGGCAGCAGTCACATACCTGACTGGACTCAGTGACCTTAAAGGTCTTGCCCAACCTTGACAATTCTATGACTGTATGGTTGAAATATCTCTTGTTTCTCAGTGTGCATAGTACATACATTTGACCTCACAGCCTTGGCCTGGGAAGCAGGAGAAATAGGAGGTCTGTGCAAAGTGGCCTTGATGTAAAGTCTAGGGGGGTTGTCTTGCAAGCATGTGCTCTTTGCTGCCTGGGATATGACTGTAATCGAGCTAGGAAGCAAATAAATTCAGCAAAATTCATATCAAAGGGATCTGTTTGTTTGTGTATTGTTTAAATATTTCACATTTCTTTTAAGTCTTGCTGAACAACTACTGCATGGCCTTGCTTCTTGTGGAGCCCCCAGCCACTTCCTGGGCAAGTCCTTATCATGTGTGTGTTTGAGGAGGTTCAACCTGGCAAACCCACAGGGAAATCAGCATGTCTTGAACTTCTCCTGGGGGCTGTGGGCTTAGGACAGTTTTTCCTTCTTCCTAGGGGAAACTAGGTGTGCTTAGTCCATCTTTCATCTTCCTACCACCTGGCATCATATTACAGTAAGAAACAGATTGTTCAGGCACACCAAATGCAAAAAGGACTCTCTGAAAGGGAAAAACAATTTGCAGAGATACTGATGACAGCAGGATGCTTTGAACATTTCCAGGTTTGTGTTTGCTCAGGGCTCGGGGATTATCAGAGGAGGCACAATAATGCCATTGAAGTGCAAACAGTTGTGAACATGACTGTTGAATCAAAACCCAGTACTTGTTTGGAAGTGGCATCTTAAGAAGCAAAAAGATATTTTTGAAGAGGTCACTTCCAGAAAGATTAATAGAAATTCCTTTGTGTCAACAGCAGCATGTCCACTGCCCTGGGATGAGGAGATTCCTTCTTTTCCCCCAGCCCCTAGGAGAACAACATGCAGTTGTGTCTCCTGAAACCCTGACAATGTGCAATAAGAATTCACTTTGAAAAAAGAGCATCTCTGGTGATGTCTACAGGCTTTTGACTTTGCTCTTTCCTTCAAACACCACTCGTGATGCTGAGCGCACATTCTCTTGGCCTATTTGTTCCTGGCAAACAAAGAGCAAATTCTCCTGGGTACAGCAATCCATTTTTAACACTCTGTAATTATTTAGAAAAATGTTTTGATAGGAGAAGTGGAAAACTGGGGCATTTCAGGTTCAGGAGAAAGTTCTTGGAGCATTATGTGAAACAGGGACTTGGAGTCTCTTTATTTATGGCACTATCTCCAAAAAAAGTCCACATTTTCAGCTGTGGCATTTGAATCTATTTGCAATTCATTGAGCAGCCTCTCATCACTAAGTGCAGAAGACACAAAACTCCTGAGGGTCTGCTCCAAAATGGTGAGGGAAGGGAGAACACAAGGACTTTGCTCCATGAGCATTGCTGGCAGGGCAGATGCAGAAAACTGTCCCTTTCTGAGCTATTGTCTCATTCTGTCCTCCAAAAATCTATGGGACTTCATACGTTAATGTACCCTTTTTGGAAGCCCTCTGATGGAAGACATTGCAGCAGAGAATGTCAGAGTCCTTAGCAGGAGACTCGAGTGCTGTGAGTTATATGGCCCAAAGTCTCCTGCCATCCTCTGGCCAGCTGAGAATGTCAAGGATGAAGTCTAGAAGCTAAATGTCAATTCAATTTTCCTGCAAGGGCATATTTTTCTTTAAGAAAAGCATGGGCAGAAACCACCGAGATCAAGCCTGTGCGCTGGGTGCACAGCAGCCTGTGCACACATTGCTTGCTAACTTTGAAACGGGTCACCCTCTCTTCTTTTTCTTCCTCCAGTACTGGTGTTCAGCATCTGTAGCACTGCTTTGTGCCTGTCTGTAGGGCTGAGCCACCGAGACTGGGAAGGGGACCGGTAGGTGTGGGGGGTGGGGGCATTGTGCTGCAGAGGGAGGTGTGGAAAGGATATAAATGCAAGCAATTAAAAAAGAAAATTAAAAAAAATTAAAACCAAATAGAAACGAAAGTGTTACGGGTCTGATGTCCTCAAAAGACCCATTTTCTTTCAGGAGACTGTAAAAGAGGAATAAAGGGGGAAAGCCCCTTACTCAGTATATGCACTGCCATCTCCTGGTGGACAGAGAGCCCCGTCCTGCCCTGCCCTTCTGGCTGCCCTTGTGTTACAGCGTCTTCTCTCACTGAATGACAATGGCAGAGTCAGGAAAAGGGCCTGACAAAAGGCCCCCCAAAAAAGAGGTATTTTGCTACTGTGCTGCCTGCTAAAAGCAGAAGAGCATCCAGCTAGATGGGGTTTGCTGAAACCAAGGACAAAGTCCCCCAGCTTGTGGTGGGAGCTGGGTCCATCCCAATGTTGGCCATCAACATTTATGATACCTCTCTCACAGCTCATCTGATGTATCAGGTAGAATTACTGACCTTTCAGTAAGTATTTCAGCCTTTAAATATAATTTTTTATATAGAAAAATCCTCAGGTGCAATCAAAGCCACAGAAAAGGTTAAAACATAAAATTAAATGGACCAAGATGGGTAAACTGTGGTACGAGCAGATCGACATACTACCATTGCCAGCCAAACAACCAAAATTCTGTGGGTTCATGCTAAACAAAAAGGAGCCATCCTTTTTGACAGTACTTTTCATGCAAGAGTAAAAAGATTTTATGGATACATAGAAAGCAAGAAATGCATTACAGGGCTGCAGGGCATATGACTGGGAGAAAATCCAGACTGCTCCACTGCAGGGACAGCATCTTCCCCCATCTTTGCTTATGTTTCCCAGCCAACACTCCAGAAAAGCAGCTGAGATCAAAGCCATGGAAGGAGGATTTGACTTTGCCTCCAAGAAAGGGATTAAAGTATTTGAAAATAAAGTTCAGCTAAGATACCTGTGATTTGACACAGTTTTTTGCAGGAGGAGCTTCAGCCCCTTTCCCCTGCCCTGCAGATGCAGGTTTCAGGCAGCATTCCCTGCCTAGCTTAAGTTTTAAGTTTTAAGTATGTCAGCAGTTTTAAGTATGTCACCACCAGGATCAGTCTCTGTTTTTAAAGTAAACCTTTGAAAAGGACACCTGTCCCCAGTGACACAGCCTGGTGAAGTGGGCCTGTGGAGCCATTTTAAAGCTTCCACGTTTGCATGCAAAAGCTGGTACTCCATACACCTGTCAGGAGCTGAAACCTAACACACAGTGGCACTTGGAGAGGAAATATTGTGACAGATTTTTATTTCTGAAATACACTGAAGAGAGGTAGAGTCAGGCAACTGGGTGCAGAAGCAAGGGGGGGGGGGGGGGGGGAAGCAGGCTTACACTGAGGAAAAGCTCTTGTAGCACTTTTCCAGAATTGCCTTTTCTCTCTCTTGCTGTTTTCAGTGTTTTCATTCTGCCTACTTCAACCGCTGGATAAAAATATAGAGAATCTTTTAAAAGAGAAGATAAATCCTTTCTTTAGTGAGATGTAGGTTACTGATATCTGCCTGGTTATAAAACCAAACTGAGATATCCAGCTCAGGAAAGTTCCAGTGCATAGAAAAGGAGATTTCTTTTGCCTTGCTGACATAGGTGGGGTGCATCTCCATTCCTAGACAGGACAGGAGCATCCCTCAGGATTCTCATTATTTCAGCCTCTCCTTTTTGCATCAGCACTGGCACCATGAGAGGTTTGTACAGACAAGTGTCTCACACTGAGCTCTGCTGGAGAATGGGTGGTGCCCACCTCCAGCTGTGCACACACACATAACCTGACACCTGATGCTCATCCTGTAATGACTCTTCCCTCCACACACTCTCTGGAGACAGCTGAACGCCGCTCGTGCACCAGCCTGGCTTCCCAGAGAGCTGCTCCAGGAGCCCTGCTAGTGAGCAGGCTACTTGGAAATCTCTGCTTTTGACTGTGCTGGTTTTCCTGGAGAGGAAATGCAATTTGGTGTGTTGTTTTGATTCTAGAACTCCTCATCTTCTGTGTCCACCCTGCTGGCTATCACCAGATGATGTCCCCAGCCCAGACCAACATGGATTTGCTCCCCAGCCCCTCCCAGGCGCATGGCTGTGCCTGCAGGAGGCACATGCACTCCAGAGACACGGCTTGGTCGCAGCTCCGCTGCTGCTGAGGGATCTGTGCCAAGCCCTGCACCATGCAGAGCAGCTGGGGTGTGCCTGGGGCTCCCAAAGGTGAGGGATGGTGCCCAGGCTGAGCCAAGGCCAGTGCAGGCTGACCCATCATCCTCAGACCTCCCAACAAGAGGATGTGACTGGCTGGCTTTCAGCACTGGAATCACAGGATCACAGAACATGCTGAGTAGGAAGGGACCCATCAGGCTTGGGTCCAACTCCTGGCCCTGTGCAGGACACCACAAGAATCACACCAAGAGCTTTTCTAATGAATGTCATTTTGAAAACAAGCTCACACATGCAGTTGTGCTGTCAGGTCTGAGAAGCTGAGGAGGTATAGAAAGGAGGAAGGAGAAAAAGAGAAGAACTTTTCAGCTCTTTAAACCAAAATCTGTTGAGAGTCAAGTGATTCCATCCCAGTTCTGTTCTGAATAGTGTAATCCATTCCTTTTGCTTATTTTGCACAATTACAGTGCTTTTGTAAGCACTGACAGAGATTAAGATACCACAGATCTTAGAAGAACAAATGATGTATTGCTAATTTCTGAGCATTAGAGAGAGGTCACATCTGAATGATTAGGTTAATTCCTGAGACCCCTGCTCATATCATACAGCTACCTCAATTAATTTAGCTATAATGGAAGTACATATACTACAAACATAATAACTGTCACAGTTCATCATGTAATTCATCTTACAGTTATTGGATTACTTGCCCTCCCTCAGAGATCTGGTTTATCCCCAGATAAACCTGCATCTCCAGAGTGGCAGGAAGGCCCTGCAGAGCCAGTGTATCCCTCACAGTGCAGACAGGCTCAGTCACTCTCCCTGCAGTGACCCCCTTGCAGCACCAAGCCCAGCCCCTGGCCCTCCAGCAATGTTGACCTTCCTTATCACCTGCTGTCCCCTTCTCTCTCTCAAACATGCTCATATTTTCCCCAGGCAGCCTCTCCTGTTCAGGAAGAAAAGGAGAAAGGGCCCCTCTATCATTGACACATGGCTGGTGCTTTGCCTGCCCCACAAAACCTTGATGCTGCTGCACTGGTCCTTGAGATGCGCCAGGTGTCCAACCAGCCAGTTGCAAGCCAAGAATCTTCCTTCATATTTTGTAGAGACTTCATTTTAGTGCTATTCTGTGCTGTGCATAGATTCCCACATTTTACCATAGACTTTTCTATCTACAGATTATGTATAGCCACTACAGCAGGCTGATGAGTGTGCTGTTTGTTGCCTGATCCTTCCCTAGCTCGAGCTTCAGATGGACCAGTTTTGTCTTGGTATAACAGAGACTTCAGCCATGCCTGCAGCTCTGCATGGTGCCTGTTGAACCAGGCACATGGCACATGAACTTTCCACTCCAGAGGATTTTACTCTTTTTGTTTTTTTCAGGGCAGCTACCTCAAAGATAACTCAATCACTGCTCTGAACTCATAGACATTGCTACAATACTGCTGCTGAACAAAGGCAGGCTTTGATTTATGCAGTGGAAACAGAGTGGGTGGAAATGTCTCAGGATTCAACAGCCTGTCAGTTTTAAGCCTTATCCTCAGTCCCCATAAATTATGTTTAAATTAAAAGCCAGCTTGGAGCAGCAAAAAAATAAATTGGGGTATTTCATGTGTGTGTGTGTGTCCCTGTCCTTGTTCCATACCCCAGCCTTACACTGCACTCACATCTTCCAGAGGGATGCAGCATTTCCAGGCTTTCATGTGAGAACACATTGTACTCCCATTTTGGGTTTCTGAGACAATATTTTTTGTGCTCCCATTTTGGGTTTGTGAGACAGAAACAGAAACCACTGCAGTTCCTGTTTTTGCAGAATGAATTTCCTTCAAGCCAACAGTTTGTTTAATTTACCAAAGCTTTTGCTGCTACACCTGCAAAGCACATCCTCATATGATTTTCCAACAAGCAGGAAAGAATCCAATAGGGAAATTAGTTTCCTTTTTCTCTCTTTCTTTTTTTGGTGCTTTTCAGTAATGATGCCAAAAATTTCTCTGCCCAAACAGTGAGTTTAGTGTGTTTGGCTTTGGAATGTGAACATTTTTACACAGCTTCTAATCTGCTGTTATTTAGTAACAGCTTTTATAGTGTTATTTTCCTGCACTACTTGGAGACTGCAGACAGTTCACAAACATTTTTGGCAACTTTTTGAGTGGCCTATTCTTTACTGTGTGCATTTGTGCTTGAAAAACTGAGAACAAATCGGCCTGGAGGATAGAAAGCCTTTAGCACTCTTGGCTATACAGAAAAGCTTGAAAATATGGGCTGATTTCATCTGAAATATTCAAAAGCTGGGAGGAAATGAAGACTCACATATATTGTATTTAACATTTTATCACTTGGAGTTGGGAATAGCTGAATTCATGAATTTTGCATGTTTGGAAGTGCTCTTGTTATAATCATAGCCTAAATCAAATGTAAGTAGCAATAATCAGATCTAGTTTGGGGAGATCACAGAAAAAAAAAAAAAACTTATATTACTTGTAAATGTGCAAATGAAAGCTTTCCAAATGACCAGATGAGTGAGAGAGACAAAATAATGCTGCAAAACACTTTTAAATTGGATCTGCAAGTGGTTTGATCATATATTCCAGGCATGTCCTACCACAGCAGCTACTATAAACCCTTGATACAGAAATGAAATGTACAGCACAGGTCTGCACATCTCCTGCTGAAAATCAGACACCTCCTTTGATAAATGCCTGCCTTTTTCTGGAGTAACATTCACTTCAAAGGCTAAACAAAAGAATTATTCAAAATAAAAACAACATCCTTAAATTTTCCACAGCTCTGAGCTGTGTTTAGCTCTGCAGATGCAGGGTGTCTGCAATCATGCCACACACCTCAGGCTGTTGCTGTAAAACCTGAGCTTTCACCTCTACACAACACTTCTCTAGTTTTGATTTATTTATTTTGAACATAAAGTAGCCTGTCAGTTGCAAAAATTAAGGGTATTGGAACACTACTTTCACAACATTAATAAAAAACCCTTGAAGGATCTATAGAGGATGTGTTTGGAGTGTACTTCTTTATAGGTTTTAACTGAATGGCTTTTATATGTGCTAATTCCATCACTATTTTAAGCTAAGTGCTAAAATAGTTGCGTGCTCACAAAAGCTACATTTTTCATCATTGTCTCAGACAAACATCATACTATTGTGGAGCTTCAGAAAACCCCATCAACAGACCAAAACAAAGAAAGAAAGAAACTGGTATAGATCTGAACATAATCACAGTTCAGGCTGAGAGCTGTGAGAATTGTGTCACCCACTTGGTGATCCTGCAGATCCCCCAGCAGTGCAGGGTGGCTCAACCCTAAGCAGAATTGTTGTCCTGCTATCCCAAATTGTTTTCTGGATGCTCCAGCCTGGTAGATGACTGCCTTGCCCATCAGGTCTCGTGCTCAGCCCCCCTCACTTCCCTGCTCTCTTCCCAGGGGGGTAGGACATCACACCAGCCCTTCCACAGCGGCCCAGCAGTGAAGGGGCCATGGGGGGAGTGATGGGGAGCAGACTGACCCTGCAGGTGAAACTTCTTCCCTCTGTGGCTCATTTGTAAAGTAATGGAGTAAAGGGTAGCAGCACTGTGCTCCCACAGGAGATGTCCTGAGGAAAAACAGATGAATGGCCATAAAGTGTTTGGGTACTGTGATGGGCACAGCAGCACCCAGCTCCCCAGCCTGCCTGTGGCTGCTTTAATCCTGCACACCAGTGGGAACAAGTCTCTTCAGCATCTGTTTCCTGTCTCCTTCCTCTGCAGCCCAATCCCAGCTTCCCTCCCCAAGCCTTTGTGTCCCCACTCCTTGTGCCTGCCCATGAGCTAGGTCTGTATGGAAATAAGCTCAGCAGCACCTCATCCATTTATAGTGTGAAGAAAGTGCTGCTTTAGAAAACGAACATTTTTTTTTTTAGTTTAAAAATGGCATTTCGGTTATTGCAAATGGTCAGTAAACTGACAACCACAATGTTTTTCCTGTCTTACTACTTTCATCCCAAAAGGCAGATAACATTCTTGTTCTGCATTTAGCGATTTAGTTTTTAAATTACGTGTCCTGAGGTCAAATTGTTGTGCTTTTTTCCAGTAATTAGCTATAATAGCAACCTGAAATTCCACTTCCAAAAATAAGTTAATTATTGAATTTTCTATAATATGTTAATAATTCAAATTTTTTTGTAAGAAGAAACTGCAACACAGTTCTGGGAGCTTGATATTGCTGAAGTAAAATGTGTATTTGATCCTGCTCAAGAGATTTTTCAAGTGCTGGCAGGTGATTGAACAGATACTGGATTCTCATAATTGTAGATCCAAAAAGATATAGTGAAACATTCAAAATCTCAAAGTGAAACATTTAAAAATAAATGTGAAATGTTAAGACCATTCTTGGAGTCAAACAACAAGCCAAATTGCAGTTGTTGCCTTCAGCAGCAGGACAGAGGTGTGTCATGCAGCTGCTATTGGAAATATCACAGGAGATAAGCATCTCAGATCTCTGGGAAAAAAAAGATATTTTAACAAAATGAGAGAGGAATGTATTCCTTTGAATTCAAGGGCTTTGAAAAACAAAACAATCCAAAAAAACAAAAAAAAAACCCAAACCACAAAAATAAACAGAACAAAACAAAACCAACCAACCAACAGCAAAACCAACAACAACAACAAAACAAAAAAGCACACACCAAAGATCCTGGCTTTCTTCTTACCTTGTTTTATAAAAAAGGCATCTTCTAGATGATGCTGTATAAAATTTCCCAGTTCCATGCTTCAAATCTGGCCCTGTGGATCACCAGATAAAACCACAATCAAATTCCCAGGCAGATGCCCCAAAGATAAAAATCTTGTCCTTTTACCCCCATTCAAGGCACCATGATACAGCCAGCAACCAAGGCCAGTGCCTGAGCATCCAAGGGCCAGCCACTTCAGCTGTGTTGCTAAGACCAGTTCTTTGTCTTTTTTTCTTAGTCAAAGCTCATTCTGTTGTCATATCCATTTCCATAATGAGGAATTAATTTTGCCAGACTAGTTTGCAATGTAAGGACTGTGGATGGATGCACTTTCCTGTTTCTTACTGCATCAGAAGAGTCAGCGCCTGGGTTTAGCTCTGCTGCCTTCCCTGCACATTAAATCCTTTTTAAAATGTGTCTTTTCCTTCCTCTGCAACCTTTACTTGCTTCCTTCTCCCAGCCCAGCAGATGCCTCTTGATCCTTGCAGGCATTTGTGAGCTCCCTGGTCCTTTCTTTCTCCTTTGCACAGCCGCAGGGGCTGTAGGCTTCCCACCAGAAGGGCACATTAACGTTCTTTCCTCACTCTGACCTGAGGCACTCCCTAAGGCCTGTAAGTGTAGAGGATATTGCCAACAGCAGCAGACTCTGAAATGCCAGTTTGGCTCTGCTCGTCTCACTTCTGTCCTGGCATAAAGCAGGGTTCAGATCAGAGCTCTGCGTTCCTTTTGGGGTTTGTTGGTTTGTTTCTCAGTTTGTTGTTAGGTCTGAATTCTCATTCAGAGGCTTGCAACAATTCTTTTTAAACGTCTGCGAAAGAGCTTCTCTGATTTTGGGAACAGCTGGGTTCAATGGTTCAGAGTGGAAATGCAGACATAAATCATCATTTTTATGTTATCTTATCTTGTGTTATTTACAGACTAGGTCTGCTACTCAGCCATGAAAGTGGAAGATAGTGTTGGTGCATCAAAGGTGGTTTGGCTGCCAGCTGCAGGAAAAAAAGGACCCCATGCCAAGTGGTTTACTGGGGTCATTGCTTTTCATGATCTTTAGTGCAGTTAGCACTGAAGTTTCCTCTAGAATCAAAGTCTCACCAAAATCACTTGCTGGGGGCTCTGCAGCCTCTCCAGCAGGGGCAAGATGTGCACAGAGGGAGTGAAAGCAACACTGCGCTCAGAGTGCAGCTGGCCAGGCATGGTCTCAGGGCACAACTGGTGAGAGAAATATTTGACAGCCAAGATACCTTTTGGAACAGGACACCAAAGAGCTCAGACTCCTTTGGCCATGGAGGGGAGGACCTGGGTCTCCTCCTTCACAGCCAGCCATTGCTGTCCCACACAGTGGGTCTGCAGCCTCACCCCGACACCCTGCATCCTTCCCTCCCTCAGCAAACCCTCCTACCACCTGTGTGGACAGCCTGCTTTTGGAGGGATTTTTTCCCATATTCAGTCAAGTTTAATAAAAAAGTGGATGTTTTCCAAAATGTGATGAATTGTAGGTCAGGAGGGTTCATTCTTTCATATAAGCTTTAAGTTATACCCCTAATAAAAGATGCCTGCCTCTTTTATTGGTGGAGTTGACTCTGAGTCTTGGTCCTTCCAAATGCACAGAATTTATTCTGAGAAACTGTAATGCTAAGCTTGTGTTAGGGCAGACCAGCTCCATCCATTTTCACTGGTGTCCTGGAGAAAACAATTCACTATTGTCCTGGCTTCAGAAAAAAAACTCCAAACCTTTCTTAGACAGAAACAAGTGATTTGGATATTGGGGTGAATATTGAAGGCAGCCCACTGGGACATGCTGCTCAAAGAGTGCCCTAAGGGGTGTGTTAAACCAAGGGCACGTTGTGTCTGACCTGACCCAATTCAGTGCCTTGGCAGGAGGGTGACCCTGAGCAGGTTAGGTGGGTGAACCATCAGTACCAAAATCCCTGCTGATGAAGAAGGAGCTTTTAGCAGAGCTTGGTAACCAAGCAATTATGTTTTAGCATCACCAGCCTGAGGCTGCTCAAGCTGGCACGGAAACACACTGGAGGCAAACCGGGAAAGAGGAACGCCAAGAGCTGAGCGATGGGGGCTGGACGGCGGTCCCAGGGACAGACAGCCACGATGGCATTTTCACAAGTGCCACCAGAGGGCAACAAGAGGCAGAAAACGAGAGAACCTCGGCCTCTCTGGGGCTGGGCAGCTCTCGCCTCCGGGCATGGAAAGTCCTTTGACTTGTCCTAGAGAAAAAAAAATGTTCCCTGTGATTTCCCTGCATGGGAATGCGGGAGGACTTTACACCCCAAGCCCTGGTAAAGGTTTCCGTGTGTCCGGGCAGTGAGCGGAGCGCAGGTCCCGCTGAGCCCCCGGCCCCGCGCTGTGCCCGCAGCTCAGCATCCCTAAGGATGGAGCGCATCCCTAAACCCGCCTCGTCTGGGCAACAACACACGGCTGCAGCGAGCACAAACCCGTTTTTCCCTGGTTTCGTTTCTTTCTTTTGTTTGTTTTGTTTTCTGATGGGGTTGGGTTTAATTCATTCCCAGGAAAAGCTGGTTGGATGGCTGATGTGGGGAGTGAGGCTGCAGAGGGAACCAGACTCAGCCCTCGGGCACACGGGGCTGATGTGTCTGTGGAGCTGCGGGGCTCTGAGGATTTTCCACGTTAGGAAGGAGGCCATCTCCTGCTCACATCCCTGCATCCCCCTCATCTTCACATCCCCACACTGCCCTGCCTGAGCACAGCAGCCCTTCCCTTCCCTTCCCTTCCCTTCCCTTCCCTTCCCTTCCCTTCCCTTCCCTTCCCTTCCCTTCCCTTCCCTTCCCTTCCCTTCCCTTCCCTTCCCTTCCCTTCCCTTCCCTTCCCTTCCCTTCCCTTCCCTTCCCTTCCCTTCCCTTCCCTTCCCTTCCCTTCCCTTCCCTTCCCTTCCCTTCCCTTCCCTTCCCTTCCTCCTTCCCTTCCCTTCCCTTCCCTTCCCTTCCCTGTTGCAGCACATCTGCTCCAGAGGGGCTTTCCCCGTTGCTCAGCAGCAGACACTGCCCTCAACGAGTGACTTGGGAGCAGCAATTCGATCATTTCTCACCATAGAAGCCAACTGTGACCATAGCAAATGTTGCTTTTACATCACCCTTTTTTTTCTCTCTCTTCTAAAAGTTTAAAAGTAGCAAATAAACCAAGAGATGGATTTTCTGGAGAACAGCTATGAGGACTATTCTGTTCCCTATGCCTTTTCTTTGAGGAGGAGGGAGGAAAAGAAATAACTTTTTAAATAAAATAATTTAGAAGCAGCAGATGTGAATTTGTGAACTCATACAGAGATTTTTTTTGAATCATGGGGAGACTGGGATCTGGAGCCTCCCCCGTCACTGGGGAGTGTCCTCAGCCTCTCAACGATAAAATAATCTTGTTACCTAGTCTGTAAAGCTGAGCTTATGTCAGCAAGGCTCAGAGGATCCACCCAAGAATATTATCACAGCTGAACATCAGGATATTTTCCTGGAGGGAGGGACAGATTCAGATATTCTGAAGCAGAGGAACGAGTTGTCTCCCACACTTCATGATAGTCACATTTTTTGTTTAATTGCTTTTAATATCAGTATTCAAAAAATTAATATTTCTCTCCAAATCAAAGCAGCTCTTCCATTCTCCTCCATTTTTAATTTTGCTTTTGCTTCAAAAAAATGAAAAAAGAGAAAAGCAACAGAAGTATTTGGAAGCAGCTTAGCCAAATTTTTCTCTCAATTGGCAGCTAAATGAAAACAATCCATGAGCTGAAAAACCATTATCTAGACTTTTTAACCCCATACTGCAAGGTGTCAAAAAAGGATATTTGAAAACAGCAGATTCCTTGCTTGTGGATAAAAACCATACACACACAAATTCTAGCACAGAGGTAGAAAGAGTAATTTAGCTTATGTAGAAAATAGAGGGAAGTGGTCAGAAAGAGAATTAGCTCTTTGTGTATGTGGTGGCATACAAGTGGAATGCTCAAGCCATGCTCCCTTTCTATGGAATATGTATAGAGTTCCTTGGTGCACTGAGGCCTTGTGCTATGTTGGAGGGGGAAAACAATAGTAATTTTAACCAAGAAATTATGGGGGAAAAAATTACCTCTTTTCTTTCAAGTGCTGTTCAAACCCATTTGATGTCTCAACCCATCCTAAAGTTACTGTTTCTCCTTGCACTGAGCTGGCACCAGGAGGGCACCTGGGGCTGGGAGCAGCCTGTCCCTCAGCTGATGGCCTCTGGCCCTGGTGCCTCCTGCTGTGGTGCCAGGTCTGGATGGCTGAGCCAGTCCAGGGAAGCGCCCACCTGGGCACAGTGGGATGCCCTCCTCCCTCCCAGCTCACTGTCCCCGCTGCCAGTGGGACTCTCCCTGCTGCCTTCACCAGCAGCTTGACATGGGCAGGGTAACGTCCTGTCCAGGTGGGGGCTGCTGTTTCAAAGATCTGCTAAAAATAGCAAAAATGCCCTATAGAAGTGGTTCCAGTCTTCAGGTGTTCCATTCTCGCTGGAAGGACAGGCTTTTAGTGGCAGAGAGGGTATCAAAGAATGATCATTAAAGCCAGAGTTGCTCTCTCTGCACTGGGGCCATTTGGGAGCCAAAGCAATTGTGTCTCCCAAAGATTACACGGGAGTCCACTCAGGTCCTTCTGTGCTAGCAGAGCAACCCTTAATGAGCCCTTTTAAATGCCACAAAGAGGCACAAAGACACATTAGTGCAAAAAAGAGATCAAGTCCATGATTTCTTAGCAATTCCTAATGATGTAATTCTTTTGCTTTGCAGCACTAATACTCCTGGGTTGTTTGGCTGGAGTCACTTAGGAAACTTCAAGAAACTTTGGAAAACAGCACTGCGGAAATTGGAGGTTTCTCTCATATCTGTGGGGATAATATATTCACAGCAAAATTAATTGCTCTGGAGTTAAAATCATGTCCAGAAAATATAAGGGGTGGAGAATGGGGACATTTTGGAACAAGAGAAAAAAGATATTTGGAAACATTTAAAATAGAAATCCTTTAGAAAACAGGTCACCTGGGACACAGCAAGGATATCCTCATTTTTCATCATTAGAAAGAAACAAGACTGTAATTAAAAACACATTCCAGAATACTGATCTGTTTATTCACTATAGATGGTCTGAATTAGCAATGGGTTAGGAAACACAGACACAAAAGGATAAAAAAATAAGTGTACATAAGACTGGGTTTTTCCTTTTAGACTTCCATATCCAAGCGCAGACAAGTTTTTAATCTGATGATGCATGTTCTTCTCTTTGCTGGAGTGAGGTAGTTTAACAGCTCCCAGCCTTAGATGGGAACAGGGCATGGCTGTGATGGTCTTTGCAGCTTTCTGGGCTTGTTACCACTCCAACTTCTGCTGCGTTCCATGATTTTCCAAATTCCTTGCTGTTCTTCATATTACATTTGTACCTTCATTTCCAAGTGGTGAAGGCTGAGCTGGGGGCTGGGTGAGGACAGAGGGGGGAGGTCCCAGCCTCTGGCAGTGTCCCCTCCTGGGCAGTGAAGCTGCAGAGGCCCTTGTTCCTGGCAGCAGCAAGGAAAGCGTTAGCAATCCTCTGCTCCCCTCTGCTCCTTTTTCCATAAACACCATTCCACCACACCTATGGCCTGTTGGACCCTGGGCCTGGCTGGAACCACATCACTCCACCAGCCAGTTTTGGGCTGCCCCTCACTGCTGCTTCAGCACCTTCCCTCCATCTGCACCATGCTTTGCTTTACCCAAGCACCAAGCTTTGCAGAGAGAGCAGTGGGGTAGGAAGGAGCAGAGTTTCCAAGACTTTTCTCCCAGTTCAGTGCTCCAGCAGCCAGGCTGGGCAGCCTCCATCTCTCCCACAGAGAGGGATGCTGAGCTGCAGAACCATGGGAGGTGGCTGTAAGATTGATGTATCTTCTGCTTGAGGCACTCTAATAAAAACCTAGAATGGAGTCTAGTAGATTCTAGTCTCTGGTTTTTTAATTCAATGAAATATATCCTTCAAACCTAAATCAAACCCCATTACCCAGGGAAGTTTGTGCTCTCCCTGTCTCAGCAAGTGGTTGCAGTATCACTGCCTCCACCCACATTCCTGAAAACTGGACCTGGACTGGACTGAAACATGAACTGCAGTATCTTGTACAACCCAGCACAGTCAGGCCACTGTCATTTGCTCTGGGCTAGGCAGCCTGCAGAGAAGAGGGTGGTGATGCCAGGGGGTGGCAACATATTCAGCCACCCAGGTCTAACCTGCTGCCTGATATGGGTGGGCACATCCCCACAGCATCCTGCTGCTGGGATCATCACTCCATCCCTGCTCTGTCACAGCCCATTCACCACCTCTGATGCACTCTGAGTCCTCCAGTGACTCTTTAGGCTTGTTAATTAGGCAGGTGAAAGATGTAACCTCATGCTGGGAGTGCCAGGTTAATGGGCTCCCATCAGTGAGGTGTCCAGCGAGTGGGAGGATCAGCAGCAGGAGCACACAGCTGAGCAGGACAGGGTGCTGAGGGGCAGACACCCTGCTCTTGGCAGCAGGGATCTGCCAGATAAGGTCAGTCTGTCTTTTGGATTGTTCCCAGTGATGGCAGGTTCCCCAATGCCCGTGTGTTTGACACCAGACGTGCATGGCCCATCATGATCTGACCCCCAATCTCCTGTTAGTAACAACACTCAGTTGCAGGGAGGTAGCAGTAAATCTCCACCATGGCAGATCACCCTGAGGATTTAAGATAGGCATTAAAACCTTCAGCTGTGCCTGCTGAAGTTGCTAACTGAAATTTCTGGTCTTTCTGGTACATCTCTGAATGCATGATAGACAGATTTTTCTGCTAACCAAAAATAAATGTTCCAGCTTTTTAAGATAAATTGCTCATTCTGGTCACTGCTGCTATGCTACCTCAACAGCTTTAAGTAGTCAAGCTAATTGTGACAGCAGTGATTTGTTTGTTCTGAATCAGAAGTTTCATTACAGAAAGTTACTGGCTATATTTTGTTACCATTAGTGTCAGAGAACTTGTATAAGTCAGGAAATGCGTAGAGCCAGCAGTCTACTCACTTGGAAAGGTATCCGTAGACAATAAAGTTTTATGAACAGAAGTTTAATGGCATGGATCTTTCCAGACTTTCCAAAGAGGCTAAACATAAATGATTTTTAATGCTGAATCCTTTTAGTTAAGTATCTGCTGGTAGCACAGTCTGCATCCTTCTCCACTGCTGTACAATGAGGCCATTCTGTACAATGGGGCCACCTGTAATTAATGAACCCTCAACCTTCCTGCATTAGTTTTGTCTAAGCTTTGGAGGAAGGTGTCGATTAAAAATTAAAAGAACCCTCTTTCCATTAAATTAAAGAGCACTTAAAAAAAGAAATGCCACCCTCTGATAGCAGTTTAGCAGCCAGGAGGATCATCTATCAGGCAGCCAGAGAAGGAACAGCAGAAATGAATATACATGTGCATCCATATGTAGTGCTCGGTTTTCTTGAGCAATTGCCATTTTATCCTGGAGTAACCCTTGAATCATTGCAGGAGGGTGTCAGATAATGCTTTCTTCAAACCCAAGCCAGCTGTATGTGCAGTCAGGGAGAGCCATATGGTGCCTCATGTGCAAGGCTGATATTTGCTGGGTTCTGAAGATAGTTCTAAAGTCTGTCTCATGGCAGGAGCCCTGAGCTGCACTTGGCAGCTGCCCTTTCTGCCTGGGAGACTCATGGATCAAGGGACACATTGGAAGGGTTGGCAGGCAGGACATTTTCTGAATCGTGTAGAAAAGCTGTCCCTCTTCATGGAGGAGATGTTTTCAGTTTTGCCATTCATACAAACCACTCTTGACAGATAAAGTAAATGTGTAATTTTTTTAATGCTTTTGTCTTTCTGGTTACACAGTTCATTAATTCAGTACAATTCCTGTCCTTCTTGGAGGTATGCTTACTTTTCTTGTCCAATTTTTTTTCTGTAGTGTTAGAATTTAATCATGAGTTTTGAGACTGGGTAACTGTTCTGAGACTCATCTAAATGCTGCATTTCTGTCTAGTCAGATCTGCCAAAATTTCAGCATAAATTGTTTTGCATGTCCACTTAAAAATTCACTTTTTTGTTGTTTCAATTTCTTTCACAGTGAGTTTTTTCACAAATGCTCAAGGCCAATAGCGTTTGGCCTTTCATAAACATATTTTTGAAAGTTTTGAGAGGTTGGTGTTCTCTGCACTTCCTTTACTTTTGAAGGACCTCCTCCTTGTAAAATATTACTAGAATAGATGCATCCCTTCACATCCATGGACTTGGCTCCTTTTTTATTTTTAAATAGCATTTGTCCAGGGGAGTTTTGTATGCAGGTGAGTGTGAGGGAGTCCAGGTCTACACCTCTTACTGCTCAGGAGGGTGCCTGGCCATCAGGCTGTGCCCAAAGGACATTCTCTACCCATCTGTGTCACACTGCAGTGGAGAAGTTGTGGGTCCAAGGGTCCAAGAGTGAATAGAAGCTTTATTTTCTCTTTAGCCTTGTGTTCAGTGTCCTTGCTTGGAAAAGGCATATCTTCATTCCCACATGTGCTTTGGTACCCATTCCTAGCACTAGCAATGTTAGTGTTAAAATAAACATAGCACTGACCCCTGCATTTGTTTAGGAGTTTGGAGCTGGAAATATGGGAGATCAGCAGAGTGGGCATACTCTGGAGAACCTTGCCTGACAGCTGTGATTAAATTCCTAACTCTGTATCAGTTTGTTTATCTCTACCTTTTTTCCCCAGCACTCCACTCCACATATATGAATATGAAGGAGATGGACCACTCCAGCAGGTCCATCTCCTTCATATTCATATTCCTGGGGAAAAAATGATAGGTTAGAGGAGGAAAAATGATAGGTTAGAGAGAAAGAAAATATGGAGTTTGGTTTTAGCCATGTTAAATTAAAGGAATTGGCAAGATAGTTAAAAAGTGTAGAGACCAACAGTAGAAGTTAGATCATTGTGAGAAACAGGAATATTAACTGCTTTGTACAGGGGTGACGGGATCACATAAGATTATTATTTTCCCCAAAAAGATTTATCAAAGTATTGTAATATCCTCATAATTTGTCAGCAATTGTGAAGCCTAGGCACCTCAGCCAACTTTTCAAATTTCACATAATCATCAATATCTATGGGAAATACAATGAAATATGTCCTGTTCTTAATTGATTCCTTTTGCACCACATTTTTCACACAGACTTGGCTGTTGGCCTTTCTTTGCTAAGTGAGGGTTTCAACAAGTGAAGAAGATGGATGGCCAAACCAGTCAACTCCAGAATATGAAAAGGTCAAAGCACTCAGTGAGCACACTGCAGACTGCTTCCAGATAGCCCAAGCATAATGAGTCAGATAAATTTCTCTTAGAACAAACAAAATAAGGAAACTAGAAGTAGTTCAAGGCAGTAATGTTTTCTTTATGATGACCATGCACAGCACTGTGGAGTACAAAATTGGATAAAACTCCTTTCCTGATCTATCCTGTTGAAATAGAAGAGAACAAAACTAAATAGTTTGCATTTGCAATGATGAATAGATTTGTGTCAACATTTAAAGTAAATTAAGACTGATGTGTGCAAGCAGAGAGATGTTGTTAACTTTTGTGTATAGTTACAGCTTCCTTCTTTGTAAGGGTTTTAACTGAGAGGCTTGTAGAAACACGACCTCTGTGTGTACCCTTAGCTCCTGGGCAAGGGACACAGCTGAGCAAAAGGAGCACAGGAGGGCTGCCATGGTCTCTCTTTGTGGTCTCCAATGCCAACAGCTCTACATTGCAACAACCTAATTGAAGCCCAAGATGTCTGTTTTGGTGGGTACTGCTGGGGGCTCCAGCAGGGCTGTGGGAGCTCCACTGGTGTCAGCAGAGCACAGATGAGAGCCCCCATAATGGCAGAGGAGCCTGGCTGTTGGCATCCCAGGGCCAGCAGAATCTGCCTTCTCACCTGGACAAACCCAGTGCATCTGGGAAGGGAAAACTGGGCAGAATGATCAGAGGAAGTATTTGGTTGCCAAATCCTCCCAAATCAGTTTGTGTGCTAATTTTTAATGGGTTTCTGTTACTTTCAGGCTTATCTTTAGCTGCTGCTCTACTGCACTTGGCAGGAGAGAAATAAATATAAGCCATTACTGCTGCACTATCTTGAATACCAAGCATGTTTTCATTCCATCTAGCTAACATAAGTAGAAGATAAACTGGCAGCTTATTCCCTCTTTATGTACCAAAATAAAGGAGAGTGATAAGTGGAGACCTCATGCAGAGGAAGCTGTGGCTCTGGAGGGCACGTCTGTACAACCACATATGAGATAAAAACAATAATACTGCTCTGAAAGGGACATGACTGACAGTACCTATTTTCATCATGAACAGTTTATGGGGATTCAGGAGAAATAAAACCCTGGGTATTTAATGAAACATCTCTAACCTTGTGAAGGAGCTTTACCTCAGCACATGTGAGATCCTACCTCCCACCCAAGTAATGTGGAGATAGACCTTGTTGTAACTTTGAGGAAGAACCTGTGCCCAGTGATATTACCCTGGCACCTTCTGAGAAACACAGATGTCCAGCTCTGGGAGAAGAAATACTTGGATCTGCATTTGATACAAAAGCCACTCTCTCTGCTTTGGGAAAACAGACTAACCAACAGAAAATTAATTAGAGGCTCTATACAAAGCATTGCTTTTGCAGATATTGTCAGCTTACAATACAACTCATTTCAGGAGCCTTTTAAATGTCACTGGCTTTCAGTGATAGACCGAGGTGTCAAAACACCTTTGCAAGTCTGGGCTCTGGTATTTAAGACTCCTGTTGAAAAAGTGTGGTTGAAGGCAAAAGGGAGGAGAGGTGGGGTGGAAAAACCCTCATCATGTAGAGGGAGGTGTAGGCATGTAAAGTGAAACTCCAGCTACAATTTTAATTGCAAATGTGTAGTGGAGGAAATGGAGCTGTAATGCTCTGCCCCATTAAGACTCCAAGCCCTAACACTGGGGTGATCTGACTCACTGGAGGGTGAGAAATTTAATGTGCTGCACTGCTCGCCACAAACAACATTTGATTTCAAAACAGTAAGTATACGAGAGTTGTTCCAAGCTGTTCCAAGCAGATAAGATTTAAACTCAGCATGCTAGCTTTACATTGGTGACTAATGATTGAATGGAGGTGCAGAACAGAGGTATCTTTAGGTAGGCAATCTCACTGGGTAAATGACATTTGGACTGTGTTTTCTAGCAAATTTAGTCTTAGAATAAATTATACTGTTTTGAAAAATTACAGGCCCTGTTGGAATTGCACTTTGCATCTCACGTAGGTAAAAAATGCATGTGTAGTTAACCCATTAGTACCTAGCTGCCTCCCTGAGGTGCACAGCCCCAGCACCTGCAGCCATCTGGACATGAGCTGTTCCCATGGATCTATCCCCATCCTTCAGCCATTCACTGGATAGGCATCTCCAGATGGATGCACCAACTGGAAATCATAGAATGGTCTGGCTTGCAAGGTACTTTAAAGGTCATCTAATTCAAATCCCCTGCCATGGGCAGGGATGCCACCCACTAGACCAGGCTGCTCAAAGCCACATCCAACCTGGTCTTGAAGACTTCCAGGGAAGAGGCATCCACAGCTTCTCTGGGCAACCTGTGCCAGTGCCTCAACACCCTTCCAGTAAAGGATTTCTCCTTAATATCATATCTAAACCTCCTCTCTGTAAGTTTAAAGCCATTCTGTCTTGTCTTATCATGACATGTCTTGTAGAAAGTCCCTCCTTAGCTCTCTTGTAGGCCTCTTTAGGTACTGGAAGGTGCTATATGGTTTCCCTGGACTCTTCTCTTCTACAGGCTGAACAACCTCAGCTCTCTCAGCCTGCCTTCATAGTAGAGATGCTCCATCCCTCTGATCAATTTTGTAGCCTCCTCTGGACCCACTCCAGCAGCTCCATCTCCTTCATATGTCTTGGGCCCTGGGGCTGGATGCAGAGCTCCAGGTGGGGTTTCACAAGAGCAGAGCAGAGAGAGAGGGACAGAATCAGTTCCCTTGACCTGCTGGTCATACTGATTTCTGTGTTGCAAAGGCACATTGCCAGGCCGTACTGAGCTTCTCATCAATCCAAAAGCAGAGTCCCTTAAAATGTGCCAGGACTCCTCACAAAAGGAGTACCCCTTAAAAGCAGTGCTCCCATCCCTTCCTCTTCCATGGAGCTGCAAAGGCCAGGAAACTCAAACCAAACTGAAAGAAACAAACAACAACAATAAAAAATCCCCCAGTGCTCACTCATCAAACTAGGCAAAAATTTCCATGTTCTTTGACCTCTTATTTCTATGTAATAACCAATTCTTCTTCTCATTTGGGGCCACTGGACAATGACATATTTTTGTTTACCTGGATGAAGCCAATCTTCTGTATGAGAGGGAACAACTAGGGTTCTGGGCTTTAGCAGCTTTGTGACCTCCTGGAGTGCACTGTGCCATTTATACCTGCTCATTGTCTCAGCACTGGGGCAAGATGAATCCTGAGCCCTCACACCCACATCTTGGCAGCTGAACTGAGCACTAAATGGATGTGAATGCATTCAGCCATAGCACAGGAAAATCCCAAATCCCAGCATCAAAGGATACTTCTCTTTCTAATGCCACAACATCATAATTCCTTCCTGCCAACAAAACAACTTCTTAGGGGTTCACAGATGAAGGATTTTGTTTGATTGTTGGTTCAGATAGTTGTGTTGGAAACATCCTTTATATTTATTAAAGCCTGCTGCATCTTAAAACATTTTGTTCAGAAAGGGACTTAAAGATGTAACCAGGAAAAATTATCAGCTGCTTGCCACATGAGAGGATTAAGGACCACAATTTGTCAAGGGTATGACGACTCTATTCCTTAGAGCACATGTGATCTCGTGCAACTCTTACAAACATTCATGTGGTTTGTCCTCAGGATGCAACAATCTGTTATGTAACAAATATCCACACACACAGGGCCATATGAAGACCTGCACCCACAGGTGAGCCAGGGGGAATTTTCTTTCCCATTGAAATTTCCCCAAGATGACTGATTCCTTTTTTCCTAGCCCCTCTGTTGGCTGTTCCATTGTACCTGTGAGGACATGAATGCCAAATTACCATTCCTGGTTCAGCTGCTGCAGCAGGAAGCTCAATCCTATCTCAGCTGTGTTTAAACAAAGCCAAAAATCAGAAAATCAGTGTTCTGGTGAAGTACTAAAATGTTAAATAGTTGCCAAGAATTGTAACTTTAGAGGGATTAAAAATGAGCCTATCACAACCACCAGTGAACAACACTATAAAAATAAAACCTTTCTTCCAAAAAAATCGAACCTGTGTTTTCTTTTGAACATTTAATCCTCCAGGGCTTGCAGAGCTCTTTGCAATTTCTCCTTCACTTTTACCCTTATCTCCTTCCTCTGGTCTGGAAAGTCTGGTAAGCAAATGAAATGGATTCAACTTCTCCCTTTTCAGACTTTTTCTATATTGGAGCTCACATCCCTGTCCCTCTGACAAAGCTTTAACTGCATCTTTCCCCTTAAGAAGAGGGAAGATGTTACCTAAGAGTGGAACTTCCAGCTGGTTCTTTAACTTGGCATTGCGGACCACAGAAAACTATTCAGGTAGATTTAGTGGGCATAAAATGTTAACATACTAAAATAAATATTTTATTTTAATTATTGCTGCTATAAAATTAGTGTGATTAATCTTATTTACTACTTCACCAATGGCTATTTAGCCTTAGTCACATTCATATGAGGCAAGTAAATAAGTGGCATTGAGGAAGATTACCCAGCCCAGATCTAGGTATGAATGAGTGGCAAAGCCTAAGTTCATCATTCCCACCAGAATTCTCCAGAGACCATTTGAAAACATGGGGGTTTTTTTTCCCCAATGTGATGGGCAACATCCCTTGCTTCCCCCAGAAAGACTCATCAGCAAGAGGAAGCAACATCTCATGCTTCTCTCAACAGAATCAGAAAGAGATCAACTGAGGGAATGAGGACAATAATCTTTGGGTATTCTTTAAAACTCCAGTTTGATTCCCACAAGGATGCAGAGCCAAGTTTCCAGAGGTGCCAGTACCTAAAAAGACATGCTTAATGCAGGATCACTAAGTGAAAATTAAGATACAAAGCAGAAATATTGAAGTGACATGATAGGATGTTATTTCTATTTTCACTGTTGTTTACTGGTAACTAAATACACCAACAGATCCATAGAGGAAAATAAAAATACTCTGATAGAAATACTTTGGGAAAAAAATGAGACTTGTAAAATCATATATTGAAGTTTTCACAGCACCATAAGATTTTGTAACAGAGTTTTCTATATCCTGGTTATTATCATCTAGCACTGGAATGAAAATCCATTAGGAGAAAGGAAAAAAAAGGTTTGGTTTTCCTTAAACCCTTTATCCCAGAACTAGGCAGTATTTTATTTACATTTTTGAATGCACAGGACTCTTTTTTAATTGTCTATTCAAAATATAAAGGACTTAATATTTCAGTGCCATGGAAGTTAGAACATTCAAACAAACAAGATCTTTCTTAGCTATGTCACACGTGGCATTCCAGTGTTGACTTGATTTTTCACAGAAGATTCATTTCCTCTTTTAGTGGCATAAAACACCTTTGAAAATTTCAGTCTAATGTTTCCATCTTCACTTTCATTAGTTTCACAAGAAAATATGGCTTACAAAACTGAAGTCACATACTAACAACCACATCAGCCTCAGGCCACCTGAGCATCAGCAGGTCAGTTGGCTGCATTTCCAAAGGTGCTGGAAGATTTGGAGCACAGCCTAAGACAGGCTTTTCAGGACCCTCATTGCTTAAACAAAAGCTTGTCATGGAGAAACTCAGAGTCTGAAATTCTCCAAATCACAATGTTTTATCATTTGTTTATTAGTTTGTTTGCTTTTAGCTACTCTGCAGAGAAAAGTCACATTTGCAAAAGGGGACCTTTTCCCTAAGGTCATAAATGCACACCATGTGTGTCAACCATAACTGGTTGAAATAAATTCCTTGCAAAGAGAAGGAAAGTCAAAATGGGCGTAGGCAATTCTCCTCTATGAACACTTTACATGCTTCACTGTCTGAATTTGAGCAAAGCAGGACAGAGCCGTGCCCACTAAGTGGATGCCTTTGAAAACCATGCCTCTATCTTTCAACTCTCTATTACTCAAGTGTCTGTTTCTGTTATTGACACTGTCTCAGAAGGAAGGAGCATTCCCAGGAGTGTATTTTGAAAGTATCCAAAGCACCAAGTTTGAAACTCTTCAAAATCAAGACATCTGTGGTTTTGCTTGGCCATGACCCTCAGCTGGGGTGTCCCAGCCACCCTGTCCTGGGGGCACCCTGCATTGCACCATTGAGGAAGCCTTGGAGGAAGCCCCTGGACCTGTGCCCAAAGCCTCAAAACCAAGGACTGGTGACTTTTGGCCACTGTGAGGACCAGGTTCCTTTGGGAGCTCTGAGCACTTTATGTATTTGAGGCTGTCACTTCCTGCATTTTGAGGCAGATGCTGCTCCTCCCAAATCCCATGCTGAGGGGACTATATGCCAAAAGCAGCTTGGTTTTTTCCCTCTTTCCTGTGCTTTTACCCAGAAGGAGACAGCTTAGCCTGTGATGCTGTCCAAAGATGATATAACATTACCTCAGGGAGGCTGTGCCCCCAGTCCTGCTAGGACTCTGTCACAGCACATCAGTCTGGAGCACAGGCTTGCTCCTTGCTCCACGGTACAAAACAAGTTCCTTCCAGCAAGAGTTTTACAGCAAGCTCACAGTTGCTTTAAATTAGAAAAGTTGGCAGGTGGCCAAGGAAAGGAGCAGGAGCTTGTTCAGCTGAGACAGACAGAAAACTCTGTAAGAGCATCAAGCCTCAGATAGGTGTTCAAAAAGTACATTTTTTTGTCATCCTAGCATTTAAATTTCTTTTAAAGGATTTTGAATCACCAAAATTACCTGCTGGCTTGAATCTACAACTCTTACACTACCCAAACAGAGCACGTTGCTTTCCCTGAAAAATCAGATGTCATCTACTCAGCGGTGAAGGTAAGTTGTAACTGATTCTACTTTCCTGAAGTGACTTCTCTGAAATACATTTGGAGAAAGGAATGCAATAGAAAGATCTTTCAGAAAAATGCATATTTTTTTCTGAGATACATGTGATTCTGTTAGAAATAGACTGTTGTGGTGTCTCGGTAAAATCTGCTTATGTATCTTCTCTTGTGAGAGATGAGTAATAAACTTAGACATTGATTGCACAAAACATCCCCATCAGAAAGTTAGCAGACAGATTGTTTTAAAAAAATCAAGGATGTAATATTCTGGCAAAAAAAAAAATTGTTTAAAATGTCTACCTTTCACAGGGTTTAGGGTGATTAAATTACCTAAAACATTTTTAAATTATTCCTCTCTATCTAGAGTTAATCTTACATTCCACCAACCCAGACCAGAGATTATTTGGGTTTTTTTGCTCATGAATGATTCCAAATCTTCACTTTGACTGCTGTTGCTATGGTTTCATAGAAACTTGTTTTGCAAAAAAAAAAAAATCTATAAATACCAAATAAACAGTTTTGCTTCAGACTTGCACTATTGCAAAGCTCCTGCATTTACTTTATTAAACTCTCGAAAATAGATCCATTTGTTATTTTGCTGCTGTGTTTCTTCTGCTTGGTTGGGTTTTTTTCCAGATCATTTTACTTTTTGTGTTTCCACTGCTACCAGCAGTGAGCTTTGTGCCTAAGAGTAGGCTGGTGAGAGACTGTGTGTTGTTAAATACAGATGAAATGCTGAGTGTGATTAATCACAACCTTGGGCTGGGTAGGTGAGAGTATAAGTGGATTAGCAATTTCGAGCTCCCTTTTTTCTGCTGGGTCTCTGGTTACCATTACCCAGGCAAGGCTGAGGCAAGCATTGCCTGCTGCCCAAAACCTGATAGTCACAATGGGGGCTAATTCCTCCATCCCACTCATTTGCAAGGAAATGATGAAGCATTTCAGGCTGAAGTTTTAGGAAAATATGGGTGTGAGCACAGCATTGCCCAAGCCCTTGGAGCTGTACAAGCTATGGAAATTTAACAACAGGAACCTGTTTCAGAAATCCCACAACTGCTGTGTTCTATAGCATGCTGGGTTTGAGAAGCAGAAAATCCCTTCCTGCAGTGCCTGTCCCCTGTTTTGCCTCACTTGGGACAACTTCAGCTGTGCCACTGGAGCAGATTTACCCTGGTGAGAATGGAGGGCTGTCAATGCTCCCAGTGCTGTGTTCCCATGGATCACACTGTAAGATACGTATTTAGGAGCAGAGAAACACAGAGCAGGGAGGGCAGGGAAAAGAGTGCAGAAAATCAAAACTGGAAGTGAAGGAGCTGATATGCCTGCCCACTGTCAGGTAAGAAATGTCAAAATCCTGTTGAATTTGAAGCCCCTGTGCTAAGTTTGTGCCAAATGGGAAGCCCACCATCACCATCTCTGCTGAACTCTTGAAAGGTGGAGCTAGGAACACCTCCATCAGGTGTCTCCTGGGAGAGAACTACACAGTGTAGGGATTGGGAAGTGTATTGACTCTCAGTGCTTGCCTGTTCCTTGTCTTTCCTCTACAATACCCCAACAATCTGATGGGTAGGTGGGAGTAAAGGTGGTAAAAACTGCTCTGTGTTGCTTATTGATACTGGAGGCAGGAGGGTTTCTGAAGCTGAATATCTCAGCCAAAGGGACTGCTTCTGGCTCAGCAGCAGTGACAGGGAAGGATGCAAACAAAGAAGGTAGTATTTTGTTATTTCATCCCCTTCATCATCTCCACTGTTGCACTTATGCACGGTTCAGTCACAGTGGCAAGGTGAGGAGGTAAAAGGAAATCCACATTTCTGAAGGCTGGGTTTGAGTGCCTGTAGGAGAAGTTCTTCTGTCCCATTCACATAGCAAACTTATATCCTTAATTCTCTGTGACATGCCCATTCACAAGTCCATCCCATGCACTGGTAACCCTGATTTTCAGAGTCCTTAAGCAGATGCTGTATGAGCATTACATATACTGGCATTTCATGATCAAATAACATCCCTGTTACCAAAGGATCACCTTGAAATGATGAAACTAAAATTTAGATTCACCAGAAAAACATAACCTCACAGGGAAGCAGAAATCCTAAGATTTCAACCTTTTACACAAGTAATGGTCATTTAAAAAGTGTTTCTGATTCAGAGACCTTGCTTGTCACAGACACAAGACAGTTAAACTCCATTTTCACTGCTGAAGTGGATTCTCTGTTAGCAAAAAGGACAACAAAGTGATTATGTGATTGCCTTGGCAGAGAATTCTAGAGTCTTTTCAGGCTCATCTTCACAGTCCTACCTGGAAAACAAAGGCTGCAAATGAAATAACCACTGGGCAGATTTATATTTTAATTACAGATATAGGGCTGCAATTGTCAGCAAAGGGTATTTATGTCTGCTCCCAGTCTCTCTAAAGTAAAAGGTGCACATCACCTCCCTGCATTTCTCTGTTGGGCTGAAGAAGGAATCTAGATTACTCTGATTTCCCAAAGCTGAAATAAACAGTTTGTGTTCTTCATAAATTAGAATTCAGCTTTCACTTTTCGAAAAGTAGTGTGAAACTGTTCTTGGTTCTCTGAGACTCTCCTGATGTTGGATGCAGATGGGAAAGCCCAAAGTGATGAAAGCAGAACAGCAAAGCACCTGATTCAAGTCTTAAAATATTCTTTACAGTTTCATTAAACTTTCAAGCTGGGATAGGGCCACATGACCAAGGAGTTTACACATTTCTGTGAGGTTTAGGTGTTGGGAAGAACAAAACTGTTTGGTATAAAATTAATTCTTATCACAGAGGATAATGACAACCACTTTTAAATGGGAAGAATAGGGTATGAATAATGGGAAAACACATCCTGGCAGTGAGAGATATACAGTTATAAAATAATCCAGAGGGAAAGAAGGGAAAAGTCTCACTGGCTGGGATGTTTCACTTACTCTGGGCAAACTTAGCAGAAATCTGTGGGGAGCAATCATTCCTAGGCTGAGAGATGTGATAGTCCATATGTTGTGCTGGCTTAAGTGTATTGGCTCATCTTCCATCTATCTACTGTATTTGTCTTCCTCATCCATGTGAGTATCACGTCTCTCGAACCCAAATGGGGCCAGATCTCAAAAATTTAATGGAGATAGTTGATTATGTTTGGACACCATCAGGCCACCCATCCTATTTTCAACTCACATTCTCCCCTTCTCTTTTGGAGAGACCCCAAACCCCAAATCAGACATCCTGCAAGAAACAGGAACATCTCCTTGGCAGGAGTCCAAGGTTGAAGTTAAGGGAAGGGATAAGGAAAGTTCAAGGAAAGGAACTGTTTGGTTAAGGGAATGGTGGGTTTGGATGTATTGTAATTAATGCACGTTGTTTTATTTCTCTCTCTCCTTATTTTTTTTTTCCCCTACATTCTTCAATAAAGATATTTTTCTTTCAGGAAAAAATGAGAGTGGGGAGAGCATTAATAGCTGAGGTGGGACCTGAAATGTAGTTTAAAAAATGTGCAATAAAAACAGGGAGTGACTTGCTATAAAACCAAGGAGAGCTGGACAGGCAGAGCTGAAGAGATGAGTGTCCAGCCTGCTCACCC
This sequence comes from Calcarius lapponicus, assembly GCA_039654755.1. NCBI lineage: Eukaryota > Metazoa > Chordata > Aves > Passeriformes > Fringillidae > Calcarius > Calcarius lapponicus. The sequence goes on from CM077466.1 coordinate 15,882,072, forward strand.
CACCTCTTCCCATTGCTGTGATGGCCTCGTGACTGGATCCAGGCCAGCGTAGGAGCCCCATCACTGCAGCACAGGGAAAAGTGATTTGTGAGCTGCTGAGAGAGAGACCTCCCATGGGTTTTTTACCCCTTGGAAAAAAACAGAGAAACTTGGTTTTCTTCTGGATTTGTCCAGGAAAACTCTCCCTTTTCTTGGAGGGGGACTCTCTTGGTGCTGGAACATACATCTGCTATTCTCACTAGCAATTACAACTCAAGACCAAAAGTCTTTTTCCTTTTCAGGAGTCTATAAAAACTTGATGTTATGCCAGCCTTGCTAGGCCTGCACTGATGTTCCTGCATAGCGCCAGTCTGCTGCCTCTCAATGCACCTGGGGATTCAACCTACTTCCCCAGCACACCCCAGTCTGCTACTTCCAGCCCTTTTTTGCTATCACTTAACAGTGGAAATGCAGAGAAGCATGTAGATTACTCTTTGCATCCATTCCCCATTCTAGACACCATGTTGGTATTTATTTTGCAGAGCAATTGGCTCCTTTGAGTCTCTGTCAGTTCCAGCTCTGCACAGGCGTGCTCTGACAGTTATCTCCCAGACACTGTCCTGTTTTGGCCCCTAAACTTGAGATCATAGCCATACATTAGCAACACACACAGTCCCACACATCTTTGCTTGTCTCCTCCTGTGAGCCACCAACCTGGTAGCCTCCTTCTACAGACCTTCCATTTTCCTGTCTGTGTCTTTACCCAGGGTAAATCACTTTACTGCTTCCTCACAGGAGGTTCCTGAGGGGGCAGCCCTTCCTCCCAAAACTACAGTGGTTGATGGGACATCCTGTAGCCTGCTCAAATGACCAGGGAAGGCACTCTCCAGCTTCTGGACAGCAGATTTCCCAGTGGAAAGACCAAGGCTGCTTTGGCCTTTCCTGAGTCATTGTTTGTGCCATTCATATTCCTGCTAGAAAGTGGTGATAGGTATCTGCAGATGACCTCTGAGCACCAGCTTTGATGTGGGGCAGCAAGAAACTATTCCAGGGAGAGGCAGCAATTTTGGAAGTGGGAATAGGATGGCCTGCACTCCAGCAAAACAGCTTGCACAAAGCTGTGTGTCCTGGTCTCTGGATCACAGCTCCTGCTCCTCTTCTGGAAGAACGGAATTTTAATTTCTTTCCCTATCTTGGGTAAAGGGAAAGGAAAATAAAGAAAAAATGTTCCCCTTTACTGACTCAACTTCATCATCATTAACTTCTCCATGTGTCTGAAAGTCCAAAATGGGAATGCAAAGATCAAGTAACACCAATAGTCAGACAGATGGGAACAGTTTAGGCAGGATGAGCAAGACTAGTAGTGAAACAGGTTATCCTATTCCCTCTCCCCTCCTTCCTGCAGCCCCAGAGGGAGTGGGTACTCCCTGTCCTGGGTTGGTCCCTGGGGTCTCAGAGGGGCTGTGCTGCATAGCCTCCATGCACCTCCATGGCTGTGCAGTGAACAGTATTTGATTCTCTAGGGAAGGGGCTGTATTTCTCTGCATTTTAAGCTTTACAGATGGGTTACACAGCCTCACACTGGACCAGAGTTTTGGGAGCTGCACTGGAGACCGCTTTCAGCTTTTTAAGGAGAATTGAGAATTTCCTCTGCAGAGCTGCCTAGGATGGCTATCTCCATGCTGACTGGCCACACATCTCAGTCCTGATTCAAAATTCCTGTTCATGGAATTTCTCAGACAGAAACACATCCCTTTGCACTGTGTCACACCTGAACAGTGCCTCCTGCACTACCAGGGGGTGCCTAAATTGTAGGATCTGTTCTGTACAGTGAGAGTCTGCTCTGAACCTGCCTGGAGTGCCTGCCTCTGACAGATATACACAATTTGTTATCAAATGCAGATAATCCTTAAACTCACCACGAGAAAATGTCCAGGAAAAATTAAAAGGGCACCCTGGGAACAGGAGGTGTTAGAAACTACTGCTTATCTTGTGTTCCCCCTTTCTGCAGACATGCTCTGTCCTTGAGAGTCAGGACTTCTGTCTGAAACTTTTGATTGCCAGAGGCTGGGAAAAAAAGTCTGAATGGTGAGTGTAAAACATCTGTTTCTGCAGCCCAACAGGGCATGTATTAAATCCCTGGAGTGAGAGTCAGGTCACAACTGAGGTCAGATCAGTCCTCACAGTTCCTTTCGTGCGTGTCACACAAGGACATGCACAGGCTGGGTCTGCTGTGGGTGCAGCTCCAGGGATGCCCCAGGGCATATCTGGATTGCTCTATCTGGCAGGATTTAGCCCCAGATTTCCCTCCTGCAAATAAGGACTTGTAGCCAGGATTGTTTTCATACCTCCTGAACAAGTTAAACACCCATGTGAAGTACTTTGATGAGATGTGTCTCTTGGCCATGTCCAACCTGACTCAGCAATCAGGAAGTTGTATCACCTCTGCAAGGATAGGCCAGGGCTGTAAAACCTCTCTGTTCCCTTAGTTAGGACCATTTTCTTCATCAGAAGGGATGGCTGGGACACTCACTGCCATCAGCGCTAATGCTTGAGCAGCCTCTGCATTGACTCTGGCACGAGCTTTGGATTCCTTGTCATTAGGACTTGATGATCCCATAGCAGAAACAATTTTGTTTGCATGGAAGAACTGCCAAGACACCCTTAAAAGGAAGGCTCTGCCAAGATCACACTGCTGGAGATGCTCAGCACTGCTCCCACCTCCCCAGGAGCATCCTGAGCCAGCCCAGGAGCAGGCTTGGGCCTCCCCTGCGCCCGGAGCCCCAGGGCAGAGGGGACACCCTGATCCTGATCCTTTCAGCCCCATGGCCAGAGGTGGGCAGGACATGGCCTGGCACAGAATCCCCCACCAGAGAGAACAGCCCAGCCATGTTCTGTGCACGCCTCCATTCCAGGCTGTCAGCTGAAGCAGATGTTTCTAATTTATCACTGAAACCAAACAACTTAATCCACCAAATATGCAGCAGTGGGGGGTGGGGGGGGGGGGGGGGCTTTCACTTAAAGCTGATTTATAAATTGGATGATTAAGGTTAATTTGTCTATGAATGAGGCAAATCTGTGTCAGATATTGTTACTAATGCTTCCTCCCTCTAATTTTTGCAAGTCCTAAACATCCAAAGCCTTTTCAACCTGAGGCAGTGGGACACATTCCTGTTCTGCTGGCCAAAAGCATCTGGCACTCTTTCCTTTCATCAACAACTCCAATATTTATCTATTTAGCCCTTCAGAGCATTATTTGGTGTAACAGATGCTGCAGCCCTCTGTGGTATGGCTGCCAGAGGCAGGCCTCAGCAGCAACCCTGGCATACACCTTGCTTTTGGGAATGTTATTTCCCCTGGCAATGATGGCTGGAGGGCAGCCTGGCACCAGAGAAGCCTGTGCTGAGAGCCCCTGGCAGTGGGGACTGTGCTCAGGGCTTGACCAAAACTGCACTTCACAACATGGCTGAAGGCCCTGATGGGAAGGGTCCTGAGTCCAAACCCATTTCAGATTAGACTGAGATAATTATTGGGTTTCCCTGTGTTTATTGATCCTGGAGGTCATGCCAACCTCAGATCATCTGTGTTTCAGCACATGCACAGCTATTGATCCATCCAGCTACAAACAATACCCACACCCTGCTCCTACAACCAGTGCACATGTCCTTCTTCTGCTGACACCCACTCCAGACCACCAGCTCCTACTGCTCATGGCTTGTGCTGCTGTTCATGGAAAAGGGCTCTTCTCCAAGCAGCTGGCACTCAGCTGCCATGCACAGCAGCACTGAAGTTATAGCAAGGCAGCAGCCTTAAAGAGACCCTAAAAGCATCAGCCTTGTGTGCCTGTGAAAGGTGAGGGGGAAAGGCAGCCCCAACCAGCAGCAGGATTGTCAAAGCAGCTGGGCATCCACAAACCAGAAAATACCTGGTGTGAGAATGGAAGGGCAGTCCAAAGACCCCCCCACCCCGTGGTGGCCGGGCTGGGAACACCAGGAGCACAAATTAGCACACTAAGCCTGGTTACATGGGAAAGGAACAGCTGCACTGATTTATTCAGCCACACCTCCAAAAATAAGGATTTCATTAGGTGTCCTTGCCTGGTAGACACTGCAGTGCTCCTTATTCCTCACAAGCCAGTGCTCCTGCTGCAGAGAGGGACCCAATGGCACAGGCTGACCCCTGGATGTCACACACAAGAATGAGTCCCTTCAGCCCAGGGGTGTAGGCTCCTGTACTGCAGCCATGGCAGAGCACACTGCCTTTGGACATTTGGACTTTCAGGTTGGATTGCAGTAGCTGAGTGGGCTGTAAGAAAATACAGAATAGCCTCACATGGGGTCACTGCAATGGTGATAAGGCCATAGGATGCTGTTGCAATGACCAGTGCCTCCCTCCTCAGCAGTCTCTTCAGCTGTAAGCAGCATCTCGTGGGGCTGGAGCAGTCAGGAAATCCTGCTCCTCCATTATTTCTATTAAGTGGCAGCATAGACAACATACCAGGATGTCACTGATCTTCTCTTCAAGTGCAAATATCAGGTAGGCTAAAGGGAAGAGGGAAAAGGAGAATAGAAGAAAACCAGGAGGAAAGCAGCAGCAGTGGGAGCAGGAGTCAGAGCCCTTGGTGCTCTGCTACAGCTCCTGCATTCCCATCCCTCCTACACACAAAATTTATAAAGCAGGCTGGAAAATAATGGGTTTGAGAAGAAAACTGAAGACACCTGGAACAACACTGATCTTGAAAAGACCTGAAGCAATTCTAGTTTTTGTCTAACAAAAGAAATAAATCTTTTTTGTAATTCAATCCCGACAAGCACTTTAAGAGTTTTAAGCTACATGCAATGGGAGCACCATAAACAATTTCTTCTGCAATGGTGCAGTCTGCTTTTCAGTCATGAAGCCTTTTCCCAAATGAAGAGATGGCATTCAATTAACTTTTCCCAGTGATACAGCTCTTTACTTCTTGAGAGCTGGGCTGTGCTTCAAATGGTGATTTACACTGTAAGTGGCTTCTCCTCTACCTCGTTAAAGAGGTGCCTTCCCTCATTCTGTACCCATAAGGGATGGCCAGAGATATCCTCAGGTCTGAAAGCTTTGTGCTTGCAGGAAGGAAATTAATTGCAGCTCATTGCAAGAAAAGAACATTTTACTTTGATGTTTTCAATAGCTTGGTCTGAAATAGCCTGAGCCTCACTCCAGACCTGATGAAAAGTGATGAATTTGAACGAGCAAAGTTGTTTCAAATTTCCAGATATATCCTGTACATGATATTCTGGGCCTGTAATTTTTTATTTCTGCTTGGTTTTTCCAAGGTTTTAGAGAAGAAAGGGATATAGATTTAACTTATGGGAGACTTGATCTGTGCATAAAGGACCATTTTTTTAAACTGTCAGAAGATCAAACATAATGTTTTGCAATCATGTTCAAGGTACATGAGCAGCAGATTTTTGACAGGAAAGTGACACAAGGTACTGATAGAAAGCCTGCTCTCTAATTCCTGGGGAGTTTATTTTGCCTTCCTACCTCTGATGCAGTAGCAGTACTTGAAATATGTTTTGCTTTTGGCTGAAGATACATTCCACAATGGAAGAATGTCCTTGACTTAAAACATCTCCAGGATTCATCCATGTTGTCTGACCTCTGAGAGAAAAGGCAATTTAATAAAAAATCCTTTCTGACCCTCAGATGGAAGATCACATGAGTGCAGGCTCAGGACATTTATATCTGAGCGTGAGAGTTTCTTTTGATGGGTTTTAGAGTTATAAGTTGTTGATGTTCCTAAATTATACAGCTCAGTGAAGCATTCAAAAACAAATGTTCAGCCCCCCTGGGGTATGCTCAAGGCCTAAGGATAAGCTTTGATGTGGATACAAAGCCATGATGGCTGTCAGATCCTCAGTCATTTTCCAGCGGCACCACTGTGACCAGAAAGGGAACATATATGCTTTCACACAGTTTTGAGCCAGAACTTCAACTTCTGCTGCTGCAAACTGATGATGCTGCCTTTGCAATCAGTGCAGCAGTACGGGTGCATGTCAGCTCCAGGACTGGCTGGTCAGATTTCAAGACAGAAGTTATATGGGCAAGGTATTACACACAGAAGATTTGCCTTTTACATTTTAATGACAAATTAAATTACAAACGAAAAAGTCAGAATTCTTCCCTTTTTTAATGTGCAGTTTGAAGCTTCAACAGGAATTTGCAGATCCTGAGGCCTTGCCCATTTTTCCCTAGTCCCCACACTAGCTGAGACCACATGAGTTAGTGTCACCAGTGTCATTAGCACCTTGCCTCAAGTGAGAAATTGCTGCAATCCTAAATTGGCTGGCCTGGCAGGCCTGAGCAGGAATGCAGCAGGGTCTAGAATGGGGGCTGGCAATGTGGGACATCCACATAAGTGTTGCAAAGGAGCTTAACTGGATCCTTCCAGGAAGCAGAACTACTCTAGCATACATCTGTGGCCCATACTGTATTTTATTTTTTGCATTTCACAGAAGTGATACATCATTTCCCAGCTACATGCCATATACATATATATATGTGTGTATATATATAGATAGATATATTTAACCATGGTGGCACCAGGTATAAAATAGCATTACACACTAAAATCTAGATGTGAGATCAAAATATGAGGGCCATGCTTATGAGCCACTCATTTAAATATAAACATTCTTGTCTTTCAAGAAAATACTATCTCACCTTTCAATTCTTCCCAAGCCCTCCGTAGGTATGAACTGAATTTCAAAATTGAAATTGATTGCATGTGTCTTAAGTATATTTTTCTAGGCCTTCAATTTATACAAGTTACAGCAATACTCACCTTCATACAGTTTTTGATCATTATGATATGAATTCTCACTGACAGCAGTAAAGACCACAGGGACCTTTCCTCATTTCCAGAAACAGATTTTTTTAATTTGGATCCTATTTTAGACTGTCAGAAGGGCTGTTTTCTGAGGAGAATCATTCATTTGAAGATCCCTAGTACAGCTGTCTACCACATGTCCAGCAGCAGTGTTGGCATTTTTCATTTTCCCCCCCTTTCAGCCTCAGCACTGGAACCCATTACACAGCTGGCATCTCAGAAGTGCTGTGTTACTTTGACCCTTGCTTCAAAAAATGATCTGTAATAGCAAGGTGGCTATTAATAACTAGTAGCAGGAATGCACAGAGAGCTGACAGCAAATAGGATGGCAGCCCTGAGAGATGACCACTCAGTTTCTTACTCTGCATAGATTGTAATCTCTGGCAAATATTATCCTTGTGCCCTAGGTCCACATCTGTAAAATGAGATACAATATTTTGGCTTCCATGCCAAATAAGTATAATCAAATAACTGGGTGATCAGCTATGGCAATAACCACAAGTTTATAATTACCTGGGATAAAAGATGCAAAATCCCTCTGGATCATAATCACATCTTGCTCTTGGAGGTAATGGAGGTCAGGTGTGCTGTATGGAATGGAAACCTCTGAATAATAGAGTGATCACTGAAGAGATAGCTGCCAGCTGATTAGACCTGCTTTTAGCAGATGTTGGATGAGATGAACTCAAAATGTCCCTTCCATCCCAAATTACCCCTGTGACTCTGTTCTAATGCTGCACCTCTGCAAACACATCCCCTTGGGCCGCTGGGGACCAGAGTGCACATGGACAAAGCAGTGCTGCAGGACACAGCCTGCCTCCATCAGGGACTGATCATGTGGCTATGGGCTGAACCAGTTCAGGGCAGATTGACGCCTCCACCAAAAGCACTTTGGTACCTGTGGCCCCAGGCTCATCCTAGAAACTGTGTTGGTGGCTTTAGGTAGAACTGGGCCTTCATGGAGCCAAGCAACGGCAGGTTCATCTCCAGATTAGCTACCTAAAGGTAATGAAGGTTTACCATGCTGGGGAATATGCTCTCTAGTTCAAATTCACCTGCCATTTCATCTCACATCACCCCTGCATCAGTGTTTCGGTCCTTCTTGCTCAGCCTTTACATGGAATAGCAAAATTAAGCCTTTTGGTTCCTATGGACTTTCTCTGTGGCATCTCTCATGAAGTAATAAAGTGTGGGCTTTGTAAAAGCCCTGTACACTGACATTAGAAATAACACCTACTGGGATATACATATATATATATATACTTGGGTTTTTTTAAAGCAGTGAGTAAAATGAGACAATTTTCAAAGTCTGATTGATCAGTGCTCCCAGGCTGCAGGCAGCACAGCCCAACCCATTTCTTGGGTGGAAAGATAAATGAGAAACATAGGACATTAATTTATATATAAGGATCTACACTTCCCCAAGGGAAAAAAAAAAAAGAAAAATATTTTCCTGTTTTTGATGTGGATGACCATGACACAGACTTCACCCTACAAGTCTCGTACTTTTCTATCTGTGTTACAGCTCATGGGGCCCTGGCCAGGCTTTCATGGTCACATTCACAGTTGTAACTGTGACTCTTATGTTGGGAACTGTTTTCTTAACTCTGCATGAACATCTGTGAATGCACATACAATAATATCCAGTAAGGCAAATGACCTTTGCAGTGACCAGCTGCCTCCAGTTGTGAGGCAACATTGCACAGGGCCACAGCAGAATGAAGCACCCAGAGGCTTGCAGCGCTTACACAGTTGTGGTGTGGCTGAATTGGGCTGGGGATAAATGACATCATCCAGTCCTGGGGGCTGCAAGTGCACTGTCCAATGGCTTGTTGCTTCCTTAGTCAAAAGCCAAATCCCTGGGGCAGAAACCAAGTCATGCCTGGGAGTAATTAAATGGTGCTCAAATTAGTACTGTGGTTGAGATGTCCCTACTGAATTCAACTCAGTTCAGCCCTCAGAAGTTAGGTATATATTCTGCTTGTCTCAAAACACTTCAGAGAGCAGCAGGTCACAGGTCCCAGGCAGTTTTTGAAGTTTTGAAGTTGTAGTTATGGACAGAAAGCTGGAGAGGATCCCGATACGCCCCACTGGTGGGACTGCTGCCTGCAGCCTGGGCGTGTGCGAGCAGGCTCCGTGCCAAGCCTTGCTCCTACACACCAGGACACAGGGCCTCCAGCATCATAAAACAAGACTGAAAGTCAAAAATGCCAGCTATTTTCTAAAAATAGAAAAGATGAGCTGGTACAGAGAGAGAAGACATATCCTCGTCAATGGTTTAGCAGTGGGGGAAGAGGACCAGTGTGGCAGCTGACAACAGCTCACCCCAGCATGGCTGAGCAGTAGAGCAATAGACTTCAAACATGTATTTAAATTAAAAAAAAAACAAAAAACCAACAGCAAATATTTTGAAATTCAAGATCTATTGTTTGATAGCGCCTCGTATTTTGAAACTGTTAGTGGGGAAAGGAAAAGTGAAAACAACAGGAAGAGCTGAAAGGAGCCAAAATTAATTTACTGTGGACTTATTGTTTCAGTTTTCAACAAAGGAAATGGATATAAATGGAAACTAAATTGAAACTGAGGTCTCTCTCATTCAACAAAATATATCACTGCTACTAGTCAGCTACAATGCAGAAAGACAATTTAATTACTAATAAACAACTTCGAAGTTATACTTGTGTTTTAGTGTCATAATAAAGCTGAAAAAAACCCCAAAACAATAAAAGCTGAACTCAAGTCTTCAGGTTCAAGAAAAACATTGATAAAACACATACAAAATGTGTAGGGAAATTTTTCAAGCCCATTGTTCACACAAGAGAATAAAAAAAGAGATCATTTGCTCATTCTGCATTAAAAACTATTATTTTTGTAAGCTAGAAATGCTTGTTAAAAGTTTTGAGGGCTTTTTTGTTTGTTTCTTTTACCTTTACATTTCATAAAGCCACGATAATTGAATTTACAATATTTAAAAATTTGATTCTGCACTGTAAGCTTATTTCTTTTTTTTCCTCTTTTGAAACAGAATACAATGGAATGAATGAGGACTTTGATTTCCTTTCTTATCTTTGGTGCTCTTACTATGGCTTTTTTCATCTTCTCCATAAAACCCCTGTCCTTAGTGCCTGAGAATTATACAACTACGTTTAAACTATTGTCTTTAGTCTTGAAGATGTAATTTTAAAATGGAACAGGGATTTTTTTCCTGAAACCTTACATTTACCTATTTTCAGTTACAATATCTTTTTACTTTTCTTCTTTGTCTCACTAGTTGCACCACCGAGGACTTGTTGCATAAGCTGTGCTTGTTTTTATGAAATTTAGTAAGTTTAAGTAGAGGAAAGGGAAGAAATAGAGGGAAAAAATGTAGTAAACAGATCTTTCTTCTGAAGGAGAAAAAAACCCAAAACCTGGAAACCACTCATTTTGCTTTCAGGTAATTAATTGAATTTATGATATCCAAAATGCTAAACTTCAGTATGGGTTACATTTCCTGGCTGGGATACAGAGAGATTCTCAGAAAATCAGGGTTTGAAATAGAAAGCCAGCAGCAGCCTCATCTGGAACACAAGGAACCTCAGCAGAGGGGACAGAGCTTGAGAGTGCTGCCACTTGGGACCCACGAGCTGAAATAGAGAAGCCTGTCATCTTAGCTTTATTTTTAAAACATGAAGAAATGAAAAGCCAGAAGGCAGCCCTGTGTTTGGTGCTGCTGTGGCTGTGCTAGCAGCCCTGCTCCCGTGCCCCCGGCGCAGAGCACACATGCCACAGCTCCTGCTCTTATGTTACCGCTCAAGTATGCACCCAGCACAGAGCCAGCAGATACAGGAGATTTATTCTACTTGTTGAGGTCAAGGACTCCTCTGCTTTGGATTCAGCAGAGAGGGAACTCTTTCCTCGTAGCACCAGACAGGCTTTCTGCTTTTGCAGCCTACTGTCAGTGCGCGCCGCAGATAAAGAAACATCTGAGAGTGTTTTTTAAAGGATTTATCCATCCAAAGCACTGGTGAGCTGTGTGCTGTCTCCAGTGTCAGAGTTAGGAGGCTTTCAACAAGGGACAATATTTGCACAAAGTGCAAGCCAGAGGCTCCAGCTGCTGCAAACTTTTGCAAGCCATGTAAGTAAAGGGCTTTCTTTTGCTGAAACAAATTTTGTATGTTCTCTTGCCTCATAAAAACACTGAGATAATATAAATTTTAGATGAATTTCCTAATACTGGTAATGTTGCTATCCTGCTGTCTCTTTGAATAATGCATGTACGTCAGCACAATAATTAAATATCTTACCTTGTTTTGCCTGTGAGTCTTGTAAGGAGCAGAATCTGTAGCCCCTCAGGCAGGCTCTGTTTGCTTTTCTGAGAGCTTTTTCATTTTGCTTCTGAATCATTCCTGTTCTCTGTTTGTGATCGGCACAGAGACCTTTCTGATTTCTCTGATTTCTTTTATTTCAAGGACAATGAGACTCTGGCAGGGAAATGAAAAGGCTGTGAAAACAAAGAGCACAAAAGTAGTTTATGAAGAGTTGTCAGTGAACCCAAAAGTGGTGTGTAACCCTCATGTTGAACTTGTGGTCTTGTGAAATTTTAAGTGCTTTATAGTGAGGTTCAAGGAGTCACAGATTATGTGACTAAGAGGAATGTTAAATAACAGAAAAAAATTTTGATTGTTTTATAAAATGTTACTTTATGTTCATGCTCATATTTAAATTTGTCACTTTCTCTGTGGCTGTCTGGAGCTTATGGCAGGGGATGGATCACCTTTCTCTGAGCTTCACAATGTAAATTAATGAAATTTTTCCTTGTCTTCTATGTAGCTCCTATACTTTTTGGCATCAATAGGCCTGGCAGAGAGCTGTTGAAATGCCAAATTTCTCTTCTTCTCTGTGAAGTCCTCCCTGCCATTTTGATTGCTGCCAAAATGTAGACATGGTGATAAATAAATGGAAGCTATATTAGATTCACTGACTAGGTACAGGTGGTAGTACCCTGAGACAGAAATTTCACTCAGAATTCTCAGTGTCTTCCTGTTCAGAGAGTCTCTAGTTCCTTTGCATCCCTTATCCAGAAAGCATCTGATCCCTATGACTTTGCACATTCTATTTGGCTCACACATTTTCCCAGTTCCCAATAACTTTGAATAGGCCCTTTCCTGCAGGCCCACATGCCTGCAAGGTGCAAACCCTGCCCTCCAACCCTCCCAGTGCAAACCCTTCCCTCCAGCCCTTCAGCCCTGCCACATACCCGCAGGTACCCAGCCCAGCCGGATTTATTGCAGATGTGCTGCTGCAATCACCTCTTGCATCAGGTGCTCAGAGGAACACGGATGCTGCCCTGAATAAATACCTGTACCACGCCTCCCAGCCCTCCTCTTGCCCTTCATTTCCATGGCAGTGCATGGGGAGAGGTGTAATGCCCATCAAGGGAGATGCCCACGAGTCATTGCAGGCCATGGGAAGCCCCTCCCTGCTGTCAGCCAGGCAGCCAGACCGGGCTGCCAGAACAGCAAGGGAATGAACAGACCTGCTGGGCTGGGAGATGCACTTTGCTGCTTCCAGGAACACTGGGGAGTCACCTCCCTAAGCGAGCACAGGGGGTGCCTAAGAAAGGCTCTGCAGAAAGAAGTTTTCAGGATAATGAGGATCACATCTTGAAGGTGCACTGGCAGGAGCATGTCAGAGGTGAATGATGTGAAAGTCAAACCTCTGATGATGGAAGAGGAAGATGTTGCTTTTCAAGAGTGTTTGGAGAATGAGAAACAGTTTAATTTTCAGCACAGATATGGGTAGGAGCTGTTTTCTTTGCAACACAAAACTCAGTTATACCTAGCTGGTGCAACCACACTCCAGGGAGAAAACAGCAGTTTATATTACAGTTTTTGAATTTATGTATATTCATGTGTTCTCTTAGCAAATACATCTTTTGAGTTCTAAAGCTTTCTGAAACTTTCATATAGTCCTTTGCTTTGAAGCAACAGATGTCAGCGAGAAGCAGATGGTTCTAGCTTTGAATTTGAACATCTTTAAATACTTTGTGTATATTTTATGGTGAGGAATGCACTCTATCTTATTATGCAGAACTGACGCACTAAATGAAAAGTATCCATGTCTGGATGCTTGATGTAGCTTCCTAGCTCACTAACCAATAAATAATAAACCCCATATTTTTCAGGATTATTTGTTATGAGATATTTTCATCTAATTATTCAGCTTGTGTTTTCAAGCTTGAAACAAACTGTGAAATGCTCTAATCTGATGTGAGCTCAAAGAGAACAAGCAACAAAAAGAGGCAAAGGAGCTGCCCCAGTTGTGAATTGCATTTTCACTCTGCTGTATCCTGTGAGCAGGCTGAAAGCTTTCTCTTGCACAGTTTCCCAGAGGAAATAATGCAGTGCCTATGGAAACAACTGAACAAAATCTTTTGAGCTTTCTTACTCTAAACTTTCATTTTCAGGCAGTACAGCTATGAAATTTGATGAATCTAAGAACATAAGAATCTAAGAACATAAGATCTTAAATCAGGAATAAATTTGGGAACACAAATAGAAGAGATCTGAAATAAGAAAATAACTAATTTTCTTTCAAAGAAAAGAAATCATACAAACAGATTTTATCCAAAGGGTTTGCTATTGGAGCTTAATTTACTGCTCTAAAAAGTTTTTTTCTCCCTCTCTGCCTGATTTTTAGTCCTGAAGAGTTTGTTTTTTAGAGAAATCACCTGAGATAACCTGTGACAAGCAAACTGTTTAAACTTTACTTAGTTGATCTTAAGAATGGATTATTGCACATATTGTCAAAGGCTTTATTAATTGTAATTTCATAAGGGATGTTATCAGTGCTTATACCTAGTGCACCAGCCTGGCTTGGAAAAAGAGAAATGCCTAATTTCAACCACGCTTTGGAGCTTTTGCCTCCCTCTCTGAGAAGGAATGGGACTGTTGAAAGGTTCCTGGTGCTGAGGGGGTGCTAGAAGAGCTCAGTGGTGATGCAGGACGTGCTCTTTTCCTCTCTTTTCCCCCCTCTTTCTCCAATTCTTCTTGAAACCTTTTCCTTTCTCCCTTTTTCAGGATACAGAATGTCCTAATGCCAGGCTCTTCCAGAATACAGGTTTTCCTCAAATCAGCCTCTCCTTCCTTCACAGCACCATGGCTGCTGTTCAGGCTCTGTGGAGTGGAGAAGGTTTGGGGTGGAGAAGGGGCCTGTGGGGGCAGAATGCCCCAGCACAGCTGCTGAGCCCAGCTGTCCACGAGCTTGGATTGCAGTGCCTAATGCCCATCTCTGCAGGTACAAGTGAAGTCACCCACATGTGAGCAAAGCATGAAGGCTTTTGACCCTTGAAATCTGATGTCCAAGGCTAAGGGATGTTTTAATTACTGCCTTGCACTTAATTACTGCTTAATATTATGCATTTCCTGGTGGTTTGCAGACCCAGACATCTTCTAGGACAGGCAGGTCATTACCCAGAACGACAGGAGACTGACAAATCCAGTAGCTTGACAAAAGAGAACATTTCCTCCAGTTCAGCTTTGAAAGTTTTAAGATCTCTTTTCTATCCAATATCGTATTTTCTTTTTTCTCCTTAAAAAAAAAAAAAAAGGAGAAAAAAGAAAATTATTGAGGTGTTCTATTTTAGTATATTATATGACAATATCAGGCTTCCAGGTTTAGGAATCTACATACCAATGAAAAGGAGTTGTGAAAGCTTCTGATTGATGGACTGTCTTTCTTTCTGACAATTCTAATTATTTAAGGATTGGAAACATTAAAATACTTCAAAACTAGAGGCAGTATTTTGCTACTTGACAGCAGCGTTAACCCGGAGAGTGGCTCTCCCAAATAAATCCTTGCAATATGAAGAGATTACAACCTGATGTGTGATGGACTTAGACTTCTCTGCTGTCTATCTCAAGCCCTTTTTCTCTCTGTGAAGCTGTTCTATCCATACTGCTATGGTACAACACTTCAGCTCACATATATTTATTTTGCCAACCATCTCTCAGGCTTACAGACCTGGGGCATGACTCAATGATTGTAGAACTGAGATCTTACTAGAAGTCTGTGAAGATGCAGTAAACTGATGGTAGCTTTCCTGAATTCTGGAAATATGTGTCCATCCACGGCCACCCATAGATAAACAGGTTCTTTGTAAAGAAGGAGAAAAACAGCTTTTAATCCCTTCCATGGTGCTGTGTGTCTGCAGCTTTGCCATAGGTTCAGAGGTAAAGAAAAACCAAAACTTCCAAACCTGCTAGAAAGCTCTCAAGCTGGTTGTGGTACCAGATAATTAACAAAACTGACCACAAAGGGCCATAAGTACTAAAATATCCCCAGACGAGCAGAGTGGAGAGCTGAGAGCAGCTACCAGTGGTGCCTGTAGTGGAAAAGCCCTTGGAAGGGAAGGAAGCAGAGCAGTGCCATTCCAGTCTGCAGATGGAAAGCAAGTCTGGAAGCTGCTCTGAGTGAGCTGCTGCAATGGAGGGTTGCAATGGGAACATGGACTTTTTGCTGTGGATCTGCAGGAACAAATAGCATCATCCTTTGCTGTCAACTGGTGTTTTCTCATGCAACTTTTTTTTAAGTGACAACCCATTTCTGAACTTCAGTGAACTTCACTTAAGTAACTTAGTGAAGTAACTTATAAACTTGATATCTTAAATGTAGCTGGGGAAAAGAGTGAAGGAGAAAGGGAGGGAAATCTGCTAGTGTTCATATTCCAGAGAGAATTAATTCTGTTTATTTGTAAGGTTTCCTCTGTGGCTTCTAAGTTATTTCCTGAAATCTACAATTACATTCACGCAAGATCTGCATCCAGCTTTTTCTAAAACAATGCTGAAGCAGAACAAGTAATAAGTAAACCATTTTTTTCTTTGAATGTCATCTCTGTTTTTGTTTATCAGCTGATGCTCTATCAAGTAGTTTCTGCCTTGAGGAGCTGTTGATAGATGGTTCCCTGAGATAGCTCAGTATCTCAGCTACCTTGTCCCTGTGAAGTCCTTTTGAAACACTGAGAAAAATTTCAATATTCACCACAAACTAATTTTGGAACTTCTTGGTAGTTCAGATCCTTGACAGCACCAAAGGTATTTGGTGGAGCATGTGGGCAAAGGTGACAGTGCAGGGAGTCAAAAGAAAGCATTGGGACTGTTTGGAATTTTTTGGTGACAATCAGGAACCAGATTCAGTTTCACATGGTTGCAGCAACAAGGCACTGCCAGCATGCCCAGATCACTGCCTCAGTGCATGAACAACCTCCCACCTTCGTGCACAGTCACCAGCGTGGCCTCTGAATTGCTTCACTCAGAGGAACAAGGGACTCCTGGAGGATTGTATTTGCAGGGTGCCCCATGGCAGGAAGGAATGATGAATCTGACTCCATGTTCTCAGAAGGCTAATTTATTATTTTATGATAGTATTTTATATTAAAGAACGCTGTAATAAACTATACTAAGTAAAGAATACAGAGAGAATACTTACAGAATGCTAAAAAGATAATAATGAAAACTTGTGACTCTCTCCAGAGCCTCGACACAGCTTGGCACTGATTGGCCAATGAGTGAAAACAACTCACACCAGAATCCAATGAAACAATCACCTGTGGGTAAACAATCTCCAAACACATCCCACATGAGCAAAACAGGAGAAGCAAATGAGATAATTATTGTTTTTCTTTTTCTCTGAGGCTTCTCAGCTTCCCAGGAGAAAAATCCTGGGCAAAGGGATTTTTCAGAAAATGTGAATGCGACACTGGAGGATTACAAAAATCCTTCAGGGTACAAGAGAGCAACAAAATGAATGTCTGAGCATCCCAGGTGGGCAGAATAATCCCCACTTACAAAACTGAAGATTTGGAAACTTACATGACCATTCTGTGGACAATACCATGGCTGCTGTGTTCTTATCCTTAGAGAAAATGCTCTGTATCCATGGCCATTTCTCATTCAGGGAGGAAAATATTCAGGAACAGTTCTCTGGTCAGACTGGCCACCAGTGGCCATAGAACAAGAGAGTAAGAATCCATATTATCTGATAATTAAAATATTTTATCATTAGAATTATTGCCAGACACCACATACACTCCAGATTTTTTAATCTACATATGTAGAGTCATCCTTCTTTTATTTATACCCACTTTTGAACACCTATGAACTTAACTAAAGTTAACAGAAATTTAACTAAATTCCTGGAACTTAAATGGAAATGAGAGAAAAAACAACTACAACTTTTGGGTATTTCTGTTTAAATGATACTAGTTAGAAGATGAGACATATTAAGGAACACAATACCTGTGGGGTTTGACAGGTCAAATAAAATATTTTTTAAGAATAGACATGAACTCAGTGCATGAGGAGAAAAGTTATCCTTATGATTATCTTCCTAGCTGAAAAAAAATACAGTTTCAGGTCAACAGCATGCAGAGATGTCTGGAAGGTGTTGCCAAAGATGATCCCAACAGTGCATTTATGCTGTAAATATCATATTTGAAATTAGTCAGCAACAGCTATGTCATCTTGATTTGCATGCTAATAAGGTGATGAAATGATGCTCTGGAGAGATGGATGCACAGCTAGCTGGCAGTAAATTTTTTTTACTTTTCTGAAGTACTGAAATTGTAGAATTCTCAGGGGTGTATTTCTCTGACTTTGCACTTAAATAAAGAAACACCCCACTGTGGACATATCTAAGATACCACCTCACCTCTTCAAATGTCACACATTTCTTTCTGAAAACAGCATGAGCAGAAACTAATATATGGACAATTTTTCATAGACATGAGCTACGACAAAAGTTTGCACATTATCAGCCTTCTTATTCAGAATAAGGCCACCTTATGGTTGAAACAAGCTGTGTTTCAGGGCCTACTGGACTCTGAAACAGAGCACCAGA
Organism: Calcarius lapponicus; assembly: GCA_039654755.1. Taxonomy (NCBI): domain Eukaryota; kingdom Metazoa; phylum Chordata; class Aves; order Passeriformes; family Fringillidae; genus Calcarius; species Calcarius lapponicus. Next base: position 15,899,794 of record CM077466.1, read on the forward strand.
CCCTGTTCCAGGAAAATATCAGTTCAGGGAGAAATATGAAATGCCTTCTCATTGATAAGTGTTGTTTCCAAGACAATCTCTCTTTGAGCTACAGGGCCATTTCCAACATGTGAAAGGATCCTGGCTCCTTGCAGACAAGGGAAGGATGTGAAAGTCCAGAGAGGCATCTCTGTGCATGGGGTGATGATGACTGTGGTCTTCCTCCTTGTGGCAGATAAAGCAGCATGTGGGTCTTTTGACATCTTTTGCCTTCAGGGAATCCCTTGATCACTTTTTTTTTTTCTCACATAAAGACTGAAAAAAAAAACTTCTTCAGCATCTAATCACTGAGAGAATTGCTCCATGCAGGATTTTATAAATCATATCTTGCTACATTTATGGAAGTTATGACTCACACTTCTGCAGTCAGGGCTGTGGGCATATTTACTCATACTGATTTCACTGTAATGCTAGATGGTTGCCCCTTGTTGTAATGAGGTCTCAAACATTTTCCCTGTTGCTCTGAGCTGGTGTTTTCCAGGTCATGGGAGTACTTTGCCCAAACTAAGAGTGTGCTACATATTGCAGCAGTGTTATGCCTTTGAGGGCTCAGTTTTCATGCAGGTGCCTAAAGTCATTCTGGAAGATGATGCTCCAGTGCAGACAGGATGTTTGGCTGATTTCTGTTTCAGATGGCTTTTACCATCTTTTCTTTCTTGCTGCCAGGGTTTTCTCTTGCTTCCCTGGGGACACCAGATGCATCTAATGAGTCAGTTCCAGCTTCGGAGCTGAAACGGGTCATGGACAGCAGCCATATGTTGTTCAGATTCTTGCATGGAAGGGAATTTCCTTTTTCTCTTGCTGGACCAATTCACTCAATAAGAACTTGTTTTAGATCAAACTGGCATTGCTTTTAGCTAACTCAAACCTTTTCTAACCTTATCTTTAATTCCAATTTTTTATTGTATGCTAGAAGTTTTTATTATATGTTAAAAGAAAATTGGTGCCTCAGACAGTGTGGTTGCTCCCAGCTTAAGCGATAGGAAAAGAACTGTTTAAGCACAAAAGTCACAGGCTGTAGCTGGTGAAAAATGACAGCATGTAGCTGGTGCCTCTGACAACAGTCAGAGGCAAGCTTCTCCCCAGTGTTGCATAAGTAGATATATAATGTATAATGTACTGCAACATCACAGCAGGTTTCCCAAATTGAAAACAAAGAGGAATAAAAGACTGCTGTACCTTGGCTCTTAAATCCCTGAATGTGTTGCCTGTGTTGATTAGTTACTTTGATTTGTGCTTCCCTGCACAGCTCATTTTTCCCTTTAATAAGAGTTTGGCTTGTAAATTGTCACTTGCATTTGCACCAAACAGTGCAATTAGGCTGGAGTGACGGAATATATTACATTGTTTGTTTTCCATTATGTTTATTCCAGATGGTTTTTGTCACTGACTCTTTTTCTGAGCTGGGCTGTTAATAAACATAGGATAAATCTAATGAATAAATTTGCCTGCTTGCTGCAGATCTGTGGTGGTGGCTGAGAGGGGATTATGCAGCTGAGTAATGCGTACTCAGAAAAACTACAGAAATGTCAATTTTTGCTTACTTATGAGAGCCAAACTGTGCCCATGGTTGGTGAGGGGTTAAAGAAGATGCTTGTGTGGTGTTTTTTCCCTTTAAAAGATATAAATTTAAAATTTAAACTGAGGTTATGATGAGTTCATGGTTGTGATGCTTTAGTGCTTCTCTGAACAAAGGAAATGTTTTATGGTACAGCTACAGAGTGAGTACCCATTTTCAAGCTTTTCATTGTCAGGAAGCTCCTCTGTGCTCTTGAGTCAGCTGTTTCAGTTTTTGTTTTGGTTCCTGAACAAATACTTCTTTCCCTCTTCAACCATCTTGTCTCATCAAATAGAAGTTAAAAGTCCATGACTAGGCTGGAGATACAAAATCAATTTTAGAAAAAGAACTGGAACATTTTGGAGAAAACATATGGGATAAAGAAGAAATGTGGATGTCTACAGGGCAGCAGGATTAGTCTTAATCTGTTCACTTGCCAAAGTGGTGTTGACTGGAAAAAAATGAATGCTGTGACAGCAGGTCTTGGAAAAGTCATAAAACTTAAGGAGTTTTCCAGTAGCGGCCTCTTAGTTTTTTTCATCAGAAAGGAGCATAATAAAACCCAGCATAAAATACAACATGGTCTGAACTACCATCTTGCAAAAGTTTCAAAAGCTGCATGAGAAGAGGTGACTGTGGTTGCTCAGCAGTGGGATCTTGGTTAAAGTGAGTCTTGCTTAAAGAGCATTTAGAAAATAAACTAAAACATTTTTTAGAAGATAAACTGAAAGCAGATTGTAGTAAATAAGTTTTGTTTCTACAAACATTTCCCACTTTCTCCGAATTCTTCCAGGGAGCTTATAAGCAGGAAGCTGCCAGCAGTGCTGCCTTTTGTCAGTACAATGTCTTCTCTCGTCTGTCAGCTGCTTAGCTCTGCTCTGAGCAGCAAAAACAGTGTCTCTGTCTCTGGAGGTAGTGCAAGGCAATGCTTCCCCAAGTGAACAGCAAAGTGATGAACACTGGAAGAAGAAATTGTTCATCTGGGCTCACATGGGCCCACTTGCAGCAGGCTGGGGCCCAATCAGTGCCATGAGCTGGGTGGCAGAGGAGAAGGGAAAGTTTCTAAAACAGGAATAGACAAGGAAGGGGAAGAAGAAGTAAGAGGTATGGGAACAATAATTGAAGAAGGCTCCAAAGGAATGCTGAGCTAAAAAGGCTAGAAAGATATGGCTGTTTTGGCAACTGAAATATAAGGAAAATGAGGATACAGCCTGTACCCACAGCACTGGGTGCCTGGCCAAGCTGCAAGGTGTGAGAGTGTTAACTCTTTTGGAATTAATTCAGGACATTCCAGGGCTTTAATTCACACAGTAAAAATAAACCTTTTGCCAGGCTTGTTGCCTATGGGGCTTATGTTCTGCTTTTTGATTCAATCATTTAGGAATGCAAAGCTCTTCTACCACGTCTGGGCTTTAACAGCATCTTTGCTTTGCCATTACCAGTTGCTGACAGTGGAGCAGACCCACAGAAATTAAATCCATGGTAAAAAGGCCCATGGCTGCCTGCAGCTGCTCAGTGATGCTGTTCCTGTAGGGTCTGATTCACATCTGGACTGTGCTTTCCCTCCAGTGTGTCTTACCCACCACACTCTTCCTGGGCACCACTGCATGGCCACTCACGCAGAGGGGCAATGGTGAGTCTGCTCCATAGATGCCCAATGAAGGCTGAGAGTTTTCTGTGAAATAAGATAAATTAACCACTTGTACATCCGATTCCTGAGTGTTTCACTGGCGGGGAGAAGGAGAGTTAGCTATCCCCAGCCTGCTCTCTTTGCATGCATTGTCACACTAAAATGCAGCAAGGTGCAAATTGGACAGCAGAACTTGGAGGCAGACCAATGGAGCTTGGCCAGGATAGGACTTGGTTTTTGTAATTATGAACAATAGTTCCTGCTTCCACCACTTCATTTACCCCAGTTTCTGGCCCTTGGAGGCCTCCAATGAGGATTGCTTCTCATTTCACATCTTTCACACTCCTTACTTTCAAGCTGACCATGATCAAAGATTTTCGTGTCACTTCCCAGACCCCCAGGCATTCCTTTGTGTTGCAGATAAATTTAGATTTCAGAGTTATGCTTCCTCTGCTCCCCAGACCCACCAGCTTATTTTTTCCTAGGATCCTTGAGGCTGGTATTCTGTAATTCCCACGCTGACAGGTGGTCTACTAAGAAGGTACATAAGGAAAAACATTGTGGTGGGGTTTTTGTCCTATTAAAAAGCAGAGAAGATGCAGTGGGTGTGATATTTTTGTTGGTTTATTTATGAGTAGTTCTTAGACAAAGGAGTATAAGAGAGAATCAAGTAACCTGGACTCATTTCTATTTGGTTACTCCTTGAAAAACTGGAAATGACCATGATATAGTCTGATGATTTCCTCTGGATTTGCACCAGTGCTAATGAGAACATAGTTGAGTCCACTGATTTTAAATCACATGCCAATGGACACGGACAATACATGCAGTGTGTTAAAATCTATCTGAATGCTGATTAAGAGTTCAATAACAATGCCGTTTACTGAGGATTATTTAAAAATGCATTTTCTTCCTTCACTACTTCCATGAACTTTCTTTTGATCTTCTATGATTATTGCTGTATTCATTGTATACCTTGGCCATAAAAATGGAAAGCAATTGCAAAGTCTGTAGCGAACTTTGTGAAGTATTCCACACTCCTTATTTTATTTGTCATAGTATTTTGCTGTCAGCTTAGACTTTCGGAGTCTTGCCTTTTTTAACTCAGAATGCATTATTGTATTTGAAAACATGTAGAGTTCTCATTTTGTGTAGAGTTTTGAAGGAAAAATAATTCATAACATCCAAAAATTATGCCATGAACCAAATTTATTTTATCCATCTCCTTTATGAAAAAGATATTTTAGCCTGTTATAAGAAACATTGATAGTAATTATTGGATCTCTGCATTGACCTTGTTAACACCATCCAGGATGGTATTTAAAAACTGTTAAGGAAAACTGTTTCACTTAAAGGTCAGTTGCATAGCAATTTTTGTAGCAAACTCAAATAGAAAAATGTTCTAGGTCTATTATTAGGCTCTATCCAATTCTACTCATGCCATTAAAGATGATTCATAAAATACTGCACATCTGATCCAAGCCAGATTCTGTCCTTGTAGCTTGCATAATCCCATAAACCACACCAGTGCCCATGTGTCACTTGATTCCCATCACTACCCCCACTTAGTGATGCACTGCAAAATGTAAAATGTACTTGAAGTTGATGACCCTTTCACCTTAAAAGAAAAAAAAAATTGAAAAACTGCCTGTGCTCTCACAGGAGTAGAAAACAGAAGAATAGCATTACAGCATGAATCCTCCATGGAGCTGGATGTAACAGGAGCTGCACCTTGCATTGAAGATTTCATGAGTCTTGTCCAATTTATTTTCATCTCTGTAATATGCTAATGTGTTAGCTTTACAGTGTAGCAAGCTGCCAGAGCATTGCAACAACTGCACTCAATGCCAGATGCTAAAAAAGCTTCTTGAAATATTACTAAATAAGGTATTGTGAATGTTCTTCGTGGGAAAAATAAGTCTATTCCCTGAGCAGCAAGAATAAGGGCATCTCTCATGTCTAATAGCTGTTTGTCAAGTGCTTGTACTTCTTTATGGTGTCTTTCTTCCCCTTCATTTAATTTCTCTAACTTTCAATCCCATCTTGATAATTTTTTTAAAACTAAAATGATCTATAATTTACTATTTCTTTATTATTGTTTGAGATATATCTTGATCCATTTAGAGGAGTGGCAACATACCAAGATTTCAGTATATTAAAAAATCCCAGTATCTGAAGGCTAGTTATTTGGAAGAAAATGGTGCTAAGAGCTAGAAGTCAGTACTGTTGCTGGGTGTGTTACTGTATTTCCTATATAAAAGGAGTTTTTTAGGATAATAAGCCACTTTCTGCAGGTTCCCATGATGGCTAACTGCCTCATGCAGTCTCTGGCCAGAAGGAGAGCACTGTACTCACTTGGTGAGTGGGAGAAAGACCTGGCTATGAGGCAGGGCAAGCCACGGGTCCCAAAGGATTATGATTATAATGCTAACACTCAAAGGTGGAGCTCAAGATACTTTTTTCCACAGCAGGGTATTCAGCTCTGGGGATAATTAAGTGGCAGCATAATTAAATGCCTGCATCAGCCTGACTCAGTCCACTCCCAAAGGGACCATGCAGCAGCCCTCGAGGCAGCACCAGCCTGCTCTTGCTCCTCGTCTCCCTCCTGCCACATCTCCCCTACCACAGCAGGCTCCTACAGGAGACCCAAGGGCCTCCTCAGCACTGCCCTGGGGTATGAGCACTGCAGATCTGCCCTGCCTTGGGCTGGCAGCAAGGCTGGTCAGCACGTGCTGGGTCTGCTGACCCCACACACACACAGCAGGCTCAACACTACAGGGGACAGGGGCTGCTGCCACACAACCCCTGCTTTAAAGGGTAATGAACCTCAGCCAGGGAGACCCAGGAACAGGGGCACCACAGCAGGAGCACAGCCAGGAAACAAGCTAATGAAGCATCTCTGGATCTGCTGCTCCATGTGAAGGACTCGTGGATGCTCCTGAGGCTGCGCAGGGCTTGCATCACCTGGGCACAGCACGGCTTCAGAGAGAAAACAGATAAACCCCTTCCATCTAAAACATCTTCTATCTCTGCATGAGCTCTTCCACAGGCTGCCAAGATCACTTTATTTACTGTTGAAAATCTTTAATGGAAACTGAAAAATCTCCAAGACCATCACTAAAATGTGCAGTTGGGACAAGCGGAAAAACTAAATTTATCACTGGAAAAACAAAGACAATACTCTTGTGGGTGATTAGAAATCAGTTTAGCACTGCAGTTACAGCCCTTCAGTGTCTTCTTTTTTAATATAAAAATAGTTTTTCTCAGCTTTCTTCAAGCCTAATCAGTAATCATTTTTTTTTGTTGGGTTTTTATTGGTCTGACAGTTTTCAAGTCTCTCTCATTCACAGCCTGATTTCTCAGTTTGCTAAAGGACAGCTGATAAAACTCAGTTTCAGATAAACCAAAAATTACATTTATGCCATAAATACCCTCTGTGATTATGGGAAGACATGGTCAGTCTCTTTTCATTGGCATGAAATCAGTGCATGAAGTATGCTTGAATATAATTGTTCTTTGTTTTCTCAGGGACATCATGCCAAATTCCCTTTTTTCAGTACTGTCCTTATCTGAACCTTTAAACCCTTTCTTTGTAAATGATGAAAAGTAGTTCCCTGTATACCCTGTAAAATCCTTTGTCATTCCTAGATCCATATCCACTACACTCAATAAAGAGAAAAGGAAATATGAGCACAACATTCATACCAACTGCTGTAGTAAGACATTCCCAGTTGCTAATGATGTACAATGGAATCCTTATGCTCTTCACTTAGCTCCTAATAGTGTTCAGAAACGTCTCAGTTTATGGTCTGGGCTATCAGAAGTCATTATGCATATGCATTATGCATGGATTGCATATTTCAGTGGTAAAATCACCACAGGTCTTGATCCTGAGGATGTACAAGAGATGTTACAGAATCACAGAATGGGCAAGGCTGGAAGGGAGGTCTTCCAGTCCAACCCCTCTGCTTAACCAGGAATCCCTAGAGCACATTATTCAGGATTGTGTCCAGACTACTTTGAGAAGGAGACTCCACAACCTCTCTGGGCAATCTGTTCTGGCACTTGGTCACTTGCACAGTACAGAAATTCTTCCTCATCTTCAGGTGGAACTTCCTGGGCATCAATTTCTGCTCGTTGCATCTTGTCCTATTTCTTGGCAGCACTGAGCAGAGGCTGGCTCCATCCTCCTGACACCCTCCCTTCAGACACTGACAGACATGGATGAGCTCCCCTCCCAGTTGTCTCTTCTCAAGGCTGAACAGGCCCAGCTCCATTGGCCTTTCTTCAGAAGAGAGATGCTCCAATCCTTTAATCATCTTTGTTTCCTTCCTCTGGACCTGTTTCAGGAGCTGCATGTGTCTCTTGTAGTGAGAAGTGCAGCACCAGCTCCTTTCACAGAGCTGGTCACCTTTCGCAGTGGCTGCAAAGCCCTTTGAGTAACTGGGAGCTTTAATTACCAATTAACAGCTGAACCACAGACTGCACCAAAGATTCCTCCCCTCAGCTGGAGGCAAGCTGGACTTGGGTGGGGGCCAGGCCACGCAAGTCACCATCCCTCAGCATCAGGCTCTTTCTTTGTCTCAGAGGGCTTTGGAGAGCAGCAGCAAGGCTGCTTTCCCTCAATGTGAAATTTCCATCATGAATTACACTGCAAACACAACAACAAAAACAAAGTATTTCTTTCATTACGTTTCATATTTATCCATACTCTATCATCATATTTTAACCACCCCAGTGTCTCAGCAATGGCAGGATGGTGCAGGATGGACAGACCAGGACATGTCTCCCTTGCAAGTAGCTTACAATAGTTGTAAGTGCTTTTCTTCTCTCTGTTTGTGCTTTATGAGTATTAATTAACTCCTCTGGTATCACTGCAGGGCAGGAAATCATTGCCCTCCATATGGAAATAGAGAAATGAAGAGGATTATGTGATTTGCCCAAAGCTAAAAAGAGAATTGTTATCAGCCCTAGGACAAGAGCTGATGATTTTTCTTAGTGCCTGGCCCTGTAATGCAATTAGCAGAGCAACCTCTCCCTTCCCCTCATCTTCTGCTGTGTTACTCTCCACCTGTGAATGGCACTGACTCCAGCAGTGCTTGATATTTGAAGCTGGATTTTGCTGTTAAGATTAATTTCCACTCAACAGGACGACTCCAACCAATACATTCTGGCATCTAACATTAAAATGTGCCTCTGAATTAAAGGGATACAAGAATCCCCTTTAACCGCAGCATGAGCCTGACACTAAAGTAATTTTCCAGGAACAAGCTGATGCTACAGCAGCATTTTTTGTGCCATCTAGTGGCTGCAGAAAACCAAATGCCAGGCTCTGCCCCAGTGGGCCACCCAGCAGCAGTGCCACAGCAAATCCTGCTCCTGCTCTGACAGCCCCTGCCCCTCTCAGGGCTGCTTGTGCCTCTTTTCCTTTTGCTGCTCCTGTTGCTGCTGTTTCACTTGGATGGCTGGGAGCTGCTAAAACTCTGGAAAGCTGCAGTAAGAAGTGGTCTGAAAAAAAAGATAAGTAAATGGGTATTCTCAGGACTGCTCTCAGCTTATGTACATGCTGAGTTTCTGTGGAATAGGGAACACTTTCTTCACTGCTTGGAGAGTGGGGAGGAAACTGTGGGGACTGAGAAAGCAACCAATATACACAGAATATTACTAATTTGTTTCCTGAGGAGAAGGACACAAGCAAGGTGCCTTGGAGAAGGGAGCGGGCTGCTCCACTGGGCTGGACACATTCAGGGAGGACAATCAACTCTCAGAGAGGACCTCAGGGATGGGACTTCAATCTGGGGTTATTTTCAGCCATCTTTTTGATTAACTTCTCAAAAAAAGGGGATAGGGACTCATTTCTGTATATAGCCATGATCTTTAATAGAATAATCAAAAGAAATAGTTCTCTAGCAAGGGCAGTGAGGAAGGACTGCACCATATATGCTTAATTAAAAGGTGCCTCTCAGAGTTAAGGAAAGCCATAAGGACAGCACCATAAGCAAGAGTGACATTTTTCCTACATTTTCCTACATTTTAGCGGAAGACACATTTTGTAAGGGATTTAAGCTGCTTTTAACCTAACACATTCTAACTGAGAATAGTCATGAGAAGAAATATTATAGTTCTTAATGCAGATAGAGTTTAAGATACAAAAAGCAATAAACAAAATATGTTTATTTCTCACAGATGACCTTTGTGTTACACAGAAAGTCCAATACTATCTGTTATGATAGTTTTGGCCCAGTGAAGCTAAGCAGCTCACCAGACTTGGTCAACATTGTTTCGTGCTTTGTCTGTACACACATTAACACATTTGGTAAAAATAAAACAGCTTGATGAGAAAAGCTTCCGTGTTTGGATTGGACTGCCCTTGACAATCCTTCAGCATCCCCACGGCTCTGGCTCAAGCCAATGCCAAGACCTTGGTAAATGAGCAGTCCAAAGACATTGAGTGCCTGCCATTCTCCAAAGCTCCTCACCCAGAGGCCATGCACCATGGCCAGCGGTGGGACAGGTTCCTGCTCTCCCCCAGCATAGAAAAGCTGCAGGTAGATCAAATAGATTCTCCAGATCCAGCTGTGCCAACCCCAGCCTGTCCCCTCTGTTCCCACACTGTCCCCTGGCTAGTCAGGGCTCCCTGACAGACACAATGAACCAGAGCCACACGAGCTCTGTTGTTCCCACTGGACTAATTTTGACTGAAAGAGGCCAGGAGAGGCATTTGGAGCACCCAGCAGAGCTGACTGTGCCCAGGAGGCCAGCATGGGCAGGCAGGTGGTGACCCCTCCTGTCCCCAGCCCTGAGTGCATGTCTACACCCTGTGGAAGCTGAGGAGGATCTGGGATGGCTGTGCCAGCAGAGCTGCAAGGGCAACAACCTCCAGCAGTGTGGCTTGTAATCTTCATCTGGCACAGCTCTCTACAACCAGAACATCTGTCCACAGCCTAAAGAGATGTTTCAAAACTGATTTAATTAGACCAGCACAAGCACCCATCTGGATGCTTTTAGCTCTTTGGCTCCCATTCACCAGGCAGACAAAGGCAATGGATAAAAATCGTTTTCACCTGCCCCAGTTGCAAAGTGGTGAAAAGGAAAGGATGATGCAGCAGCCATGCCAGAATCCTAAACTTTTGACAAATACATCCGGTGAATCCTGATGAAGTGCTTTGTGAAGTTGCCACCTGAGATCTGTGCTCAAGGTGGCCACACCTGCAGAGGGGCAGTGGGGGAATGTGTGCCTGCAGCTGGGCAAAGCCCAGAGCTCAAACTCTGATCCTGCTGGGGCCAAGGAGCTCAGGAATTACGGGGTTACATTGCACTGTGCCTTGGTCAGTCATCTGCCACAGGGAAGCCTTCCCTTACCCTTCCCTTACCCTTCCCTTACCCTTCCCTTACCCTTCTGGCTCTTACCTTTCCCTACACAACAGTACAGGATAGCAAAGAATGCTGATGATTTAGTGTAGTGCCAGATGGGTTAAACAGCTCATGGAAGGGGCAAATCTACAAATTAAGGGAGCCCCAGCAGACAGACAGAATGGCAGCAACAAACTGAAGATGGACAGTTGCATTGTAAACTGGTACACAGGTTTTTGCAGTGACAGACTGACTGTATTCTTAGTTTATATAACTCCTTATTCCAGCTTGGCCAAATAAAAATAAACTGACTGATTCTAGATTAATTAAAATGTCAACTAAGGATCTGGCATTCATCTAACAAATTATTTGAAGATAAACAAATGCAAGTTTGAGCATAAACGTTAGAAAAATATATCCTGGCATTTAAAAGAAGAGGAAAAATATCACCTATGAGAACTGAAAGCACCATTGCTTTTTCAGCACTATTTCAAGGCTGCAGATAACCCAGGTCTCTGTTAGATTCTTTTCTAAACTCCCAATAAAAGGCTACAGTTTATGTTAGTTTTAATGTATCTCATGCTTACTATCCAAATCCTTTTTAAGAAAAAATAATTGGAATTTTAACTAGCTGCAGATGGTAGAGATAAAATTGGTCTTTACAAAATCTGTGTTTAAAATAGGACTTTCATGGAGAGGACTGTTTATATTTGCAAATATTATCCAGTCTGTCTATTTGTAAACAGGAGTCAAAGGTTTACAAGCTTTAGCCTGTGATAAAAGTAAATCAGAATGAGGGAAGACCATGAGCAATGAAACCCCCTGTTACACTGGAGCTGTGTTATCCAGCAGGATAAAGACCAGACAGGCCATAGCAAGAGGCAAGCAATGAAGGGAACAGATGCCCTTCAAAAAATGTCTGTTGCTTTCATGGAGAGAATAGCACTGGTAACTCTTCAAATGGTCTTATCAGACTTCATGTGCCCTTGGCCTTTTCCTGCTATTCAGACTACACCAGGATGGTAAACAGCATGCACACAGAGACCCCAGCATTCCTGAGCTGTCTGCTGTGTCTGGGACATGTGCAAGTTCATGGGCAAGAGGGATGCAGCACAAAGCCTCCATCTGGCCCCTGCCCACTGTGATTTAGCTGCCACTGCAGGTGAGGAGGCTGAGGAGCCTCAGCCAGGTCCTGCTGCTCCTGGGATGAGCCTGTCTGCTGCTCACTCCTGGGACACAGACATTCCTCCAGGCAAGAGCACAAATTCCCTGTTTGTTCACCCCAGGGACGCTTGCACAACCTCTGCTACCCTGACTTTTCCCCCTCAGATTCCAGAGGCAAGCCGAGCTGCTGCCCATGTGCACTCAGGGAGCAGCAGCAGGGGTGTTGTGTCTGTGCCACCCTGTGCACACAGATCCTGGCTGCCCCAAGCTCTTGGTGCTTCTGGGCCTGCAGCACACAGCAACAGGGCAGAAACATGGAAGGTTTAAAAATTGTAGAAAAAAGAGAGCCCAAAGCTTAAAGATCCAACTCCAAACCAGAACAACCCCTTTGGGTAATGAGATCCCTTTTTTTGCCAAACCCACTGTATTTGCTAATAGTTAAGGGTGAGTCATTGCTGCCCCTCTCCACAGCCAAGGGTCTCTAGAGAGGAGGCTGTTTTGGCTGGGATTTCTTCTGTACAAGTGGTACCATCTGCACAGCAGCTCAGTTTCCAGGGCTTAGAAGAGAGACCTGGTCTTCAGAAGCCACAGCTGAAGGGAAGGCAGTGACAGTGCCTGAGGCTTGGGGCTATGCCCTACATGCTGTGGCCTTCCAAGAGGCTCTTCCTCTGTAACTGCTGGCCTGCTGCATCCCTGCCAAGGGCTGGAGACAGACTCCAAACAGGGAGAAGTGACTGTGACATCTGGGCTCACCACAACTTCAACATTCTCCACAACAAAGACTCTACTTCAGCCAGATTTCTGGCAGGAAAAGCAAGTTCCATGTCTGAGATTTCCATTTAAGGACTTTTCCCAACCATCTTTTAACTCAGCCAGCTACAGCATCCCACAGAGGAAAGAAGCCTTCTCATTGCCACCTTCCTGCTAACATTCCAACTTTTTGGACAGGTGCCTTTTTCTGTCCCATATGGGCATGGAGGAACAGAAGTGCACCAAGGTGGCCCTGGCTGCTCCTGGGCTTCTTTCACATGCCGCTATCTGTCCTTTCCCCTCACCTTCAGCCTCTTGTCTAGCAATCAAAGCAAAAAAACACAGGGGAATCCACATCCCAATAGACAGGGAAAAAAGGGAGAAAGGGTCTTTTCCCCACATGCCTGTTGGGAGCAGATTGGGCTCCTGGGAGGAGAGCTCAGCAGTGCCAGGGGCTCAGCACAGAGAGGGGAGCTCTGTGCTGGCAGGTACAGGAGGAGGAGGAGGAGGAGAAGGAGAGGAAAAGCCACCCTGACAGGCAATGGCAGTGTCACCACCCTGTAACCCAGCCAGCACCGTGGCTGTGACATGCAGCCACCAGTCACACACTGTGAACAGCTGGCTGCTCCTGAGGAGCAAAACCAGGGCCTGGACAGTCTGACAGTCAGGTTAAAACAGATAAATAAACAAACCAGGTTTTGAATAAAAATGAGACACATCTGCATTAAGAAAGCACGATTGTTTTGTTAAAAGTGTGCCAATGAAAGCAGTATTTTATAGAGTATTTGAAAGGCTGTCCTTTGAGCTTTTTGTAGCAAGCACATAGTTTATGCAGCTTTGATGAACTCAAAGGGTTTTTTTCTTCCTATAAGAGCCACTGATTTCACCTAGAAAAACATTATATATATGACTTTCCTTGGCTTTTAAGTCTAGTAGAATGACAATTGCTACAGTGGGCAGAGGCCAGATGACACAATTCAGGCAGCTGCATTTTCTGCAGACTTTTTGTTAGAGATGATGGGTTTATGCTGACCTAAGGACATAACATGAAAACTGTTCTTGTGTGTCATTCACAATCTTGCTTACTATTGTTAATATACCACAGGAAACCAGCTCTTACAATTTGGTGGACCATATAATGACTAGAATTTTTAATTGTAAATTTATAGTATTAAACAAAGAAAAAGCTGTGGCTGTCATAATCTTACTACCTTTCTGAGAAAGAGAGCATACTAATGAGCAGATTAATCACTGTCTCTTAAAGCAAGAAATAGAAGGAACTGAATGAAATTATTAGTTAAAATGATTTAATGGGGACAAAAAAGTTTAAGGGAAACAAATGCATTCTGTGCATAATTAATTTAACAAATTTACCAGTTATGAGAAATGTTGTGAAAAGCTAGAGTTTAAGCTCCTTCCAAGTTTATGGATAAAGAGTCCAGCAAGGCTGACAAGAAAGCAAGGACTCAGAAAGTATCTCAGTTTGGAAGCCCTCAGGTGGAGGGGAACAGGCAATAACCTCATGCAAGCATCTCTGTGCTGCTCACACCCCTGGGCATGGCGCCTGCAGCAGGACACTGCCCCAGACAGAGGGCAGGGCCACAAGGGCTTCTGACCATATGTACCAGAGTCCTTCAGAGGTGACATTCATCCCAAACCAGAGACAGAATGAAATTACTGTTACAGCTGATTTCATAATTGCCCCAAGAGAACAAGCTGGGACACCAATTAATTTTATTGAGAAGGAACAGCAGTGGCTTATGAACTTCTGAGAGACCCAGAGACCCAAAATAAGCACAAGAGATAAAAAACCATAAAAGAGAAGCTATGCCAAGAAAATTGTCTCCAAATGAAGTGTTTTAATATTCTTTCCCATGAGCTGATAAATTTATGAGACCTATATTTTTTAACTTTACAGTGTGTGTACAAATATGTGGATATTTGAGCAGACACACATTCAAACTTTTCCAAAGACAGAGGAAAAAGAGAAGACTCATAAGAAATCACAGCATCTCTCAGGTAGAAAAGGAGAATTCTAAGCAGGAAAGACATGACCTTTGAGCATAAGAGAGTTTTCAACTGCAATTACCTGTCCAAGACAGGGTAATTTAAGCAATGAACAAAATCACAATATCAAACCAGAACTTTTTGCAGAGCCCATTGAAGATAACTAAAACAAAGATAAAACCAACAAAACACTTTTTGCATGTCAGCTTACTGTTTATCAGCTAGAAACAAATCTAAGTGCATTGTAGTTTAGGCCATCAGAGAATAGATCTGAATTAAAGAAAATTAATTCTATCAGTCAAAGTCAAATAGAAAAAAATCTTTAATAACATATTTTACATAAAATGTATCCACCATGCGCCAGGGCATTGAAGAAAAGCTAAGTGAAAACAGGACTCCTTTGGCTGGTAAATGTAAGGATATGTGTGTGCATACACACATGTACACAAACACTTGTTTTTCTGTGATGAAAAATATGCCCCAGCTGAGGGAAAAGTGACTGCCTGAACTGATCTGAAAGACTTTAAATTTTAATAATTTTTTTCAGTTTTACATCTTGATTCTATGCCATAAAACTTAAGTAGAAAAAAGAAAGGTCATTTTAACCAAGGCAAGAGAAAGCTTCTCCATGTTTTATGTATTTCAACTTTATTTGCAAGTCAATATGTTCTGAATCTCTGTAGGTTTCCATTAAAGTGGAAATTGCAAAACCCTTTACCCTGATGGAAATTTGAAGCTGATATGCTTTAAGCCCTACATGACTCCTCTTTTTAATATATATTTTATTTGTATTAACAATTATGTCAGGACATTTCTGGGGGACAGATCATTAGAAGTGATTCTGGCATACTGTTTGTTTCAAACCTGCCAGAATTTCTTAAGAAATAAATTTAAATCAAGGTCACTGTTTGAAATGGATAAAGGCTCGTGGCAATCTGCTGCCATGGAGTTGCAACTGCAAAATAACACTGAATTTATTGTCATCATTGTAAACTATATCTGGAGACACTTGAGAGAAACTCGAGCAAAACTCTGGACACGACAATAACAGAGAATTTTATTCACTGATTATGGAATTGTTAAGAGGATTCTCTACAATCACTTCTCTTTGTAACAAGTACATGTATTTTGGCATAACCCAGCACATACCAGTGCCTGGGGTTGTGTTTGCACTGCAGCTGCCCCCCAAGGCTGTGGGTGTGACTGCTACCTGTGTGTCCTGTGTGCTCCTTGCCCAAGGGCAGCCCTGTGATGCTGTGTCAGGACCTGCCAGCTGGTCCCCCAGGCACAGGGCATCCTCAGCCTGGGGTCACCCCTGGAGCCCTCCTGGCTGAGCACACCAGGGCTGCTCTGTGGGTCAGATGGCTCCAGCTGGGCTATTGCCACTGGCAGCTCAATCAGTGAGGGGCACACCAGCTGGGCTGGGGACATCATGAGGTGACTCCAACATTCTGTGATTCAAGGTCAGGTGGAACTTGTTGACAGACTGAGATCAGGGGAAATTAAAGTGAAAATGAGATTTGACTGGTTGCTAAACGCTCTGTGACCTTCAGACCATCTGGGAATGCCCACTTGTGTCCCATGGAGACTGTGCTGAAATCACATCCCACCACAGGCAAAGTAAAGCCTGCTCCCTCCCAGACAAAGGCCAGATTTCCTGCTGAAGAGTGGCATGTTGACTGACAGCTGCAGCTTTTTTATGCTGTTCCCTGGAGGAACCCAAGGAAACAAACACTTCCCAGACAGGATGGATTTCAAAAGAAACCAGGCCAATTATTGTTGCAAGAACTTAAGTGAGAAAACACCTTCTGTCAGAAATGACCGGTTATCAGATGCTAGACCTCATCTGCACTGTAATGAAAAAACTGAAAGAATTATGCTGACTTCATCCATTTTAATCTTCCATGAGAGAATTGATTTGAAATACAAAATGGTACTTACTTAAGAAAAGTAAAATGTGAAAAGCGCTCTTGGAATTACCTGCTTTTACATCAACAGAGCAATATTACCTCTGATGTTTTTGATATTGTTGTGTTACTGGTGAAGAAATAGAGTCATGTAAGATTAAATAATTGCCATGGAACAGACATTTCTGATCGAGGAACAGAAATTAGATCTCCTGAAAGAAAACTCTGTGCTTTGTTTTCTTTTCTTTCTCTCTGTGAATTCAATCAAATGCCATTAATAAAAGAGAGATTTGCATTTGATTTCAGTACACACAGAAGCAGGCTGACAAATAATTATGTGTATCGAACTGAAGTTATTATATCACAAGAAAAACTGTCATTCTTCTAAGAGAATGTATGTCAGACAAATTTCTGTCAAACAAAAGAAGACAAAGCCCTCTCCTCTCCTCTCCTCTCCTCTCCTCTCCTCTCCTCTCCTCTCCTCTCCTCTCCTCTCCTCTCCTCTCCTCTCCTCTCCTCTCCTCTCCTCTCCTCTCCTCATTAAACTCTTTTTAAAAAAAGAAATGTCAGGACAGACTGTGACCAGAATATATAGTAGTCTATAGTGGTTAACCAAACAGGTGGATACACCCTCCATAGTTCTATACAACAGCATGAGTGTTTCACTTTCAAAGTTTGTACAAATTAGAAAACAAATAAATGAGATAATACTTCCATTTTCTTCATAAACTTTTAACTTGAAAATTTAAAACTTCCTGCCTCAATAATCCAAATCAGAAATACAGAGAAAAAAAAATTGTCAGTGTTATTTCAACGTGAAAGAGCTCTTAAAACAGACTTTAGATTTTTACAATGTGTTATAAGAACAATCAAAATTTTTTTTCAAATAAGCAAGTTTGTCACTTCCCAGTACATGGCAATTCATGTACTAAACAAACTCTAAACAAGTTGGACTGAGACTCTACAAATCCAAACAGTCCAACATAGAAATGGTTCTCATTAGGACACAGATGAAAGCAAGACAAAATTCTGAAGGACACAGGTTGTCTACGTGGCTCAGTGAATGCTTCAGTGGGGAGAGGCATAAAGATCCATATGGAATTATACAAACATTGGAGTGCCTTGTGCTGAAAACTGTTAATCCCATATGTGTAGGCTGAACTTGTGCTGCCAGACCAGGATCACAATGCTTTCTTCCTCTTTGAATAAGTACAACCTGCAGCCTCCCAGAGCCCTGTGGGCACTGACATCTCTGAAATCCCTGCCAGCCTCTCCTGGGGTGTCCCATTACCCTGCCCATGGTCCAGGACCCCATTTCAGCCCATCTGACCCCCATCCACCAGCTGATATTCTGGTCTGGCCTCAGATGCCACAGCTGTCTCTGACTGCCCTGGTTCCTGCTGGGGATGGGCCCTGCCTGGTGAGATCCTGCCTTGTTCCCCTGTTCCCTGTGAGTTCCATCCCTCCCAGCCCCAGGGAACAGCCAGCCCTCGCCCAACACAATAACCTGCACAAGATATGGAGCTGTAGAACATCAGCCTCGTCAAGCAGAAGTGCAGGCCCTGAGTGTGCTGGGTACAGTTGGGTGCTGGAGGTACCAAGGGTAGGCTTGGGTGCAGACAGCACCCCTGGCAAGTCTGCTGGGAGCAAGAATGCATTGTCCCTCCTGCTTTGCTATGGAAACAGAAACCTTTGTTTCAGTAAGAAAATATCAAACCATACAGAATTTAAATGGAATTTTATTTCACGGCTCCAAACTGTTTAGAGCTGTCTTTCTAATGTGCACGCCCTTCTGTCTCACAATGAGGTCAGCCTCTCTGAAAATAAAAGGTTTGATTTAATCAGGAAGAAGCATATTTTAAAAACCTGTTATTACCCAAAAGCAGACATTACATGAATTTTATTCTATTTTTATATCTTCCTGGCTCCAATCTCCTGAATCTGACATTAACCATAACAATTGCACATGTGACTAAACCAGGCCAAATTCTCCTTTTTCTGTTCCAATATAAATATGGAAGTAATACTGTTGAAGTAATAGCTTCGAGGTAGACTCCCTCCACGAGAACAGGACTTTTCTCAGAACAGCCAGAGTCAGGAAAGTATGCTGATTTTCAAGCCAGGTTTTTACTGACAAGTCAGAGCAGCAAAATGGAGACCACCAGGGTTGACATGAGAGCCTGTCAGTCCCAGAGGCTGGGGACACAAGCCAGTGTTGGTGGCATTTTGAAAGCACAGGAGGCTTCAAAGCTCTCATGCCATTTCAAAATGTCTTAGGCTTTCAGAAGTCCAAGTACCACTAATTTACAGTAAAACCTCAGCTTTTAAACACATTTATCATTTGTGCTGAGACACAGCCACTCACACCTCTGTGAGATTCAGATTCACCATTGCCTCTCTCATGTTTGACTTCAGTTTCTTGAAGCTCTATCTTTGCTGCTCTTGACCAAGCCAACACTACAGTAAGGGTCAGAAGATGGAGACCTTGCAGCTAACCCTGGGCAGTGAACACTGCAGTGCCCTGTGGATGTAGTCCTGCAAGAAAGCTCCAGCATTGATATGTCCTCAGCTTGCTAACACTGTGAGGTGTGCACAGCCTGGGTCTCACACTGCTGTCCTGAGCATCTGTGCAGCCCAGGAAGGAAAAACTTCCAGTTTTCCTCATGGAAAAGCTATCAGCTTGGTTTGTTGCTAGTGTACACCAAAAAGCTTAACTATGATGGCTTTTGAAAAAGTTTACTCATGTCTAGCCATGAACAGATATCCTCTTCCATTTACAGCAGGACAGGGACAAGAGACTGCCATGGAGCTGAACAGGGCTGCTCCCTGCCCCAGGGCACAACCTCCACTGCTCACCTGACAGAGAGGTTTATGGGCACCTTCCCCAGTTGCTTCAGAAAAATCAACCAGCTTGGTGTAGTCTAAGCCTTTAAACTGCTCCTCTGGTCTCTGCCTAGTTCAGTGTAGAATGCAGTCCCTGGCGGGATGCCTACTTTTCCACACAGTTCCCAGAAAGGCCCAGTGCCAGGGTGATATCATTTGATGAACTTCCAGAAGAAAACAATGTGCTGGGGGAGGAGTGTCCTTTTGAGGGTCTGGAGGCTTTCTTCTCTTCACATTTTTCTTCTTACATGCTGTATCAGGGGAGAAACCAGGTGAAGGAGAATCCATCAGAGATGTCCATGACCTAATAAACAACATTTACCTTGAGGGCATGAGTATTAAGCCATGCCCAGGGACTACAGCATATCCAGCCATATATCCAGTGAAGCTCCCAAAGTAGTTCTTGCTTTGCTGTCTGTCCCCCATCAGTCAGTCCTGTGCAAAGTGATTGCTGCCACAAGGGGAGCTCTCTATGGACTTCTGTTGACAAAGCCCAGGTGAGAACACAAGTGAGCCCAAGGTATGAGGCAGGGGAAGTCTGTCCCCATGACTTGTGGCAAGAATCTGTGACTTTTCTTCTTATTTGGCCCCATGTGCCTTGCAGTTTGACATTTTATTTTTGCGCCCTGTTTTTCCTTTTTCCAGACCATCCAAAATGGTTTACCCAGCCTGTTTTTTATTTCTCTTCTATCATTACAAAGTTGGCAAGGCAGAATGATCTAAGACAGGAGATGGAAATTTTCCTGGTAAGGGCTGGAGAGGAACCAAGAGGAAGAAGCCTGCTTGAATTGAAAGACTTTTCACAGGAGATGGGCACACTGCTCTAGGCATCTATCCACATCTTTAGATGCCTATGTGCTTCCATATGCTGTATTCCAGTGCAGATTCATAACCAATCCTTCAAATTCTAGGTCTCCCCTGACAACAGCTTCTAATTTATGGCTCCTTGTCTCTTTTTCCTATTTTACTTCAAGGAAATAGAGAACACATTTCAAATAATCCTGCACCTGAGGTGTAGGCACACTCATATCCTGAGTCTCCCAGTGTTAAAACCTGGCCATTTTTCTCTACACTGCAAGCAAACATTGTCTCCACGTCACTTGCCAACTGTAAGCAACTGGCCTCACTTCTTGGCTTTCTGTCAAAACAAATTCTGTCAGGTTGTATTTATTTGTGTGTTCTGGTACAGAAACTGGCAGTGAAACTGCTTTGCCTGCCAGCATTCTTGTTAAAATTCCCACCAGCTGAGTCAAGCTATCTCACCAGTACACACCTTGACCAGGCTCTCTGGCATTTTTCAGAAAAACAACCTTCCAAATAATGGGAATACCTGGAGAGACTATGCTTAAAGATGGACACTGAGAAATAAAGTTGCTCCCACTCTTCTGATACTTTGAAAATCAAGCATACTAAACTTCTGGCCTTGATTACAAGCACTTGATTTTTAATGGAGGCTTGAGACAGTTGAAGAATCTGGCTGCATTCAACATAGTTATGAAGAAGATTGTTCAAACATGACTGACTGCAAACTTAAATGTGTGAGACTGTTAAATGTCAGCACTGCTAATGAGGCCTTTAAGGATTTTTTTCTCAGAAATATTTAGCTAATGCTCCTTCCCTGTGGCTGATTGATTCCTTTGGGCACCATCAGCTGTTCTGGTCCTGGGAGTCAGAAGTTCAGACTGCTCAAAAACTGTTGGGTCACTTTCCCCTTCTTACACAAGGGAAACAAAACAGTGCAAAGCCATGTGAAGATTGCTGGATTGTGTGGGTAACCCAAGCAGTGTGGTAATGGCCAGCTATAGCCTTGATTCATTAGAGTAAGGTGTGGTGTTACAGGTGAAGCTCTGGAAGTCCAGCATAGCCCCCATAACACCAAACAAGCTGGGAGATGTATAAAGCTGTGGCCAACTGAAGGTGGATGGTCATTATAAAATCCATGGGAAAAAAATTCCATCATTAAGACTTGAATTTTCATGGCATAAAAATCATACAGACCAAAGAAACTGCTGAGTGTGGCATGCCAAACCATAAGCACCTGTTTCTAAGGCCTTGTAGAAAGGCAAGTGGTGCTGGGAAATTGAATGGCAGGTTTGAACCCTTCAGGCACGGGGACACAGCTGACTTTTGTGGATCATGTTTCGAGAGGGAAAAGTCTGGCACAGCCAGTGAGGTTTCAAATGAATTGCTGAAGATGTCTCTCTCTTTCTCATCCTGACTTATTACCTCCATATTCACTTTGTTTCTCCTACCCTACAGCTCCTGGATGGGAGAGTTGGGGAAGGTCTGTGCATGTCACAGTGAGGATTCCTGGTAGCTATGTGGGGCATTTGGGGCCTTTGCATTTGGAAAGCCAAAGGATATATAGAGTATCTTGTTCTTTACCCCTAATCCATTGCCAGGGCTGCAGACAGAAAGGGCCCACAAGTATCACAATTTCTCATCCACGTCTTTGTGCACAAGGAAGTTAAAACACATCTTCTACTGCCTGAACAGCTCTGTGTATGTATTGGAAGTGAATTCAAAGCTAGCAAGGCAAGACAAAAGTAAGAACATAGCCAGGCTAGCTTGTGACTAATAGCTACTGGCACTTGACCCAGTTTTTATTTACAACAGATTCATGGGAAATCTTCTAGGCTTGTTTCAAAACAATGCCAATTAATAAATTTTAGAATTAGCCCTACATAGTTGAACAAGTGAGAAAGATTAGATCATATAGCAGAAAGTCTCAAAACTGTCAATTTCTTACAATCCCTGAATTTCTAAGTTAAAAAAAAATGTTAGTGACATAGTCTGAGTATACCAGTAGTGAAATGAGATTTCCTAATGTCTTGATGAAAAGCCTCTGCTGAGCCCTGGCTTCAGTGGGGATCTAACTTACAGAGTATGTTCTCAAGGGAGATCATAGAATTATAGAACAGTTTGTGTTGGAAGAGACCTTTAAAAGTCATCTAGTCCAACCCCCCTGCAATCATCAGGCACATCTTCAACTAGATCACTTTGCTTAGAGCCCTCTTCAACCTGGCCTTGAATGTCTCCAGGGATGGGGCATTGACCACCTCTCTGGACAACCTGTTCCAGTGTTTTGCCATCATCAGGATAAAAAATTTCCTCATTCTGTCTATTTTAAATCTACCCTATTTTAGTTTAAAGCTATTTCCCCTTGTCCTTTTGCAACAGGCCCTACTAAACAGTCTGTCTCCATCTTTCTTACAAGTACCACATTTAAGTACTGACTCCCTCAGTGGGTGTTCATAGGAGAGGTGCTCCAGACCTTTGATTGTCTTTGTGGTCTCCTCTGAACCTGCTCCAGCATGTCCATGTCCTTCCTCACTGAAGACCCCAGATTTGGACACAGCATGCCAGGTGGGATCTCACAAGAGTGGAGTAGAGAGGCATAAGCACCTCCCTTGACCTGCTTTTGATTCTTTGGATCTGCCACCTTAACAGACTGCATCAAGGTCCAGAAAAGCTTTTTGAATGTTTTTCCAGTATTAAATGAATGAGATAACCTTAAGAACTGACTTGGAAAATCTGTTTCAGAGACCATTCTGAGCAAACCGGTCTAGTGAAAAGTGTCCCTGCCCACAGCAGGGAGGCTGGAACTAGACAATCTTAAAGGTCTCTTCCAACACAGACCATCTTATGATTCTATGACTAGAACTGATCCGTATTTCCACCATCTTCCAGTGAATGCCTTGATGTGCATTCTTTCCCTACCTAGTGGATTTGAAAACTATTGAAATGCCATTTCCTAAATGTGGAATAACATTATTCTAACTCTGAGTTTATATCATTTTCATTATTATTTTTGGTGATGGCTCTGATGAAGATGTTTGTTATTGTTCTGAAGAAGAATACCATGTGCTTATTCTGGCTTTCAGCTTTTGGAAAAATACATTGAACTCCTCAAATGTTGTTTTTCTCCAGAGACAAATCACTTGGCATATAGAAAGGAGTTTGTTTCCTACTCCAGTTTATGGACAAAGGTTTTTTTATCTTTGAAAAGGACAACCAGAAGCCAAGAACAAAGTGTTATTTATGATTCACGATCTGCCTCCCAGTTAACTCTCTGTGAACAAATATTTAACTACAACAATAAAACTACAACATAGGTGACTCCTGAGAAAGTGATCTGGGAAGTCTATTATACCCTCTAACTCCTTAAAACCCTGTGAACTGAAATCTCTGATTTTGGCCTCCTAAGTCAACCTGAAATTTCAAATGCCATTGTCAAATGTTCTTTTTCACCTTTAACTTTTCAGAGGTGCTTTTAAGGGCACTCACAGGGAAACAGGGGGCATGTGTTCAACACTGTCTTTCTTTCCTTGGTCTGAGGAGATTTCCTTTTGAGTCTCTTTCCAAGAGACTGCAATAACAGACAGGCACCCTCCCTCCTTATAAAATGATTGCTGTTATGTACAAAGAAATGCAAGAGTCTGAATTCAAAGGGCAAGAGAATTCCTGATTCTCTGGCTTAATGCATGGTTTCCTAAATGTCTTTTGTTGGCTACCACTGCTGGAAGCAGCTTTCTGTGTACCCCCAAGAATAGTCAGGTCTGTAAACATCATCACCTGAACAATTATAATAATTTTCTCTGAAGCCCAGCTCTGATTTCCTAACTGCATTCCCACCATTCAGCTACACAGCCCTGTCATTCCTTAAGACCCCCAACACGCAGATGAAATCTCTGTATATTGTCCTCTATGCCTTCTCCATCCTAAACTGGTTCTCCAAACACAAAGCCCCAGCCATCTAAGGCACATCCCTATCTCAACAACCCCCTTCCTCTCACCTTCCCCAAATGACATTTTTCCCATGGTCTATTCAGAAATACATGTCCCAGACCAATTAATTTCCTGCAGGCACATGAGAAGAACAGCAGGGGAGGTCTGGGAGCTGGAGACAGCTTCACACATCAATAAGGTACTGGCCAGCCAGTGACAGGAGCAGCTGTGGGAAGATTTTTACTCTGATTTGTAAGATATCCTTGACACAGGCAAAACTAGAAACTGTTGAGATAGTTTTTGCCTGGCTTACATGCAACAAAGTGTGGGAATATGCAGCCTACTGATTCAAACTTTCATCTGGCAAAGGGCAGGATTTTTTTTCAGTCATTGATCCTTAGGTCATGTCGGCTTCTTATCCATCAGCTTTGTGTAAAATGCATATGCAGCTTGAAGCATGAAGTCCCTCCAAGCTGCTCCCTCCTGGCTAAGTGTTTAAAGTTTTTCTTCTCTGCAGAGAGCTTTTTTTGTTCCTGATTTAAGTCCCATGAAAATCCATGAGCTTTATTTGAGTTTGCTCAGTAGTACATCAGAGCAAACGTCACTGTGAAGTTTGTCTTGTAGCTAACAACTGCCTTGGAGTTATCATTCACTGCTCTGCTGTAATGTTCAGCATTCATATGCTAA
Source organism: Calcarius lapponicus (assembly GCA_039654755.1). Classification (NCBI taxonomy): domain Eukaryota; kingdom Metazoa; phylum Chordata; class Aves; order Passeriformes; family Fringillidae; genus Calcarius; species Calcarius lapponicus. Next base: position 15,924,500 of record CM077466.1, read on the forward strand.
TCCATTTGTGGAGACTACTATGCCTGACTGTATGGTAAGGCTTTATCAAATAACAGCAAAATTAATAGCTTGGCTTCTGCCAATTTGATGTAAGATGTCTAAAATGAAAAGCAAAATGTATATTACTGAAGAGAATTTTGGAGCATTGTTTATTTCTCTCCAAATATAACATTTTCATATTTTTTTCTGCATTATCACTGATAACCATAACATTTTCTAATTTTCCACTCTGTAAAATGAAAGATTCTTCATAAAGGCTGTGTATGTGTACATGCATGTATATACATATATGCTGATCTTTTCTTTGCTGAATAGATCTGACCATGCCATCCATATACCAGTCGAAATATCATGAACTGCAAATAAATGTAAAGGCTTGGGGTTTTAAATGAGTTAATGCCAACCAGTATCACAGAGGGGAGAATGAGAACCACAATTTCTAGATTAAAAGGTTCTGCAGAGGGATCTGGACAGGCTGGATCAGGGGGCTGAGGCTGGTTGTGTGAGGTTCAACAAGGTCAGGTGCCAGGTCCTGCAGCCCCAGGCAGTGCCACAGGCTGGGGCAGAGTGGCTGGAAAGCTGCCCAGTGGAACAGGACCTGGGGGTGCTGGTGACAGTGACTGAACACGAGCCAGGCTGTGCCCAGGTGGCCAAGAAGGCCAAAGGCACCTGGCCTGTACCAGCACTAGTGTGACCAGTGGGACCAGGGCAGGGATTGTCCCCCTGTCCTGGGCACTGGTGAGGCCACACCTTGAATCCTATGTTCAGCTTTGAAATCTCACTTTAAGAAAGACACTGAGGTGCTGGAGCATGTCCAGGGAAGGGCAGCAGAGCTGATGAAGGGCCCAGAGCACAGGTCCTGTGAGGAGCAGCTGAGGGAGCTGGGGGCGTTTAGCCTGGAGGCTTGGGGGAGACCTTATCATGTTCTACAGCTCCCTGAAAGGAGGTGGCAGCCAGGTGGGGGTCAGTGTCTTCTGCCAGGGAACAAGTGACAGGGTGAAAGGAAATAATGTCAAATTGTGGCACTGGAGGGTTAGATTGGGTAGCAGGAAATCTGTCTTCACAGAAAGGGTTGAGGAGCATTGGAACAGGCTGCCCAGGAGAGCAGTGGAGTCACTATCTCTGGAAGGGTTCAAGAAATGTGTGGATTTTACATTGCATGGTGATGATGTTAGGGACTTGGCTAGGGACTAGGCTGGACTTGATAATCTTATCATAAAGGTCTTTTCCAGCATTAATGGTTCTATGAGTCTATGATTCACTGTAAAAAAAAAGATAGACTGCATTTCACAGATATTTTTCTCAATCACCCATTCCATTTTTTCTTTTTCTCCCCACAGAAACCTGTGGATTCTGATTTCCTTGAATGCTGTAAATTACTCTGACAGAATGGACAGCTCCAACAAAAAAACCCATGCAAATTTTCTGAGAAGACAGCAAAGGAACTAGAAGAAACAGCTTGCCTTGCAGGTTCTCACCTGACCCATGACTGACTCTCTGTTAATGCAACACTAAATTTAAGACACCTGTGTATATCAGGTACTGAAATTACTCAGCATGTCACTGTTTCTACAGTTACTTTCTTTAGTATCCCAGTGGGATATAGTGGGACAGAGAAATCTAGTTTCCATCCAATCATTTATGAAAACACCAAATACCATATATAAGGATTTAATCAATTTTCTTGCAGGATATTGTGACATAATTCATTGTATATGACACCCCAAGCCAGGCTTAAAAAACTCAGCCTGTTAGCAGCCCATTCACACCCCACCATCCCCTGCAGGGCTGGGCAGCTGCCTGGTTCCACCTGATGGATTAGGGTGAAGTGTTTATTTGTGCTTTTTCCAAGGGGCACTGAAGCTGGAGCTCTAGCAGCCTGCCATCCTTTCTGCAGCTTCAGCAAGTTTCTGCTGCAGTTGTTTAAGCTGGAGAGTCATTTGCCATCATAAGGGCAAATTTCAAAATTAAATGAAGGTGTAAGCTTTATCCTCACTACAGGCACATGCCTCTAGCACAGACTAACTCCCTCCAGAAAGAGGGCTTTTAGTTATAAAGCTTATATAGGGACCAAAGACAAAATGGTCTTTGCATTGAAAAAATCCAGATTATTTTTTCACATGTCAACGTTTGGCCCCAAAAAGCTGATATTCACCAGTTACACTATGTCAGTCTACAGCTACTTACTTGAAAGTCATACAGCAACTTGTACAGTGCCCAGAAAAAGCTCCAACCTTACAGACTTTCCTCCTTGCCTCCTACATGGATTTTGGTAATGCAGAAATTCTGGGTTGAGGTCTGCACCTCTACTTGTGCATAATGCATCACAGTGTCACACTTATTTCCATATTCAGAGCCATTTCCATGTGACTAGAGTGTCTTGCTAATTTTTTTTCCAGATCTGAGGATGTTTGTGTTGCTGTACATTACAAGTTTTGCCATCTACACAAGTGAACAACCTCTCCAAAGCCAGACCAAAGGAGAAAATTACTACACCAGATATATCTGCAGCATCCCAGGTTTGCCAGGCCCTGCTGGCCCCCCTGGAGCCAGCGGATCCCCAGGGCCACATGGACGCATTGGTCTTCCAGGAAGAGATGGTAGAGATGGCAGGAAGGGAGAAAAAGGTGAAAAAGGGAGTGCAGGTATTGAATATTTGTGTAAACTAACACAGTAGTACAAGAAAGCAAGACTTGTCATCATCACTGTCATACATATATGTCTATATCTATATCTAATCTATCTATCTATATATTTATATATGATGAGTGTGTTTATGTGCCTGTGTGGGTTTAAGTGTGATGCATATCTAAATATAATGAGAGTATGCACATATATCAGTGTAAAGAAATGTAAATACACAACTTTTCTTTGCACAGATGCTAGGAAAGAATTTGGAAAGAATGAAGCATGCGTGGTCTCAAACAAATAGTCCCACCTGTGCCATTGGCCAGGCTTAAAAGATTAGCAGGTGCTTAGGTATGCACTAAAAATACTCTATTTTTGGGAAATGTTTAGTGCACAAGTATCACTACATAGGTAGTCATGCTGCTGTCCCTGCCATCAGTAGTGCCTGGTAGCTCAGGCAACAATAGATTGATTACATATAACATTCTTTATTGTGAAATCAAGGCACAGGAAGATAAGTAGGAATTACTGGCATTCCTTTTGCAAACTTACTAGAAAATTTTGAAAGTATTTCTAGAGTATTTTGAAATTCTGAGCATGTTTTTCTTGTTTGTTCAGGCACACACAGTAGCCCACACAATCATTTACTGAGGTGATATGTGCAACGATTAACTAACTTAAAATGTTTTTGAAGGTTTAAGAGGAAAGACTGGGCCATTAGGACCAGCTGGAGAGAAAGGAGACCAAGGTGAGTCTGGTAAGAAAGGACCTGAAGGACTGACTGGTGCCAAAGGTGAAGTAGGTCCAGCTGGACCACCTGGACCTAAGGGAGATAAAGGAGACCGAGGAGAGCCAGGAGCACCAGGGGTCTGCAAGTGTGGAAAGATAGTGCTGAAATCTGCCTTTTCTGTTGGCATCACCACGAGCTACCCAGAGGAAAGACTACCAATTGTATTCAATAAAGTCCTCTTCAACGAGGGGGAGCATTACAACCCATCCACAGGGAAGTTCATTTGTGCCATCCCGGGGATTTATTATTTTTCTTATGACATCACCTTAGCAAACAAGCACCTTGCCATCGGGCTGGTTCACAATGGCAAGTACCGGATCAAGACTTTCGACGCCAACACCGGCAACCATGACGTCGCTTCTGGGTCCACAGTGATCTACCTTCAGCCAGAGGATGAAGTATGGCTTGAAATCTTCTACAGTGACCAAAATGGTCTCTTTTCTGATCCAACATGGGCAGACAGTTTGTTTTCTGGATTTCTCTTATATGTTGATACAGATTACCTTGATGCTTTATCAGATGAAGATGAGCTCTGAAGCAGATGGCAAATGACATTCAAACTGGAGGCCCCAGCACAGGATTTTATTCATCTGTGGGGAAAACAAAGTTGAAATGAAAAAACAAAAATCTGGGAGCTCATTCTTGTTTTGATTGGAACCAAATCTGAGCTCATAAGGAAGTTTCTAGAATCTAGGACAGATGTTTTTAACAAACAGCAGGGATATCAAAATGAACTGTAATTAACATAAGACTGTGTCACTCCAGGACTGACTCTTCCCTAAAATTACATTTATAATACTATTTAAACAAACTTAAGATACTGTACATTGGATTTTATATAAAATGTATTAATTTGCAATTTAGAATGGCTATTTTGTATATTACATTAAAGTAAAATTGAACAATTCACTGCAATCTTGGTCATTTTGAGACAGGCAATACGTTAAAAACAGATGGGAGAGGAATAAAATAGGAATGACAGTTTCAGGATGCCACTGCACAGGTAACAAGAAGAGTCCCATCTGAAATTTACACCAACAAAAAGCATTCATATCTAACCAACCTTGCAGTAAGTACATGAAGATTTGTACTAGCTGAGGACTACTCAACAGCAGCCATAAAAGTCTAGAACAAAGCTATCAAACATATAAAGAAATTAAAAGCTGGAAGATCTGGAAACTTGGAGATAGCCAGTATTCAGTCGGTATTTTCAGTGTAATTCCAAGTGTCTTTGCTATTCTTTAAATGCTACCTTATTATCTTTATGAGAAATGTAGGAAAAAAGTACAAACTTTTTGCTGAAGATAATTGTGGGTGCCCAAAATGACAGGACAGTAATCACTAATCAGAGTAAATTATATGAAACTGAGTCACATCATTAAAGCAGAAGTTATATTTCAATCTGGCCAAATGCAATGAAATAAATGTAGGTCACACACAAGATGAAAACTGCATTCAGAAATCAATGAACTTGGAAAAGGTACATGGGACCTCATGGATTATCAGCTAAATAGGAGTAGTAAAAGTAGGCTGTTGCTACCACCCTTAGGATGTATGATAAATGGAATTAAAAGTAGAGATGAACAGTGGTTATCTAGGAAGCACCTAATTCTGTCAGTATTTCAAAAACTTACTTGAAAGTTGCAAAAAATGTTTATACTTCTATTCATGGTGCTTACGCAAGACATGTAACAAAGTCAATTTACTTTTCTTGTCAATGAGGTTAAGAGGTGATTTAACTACCACCTGCACCCATCTGGAGATAAAATATCTGGTAGTACCTGGCACTTCCCCCTATCAGATAGGAGGACAGCAAGGTCCATTGGTGAGAAACCATATCAATCCACACTGGAAATGAGGAATCCATTTTACCAATGGCAGCAACAATCACTGCAAAAATATCTAGGAATATCACGTGCTCTCCAGCATTCAACACTAGTCAAGACTGGCAATCTTTCATTGGGTCCTTTTAATTTCCACAATTTACAATCTTTAGTCATCTCAGATTTATAGAGACCTGCTATTTCTAACAGTTATTCAGATAATGTTAAGTTAGTGGTCTGTGTTGCACAACTCTTGAACCCACTTTATTTATGATCAAGGCAGACGGAAATTTCTAGGGTTTTTTTTCTGAGTATTTGATGGATTAAGAAAGTTACAACAGATTAAGAAAGTTACAAGCAGACAAAATGACACAAAGATGCTGCTGAGGTTGCAGGACCAGCAGGAGGGTTATGTATGGAACATCAGTCTGTGCACTCTGTACCCATGCCCTCACTTCCTCCACATCAGCATTCATGGCTGTGAGTGCAGGACTGCTGCTTTATGCAGTGAACAGGCGCAAAGCCCTGACCACAAATCAAACTGGCAATGCTTGTACAACCATTATTTTATTTGACAGTGAGAGATGTCTGATAGAAGACAATAGTAGATTATTTTTCTAACTAGACACCTAATTTATTAGTGTCACACGAGGGCTGCTTGCTGTGAAAAATATGGAAAAGAACACTTGGAGATTCAGTTTATCACCCTGCTGTGCAATCATTTATACATCTGCAAATTAAGGACAATATGAGTGCAAAAGGCAGTCCAATCATAATTTACAATTATGATTGATGGCAATGCCTCACAGCCATCAGTGCCTATCTGAGGCATAAAGACCATCAGCATTGCCCAGTGCTGCCTGCACTGAATTCCACAGGACAAAATAAGGATCATATCCAGCCCATGACTTCCAGGAAGCATAATTCAATAGATGCAGGACTGGACCCAGAATATATATATCATGCAGAAAAAGCAACTAAAATAAGTTTTTAATTAGATGATTATCTTATAAATATGGAAATAGGTTTATGACATTTGAATCAGTATAAAGTTTATGTTATGAGTAACATATTAGTTTTACTAGAATTAGAAAATCTGATAAACCCAACCTTAAGGAAAGATTATGACTGATTTTCTCCAGACTCCACAGGAATGTATTGTAGTTATAATACATCTGTAAATTTTCAGACAAAACTAATTTTTCTCAATTAAACAGGGAAAATATACAGCTTTATAGTGAAATATTGCTGGTTGCAATCCTAACTATAAGCAAAGTGCTCCCATGTAAAAATCTGTAAAAACGAATCAAATATAAAAGAGATATTTCAACCACACCCATGTTGAAAATGACACCATGGGAATAAGTAAACCAAGAGTTACTGCTTTCCTTTTCTGAGCAATTTTAGATTTATGTTTGTACAATTATAGAAAAGTAATGTCAATTTCCCAAAGTTTTCCCATTTGGATTCTACACTTTTTTTAACAGTTTAATATTTTGGCATGAAGAGTTAAAAATAAATCATTCTATTGGATTATTTCTATAGGTTTTGGCAAGAAAAATACTTCTACTACACATATGGATGACATATGTATACAAGTACCATGTGTCCCTGCCCTCATTAAGGGTCTCAAGACATTATCCTAAAGTAAATCATTGCTATTGCTAGTATTTTATTTGAAAATATATCAATTTTGATGACATGATATTGCATTTGGGGTATTTATCTGTCTAAATTTGAATTTATATGGAAAATATCTTGCACTGATGTCTTCCCACAATTCACACCAGTACACAGGGAGGTCTGCCTGGTTTCAAAACACTGTAGGAGCAAAAGAACAACATTTCTTCATTATCAAATTTGAAATTAATCAATGATTTCTACACAATATATTGGTCATTCTACACATGCCATAATGACATATAAAATTAGGCATCCAGACCAAATTAGTCATCTAGTCTTGGCCTACAGTCCACAGAGAGAAATAAGTGTCACCAGGAGGAACTGCCACGAGGAAGCAGGTCTTTACTGCAGTGCCAACTCTTGGGTTTCCCGATCAAGGCTGCCAAGAACTCATACAATACAAACCTCAAACCATCAGGAAACCATCAAACAATATTAAGAACATCAGTATTCCTTAGATTCTTAGGTTAAAGTATATATATATTTACTTGGGATATGTGTATGTAAAGATAAATAAGTAAAAATAAAGTTATTTGAAACAAAACATCTTTCCACAGTCTTCTACTCTTCCAGACTTTCTTTATACTTGGTGGAGTGACATTAAGGAAGAAGTTAGTCACACGTTCCATGGCTGAATATTTTTAGCCTAGATAATTATTTCAACATTTATCTACATTTTCAAATTTTTATGAGTATGTCACATAGAATAAATACTTTTACTATTTTGACTACTGGTATTCCTGTTCATATGGTCAGGCTGTTATACAACTTCTTCAGGAGCAATAGATGCTCAATGTTTACAATGCTGAGACAATATAGAGGAAATACTTACTAATGGACATCAGCGCTGAGAACATTATCTATATTATTCAAATCTTTTTAAATCTACCTAACACCATTTAGGTACTATTAGGATAAGCAAAAATATACAAAGCTGGAAGCAATTTATTTAATTTCCTACCAAGTATGTTACATCAGTTGTTGCAGTTCATCTAATACTCTATTTTCCTTCAACAGCTCACCCACTAGGTTCTGTTCATACACCAAGATATTTACTGAATAAATTAGTTTTCACTGATTGGTTTATTTATTGATTTATTTACCCATTGACATGCAATTCATATTCAGAATAATTATACTAATGCTGTACTAAGCAGTTTGGTCAGCAGGAACTTCAGTTGTATGTGGAAATGGGGCTTGCTTTGGATATGTCATTCAGTAGCTGATGAGCCCCACCCAAGAAATAATACATGAAAGTAAACAGGAAAAAACAGAGTTGAGAAAGCAACACACCACTGTCTTTACCAGTGAGTAATGCTTTCAAGAAGCAAATTAGTCCTTTCAGCATAAACTATTTAGACTTCAGCTCAGAGAGCATTTAGAGGTCATATACATTTTAATGTAACTCCTTAGGTCAACACTCTCAACTGAGATTATATCAGCATTTCTGAATTTCAGAGGCATAATTCCTCCTCAGATCCACAGGAAGAAATTTCAAAATACTGTCACAAAATCCTTGGTTACTGATACCTGGTTTTGTCCTAGCTGCATACATCAGATCAATTCATTAAAGTTACTACCTAGGGGAAAAGAAAAATTAATTAGACATATTATACGTGTCATTTAATAGCAAATATTCACAAAGAGAAAGGTGTCTTGAATTATTTGGCTCATATTCCTCAATTCTGACTGTAATTTTGGTATAATTTTGGCAGCTACCTGCTGGAAGAGGTGTAAGTAGATTTTTCCTCCATGCAGATTGTTCTTGCAGCAGCAAGTATTAGTGTAAAATTTCTCTTACCTGACTTTAATTTCTAAAAGTTCAAAGAACACAGTGTGGGTTAAATTATTTGTTGAGTCTCCTGCAAAGAAATAGGTGGGGTAAATCTCTGTTTGGGTGACCCTGTATTAGAGACTTATATTAAGAAAGAAGTAATCAGGAGGTACCCCTGTCTTCACATCACCTGCATCTAAGCTACTAACTTAGGGTAGCCTTTAGCTTTGAGATGGCAACAGTTAAATAAGATGTCTGCTCTTCAAGAACAATCTGCTAAGTGGAAAAAGTGGCACAATATAATTTGTCAATTTATATGTCTCAAAATTAGAAAGAAGATGTGGATTGGTGAGAACAGAGAAGTACCCTGATAATGATGGAAGTGTCCTCTTGGCAGATCTTCCATAAAGTATTGCTCAGGTTCCTCCTGGGACAACTTCAACTGAAGTAACCTGGCTGGTCCCCAGAGAATTTTGCAATATATTAAGATGGGCTAGCCATCCTCTCATACCTCCAAATTCAATACACATTAATATATTAAAAGTATTGACATTTTTAAGGATACTTAAGTAAATCCCGGAGTGATTCTACTTACACCAAAGTAAAAAATAATATAATTTCTTTTCAGCTTTAAACAACCTGTCCTAAATCCTAAATCAAATAAAAAATGAAAGGTAAATCATCTCTGTGGTAGAATAACCTTGTTTACGACATCTTAACAAAGAGACAAAAATACTGAATTCTTGAAAAATACAAATGAATCATGGTTCTCAGTGGGCTCTAAGTGATTTTTTTGCAAAAAGAAGGTGGGATTTTTTAGAAATTAGTGAATTGCATGAAGGAAATGTACCTGCAGTGATTTTTCTTTCACTACTTTCAATGAAGTGTTATCTCTAGGCTCAGAGGAAAGTGAAAAGGACTTAAAACTTTTGAGCTGAACAACAATCTCTTTCATCATCTGAAAACTTTCCTACCACTGATGTTGATTTCCCTTTCATGCACCACCTGCCTTCATGCACACTTTGTCAGACATTCTGATGTGTGAACACAGACTTCTAAACTGCATGTGACAAATTACAAAAAATTTTAAATTACAAAAAATGTTATTTGAGATTTCTATCATGTCAGAGTAAGAAGTGATCAGTTTAAAAATAATGAAGATGAGTAGAGCTTGTTCTGTCTTGTTTGTAACCTCCCCGAAACTGGGATCACTGTAGGTTTGCACACAATACCTAAATTCCTACTCTAAGAACGCAGCAACGTGCACTCTTATTCTGTAAATGCTCTGTGTGGCTGGTAACATTTGCTGTTTCCCTTCTGTTGATTTTACAAATTTTGACTTTGATTCTAGGCAGACAATAAGAGGTGTATATGGCAAAGCAAACCTTATATTGTCCTCAAAGCCAGAGAAATAACTCCATGGCTCACTGTCCCCTGCTGAGTTTTAAAATGTTTTAACTCTGAACTGGGGGCCTATGATGCCACTGCCCACTCTGGGCCATCCTGCACCATGGGCACTCCAAGCTGCAATGTACTCTGCCTGTTCTAAAAGCCAGCCTTGACCATCATTGACAGAACAGCAATAAATGGCCAAGTGTGACAGTGTCACGCCTAACAGCTCACACCACCACCTCATGTGCAGCACTCAGTGTGATCAATGGCATTAGGCTGACCATTTTTCATAAAGCTGACCAAGATAAATGACTTGTTCTCCATCCCAGGAAACACATGTGGTTCAGATTGTGGATGTCTCCTGTGAGCAGAGTCATTGCACTGACATGTGTTTTTAAGCAGCTTTCCATCCTGTTAAGTGAAGGACTGACTACTCCTTTAGGGTCTCTCTCCTTACATAAATGCTGTTCATATTTGTCCATAATTTAAACTGTTTGTACAACTGTTTCTAATACTGGGGTATATTGTTGGGACACAGACTTATTAGCAAAACAAGATGTTGAACCTGAAAATTTTGTATGAAGTTTCACCTACTGAATCATTTCCACAGTCCCACATGCAGTGCTTCTTAGCAGATAAAAGAGATGTGTGCTGTGCATGTTACCCTAAGAAACCTGTCCCCCTATTACCTATCTTTCCCTTTCCTGAAAGCTTTTGTCATATCAGATGTTTCTAGCTATGACAGTTCCTCTTTCCACAAGTAAAAATGCATACTCCTAATCTCTTTTAACTACTATGTTTAAATCTTCCCATGGTTTCCTTCTTAGTATAGTATTCAGAAAGGAGAAGCTATTTATCCATCTCTTTTCATGTGATTCCAACTACTAAAACTTTGTAGTAATAGACCTTCAGAAGTTATATGGACTGTTTGTATACAGACAATTAGAAATAGGTCCAGTAACTCCATTTAGTATTTTCAGTTTTGTTTACTCTGATCATACTAGAGGTATTAATAGACATGTTAACATAAGAAATTGCAGCAGAAAATACTCCCCTCTAGACTTGACAGGAAAGTTATAAATTCCTTTGTAGCTGCAAAAATTAGGGATGGTATATAAGACAATCCACATTTCCACAAACCATCTCACAGTGCTAACATTTCTGCCATTCCTGTATCAACATAAGCTGGTTGTGACCATTTTAGAAGCAGATAAATTATCTCTCCTCTGTTTCTCTAACAAGGGCTTCAAGAGTGTGATTCCCTTTAAGCAGGGTCTACAACTACCATAGACTTCATATTCCTTTTTTTTTCTGCTACAGAAATATTAAAAGATATTGATAACTCTAGGAAGTTATGATTTGACTTCTTACTCTGAGCATTTACTAATACATTTTTTAATCCTGTTAGCCAATAACAGCTTCTGAGAGATTGTATCTTTTTTAACTCTGCTATGTTTCCTGGAATTTTTCCCTCAAATGACAAGCTAAGAAGTTTGCTGAGGCTGATGCTGATTTGTAAAGGTCCCCTGTAAAGAATAATGCAGTCTTGTTCCCTTGATGCATCTCCAGTAGTTACTCCAAGTACTTTAATGCATTGGAACACAGGGAGCACTAGGAAAACAACTGGCTACTAACCATCAGCTTCAAGGATTTATCCTTACGTGAAGTTTCCAGGGATTTTTTTCAGAGTAAAATTAAAAGTTTCTAAACGAACCTAAAAAATTATTTACTTGCTGGAATGTTGTCATATAGTCTGAATGAGAGGTTTAACACCTCTCTTTAGTCAACAGAGTGAACCACTCTCTTCTATAAATGATTGTTATTTAGGAATCACTGCTCTGGTTCATACAAATCCCAAGAAGGTCTGTGCTGCTCTTGAGCTCCCTTTAGAAGCAGTACACAGAAATTGAGTCAGATAATTTAACAGAGTTAGATACTCAAAGTTAGGATGAGTGACTATTTTATTGTATTTCAGCCTGAAATAACCATCCTTGACCCTGTAAAGATATACTGTGGATATCTGCTTTTTAAAATCACTGCAGTAACTGAAAAGGTCTGCTGGAACTGCATCCTCTCCGTATTTTATTTATGATTTCCATTTTACCATAGATGAAATTGTTTACAAAAAGAAGTTTTCCAAAGTGTTTTAGTGGTTTAAGCAGGAAATCTAACTCTTTCTCTTTAAAAGCACAGCTGGGCACTGTTTTTAGGGGGAGTGTGGTGTTTGGCTCTTGTGTGTGATCCAAGAGCTGCTGTACAAGAAAGCCCAGGTAAGAAGCAAGCATTTTCCTTAAGCTCTGTTTCAGTGTCACTGCATTTAGTGTACTTTCATGAATGAGACAGATTTAAGTAACACAAAATCCTCAAAATTATTTTCTAGGTACTTTCAATGCAATAATTTTTTTAAAGAGCAGTGTGAGAAACTTCCCTGTTTCTGTTGTTAGTTTTCAGTGCTTGGAAACCACCTCTGAGCTAATGGAGAGCTTTATAGTTCTTGCATCCAGTTGTTTATTACATTTTAAAGTGTCTGTTATAGTACTTAACTTCAAGAAATGCTACCAAATTGTTAAAGAAAGCTGCCATAAAGCACTTCTTCAATGTTGTCAATGTTCTACATTTACATGTGCCTTTAGGAAAGATTGCTTAAATTTGATACATAAAGCTTGATATGAAAAAGAGATTTATGTGCCAAGTGATAAAAAGGCTGCTGCTCCTTGCAGTGCTGTACTTTTTGTGCTGTGAAGAGGGGATTTAATGAGCCTTGCCAGCAGCAAGGAAATGTGGCCATTTTTAGGTACATAACCCTTAGCCTGGTGAGAGATACTGAGGGAAGTGGTGCTGAGGGAAATGCACAGGTGGCTTGGGAGGGAGTTACATTTGTCTAGGAAAGCCACTTGCTCAGGGTGACTTCAGCTCCCTGTGGTGGTTGAGACATATCAAGAAATCTGATCATACTTGAGGCCAGTAGTAGCTAAAGCTAAGCCTCAGGCAGGAGATAGCTTCTCCTTTTTCATTTGGTACCTCCTAAGAGATAAGGAGGGATATGAAGATCATTCTGCATCTTCTAGGCTGGGCTTTTTGAAGCAAGTATGCATGAGCCTGCACACACCCAGTACAAAGAAGTGACAAGGAAACCACAGGGGACCTGTGTCAGCCTCAGCCCTCTTGCCAAAGAAGATTTAGCCAGGCCCACATATTACTCCCACAAGTTGTTTCATGGGGATTTTAAAACCCAGAATAAACAATGCTGTTGTGATTTACTTCATCTGTGAGCACAGCACATCAGCCCTTGGGTTTAGCACAGGTGCAGCCAGGCTGGCACAAGCTTTGTGCCAGGAACAAGTTACAGCCATGGCTGCTTTTCCATCTGGGAAAGGTAGAGTAGGACAGGAACCTTCAGGAAGAGTAGCAACAAAATTGAGTTGTGTAGATATAAATGTAAAACTTCCCCCAATGCTTGCAAACAAATACAGCCACTTTCTAGTGGAAACAAAACCGAATTAATTTGGGGGGTAGAAGTGATTTCAGCCCAAGGCTGAAAGCAGGGAGAAAGGGGATTGAACATATCCCTGTGATCTGAATATTGCAGTGGGATTTATGGATCACAGATGGGTTGTTTATGTAAAAAAAAAAAAAACAAAAAAACCCAAAAACAAACCAAAAGTGTTCATACAGCAGGTACTGGCTCACATTATTCACTATTATATGGAATTCACTATTATATGGAAATGGATACATGTATTTTAAATCATTCCTTTATGAAAAAAAAATAAAGTTTTTTTAACATCCTAAGCTTGTATGTTAAATAGTGCAATTTAAGTGTTTAGGGAAAAAACGTCAGGTGGAACATCTCTCATGATCATTATGCACCTATTGAAGCATATCGGTTACGAGTAATTCCTGTGTTGCTTGTGACAGCCAGGTATCAGCCACTGCCCAGGAGAACTGCAGCGAAGAATCCCCATGATAATCATGGAGGTTAGTGTCCAGTTCACGGAGACAAACATGTTTTATGATCATTTTTCACTGAGAATAGGAATCTTTTAGAGATATAGATGTGAAATAAGTAAGGCAAGACTCTCTTTTAAGTTCTTCTCACCTGTCAGTACCATTGTAGTTCTTTCAGATCCGCACAACCAACTTCTGTGAAAATACGCTGCAACTCTACTACCACTGCTGGAAGTAGGCACCCTTAATGTGTTTTGGATTTTTTTTTTTTAATTCCATTTCGTACTGATCCACACTCAGTCGATTAAATTATCTTCAAATTATTGTTGAATATATTTAGCCTTGTGTAGGTCGCAAAACCACGAAGTTACTTCGTTTTCTCACCTGCAGAGCAGCTTTTGAGGTAATTATGTTTAAACATACGCTAAAATGTCAGTGGGGGAAAAGAACGCCCAAAAACCTATGGTGTGAGGAGATGAACTGTAAAGGTAAGGCAGATGTCTATAACTGTATATATAAAATATATGGGTGTGAAGCCAGTGCGGAGAGGTGCCAGTCTGTCCCTCAGCCCGTCCCTCTGTCCGTCTGTCCCCGCCGCGCGCTCCCGGCCCCGCGCACGCGCAGCCCCGCGCAGGCGCGCTCGCTCTGCCCCGGGCCGGGTCCCGCCGCCGCCGCCATCGCCTTTCCCTCCCCGCCTTTCCCTCCCCGCTGCCGCCGCCGGGGGCTGCGGGTCCCGCCGGGCCGCGGGCCATGTCGGCAGCACGGCCCAGCGCCGCCGCCGAGGCAGAGGCAGTGCGCGGTGAGTGACTCCCAGCGGCGGGCGCGGCTCCGGCGGGCTCTGGTGCCAGTCCCGGCGCTGTTCCGCGGGACCCGGCCCGCTCCGGGGCTCCCCGCGGCCACAAAGGGCAGCGCTGCTGCGGGAGGAGCGTGGGGCGCTCCCGGTCTGCTCCTCGCAGGGCTCCCTGCTGGCATCCGAGCTCTGTGCTTGTCACCACCGGGTCAGCTCCGGCTTCGAGCGGACAGGCAGCGCTGCACTCGAACGACGTGCTCCTATCGCGTTTAAATATGGTTAGATTATGAAAAGCCCTTCTTTTTTCAGATGTATTTATGTAGACTTGCGGTATTTATGTAATTGGACTGGCCAGTCAGCCTTGTCTCCATCCCTGGGAAGGTGATGGAGCAGATCATTCCAGAGGTCGTCACCAAGCATATAGAATAAAGTCATCTGGAGTAGTCAGCATGGCTCAGCCATGGGGAAATCAATCTGATAGCTGCCTGTCGTGGCACGGCAGGATGGATCAGTGAGGGGAGAGCAGTGGGTGTTGTCTGTCTGGACTTCACAGGGGTTTCGCATTGTCTCACATGATATCTGTGCAGGGAAATTCAGAAGTGTGGGTTAGGTGAATGGACAGTGAGGTGGATCAGGAGCTGGCTGAATGGCAGAGCTCAGAGGGTCTTGTTCAGCAGACTAGGAGGCCTGTAATCCGTGGCATTCCCTGGGAATCAATAGTGAGTCCAGTTTTACTCAATTTGTTTATCAACAACCTGGACAATGGGGTAGAATGTGCCCTCAGCAAGTTTTCTGGTGGTACAAACTGGGGAGTGGCTGCTACACCTGAGGGCTGTGCTGCCATTCAGCGGGACCTCGATGGGCTGGAGCTGGGCAGAGGGAAACGCAGTGAGGTTCAGCAAGGGAAGTGTGGGGTCCTGCACTGGGGGGGGAATGGCCCCAAGCACCAGCACAGGCTGGGGACTGACCTGCTAAAGAGTAGATCTGATAAAAAACCTGGGACTCTTGAATGAGAAACTGTCCATGAGCCAGCAGTGCCCTTGTGCCAGGAGGGCCAGTGGTACCCTGGGCTCCATCAGGAGTAGTGTGGCCAGCAGGTCCAGGGGGTGATCTTGTCCCTCCACTCAGCCCTAGTGAGGCCACTTCTGCAGAGCCGTGTCCAGCTGTGGGATCCTCAGGACTAAGAAAGACGTGGAGCTACTGGAGAGGGTCCAGGGGAGGGCCATGAAGATGCTGAGGGGTCTGGCCTATTTCTCTTACGAAAAGAGAGTGTGGGAGCTGTGCCTGTTTAGTCTGGAGATGCCTGAGAAGGGATCTCATTAATGCAGGGGCCAAGAGGATGGTGCCAGGCTTTTCAGTGGTGCCTAGCAACAGGACACAGAGCCACTGTCATAAACTTAAAAGTTTCACTTCAACATGAGAAGGAGTTTTTTTACCTAGAGAGTGGCAGAGCACTGGAGAATGCTGCCTAGGGAGGTCATGGAGTCTCCCACTCTGGAGATATTCAAACCCCACCAGGACACATTCCTGCCTAAGCTGCTCTAGGTGACTGCCTTGCCATGGGGGTTGGACTGGATGATCTCCAGAGGTGCCTTCCAACCCTCTTGGTACTGTAAACCTCATAATTTGTGCTTGAAGTGTTTCTCATGGGTATTAAGATGTATAGATTTATTGGCATGCTATTTTAATGTCACACATTAAATACTCCTACAATGTAAGAGAGTGAGGTGGTGGTGGGAAACTGCTAGAACTGGATGTCTAATCTTTCTGCACAGGTTTATGGTTTGCCTAAATAAGATGTATAGAAGATCTAATTAAGAGTAGAATATTAAAAAATCAGTAGAATGAAAATCTAGTGAAGTATAAACATACTTGGTTTTTCATCAATGTCAGGTTTTACCAAAATAAAATGTATGTACTGTCCTTAAACACATTTTAGCAAAATATGCTACTGACAAATTTTTAAAAACATTTACAATCTAGGGATGTTTCCAGCTCTTCAGTGTCTGCATGCATTTCTTCTGTATGTTTTTTGAGTCTCACTGTACCAGTTTGTGCTAGGAAGTGCTATGCTGTTGACAGATAGAGTCCAAACAATTTTCAGAGTTGATTCCATGGGGAAATTGAGGCACCCTCTGGTGATGGTTATTTTCTTTTATAGAAGCTTATTTTCCAAGAATAACCAGAATAGCTCAGCAGTACTCTTCAGAAGAAAACTAGTTACTAGTTTCCATATGTGATATTTTCTTTTCCTAAGTATTTTGCTCTGTTACTTCTGCTTCCAAAATACGTGTAATTTTACAAACTTTGTATGATTAAGTGAGAAGTACAGCATGTGGTATTCTGGATACATCATAGCATTGATTTACTTAATTGCAGTATAATTTATCCATCTATTTGATTGGGTTTTTTGAAGTTGCATCTCACATTTTGAGAAAGACTACACCTGAAGCCTTCATGTATCTATTCAAAACTTAATTCAGTTCCCCTCACCTCTCCAGGATTCAGTTTCACAGATTTATAAATAATTTAAATTTCCATGTTCTATATGTTATGGTTTTGAATATGCTGACAGCTGCTGTTAGCTATTGTGTTGCCCAGTTATCAAGTAAGAGTAGATTTGAGTTTCTCACTCTTTTGTTAGAGAGATGATCTGTGTATGAATTTCTGATTATCATTTTCTTGCCAAGTGATAGCTAACTATTTAAAAAAAATAAGCTATTTAAAAAAAAAAAAAATAATTTCCCCCTCCAGTTTTCCAGGTGCCATTGAAAAGTTCTACGTTGTCTGTTTGCTCCCTGTCTGGTTTTGCTTTTATTTTAATGCCTGTGATAATATATCACCTCTATTCTGAGGCCTTTTTAGTTTGTCATAGTTGTCACCATATTATGTTAAATCTGTGGTGTTAAAAATATACACACCCCCAGACTGCTTTTTTCAGGAAAAGGGAACTGTATTTTAAAACAAGTGGGAAGTAGGTAATTTTTCTGGAATCATCAATTTGTCACATCCCTCAAATAGGTGGTTTATTTTCTTCTAGCATGGAATAATTATCACTCTTGGCCCACTATGGCAAGCTTTTCTTGAAACATGTCCATCAGCTATTTCTTCACTTAATATTCAGCATAATCTCTGTATTAGTCTTTCAAACATTCAGTCAGTCTCTACTGTTTTTTAATGCAATCTGTTTGCAGAAATTCAGTATTTTACTGTAATCCAATTATATGTGCATGTAATGCCTTTATATCTTCCTTAAATGGAATGACATGGCTATGTGTCTGTCCACTAGTCAGACTAGTAAATTAGAGTTTCAAAAGAAGGATTGCTTTAAAGAAAAAGCCTGTGTCTGGTAGCCTTGTGAAGCCAGCACAACTGCAGTGTTGCTGTAAATTTTTCTTCATTGTTGGGTTTGTGTTTTACTGTGCATTTATGCAGTTGTTGTATCCATGAAAAACACCGCAGTTTTTCTAGGATCTGTGCTGGAAGTTACCATTCTCTATTTTCATTCAGGTAACTGATGCTTGGTCACAGCATTAACATCTGTCTTGTGCCTGGTTTCTGCGTCCTTTGAGGTACTTGCAGAAATTCTGAGTCAGTGTCAGTGCAGAGAGTTTTGAAGCCACACTGAGATCCAATGGCTTTGGCCCCCTCTGAGAGCAGACGAAATCAAAGGAAAACACTACATGACATTTTCAGGTTCTCAGGTTTAATTTCATTTTAACTCTCCAGCAAACTTGTTAGATCTGCCTGACATAAAATACAGAGCCACTGTAGGATAATTACACTTCCAGTGTAAAACATGGTGTGGATATTTTTAAGCCTTCTAATGGTGTTCCTGCAAAGTAATGTGTTCATGGATATCAGTTTTACTTTCTTCACTTCAAAGATGTATTTTGAAGTTGAGCACAACTTAGTTGTAGAGCCCATTTGCTTAAGCAGAGCAAAAGTGTTTGTCCAGAGAAATAAAGTAACAAAACCATTTTTTAATGTGGCCATTTTTTCAAAAAGCTATAGTATCTCTCAGTATTTGATGCAACTACCAAGGCCTTAAAATTATTTTCATTATATATAGAAAAGATAATGACCCTGTTGTCTCAAGGAGCAGATGCATTAATAAAGAATTCTGCATACAGAGCATAAGTTCTGATGCTCTATCAGTGCTTAAAGTAGCAGCAGATTTTTTTCTGCCCTAGTTTTGTATGTTTACGCTGTTCACCTAGCTTGTCTGGAAATGTTTACAGACAACTGTAAAGGATTTCGGGCCATCTAATCTGTTGCATTCTAGTTTGCATTTATCAGAATGAAATTGAAATGACACATTTGCTGCAATGAAATAGAATATGTTTTTGCATGCTAACTGAACAGAATAAAATAGTAGAAAAAATTCAGAGGAAAATCTAAAGGTAACTGTATACCCACTTCTTCCTTTAAGTATTTTTTTCTAAGTCTTGATACCTGAGTTTGGTGGGGTTTTTTGGTTGATTGAGTTTCTTTGAGGGTTGGGATTTATCTGTTTGTTTGGTTTTGTTTTTTAACTTAAAAGCTTGCACTAGTGAAAGTTCCATAACTGTTTAAGGGATTCATTTCCAGTGTTAGAATAAAAAGTTGATTTTTTTTTTTCACTGTGTACCCACCTTTCAAACTGCAATTAAAGTTCATCATTTCCATCTCCAGCAGGCAGAGCCTTTTTTCTGTGTGCCATAATCTTTCATGAGCCTGAAGTTTCAAAAATTGCTAACATTTTTTCTCAATTCCAACAACTTTTCAAAGGCCATCTGTGAGAAAATGTGACTTTCTGAGAATTCTTGTTTGTGTTTTCTGTACACAGATAAACACTATTGTGCCATTCAAATTATTGATAAATCTTTTAAAGGTGTTACATTGAGGTAGATGCTGAAAATTCTTGCAAAATAGCACTTTGCACCTTGTTAATTCTTTTGAAAGTTTCCAAATGCAATGAACGTTTCTTTTCTAGAAATACAAGCAGTAAATTGTATAATTAGGAAATATTAGAATTCTCCCAAATCTCTTGATGATTCTGAGTAGTAGTGATAGTAGTATTTAAGTATTTTTCTTTTCTAAATGTTGGTGGACTAAAAGTGTGCTTCAGCATTTCTTACAGTGGTTCATGGTATGCAATGAAAGGTAGATCTGTTGTAGTTTAAAGGCATTTAAATTATACTTTGTAAGGAATGGATTCCGAAAAAATGTTTCATTCATTCATATTCTCTCATGCAAGTTCTTTCTGCTGGAACATGGGACTCTGGTATAAATAAATATTTTCCAAACATTTCTTTCAGAAAATGCCTAATTTAAACACATTTCCATTTTTTCTGTTTCAGAGTTGCCGCCTGTTCCTTCTACATCAAGGACAAGCTCTGCAGAGCTTTCTGTTAGGCAGCGAATGAGAGAGAAACTAAAAGCAGCAAGGGTAAGAATCCTTCAGAAATCCTGTTTGATTGACCTCAATCTTACAAGGAACACCCACTTCGTTTTACGTGCTTTGTGCTTTGTGAATTTGAGTTGGGATATCTGCTTTTTTATTTCTGAAGCTGAAAGAGTACTCAGTTCATCAGTATAGTTACATTCTGTATTGCTGTTTTCTTTTCTGAAGTTAATATTTAATTTGTTGATAGTAACCTAAAAGGTATCATTGTTTTGTAATTCAGATGATGCAATCATTACAATCATTCTGTGTTCTTTGCCAAAAAATTGCTTACACTATTTTGAAAGCAATGTATTTCTTCGTATGTTTGCAGTATAATTTAATAAGGACCATTAATATATGGATCTGGAAAACCACTTAAGCTGATTTTATAATTACAGATTCTGTCCCTAACACAAATATAAGTAAGTGTTGAGTGTCTGGGAATCATTGAAGCTTTGATCTATCTCTGTTTCTATTACAGCTAAACATTTTTTTCATTTGCTTGCTTAGACAAAAGCTGAAATTACTTTATCACAAGAAGACCCCAGTTCACAACCAAGGCGCTTAAAAGGCATCAGAGGAAGAAAACCACAAGTTGGACTGGATAAAAGGGTAAAAATGTGCATTCTATCTTGCTGTTCTTATCAAAAGAAAGTGAGTGTGAAACATGAAAAAAATCAAAGTCTGCACACTCTTGAAGATCAATTTAATTTAACAGAATTATGCTGCTGTTTGAATTAGTAAGCAGAAAGGAACCATTCTGATTATTATTTTTAGAGTATATCTTTAACAATAATAAATTGCTTACATTGTAGTATGGATATCATGTGAAACTTCTGCCATTTAGAGGTTTTTGACTTCTGTTGCTTAAGATGCCTTGAAGTATTTAAAATTTACTATAACAGGAGCTTTATATAATAAAGCTCCCACTGTAAAAGTGCTTTATATAAATTTGAACAGTGCAATTGCTAAATGCTGGATATTAACTTTGTCATTGTATTTCATTGTATTTCCTTGTTACCATTTTATATTGAGGTTTTTTTCTTGTATAAGCAAGTTCTTTGTTAGAAAATGAATTTTGTATTAAAAAAAAACAACAAAGGCTTTGCCTGTGCAGAACTGGCACTCATATTCTTCAGAATTCACAAAAAGAATTGCTTGTAGAAAATGTGTTCAAAAGAATGTGTTATTACCAGGAAATAACAGCATATAGCAGTAACACCTTCATATGGGCTTCCAGACAATATGATTTAGCCTGGCTAAGTCACTTGTCTAGGGGAGAATTGCCATGTCGTGTATGTTGTGGGAAGATTCTTGGCAATGTTATCTTATAATAAGTAGTTATTACAGCTTTCAGTTAAGTAGTACTGTTTTAATATATTTGTATGAGGAAAATGAAGAAGTGATATCCTTATTAGAGTTGTTTATTAATTTTATGTCAAGTATATGTGAAACCTTCTACATGTTGGTTTTGTTTCTTGTACTTACTTATGCACAAAGTATTGTTTTGTTGTTAAACAAGTGGCCATCAGATTGACAGAGTCTGAGATTTTCTTTTTGATATTATAATTTGAAATACAGGTGTAATAGAGGTAAACTTAAGAATTGGTTTCCTTTAATCTAACAATTCAGGCCACAAAAAGGAAGAACAGATAGAATGGTAGATGTGTTTTTGTCAGTTAAGCCAGATGAAAATCACTTTGAAGCAGTTAAATGAAGTTGCTGGTGCAACCTCAGAACCAGTGACCATTAAAGTGATCTTGACTGCAAGTGGATAAACATGATACCTCTTTTCAAGAAAAGGCAGGGGTGTGTCACCCATGGAGTTAGAAAGTAGCCTAGCAATAATGTTTGACAGAATAAAATAAATAATCAAGTGTGTATTTCAGCAACCAAGCAATGAACTTTTTTAAACAATACCAAAGAGGATTTTCCTGTTTGCATTGTCTGAGAGGAGCCCTGATTCCCTTCCCTGGGCTGCAGCCCCTGCTGGCAACACCCTGGCCCTGCTGCCCTGCTGGGGCTGTCTGCCCAAGGGCAGCCATTGCTGCCTCCCTGCTTTCCCTTTGGACATCAGCCTGTAATTCCTTGTGGTCAGGAGTGCAGGAACAATGATCCCATCAGCAGTGAAGACAGCTACTGTCATTTAGGCAATGAACCATTTCTTCATGCTCTGCAGTCTATTTCTTGACCCAAAGGAATTAACTAACAGTTCGTTGTACCCTTGTAAAATAAATATGCAATCCCTTTGTTACCACAGTGGTGATGTTTCTCTTTTGTTATTTTTTTCTGTAAAAATGCAATATCTAGTAACTGTAGTCAATTGTTTGTATTTTTTATGATTCACTAAATGTATGCTAAAACTTATGTATATGTTTTTGTGCAGTCTGGTAATGATAAGTTCAGGGAGATGCCTGAGGGTGATTCACACTTACCATCAGAAGTAATGTTTCGTGATTCTGTAAAGAAGCTTAAGCAAAAGTCAACAGTAAGTACCAATTCCTCCATTTCAATAATGAATATTAATTCAATTTAACCTTTATATGGCTTCATGATTCTGTTTGAAGAAGGAGACAGAATTCAGTCTTAAGCAGTGGCGAAGATTTTATTTAATTTAAAAATTCATAAGCAGTATATGCCAGCAATTGAAGTATATAAAAGGAGCCTTCATCAAATAAAAGAATGGCTTTGGGTCATTTGATTAAAAAACCCAAAAAGCTCTAGTAAATCCATCCGGACACTACTGGAGTTTGCAGGAAAATGTATCTTCTGCTTAAATCCTTTTTATTGAATGCCACCACTTGGTTAAAGCATTTTACAGACTAGTATATTGATATTTATTAGCCACAAAGTACTAATGTTAATTCTTTTCTTAGAGGAGTGATCCTAAAGCTAAAGGGTCCTGGATCCTTCAAAGACAAAAGGCCATTAGAAATTTCTCTTCATATAATTTACCTGGGTATCTGCAGTATGGCCAGAACTTAAACTTGGTGTTCTGATTCACAAATGGTTTATATTTAAAACAACAGGAATGTTGAAATTAGACCTGGTAACTTTTCAAACAAAAAAATATTGAATGAATATATAGAAATAGAGAAAGTTTCATTAATCATTTACAGTTTTCAGTTAGCTTCAGCATTTGAGTGAGTTCTGTTTGAGATGAAATAATAATTATCTTGTAACAAATGTTTATACATGCTGCTGTTTCATATTATTAATGGGAAGATTTATTCAATTTATTCACTTACCCTAATTTATTAAGAATACCATAATAAAGTATCTTTGTCTTCTTTTTTTAGTTACAGAATGATTTTCCTTCTGAGGAAGAAGCATATAATTTCTTTACCTTCAATTTTGATGCTGTAGCAGAGAAAATGAAAGCTGGAGCCAGGAAAAAGAATGAATTAAGTGAAGAAGAAGAGGTGGAAGAGGAATGTGTTGAAACTCATGAAGATGAACAAGAGGAGGATGAAATGGTGAGAACTATAGGATAAATGTTAATATTTTTATTCAGACTTCTATTAATTTTATTAGTCTATACAAAGCAGCATCTTTGGTTTCCTTAAAAATTCTCAAAGTGTACTTTCTCAAGAAGTTTTCTTAAGAAACAGACAAACTAACAGAGATGTTTGCACTTAACCAATAGGATGAAGATGTACGCCTGGTGAAAGACGATGATTTATTCATAGGGCAGACAGATGAAGACCTTGTAGTAGTGAAACCTGTTGATTGTGAAAGCTACACTGAGCAACTGAAAAGGGAAAAAGAATTTCTCTTCATTCCCAGCATGTTAGCAGGTATGAAGATTGTGCTTATCCATTTAGTTCCTGGATTTTTGCATAGCATGGCACCCTCTGATCTGCTGAGTAAATATTGTACTGACTATCTGGCAGCAGAGAAAGATGTTTCATTGCAGCTCTCTGACACTGCTCATCCAGTCGAGTGTGGAAAAGTCTGGCAGATGGATTAGCTGGGAGCATGCACACCTCAGCAGATCAGCACCTGCTGCACTGGCAGGTGTACTCAGGGCACCTCAGTGGCTTGGGGGTAATTTCCTTACTGCTGTCTGTGGGAAGTGCAAGGTGCTAGCCCCTCTTCTGCTGTTATTTAATGTATGCAGCACTGATCACATCTCTGACTTTTTTGCTTTATTCCCACAGAACTTCAAAGTCCTAAAAAATTGCTTTATACTATCACTTGCTATTTGATATTTGAACTGGAAGAAATAGAAACAAGTCTCCCAGTATATACTGGAATGGTACCAGTACAGCTTGCAGTGTGCCTCTGTTTTTTCATGTCTTGTAATTTAGTTCTGACTACTTCCTGTGTAATCCACTGTGTTCTGATTTAGGGGAGAACTTTTGTTGTAACCCTCAGTACAATCTTTCCCTGTTTCAAGGTTGCTTCTTGAAAAATACTGAATTCATACACACAGTGAAACAGCCTTGCAGGCAGGTCTTCAAAATAAATTCCACCTGCTGTTACTTGGCTAACAAACTCTTTTATGCATGTTTTGTATTATGTATTTTAGCAAACTGTTTATTAACTGAAGGTCTGATTAGTCTGAAAGTTTCATTTTCCATCAGAAAGGCTTAGAAATGCTTCCCTACTCAGTTCCTGCTCAAGGTTTTTTATGCTGTTCTGCAAGCAGCCATTAACACTAAGCTCCACTAAGTAACTTGAAGTATTTTTGGTAAGGAAATTTTTAGTCACTGGTTTATTAGAATTGTGACACTTTGTGGTACTTTTATGAGATATCTGTCTTGATTAAGATAAGGACATGATTTAATTCTATATTTATTTCTTTCTTTCCTATGTAGTAAAATACTTCTGACAGCATGCTTAATATACAGTGACAATCATTTTAAGAATTAACAAACTAAAACTACAGTTACAAGATATTTTACATGGTTTTCTTCTTAATGTCTCATTAGTGCCTGCTTCTGAGAAGATGCCTAGAAATATGCAGCCCAGGTACCTTGAGGATGAAGGTCTTTACATTGGAGAAAGGCCCTTTGTGTCACAGTCTAATCAAAATATTCTAGAAAACAGAATACTCAGACAGGACAAAGTAAGTCACTGCTACCTTTTCAGTTGTAACTTCTATCAGTATTTTATTTATCTTTATAAGTATCTTATTTTTGTTATAGTTAAATAAGTGGATGGTCATGCTAATATAGGGCTTTCATCTTCAAAATGTTTAGCAGCATCAGATACTGGGAGATACATTTTTTTGTAGGAACCTGTTTTTAGTGTAACCCCACTGTCAGAACATCAGACTGGGTCTTACAAAACTGATGCCTTTTCTTGGCTCTGCTTGTAGCCTGCTGGGGAATAGACCACTGATCAGACTGTAAGGCTAATTAAATATTGGTATAGATTATTAGAGAGGTTTTAGAATCCTTTCAGATTTTTAAGTATGTCTTGAAGACTTGGCAAAGTAGCTTGGATATATTTTGTCCTCCTGTATTATCATCCTATACATGGTAAGGTGTGTATTCAGTATAGACTTAAACTCCTGAGCAGTAGCTGCCCCTTTTTTTTTTTTTTTTTTTTTTTTTTTTTGGTGATTCTGTGTATTCTTGTTGTGCTTTTGCTAATCAGATTGGGAACATTTGGATGTAAAATTTTTGAATGGGCAGTTTGAACCCAGTTGGTTTTCTGCTTGACTTCATGGTGTTACCACATCAACATTTGGCTCAATGGTCAGGTATTGAAAATAATAAATATAAATAAAAGGTATATAGAACAGGTATGACTAACAGGGTAGGACAGCATCCTTGGACAGCTGTACTGGTGTAAGCTGTATTTGAATCCAGGTAAAGAGAGCAGAGGGATGAATTAAGACAATGCTGAACATGCAAAGCCATGGATAGCAGTTGCTATGTAAAATACTTACCTGATCTGCTTTCATAGATACTGTTTAAGTAGTTCAGGTTTTGGACTAGAAGATTTGAGAGATGCTTTGATAAATCATCTGAGCTGCCATTTAGCTCTTGTGTGAAAAAAGACTTAAAATTCTTTCCATTTTAGTGATTTAAGAAAATAACATTTAAATAAGTGACGTGTTGCTTTGTTTTTTTATTTCAAATCTATCACCCTGAATGTTGAAAAAATAATTCAGTATAATCAAAGTTTGAGCAACATCTTGGTCTTTTAATTTCAGAACTTACCTCTGGTATATTTGAAGATTTCATTTTGGTGTATTAGGAAACTTTTGGTTATTTCAGTCACAAATAATCCATAGTCACCTTTTATTCTGTATTTTTTACAGGAATTATGATTTTGCACGTAATTCCTTTATCAAGTAAGAAACAGTATATAATTTGTTTTCCTTTGTAGGGGAAAGAATGGTTTGGTGATGATGGCAAAATCTTAGCATTGCCTAATCCAATTAAACAGTCTTGTACTAGACCTCCAGTATTCTCACTTGAAGAGGGCATTGCGCCAGAACTTGAAACAGTGTATAGAAAGGTAAGCATATTTCATATATGAGATTCCTGAGACTCAGTGTCCCAGTTCTTCTGCCAGAAACCCTGGTGATTGGTTCTTTGTGCTAAGAACCATGACTATTGATTGGTTTTTGTGATTTCATATCTGTTCTTTAAATCAGTTCTACTTTATTAAGTATATTTCTGTTTTTTCCTTTAAAAATGCATACAAAAGGATGAAGAGTTTAGGTAGTGCTGGTTGAAGCAGTAAAGTGTCAGCTCATGACAAACACCTTAAAATCTGTGAGCCACTAAGATCATTGTGAGGCTCCCTTGGATATTCTCATGCCAAAGTAGAGTAGTTCTATGTTAGTGTATATATAGGTTTTGCTCAGGTAGACAGTGACTAATTTTGAGTTATGTAACATCAATTCAGATATTTTGGGGAGGTTGTGGAATTTTTTCTTTGTTGTTTTTCATGTTTGTTTTGTTTTGTTTGCAGGGGTTTTTGTGGTTGGTTTTTTCCAGTCACAGCATACCTACCCTGGCAAACAGCAGTTTCAATGTGCAATCAGTACAAATCAAAATAAGTTTCAATTATCAGTAATTCAATTCAGCAATCTTGAAGCAAGCTTTACTTGTTCTGCTTGCTAGAACTCTATTACCCTTTGGAAAAGCTGACTTTTAAGACTTTAAAATAGATTGCTCATTTGGGACACATAAGTGTTTCTGACTGTTGTTGAAACAGATTTAAATGTGGCCCTTCAGTTGATGCTGGTGATAAATATGCAACCCAGAGGCTGCATCCAGTAACACAGATCTGTGCAGGGTGCTTCTGCAGGCAGGAAAAATTTCCTGTTCAGATCATGTAAAGACAGGCCAAAGGAGCTCATGTTTCAGGAACACCATGTTGACATGAACAGTGACACAGAAGTATCTAAGTTAGAGTGGTAGGACGCTGAGCTTAAGGGTCCTTTATGGGCAGAAAACCAGTTAAAGCATAAAGAATTCAAAGTTGTCATCGACACATGGTATCTTTTGATGAGAAACTGAATGTGGAAGGATCAGGTGGACTCCATGTGTTTCATGGCCATTTATATCAGTCCTATAAAAGAGCTAAATCAGTCCTATGCAACAGCTTCATTTCCTTCCAAATCCTTCTTTTTCTTGTTCTCAGGAAGGGACTGCAACAAACATACGTAACTAACAATCTTTTACAGCACCACAGTACCTCTGGTGAATGTTTTCTGAAGGATCCTAATAAGGGAGCAGGAGTAGTCAGGCTGGAAGCAGTGTTAATTCTCTTCTGATTTCAGTAACTTGAGAATGTAAGCCATGGATGTCTTTTTGTTGCAGTGGATTGAAGTAGGCTTTTTAAGCTTCGTTGCTGAAAACTTTCATTTCCCTTTGTTGGTCTGAATTTCCCTGGTGTTTGAATGGGGAAGCAATATATAAAATATTAGGAAATATGATATATTTCCTAATCTACACAGTCTACAAGGAGAGCTCCTTGTCTTCCTAATCTATGAGGAGAGAAGTTCTGAGAGCTGGACCCTATCCTAGAGCTCAGTTCTAAGAGGAAACAAAACAATACTAAACAAATGTGTCAAAAGAGAACTAGCAGGCTCTGCTTTTTCTAATCCAGTGTCATTCTCTTCACTGCTCAGCAAAACCTTCAGTATAGGAAGATATTATTTTATATTCAGTATATTTCAGCCTCATATGGGCTGACAAAAAAAAAAATCCTGCAAAATACTGTTGTCAGAGTCCATAAATCCATTTTATTCTTTTTTCTTTCAGGCAATAAAAATGACATCTACCAATCAGTATTTTGTTGGACCTGGAGATTTTCAAGGGATGTTTCAATTGGATATTGATATTTCTGGACTGATATTCACCCATCATCCCTGTTTTAGCCGTGAGCATGTGTTAGCAGCTAAACTGGCTCAGTTATATGATCAGTATTTAGCAAGAAAACAGAAGAATCTTACCAAACTTCTCACAGACAAGGTATTTCTGTTCTGTCTCCATACTTTGTTGAGACAATGACATGGCAATTTAAGGTAAAAGCTGAACTTGTCAGAAGTTAAAAACCTAAATATTTGACTGAGTTGCTGTGTGTTCAGTGCAGAATTGCATTTTTAAGATTAAGAATTTCTTTGATTTTTGAATTTGAATTAACTCTGAGGTAAAAGGAATACAATAACATTTGCATAGTATTCCTTAGAGTACCCAAAACGTTTCCCAGTGAGTGACAGATTAGACATTACAGGATTGTGTACAGCAGCTCTGACAGGGAGACAACAAAAGGCATTATTCAGTGATGGAGGGAAGTTAGTGAAGTTTAGTTTCAGTTATCAAAGTAAAAGGAAGCAGTTTAATTTCACCAGATTGTACAAAAGTGGAACCCATTTCCAGGTATGTGTCTGTGACAGATGCTGTGTTTTAATTGCACACTGCTGCCACATTTACTGTGGGACTCTTGTGACATGGCAGAACCCAAGGCTGGATGTAGACTCTTCTGTTTCTGGCTCTGTTTTTGGCTTGCTGGGTGAGCTTGACAGGGCTGCTCATCCCCTGTGTACCACCTCTTCCTCTATCTGTACACTGCAAGTAATGGCAATGGTCTTCTC
Organism: Calcarius lapponicus; assembly: GCA_039654755.1. Taxonomy (NCBI): domain Eukaryota; kingdom Metazoa; phylum Chordata; class Aves; order Passeriformes; family Fringillidae; genus Calcarius; species Calcarius lapponicus. The sequence goes on from CM077466.1 coordinate 15,953,820, forward strand.
TGGTTTAAGTGTGTACATGAACATTAGGCATTGTCAACACAACTCTGATGTCATCAGGGCACACAAGAACACTTCTCTGTCAAAAATTAGTTGGATTATTAAGTACATATTTCCATAAAAGGTCATTATTTTATACATTAAAGAACTGTTATAAGGGGAAAATAATCATCATATACAAGCTCATTTTTATATTAGTGTAATGAGGGTCAGTAGGTGGTGTAAAGATATTATTATTATATTTTTATATAAAGCATTAGGTTATAGTTCTAATGATGGACAGGCATTTCATACAGTGTCTCAGAATAATTCCTTGGTATACTTTGTTCTGTTAGTGCTTGTGAAGGATTTGCCTTAGTGCTGTCTGAAACAGAACATTTGGGTTATCCATGTCTTCATTACAGGAACCTATAAAGCCATAGAATCATTAAGGTTGGAAAAGGCCTCTAATACCATCAAGTTCATCCATTAACCTAGCACTGCCACATCCATCACTAACCCCCAAGTGCCAGTCTGCACATCTTTTAAATACCTCCAGGGATGGTGACTGTCCCTGCACAGCCTGTTCCAGTGCTTGACAAAGCTTTCAGTGAAGAAATTTTTTTCCCAAGATCCAGTCTAACCTCCCTGGGAATTTAAGCCATTTCCTCTTGTTCTATCACTTGTTACTTGACAGAAGAGACCAACGTCTGTCTACAGCCTCCTTTCAGGGATGGTTTAACCTGGAGTTGCTCATGAGGGATCCTTACTGTTCTCTACAACTGCCTGAAAGGAGGCTGTAGCCAGGTAGGGGGTCAGTCTCTTACCCCAGGCAACCAGAGGCAAGTCAGGAGGATTGACTGACAAGAAGCTGTGCCAGGGAAGGTTAAGTTGTACATCAGGAAGGATTTCTTCAGTGAAATGGTGATTAGATACTGGAATGTACTGGCCAGGGAAGAAGTGGAGTTACTGTCTCTGGAAGTGTTTAAGAAAGGACTGGATGTGGCACTTAGTGCTGTGGTTTAGTTTACATCTGGGAGGTCTTTTTCAACCTTAATGATTCTCTGATTCTATTCTATGATTCTGGAATTTTTTAATTCACTAAGGTTTACCTTTAATAGCCCTTCCTAGTCTCAGGAAAGGCTTTTGTGAAAGTTGGGGGGTTTTGCTGACTTGAGGTCTTTTTCCACTTACACTTTTGATTCCTTATCTTTCAGAATGCTCCCTAGATCAGTCTTCCCCTTGATTAGATCTGCTGCAGTGATAAAAGTTAGTAAATCTCCCTCCTATATCCAGGGATCCTAATTAAAATGTCATGCTGAGGAATCACCTCACAGACATGGCAAAACCCTGTAAATGCAGAATCAGGATAGTTCAGGGTTTTGTGTCATTAGTAATTAGCTCTTTCCTTTCAAAGTGCAGCACACTGGATACCTTGTTAAGCCATCTGTTAATTGCCTTTTTGGTTTGTTTGTTCAAGCTGCATGCTTTGAGGAGTGCAGTGCAATACCGTATGGAAGGTGCTGGTGGTGATGGTGTTCCTGTGGCTCAACAAAGCATACCTGAATACAAAATGGAGATCAGGTGGGTAGGAATTCATTACATTGTTGGCTTTTAAAATTGTATTCCTTTTTTCCTTTATGTGTTGGTACAGAATATGATTCATGTCAGACTTCTAAATTCTACTATAAATAGCTCTAGAAGAATTTTGAGGATTTAAGAGTTCTCACTGATAAATTGCATAAAACATTATGAAGAAAATACAGTCTAGGGTGAAATTTTCATTCAAAAGTGGTCTAATTTGATTATGTTTATTAATTTCTTAGTAGCTATTTACTGGTATGTTTTGTATAATTAAATTTAATTACAGTTTCAGTAGACTTCAGCTGAATGCACAAAGCTTTTGCAATGCAATAAGGTAATTTGTTTAACAGACAAAACTCCTAGTTTTTTCCATCCTCTTCCTCATTACACAAATGTTCTTGATTTCCTTCCCATTCTAAGGTATTTTGGCCATGTTTTTGCCAGTGGGTTAACACAAATAAAGAGGTAAAATTTTGTTTTACAAGATCACAGTTATTGTTCTTGGAGAAAAGCTGAGTTGTAAAAATGTGCTACGGTTTTTGGCTTGGTAGTGACAGTTTGTATTATTTTTGGCAGATGGACAGTGATGAGCTGTAAGTGTTAGCAGTATGATAAAAAAGAAGTTATTTTGGATATCCATGCTGAACAGCCTTTTAACTAGCAGATAACAAAAGTCTGAAAGTTTTTCACAATCTAAGAGTAGGCAGTAATGTATTATTCATTTAAAGAAACAGAACTATAAAGTGATGTAATGGGTCACATTATGCACACACTATATGAAGAAGAAAAATGTTTTTAATAACAATTCTACTTTCAGCCTTGAAATTTACATCTGCTAAACTTATGCATCCACACACTCCTCTTAGACAGAATATTAAGCAGTCTATAATTTATTATTTTATACTGAAGGAAAAAGAATTCCTTCAATTGAAAATGGAATAGCTTTTATCAGTATCTTATTAACATATCTTCTAGAGGACCAGGAGCAGGAGGTGTGCAGTACAATACTGTACCTTGGAGACAGGAGCTGTCACTGGGGAAAGCATGAGAATGGTGACGGGAAGATTCACTGTGGGAATGATTCTTGGGGTTTGGCACCTGAGGCTTGCTTGATGGTGAACTCCAGTAAGAATACATCTTCTGTGTATCTGATGTGTTTTTCTATATCTTGAGTGCTTTAGTTTAGTTTCATGCTATTATGAATCTGGAGAAACTCAGCTGAAATCAGTGAGATCAGTGTTGCTCAAGTAACATGAGATGAGTTTAGCTAGTGTTATTCTAGAGCTTTTCATATCTGTAATTCATTTTGGCTACAGCTCTGTTATTGGAAGTTGTTACACATACGAAGCTCAGATAGGCTCAGGAATTTTTGCTGTCATGGTATTCAGTATTAACTTGGACCACTTATGTTGGTAAAATCATCTGACCTGCCTTGTCTCTCTTTTAACATTGTATTTCCCTGGTGGTCAATGTAGAACACTCATGAGAAGTTACAGACATGTAGCATGGAAAATAATCTAATTGTTTCCTCCACCCTGCAATAACATAACAGATGTATATACCCTTTGCTTTCTGAAGATCAAAGCTATAATTTTCCATTGGCTTGAGAAAGAAATGTCATCTGAATACAGAAAACTTTTGCAGATTAGGAAATTCATCTTCACTTCCTGAAGCAGGAAGCCAGCATATGCTGTGGATTCTATGATTCAGGTTCTTGTGGGTAATGTATTTTAGCAGAGATGATTCTCTGCTGAAAGGTCCTGCTTCCAAATCCCATACATTAGATAAGTGTGGTTACTGATCTCTGTGTTCCTTGTGTTTCATCTTCTGGCATCATCTGGTAGACAAAAAAGAAAAGGTTGCTACATGGATAAGTAATGTGCAAACTGCTAGCTAATGAAGTGGAGAAGTTACTCATACTGCTTTCTGAAGTCTGCATTTCTTCTTTGTTTATTGTTTTCCCTAAATTGGCTTATGCTGTTAAATGATGTATGATGTCTTTCTTCTCTCAGCTCTAACTCTGTTTTCCACATTCTCTGAATATTACAAGTAGCAATGTGTTAGTTTACATTGGTTTTTGTTAATCACAGACTTGATTTTGTACCAGGATAATAGTGGAAACAGCCTGTGCTTGTGCTGTATGGACATTTACATTGGAAGTGTGTGATGGTCATTAAAAGTGCTAATAAATAGCTCTTTTACAAACAAATTAGAGGGTTGAAATGTAAGATATCAATTCTGAGACACAAAAAAGACTGTGTTAATTTTGTTTGTTTTAAGAATCTTGTACGTCTGTCAAAGGACTTACTACATTACTTCATCTCTTCGGGTCCTTCTAACTGGAGCTAGAGGTATATGAAGTCTAAAACATCCTTTGTAATGCACACATGTAATGAGCATTACTTCATAGCAGCAGTGTAGGTTTTCTGGGCTGTTGTTTACATGAATTTACTTTAAAACATTTTTAATTATGTACAGCTGTAATAAGCATTTCCGAAAACTGTGAGATTTCTACAGAACAGACTTAATTGAAATCAGATTGTTTCAAATGAAAGAGACTGGACTATAGGAGGAAATCAAATCCTGCAATCTTCAAGTCTGGGTTTTATGTTCCTTGGATTTAAACCACTGCAGCCATCAATCAGCCTGAAACCCCTGTCACTTGGCTTTTGGTATCCCAAGTTTTCAGTCTGTTCCACTGAGTGAGACAATTCTGATTGATCTTGTGCTATGTATGTGTATTTCTAGACAAACCAGAAGACTTCGTGATGCTGAACAAGAAAAAGACAGAACGTTGCTTAAGACAATTATCAAAGTCTGGAAACAAATTAAATCCCTCCGGGACTTTCAGAAGTTTACTAACACACCCATGAAACTTTATTTGAGGAAGTATGTCTTGATAACACTTTTTGTACTTTATTTGCTAGTAGTGGAGTTGTAATAAGATTAGTTAATTTAGAAACTTAGCATTTTGATATGCAGAAGTAAGACTTTGAGCAGTGCTGGCACTTTGAGCCTGCCACTATTCCTTTTGAGTTTGGGGAAGGGAAGGTTTAAATAAGTAATAACTGTAGCAGAAAGAAATTTCTACAAAATGAGTAAAAAAAGTTACTATCTGGAATTAATGTAATTATCTGCTATCAAATCTTAAGAGTATCTATGCTAGTCTTTTTAAATAAAACATACTTTTGATAAAATGAAGTTAATTCATGGAGAAGTAGATTTCTGTTATATGTTACAGACTTAACTGTAATGCTTATGTAATTTTATGTAACATGCTGGTAGTTGTTCTTTTGAAGGGAAGAGGTTGATCAGAAATCAGATGAAAAAGCATATGAAGCAGAAATTCAGGCTGAGATAAAGGAGTTGCTAGAAGAATGTATGGAAGAATATGAAAAGAAAATGGAGGAGTATAAAACTGAGCTACATGACTGGAAATCCTGGAAGAAGACACAGGTTTGTTTAAATATTCAATTTCATAGTAAAAAAAAATACTAGTAAATGTGTCAAAAATTTCTCCTTCTAATACAGAAAAAAAATCAGAGTTATGTATGTATTTTATGTTCAAATACATTCTGTCTACTTAGAATTTGTTAGGTAGTTGTTAATTAAAAAATTAGAATGTATTAGGTTTTTGTGAGGCACTGTTTTTCTGCTAGTGATTTTCAGCATTTCAGTTCTTTCAGTTTGGTAATTTTGCAGCATTCCTGTTAAATTAATTCTTTCTTGCAAAGAAAAAGCATGGATGAACTTTGTGCCTACAAGTGATGAAGCAGAATAATTAAGGGGTGTTTCTAATGAGCTAGCGGTTGATATCATCTCATGTAAATATATGTTTGGGAATGTCTCGCTATGTTCAGGAATGTCTGACTGAAAGATTTAATTAATATTCTAGCCTTTCACCTTTGAAAAGCTTTATTGCTAACAATCTGTGCTGTAGTTAAGGTCTCAGTTGTGCTTCACTGGGACATTGGGAAGAACAGGTGCTGCAGCAACACACTGCAACAAGATGGTCTTTGAAATCACCTGTGGCAAAATCAGGTTTGCTTTCACAGTTAGGTGGCAGTATGCTGGATTCCTTGGGGTGATGGTGATTATACTTTAATATGATTATTGCCCAGCTTGAGAACCCTGGGTTTTTGAATACCGAAGAAAAACAAAGCTTAAGAAAATGCTTCAAATACCGTTTTCAAGAATCTAGTGTGTCTGCTGATACTTCTATGGAGAGTCTTTTCATGTACATGCAGCCTCTATGGAAGGCATTTAAAATATTTGAGAGGGAGCCAATATGCAGGAATTGGAAATTCCTGTTATCAGAACACAAGTGGGCACATGACTCATTACCATCTTGTAGGCTCACTTGTGGGATAAGATGAATAAGTGTAAACCTTGAAATGAAGGCAGGTAGTCATGAACATTGATCCTAATGCAAACTGTTCATCCATGCCTTCACAAATACCATTGTGGCATCTTTTTATTGTGCTAGTCACAAACTATCTTGAGACTGAGAGGATTGTGGTTCTTTACTTTTAGAATGAAATTACCTTTATTTCTTACCCAGAAGTGCTTCATTTTATTTTACTCAAAGTACTTTTTAACTTAATCACTCCTATTAGTTTCTTACTAGTACAGATCACATGAATCAAACACTAGAGTTAGGTGAGACTTAATAAATGTAAAAGCAAATACAGGAGCAAGAAGGATGACACAAATTCAGCAAAGAAAGAATATTTCCTAAGAAAAATATGTGAACAAGTTGTTTGGCTTACTACTTTAGTTAATGAGCAGAATCTGTTTGCTCTCTTTCCTCTTCTTTTGCTTATGATGTGTTAAGTTATAAAGGGGCTTGGTGCTTCCAAGCAAGCTGTACTTCCAAGTAATCTAGAAGTCTGTGGAAGGAGGAATTGTTTTGCAGCTGTTTAAAGCTGAGCATGCATGTAAACACTGGAGTTTTGTAGTTCAGGAGATGCTGAAAGGCCTGTGTTGTTCTGTTTGTTTATTCTTGTTTGGCACAAGAAAGGGAAAGGATCATTCTGCTCATGCTAAAGATACTGCTAAGCCAAAACCACTTGTGCTCCAGAGTTTGTGGCACATGTGCATTTGTTTTGTCAGTGTATGTGCAGACAGTGCATCTCAAACAACTGTGTCTACTGGCTGAGTAAGCTCCCTTCAATCCTAACAGAATGTACGTGGTAGCTCAGGCAATTGAGAAGGCAACATCTAGCCAGAATGTTCAAGAAACATGCACATTTTGAAAGGTGGTAGAGAAGATTAAGTAAATGTTTTGCTTGGAGCACATTATTACTTTGAAGCATATGAATGGAATGTATTGCTGAATTCTGAAATTGATGCAGTCCTTTACAATGAGAGAAATCTTTTATGTGTTTGTGTGTAATACTAAAATTCTACTGTCATTTTACTGTACATACACCATCTGTGTTTAGCACTTGTGAATCAAGAGAACAAGAGAAAAAATTGCAGAGATTGAAACACATTCAGAAAGAATGTTATTGTTTTTATATGCAGAAGTCCAAGAAGAAAAAGAAAAAAGATACTCTTGTAGATGAAGAATCAGAAGATCATGATTTTGGTGAGGAACGTATAAAACCCATCCCACCTAAAATGGCCAATAGCCTGGAAATAGAGCAGCAGGTTAGAGAAAAAGCTGACAACTGCAGAAGGAAACCTGGAGAGCCTATTCTAGTTCCTGAGCTGACCCTCTCAGGAAGCATAACTCCAACTGAGCAGTGTCCTCGGTAAGATAAATGTTGGCCAGCAAATTACCTTATTTGTGAATTTCTATAATTTATTAATTGCTTGTTTATACAACTTCAGATGTATGAGCTCACCATTCTGTTTAGCCTAGTGATGAAACCTGCTTTTAAAGGTGATATAACTTAATTCATTTTCCAGTCACACATAGCCTTGTACACAGTGCACTTAAAAAATGTATGTCTGCACAATCCCTTTGAACCCTCTGCTATTTCTTGAGCATCTGCACAGAGTGCAGATAGAAAGAAGCTGGTTTCACTGTAGAATCTGGGTCACTGCTGGCAGTACTACTCTCACTAGCTAGTTCTTGGCACAGGCTCTGTGCTGTACTCAACAAAGGGAAAAGAAAGAAATTGTGTTCTAAACCAGAGATTTCACTGTGGATAAAAGAAATAAATGCACTTGTTTTCTGTTACTTTCCATATTTGCACACACAATCTAGCATACATCTGCTCTATTTCAGTAATTTAAACTCTGCTTTGTTTTGTATTTGGTTCACAAATAGCCTCATCAGGGAATGCTGCTTGGCTGTTGTCCTCCCAGTGACTGAAAACTTCAAATTTTTAACTTGATATCATTTTTGTGCTTTGGAGGAAGGGAGTGGAAGAGAACTTTTTTTTCCTAGATAACTTCTTTTATATGGAGTTAGCTTTTGTGGATCCAAAATTTGACTTGATCATTTTAAAATCATTTTATATTCGCAAGAATATAAAACACCTATTAAGTAAGAGTTCTAAAGTTATTCCTGTATAGTGACTTTTTTGGAGGAATACCATCTGTTTTTAGGTGGGTTCTGTCTCCCCATGAGAAATCAGATTTTTATTTAAAATAAATAATAAAAATGTTATTAAAATGCTATGATAGCTTGTTTGACATATTTACAGAGCAGAAGTTTTGCGACGAGAGGATGTGAAGAAACGCTCAGCATTTATTAAAGTCCTTTTCAACTCCAAGGAAGTGTCAAGGACTGTTACCCGACCAATAAGTTCCGATTTTAGAGTTCACTTTGGACAGATTTTCAATTTACAAATAATCAATTGGCCAGAGAGTTTGAAACTACAGGTAGATCTTGATTTATTGCAATAACGTTTAAAAGATGATATAAAATGGAATTACTCCTGCAGTGCTTGTGTTTGCTCTGTGATAGTGTCATAAAGACTGAAAAACCTGTGAAAGACCTTTTGTAAATCATCAATCTTACACTTCTTCCTTGCTTCTCCAGTCTTTAACTTTTAACTTTGCTGTTATCTTTTTGATGCTTATGCTTTCTAGAAATATATAGAAAAAGGTATAGTTTGGATGGGAGAAATTAAGTAATTGGGACTTATGATTAAATATGTTAGTGGATCAGCCTCTTGATTTTGGAAAAACTTACTTATGTTGCAGATCAAATTGCTAACATGGTCATCTTAAAATGTTATTTTCCACACAGTAAAACCCTCATAACGTTTACTGGAGGGGAATAAGAAAAAAAAAATTCTAATAATGTCCATAACTGTGCTTGACTTGATCAGCAGTGCAGTTAAATCAAGGTACTACCACCCCTACCACCCCCAGTTCCAAGTATGAATTAATAAGTGGTTCACATTAATACTTTTCAGAGTTAATATGAAACAGGATCAGGATCCTGCTTCTCCCTTTAGAAGACTCCTCTGGTTAGGTAAAACTGGTAGTTTAGGGAAAGATGTAAAAAGCCCTTGTCTGCTTATTTATTTAATGCATAAATTGAAAAGGAGAAGGAAGACCGTTTTCCTGGATTCAAAACAATTGAATGGAGAAACCATGACATCACTTTGAGCCTGCAGCTGGCTGGGAAAAAGAGAAGCAACCTGCAGTGCTGCCAGAATGGGGACTGTGTGCCACACCCTGCCTTTCATGTCAAGGGAGAATTAGTCAGGCAGAATCCCTCCAGGATCTTCAGCGGATCCAAGGGAAAGTCACAAGCAGTTGCATATTGTACAGTGATGCTCTTAAAAGCCTGGATTTGTCATACTTGTGTCAGGTGCATTAGAAAAGTGAAGAAGATAGACTTGTAGGAGGAATTCACATCAAGTTAAGCTGCTGATAGCTGCTGAAATGTGTGCTAATTAGATATTTTAGAAAGTGAATTAATACAATTGCCCTAAATTATTTATTTCATGCTTAAACCATAGTAAAACCTTTTCTCCAAGGTGAAACCTTTTCTCTAAGTTGAAATATGTTTTCAACTTCTCAGGAATGCACATGTAAATTTTTTCTTCTGTCCCCTATCATATATTTTTCCTAGATTTATGAAACAACAGGTATCAGCAGTACCACCCTGTTAGCTGAAGTGTTCTTACCTGTTCCTGAGACTGCAGTTCTGACAGGCAGTGCTCCTCTGGAGGAAATAGAGTTCAGCAGCGATCAGCGTGTGATGCTGGATCATGAAGGAGTTGGGAGTGGTAAGGATTCTTGTTTTCCTTAGTTCAGTGTTTCTTGTTTTGCTGGAACCATGTAGCAGTAAGAGGCTGGAGCGGATTTCAGAGTAAATCCTGCTGAGAACCTTCACAGCTTCTGTAACTGAGTCTCCCATAACTGTCATGATTCTTATTATTGAAGTTTGCTGCAGAATTTTTGTCTCTTACTAATTTTAAGCTCTGCATAATAAAAATGTGTCTGTTTATTATTTGTCTTGTATTAGTGGAATTTTACTGGCTATAGAAGATGTTTGGGATTTTTTGAGCATTTGAATAATCAGGCCTCTGACACTGCAGATCAAGCAGACATCAATCATTATAGCTCCAGTGATTTTAATGTTTTAAACCACTGAAAAACTGTCTGTAGAAGTGTGTATGCAGAGTAGTTTTTTGTCCCCCTGTTTGCTTTGTTGGCAACCTGCACACACCTTTTCCCTGGGGCTTTAGGCTAAAGATAAAACAAGGGAGAGATAGGAAAAGGGGAAATGAAGAATCATAGTAGCATATGGAACTTGAAAGTGTGTATAATGAATTTGAACAGCATTGTGAGATGGCTGACTTGCATAAATTTGCCATATATAAATACAGAAAAAGCTAGAGCAGAATATATTTAAAAAATAGGGAGGAAAAAAATAGGGTAAAAAATCATTACAGTAAATGTCACTGACTATGATGACCATATGTACAATTGTGTGTCAAAAGCTTTAGGACTGACTTTTCAGTCATACATAATTCTTTTGACTCTGAATTTCTGTTTTGTTAATATCAGTATGCTGAATCTGAAAAGTACCAGAAATATTAAATGGTGTGCATCTGTGGAGGAAAACAATGAGCCTTTGGCATAGCCTTTCCTTCCAGCTCAAATGGAAGGCCTTTCTGTAGGTGTAATGGAATCTTTCACTCATTATTGTCGAACAGAGTTCTTCCCCATAGCACGCAGCAGAATCATGGTTTCACATTAACCTTTTTAGATAAAGGCACAGGTTATTTGACTACTCATTTTCTGGAAGCGTTTTTTAAAATGTTAAGATATTGTGTTTGAATGCATAAATACACTACTTTGCATTTTTCCCCTTTGATAGGTGTGTCCTTTTCATTTGAAGCTGATGGTAGCAACAAAATGACTTTCATGACCTCTGGGAAAGTATCCAGTAGTGTCTCTTGGGCAGTTGGAGAAAAAGGAATCCCCTTAATTCCTCCAGTATCTCAGCAAAACACAGGCATTCCAAGGTAATAAGACATGAATTTTCAGTGATTCATGGGAGACTGATTGTACTAGTATTAAAAAAAAAATTATTTCATAATCAAGACTTTACATAATCTTTTTCCTCATACTTAGATATTTTACTTTGTGCTGTAATCCTCTTCAGATATCTTAGGGTACACGTATTTCGTAAATATGTTTTAGTTGGAAATTATACTTTTTAGCATATTATTTCTAGAAAATTCAAGGTAATTAATTCAATTTTATTATTTTCTAAGAGAGAGTGAATATGTTGTCAAGGAACATTCTTGTAATTATTTTGCTAAGAGCAGAAACTCCAGTTCTTTCTTATCTGAAGTGCATTTGGAGAGGCTATGTCTAATTTGCCCTGAGGCTGCAAGTTGGTTATTGTAGATTATTTGTACATTCTGTTGCTTTTATTTAATTCCATGAAGTCGAAGAGATTATACATAAAGGCTGCTTTTGTAATATCCTTAGGCACCTTCACTATAAACCCTTAAAACTTTTCACATAGTTATTAATACTAAGCAAGTATGAATACTTCTTCCAGCTGATTCATTTGTCAGGTTTTTATTTATTTAGAGGCTAGACATTGGCTTACAAATCATTCTGTTACTATTGTTAACCAAGCTTCAGCCATTCAAGTACTTTCCTGATCAACAGATCAGTACTCTGCTGCCTTTAGTGAGAGCAGAATAGATGAGATTAAAATGTACAGATGGATTCCCAACAGCTAACTTTAATTCAGGAGACTAACCACTGTATTAAATGGAAAACTGAAGAATTTCAGAAGAAGTTTTCTGTGAAACACTCTTCTTTGAAACACCTTGTGGAGATGAACAGCTCCTTGTGACTTTGCATTGTCTGTTGGGAAGGTCAGAGACAGGATTTTCATGACTAATGTTATCTTTTGCTGCCCATGAGCTTTTTAGCACAATTGTGATTCAGTTGGCATTTGTTCAAGGCTGATGCCTAAAGATAAACTTGATGTTCCTGCTTTATCTGCTGCTCCAGTAACTGCTGGATATTTGGCTGATTCTAGCCAAGCACAAGAGAGACCTATAAGTTCTAAAGTTTTCTTGAAAATACTCAAGTAAGTAGAGATCAAAGACTGAAACTAGCACCCCTAACATGAGAAGGGGCAGCATCCACTCCAGTGGTATTTAGCTTATAAATAACACACATATCCTGGTGTCTTGACCTTATATGTCAAGGTTTGAGTAGCAGTGGGTCTTCAGAAGTGGCTCCTGTGAGAAGATGCAGATGGTGAGCAGGACAGTGTACAAATGGCCTCCAGACTACCTACCATACTTCCCTGCCTACGGTGGATACAAGAAAGTGAGGAGGAGCACCCAGAGGATAAAGACTTGGGACTTGTAGTTACAGGGAGGATCATAAGCAATGCTGCATCACAAGAGAGAAGGCTGCAAGGGTTTCCCAAGCTCAGGCAATGTCCTCTCCAGGCAGCATGCAGTCTGGACATGGCAGGCAGAGCAGAGTGCTGGCAGCAGTCCCACGCATGGTGAGGGCATGAAACAGGGTCTATGCAGAAACAGCAAGGAGGGGGCAGAGATGAGGGCTGAAATGCAGGGCTGAAAGCACCATCCAGGAGGAGGGGTCAGGGACAGGAGCTAAGATACAACACAAGCAAGGACTGTATATCTGAGAAATTCTTTGTCAAAATTTCCATGTTACTTTTTGCAGTGTGAGGCAATTTATCTTCTTACATCAGGAATATATCAAAAAGCACCTTATTAGCTGTATAAAAGTTGTCTTCCACCAGTTCCTTTGTATTTCCCATTTATTTTGCTTTGTGATTGATCATTCCCTCAGTTCCATAGCTATAACTAAGAACTGTGAACTGGAATTTGCTATTCGAGTTGTGGGGAGCTTTTTGGGTTTTTCTAAGATTGTTTTAAATATTTTTTTATATTGCTAAATCAAATGTGCTTTAGGTGTAAGTTGTGTCAATTCTGTCTTTTTAGTGCTTTAAAAAATATTGATGCTATTGCATCCATTGGGACGTCAGGCCTAACTGATATGAAGAAATTAGCTAAGTGGGCAGCTGAAGCAAAACTTGATCCCAATGACCCAAACAATGCAGCTCTGATGCAGCTGATCATGGTAAGTGATGTTCTCAGAGCTGAAGAGCTGCAGGAGCTGTGGAACTCCTGGGCACCAGAACCTCCCCAGGCAATCTGCATGCATGCCAGGGAGGTAGCAGCATTTGAATTTGTGATGCACATACTTGTGTGAATGTTAAGAAGCAAAATATCTACTAAAAATATGATTAATGCATTTAGTAGTGGGTTGTTTACATATTGATGAATATGATTTATTAATCCATTCAGTCGTGGCAAAAATAGGTGTAAGGGAATGTGCATACAGATCAGTTAATAAATTAAAAACAAAATATGGATTTTGAGTTTGTTGTTTCCTTAAAGTACAAGGGAATTTCTGATGTACTTGTGTGGTACTAAATAAGAATCTGCTCATTAATGAGGATTGCACAGAGATCTTGGGTGTTGTAGAGGCTTCAGCTTTTCTAAACAACAAATTGAGGAGCTGTTTACATAGCTGTTTAATTTACATGGCTGTTTTATTTACATAGCTGTTTAATTTACATAGCTATTTACAAACTGAAGTTCTGTAAATGGATCTCCTTTACTGTACAGTTTGCTAGGTTACTCTGACATGTTATAGTTTTCATACTCTGATCTTTTGTTTATGATACAAGGAAATAGAATTTTATTATATTCTATAATATATAATCTCATATGCTTTGCTCAGCAAAACACTGCTATGAAATACTTGGTGTTTGGTCTGTGTGATCCATCTTTATTGGTTTTGCTTAAAATAAGCATCTTTGCAATATGCATGTAAAACTTATAAAAGCTATTTTATAGATTTTTGTCACTTTGTATGAAAAAGTTCATATTTTTGTTACTAATTTAGATTACTACAAGCGGAGAGGCACGTGTTCCTGATTTCTTCAGATTGGAACAGTTGCAGCAAGAATTTAATTTTGTTTCTGATGAAGAGTTTAACAGATCAAAGAGATTCCGACTGTTGCAGCTCAGAAACGAGGAGGTGGCAGAGTTCAGAAACTACAAGCAAGTCCCTTTACATGAACGAGAAATCAGTGAGAAAATCTTCCAGGTAGAATGTTATCTGAAATACTTCTTTTCTAGTTTAAATGCTTATAATGTTTGACTTGCAGTTAAGTCAAGAAGTTCTTTAAGGAATATAAAGCTATGCTGACATGAAAAAAAATAAGAATTCTATTCCTTCAGTCTTTTCTAGTGGTATTTTCATCTAATTAAAATAGCTTCCTTCCAAGGCAGTAGTTCCACAGCCATACTTTGTTCAGAGTTAAATAAAACAGAAAAACTGCTGTAGGCAAAAATGTTATAAGTTATTAGTTTTCCTTAAAGTTGAAATACTTTTTTAAAAAGTGATTTTAGATATAAAAAGGTAATTCTGAGATAATTCAGGCTGAGGCCTATTGGCTTTTGAGCCCTTTTTTGAGGGGAGGACTGTTAGAGGCAATGAGTCTAACAAGAGTCAAAACCTTTTTTTGTTTTATTACAGCCTGTGTTACAGATATTTCTGTTCTAGTACATTGCTCCAATTAGCTTACCTTGTCCTTGCCTGTCTGTTAATTACCTTATTTAAATGCAATGTGTGCATTTTTTTATTTGGGTTATACTTCAATTATTTGTATCTCAACTCTGTTATTAGTGTTAAGTCATGCATATTTTTTTTGTTCTTAGCAATTCATGTAGCAGAGGAGCATTTTAGTGTGTTCATTGGCTTAGGAGGGTCAGGGTCATCTCAGATTCTGGCAAATGCTGTTTCATCCCTACTTCTTCTGATATAGATTTATTTGAAAAATTCTTTTTTTCCTTTTTATTGAATGATAGGTTTTTCTGAAATATATTCATTAATTCAGACATATCTGTCTCTTTGCAATAACTATTACTATTTTTTAAATTTTAGGTTCATTTTGTATCTTTTATTTAAAGATATACCACATGTTTGCTGTACCTTTCTGATCCAGTTCATTTTATGAGCTATTTTCATTCATTTTATGTTATCATTCAAAATTTGAAAACCATAGTTTAAGAATTATTTTGATGGAGGCTTGTTGGTTTTTTCCATTAAGGATAAATTGGATAAACCCATGATTTCCCATTCCAAGTTTATTTTATATGCTGTGATCTTCAAAACTAAGTTTCAAGTGATTTGTTCCTAGTTGATTTACTAGTTATTTGGCAAAAAGGTCTGGAAGTTCATAGAATCATGGAAATACTATTTGTAAAATATTCTCTGGAGATCATCTGGTCCTGCTTTCCACTGAGGTGGTGGTACTGTTGCCAGCACTAGATGAGGTCAGCTGTTCATTTGTCTAGCCAAGTCTTGAAAACCTCTAAATGGGAGACTCCACTGCCTTTTTGGATAACCTGTTCCAGTGCTCTGCTATCCTTCCAGAGATTGTTCCAAAAAAAGAAATAAAAAAAGCCACGTCCAACCTGAGCCTTCCAGGTTGTGTTTAATGGCTGCTTTCCCTTGTTGTACTGTCTGGAGCTAGAGGGATGGCTTTGGCACCCTGTCCTTTTTAACTGCCCCTGAAAGAGTTGTGAGCAGATACTGCATTGGTCATTAATCTGTTCCTCACCAGGCTGATGAATCTGAACACCTTGCCCAGTGCAAGAAAGACTCTGAAACACTGGAGTAAGTCCAGTAGAGAGCTACCAGAGTATGTGCAGTGCTGAAGCCATGACCTACAAGGAGAGGCAGAAGGGACTAAGGTTGTTTTTGCCTAAGCAGGCAAGGCTTGAGGGGTTTTCTTGCTGCATCCTTCAGGTACCCTGTGGTTTACAGAAACAGTGAGAGATTCATCTTAGAGGTGAGAAGTTACTCCCAGAGACACTGCAATTAAATATAATGAAAACATTTTTCACAAAGAACATGTTCAAGCTTTTGAGCTCCATCAACTTTGTAACTTTGCCATCTCCAGAGATACTGAAAATCTGACTTGTCCAGGGCCCTGAGCATTCTGACTGGAGTTGTTCTGATTCTGAGAGTTTGGATCAGATGGCCACCAGAAGTCTCTTCAGATCTACATTAATCCAAGATTCTGACCTCTGGTTGGAGGTCATGTCCTGTAGGCCTCTTGCTGTCTTCGTAGTCCTTCAGTGAATTCCACAAAGTGTCTCCACATGCCTCTTGAATTGGCAGCTGCAAACTGGCTGCAGTATTGCAGTATTTCAGGCATGCCCCCTGCAGTGTCAGGCTGGAGAGGCTGTTAGTTTCTCTTTGTCTGTAGGACATGCTGATCCTTATGTGTCCTGTGGTTTGCCTTTTGCCTAAAGAACATGTCACTGGCTGGCATTAAACCCACACTTATTTCAATATGGCTGTTATTCTTCTGGTTGATTTCCAGTCTGTGCCAGTGCCTGAAATTTTTCGACCCTCAATACAGAATTTTCCCTTTTCTTAATTGAGTCTTCAGTTGTCATAGTTTTGAGTCATAAAGAGCCCTCTGAACTATGGTTCAGTCACTCTTATTAACCACTCTTCCTAATCAAGTATCCTTGGCTAAATTGCTGTCAGTGCATTGAGTTTCCTCATCCAGGTCACTTGTGAAGAAACTGAATATAATCAATCCCAGGAGCCCTTTGCTTTTTAGAGGACATTAATTAGACATTGAGCTGTTTGTCCTTACTGTTAGAGCTCAGACCTAAAGCTTAATTTTAATGAGTACTTTTACATAACTAGCTTTGGTTCTGGTTCTGAAGCCAGTGTGATTCTCAGATCCTGGGAGAGCCTCTTGACTTGTAAGCTCTGGTTTTTGCTTGAATGCTGAGTGTTAGCTCTAGCCTTTTCTTAATTTATGAGACACTTTCTTAAACTTGTGAATAGAAGCTGCATCTCTCAGTAGAGCTTTCACTGTAATCCATCTATCTCTCACAGCCCTGAGAGATATCCCATCAACATACTTCTCCCTAAGAACCAAGTGTAGTTCTACTCACCAAGTGAGTGTTACACCCTATGAAAAGTAATTACTAATTATTTGGAAAAGTACTTTTTAGTATTAAAACACAGTTCAGATTTCTGACCATCTTCCAAGAATACTGCAACATTTCTGCTTGTAAAGGACAAAGGACTCTTCCTGTTAAAGCTGCAATAAGTGAAGCCACTTCCAGTTCAAATGGGATTTCAGTTTGTAACAGCAGGTCAAAGTTCAGCTTTCAAAGAAGAGAGGGAAATTGTCAAGTTATTCATTGTAATTTAAACCACATGAGTCTTGTAACTGAATGGTATTCTTGTCTCTATTCATGAAAGTGTAGCATATATTGTATACACTAGCATTAAAAATAGCTTTACAAACTTCTCACATCTGCTGTGGTTTACTGTGGTCCATACAATATTATTAATGAAATACTTAGCATTTTTTCTTATATGTGATAAAGTACTGAATACATATTGAAGCACAAACTGTAATATCTTTAGGACTATGAGAAGAGAGTGCAAGAGAGGGATGTGATTGACAGCAAAAACTACCTAGATGCACACAGAGCAGTTGTTGCCAGCTATCTGCAGAAGGTAAGATGCTAAATATGTGCTTCATCATATTCCTGTAGGCTGTATGTTGCTTCTGTACTTGGATGCTTTATTTCCATGAATACTAAAACCTGATTAATCTCTAAATGTGACCTACAGACATCTTTAAAATTCCAAGTTAGGCCTGAAACTGGTGTAATTGACCAAATGGAAGTCTGTGTTATTTAATGCTATTGAGAATGATGCAATACACGAAATGACAGGCCATTCTGGATATTTCTGTCAGTTCTTTAAATTCTTGCTCTAGTGCCCCCAAGTTTTGTACTGTTGAGTCACAGGAATTCAGTGATTTCCTACTCCCTGTTTTCCTTGTTGTAGGCTGTGATGCTAAGAACTTAATTAGCTCCATGAAAGTGGCCCTAATCACTTCAAAAAATCATTTAATGTAATACACAGTGTCTTGTTCTGCAGCCTGAAGTAGAGGGCATATCTTCCATCACATTTACCTTCATTGTGGTATTACAGTAACATCTTCCCTTATATTAATTTAATTAATTTTTCTAGTTTTCATTATATGAAGATGACATTCTCTTTAATCCTTAGGGAAAAAGAAGGAAAACATTCATCATCTTACCAAGAAAATTTTACAATTTCACACTGGCAAAAAAGCAAGTGTGAATCATGGCTACCAGTTTCTTACCAGTTGTGTAAATATCAAAAAGTGTATCAAATCCTAGCCTGCCAGTAAAACATGAAATATGATGATAAGGTTGAATTAAAGTAGGACAAAACAAATTATTGGTTAGGAAGAATGCTTCATGAAAGAAGTGTAGAGAAAAAGTGTTTAAATCTTCCAGGCAAGTGCCAAAGTCCAGATTCAATATGAGTATAAGAATTATTTTTGACAAAGCTGTCATGTCTGTGTCAGCCCCATATGTTTTGCATGGCATTGAACATATGGGTTTTGCAGCACACTGAATAGTAATGGAGTAGTACAGAATAGCATACATTATAATACCTTTGTTTGCCTCTTTCTTAGATTAAATACAAGTAGCCTTTTTTAAAACAGTACTTGGATACTTTACACTTCTGTAAATTGTCAGATGGGTTAGAAAATTAGATTTCTTGTATCAGAACTGAAATTCAATTCACTCTGAATTATGATTTTTATATGTGTATCACTTCTGATGTTGTACTAGCATGGAGTACAAAGCCACTACTAGCATTAGTGCTAAGAAAAAAGGACAAAGGCAATATTCTTACATTCTTTCAGTCTGCTTCCACATAGCTGTTAGGAGATGAGGGAAGACTTTTATGTCTGTGTTTCACTCTATGACCTCAGCAAAGATATGTAAGGAACTAAGAATTTTAAACATTTCTTTGAAATCACAGGATTTTAGTACAGGCTTCACCAATTCTGTAGTCCAGAGTATTTCTTTTGATCCGCATAACTGGTGCCATAAAAATTTCTCTACAGCCTTTTTTGCAACTTCATTTAGACGTGGAAAATAGATGTCTGTTGGTGTCATTTGTTTTTGTAATTGTTTCTCATGGTGAGCTGTAAGCAGATAAAGGCATAATATTTCAATATACATGAATATATGTTTTCATATATTCTTCTGTCAGTCTAGCCAGTCTGTTTCTAGAGAAGCATTGTATTGGTAAAATGAGCTGCTCTTACATTCTAAAGAAATAGCTGGAGGAAAGAAATTTTTCTTTCAACTGTGAGCCTCATAAAATTCTGAAAAAATGAAGAATATGTATGTGGATGTTTTGTTTGTGTTTAACCATTAGAATGCAAATATTGGCTGTGGGTTTGGATTAGAAATGCACTTCTGTCCTTTCTCCCTCCCCACTCACAGGTTCGAGAATCAGTAATCAAACGTTTCCTCATAGCAAAGCACCATTTCATTCTCTCTGACCTTGTCAATGAAGAGGAGATTCCAGGCCTGGGGTAAGAGAGCTATCTTTATTTGCTCCAAATAAAAAATTATTGCAAAACCACCTGCTTTTTTAAATTTCTGTTTTACAAAGTGTGTTGATGTGACTAACTGATGTGACTTTGTGTTTAGTGTAATAGATAAACTTGCAATCACTGTGTACACTTCTGCCAGTACAGTGTATTGATAAACACCTCTGTGTACACCTCTGCCAGTACAGTATATTGATAAACAAAGTGTAGTAAAAACTTTTTAAAGAAAAAGTTTGGTTTTGACAGAAATAAAGTGGCAGCCTGTAAATAAGATATAACAGGATATGTTGCATTTCTGATGATCTGAGCATAGTCCAGCTGGTGCGAGATTGAATATTTCCAATTTTCAGGCAAGTATCAGAGTTAGTAACACTATTACTGACTGGTTCTGTAGGTTATGCCTCCTTACAGTCAGTGCCTATGCCCTGTAAATATTGTGCAATAGAGTTTTAACTGTAATTTTCTTTGTTTTACTTCCCATGCACTTCTCATGCTGAATGTTGTCATATGTTGTTTATGTTCAAAAAATATACCAAGTTTGGAAATTACTGTTTTTCTCTTCTAAGATAATTGTTTCTTTTATTACTTGAGCACTTTCTTTAGATTTTTGTTTCAAATCCCACACCTATCGATTTTAACACGTATCAGTCATCTCAGCATAGATGGCTCTTGGTGTTGTTCACTTAAAATCTGTGTAAGTAAACAAGTTGCAAAACTTATTTTTTTTTCTTTCATGTAGAAGTTGCTTCTGTTCACTCTAAACACAACACCCTTACACAATCTAAGTGTTTTTCAGCCAGCTGTATAAATCTAAACAGTCCCATCTGCTGGAGACACAGAGACTTGCTCTCTTACAAAAGGCTTCATGCTTGGTTTTAGTTGATGTTTTCACATCACAGTAGAGAAACATCTGAACAAGACTACAGTTAGCTTTTTGTTTAGAATCAAATGCTTAATTTCTATTTTCTCATCATGCATCCTGTATGCATAGTGTATTCTATTTGCAAAGATTTATGGTTACTGAATTTAAAATACACCGTGGCTTGTTTAATATTCCCTTAGTGAGATATTTCAGTAACTTGTGATTTTGTTATTTTAACAGTAATTACTATGGGAGCTTTATTACATATAAGGAAGAAATGCCATTAGCTATCAGTTTTTAAATGTGTTTTTTGAATGTCTGCAGTTGATATCAATGATGTAAACCTTCCATACATCTGCATAAATGAAACACACATTTTCATTTTATTGTTTTCCTGTTTTTCTTTTTTCCTTTGCTTCTGCTTTGCCTTGGGTTATAAGTTCTGAGGGTCCAGGGTATGTTGTGGTGTATTGATTCTGCTTCCTCTCTGTAGCCTGTCATTCAGTGTACATAGCTGTGTAGATAGATGCTTTGCCTCTTCTGTACAGTGCTTATCATCATCTGCTACATCCCTTGTTTATAGCAATGTCATTTAGATCTGTCTTGAAGCTGTGTAATTGTCTTTTTTGCACCTAGCATAGTTTTGGGGGAAAAAACCAAACAACCAAACTTTTTTGCACATTGAAGTTGTAATATATAAGACAGAACTGGATTAGTGCAGCACTAAACAATTGCAACATTTTGACAGTTCAGAGAGTTTTGTTTGGCACTAGCAGGAGCAAACATTTCCTTTTTGTGTTAGTGCATAATTTTCATGTGTGTCATGGTAACACTGGGATGCTGGATTCTATGCAAAACTGACTAAACACCTGGTTTATGATTATTAGCATTTTGGGACTTGGCCTCTTCAAACTGGCAGAGCCAAAACGACCGTTAAGGCCAAGAAGAAAAGAGAGGAAGAAGGTCACAGCACAGAATTTATCAGATGGAGACATAAAACTGTTAGTGAACATCATCAGAGCCTATGATATTCCAGTGAGAAAACCAGTGATGAGGTATGTTTAAAAGCTTGTTTCCAGTAGACTCATTTTCTGGCTTCTTCTGTTTTGAGGACAGATGAAGCAACAGATGTTGCAATTCAGCCATGTGTGTTGTTTTGATTGATTCTCCTGATAAAAACATACATATATACATTTATCTTTTTACAAATGATGATAAAGGACTGCTATTTTGTAAGTTTGTAGATTAATATAATAATTTTTCAGTAGCTGTGAAATTCAAGACATGTTTTACCAGAAACTGTCAGAAAGATCAGTTACAGCTTTGACAGCATTCTAACTCTGGTAATACCAGATGAATTATCCCTTAAGGAAGCTGCTTGAAAATACTCAGGGAAATTTTAATTAATAATATCTCAATTAAATACCAAAACCAAATATTAAAAAACCCGGTTCTTCACTGTGGGATATTATATTTGTCTCCCGAGTGCAGCATGTTGATCTTCCCCTTGATGAGCCATTTAAGTTAATAGACTGAGCCTAATGTGGCTCTAATTCTGAAGGTGACCTTTACACTCAGGCACATTAAGACAATGCCTGCACTGCATGATGGTGTGTCATGTAGAGACAGTCTGCTTCAGCTCCAGAAGCAATGTATTAATGTAGTGTTCCACTCACTCTCTCCCCCAAAATTAATACACCTTGCATTTAACTCAGAGGTATTTCCAAGCTGGCCAGTTACAGAATTTAGCATCATCAGCTGTTCTTTCTCTTACTGTATTCAAGGTTCTGTTGCACTCTGTAAATAAATTGATACTGAGAAAAGCAATGCATTGACAGGAAAAAGAAGATGGAAAATTCAATTCATTACCAGAATTACAAATATAATTAAAACCCCATCCAGTCTTTTGCATTATATGATATCTTATTTTGAGCTGTTTATATGTGAATAGTTACTCTTTTATGGTATATAATGTGGTCTTACCACAAAAAAAATTTTAAAAAGTTATGTAGAAGTGCTGTAAAAATAAATGTTTAACATATATTGTCTTTTACTTCACTCATGGGTTAACAAATCTGTAATATTTGTATTTGCCATAGAGGCCTTGCCTGAATACCATGAGATATACACTGTTCATGAATTCTGCAGGGATTCAATTACTTGGACTTAAAAACTTGTAGCTCAAAGAGATTGTGTGGGATAGGCAACAAAAAAGTCTGCAATTAATAAACTCTTCAGAAATGAGAGCCTCCAGGCACAAAGTACTCTTGCAATGAGGCTTGTAAGAAGTATACACTCAATACCCCTTTCTGGCATTTTATTTGCCTTATTTGATCTAATAAATACCCAAGGTAAAAGTTGTAGCAAAAAACATCAGGAGTATTTTCCAGAATTCTGTATGGCTGTTTTGTAATGAATTCTCTATCTTCCCTGATGGTTGTCTGTTTCCTCTTGTAGCAAACTTCAGCAGCCATCAAAATCTTCAAGGTCCTTTAATGAGATGTTTGCAGCCTCTCCATCAGCTCAGAGCCCACCTAACAGCCCAGACTGGGCATTCAACCAGGTATGGTACAAAACTGACACTTTCTGGGAAGCTGTGAGCATTTTCCACAGACAGTAAAAACTTTCACTCTCAGAAAGATACTTTATTGGCAAGGTTTCCTTGCCCACTCCTTTATCTCCAAAAGGAGAGTAAAGCTGCAAAAGGTTCAGAGAGGAATATACAGAATGGCTCCTGCCCAGTGAAAAATGGTGGGACTTTGAGCCAGAGCACCCATAACTGCAAGTAGAGGAGGAGAAATATGGTAGAAAGTCACAAAATCACAAGTCAGAGACACTGGATAGGGATTGACTGTTTCCTGGCACTGCAAGTACGAATGTGAGTGATGGGCAAATGAAGCTGGTAGGAGTTAAGTTCAAAAGAAAGTTGTGATTCTTCATTCAGCAGTTGGCCAGTGCCCAGAGAAGTTGCTTGCATGTATTGTGGATGAAAGAGGTTGGTTTGTGCTGAAGTGGGTATTGGACAAGTCTGTGAAGAGTGATCTGTTGGGAGTTACTTAATAGAAAAATCATTACAGACTTAGTAAAGTCTTTCATCTGAAAATGTTTGAAGTCTGGAAGAGTAATAGGAGAAAATACCATCTATGCCTGCTCAGTTCTTACTTTTCTGTGTGTGTTGGCTGCTGGCTGTTTTCACAGGCTGCACTTTGGGTCCAGTACACTCCTAGTCTAAACCAGCATAGCTATTCTTATGGCTGACACTGAAATTACAATTTCTTGCTATTTAAAACTAAATTCAGCATCCTTCTGAATGAAGATGAAAGACCTTCAGGGTTTTTACTGGTTTCCTTGTGATTTTCCTTCAAAATTACAGCTTTTTGAAATGTAGAAAAGCTTCTGCCATATGCATTTGAATGTTAAATAAGGCATTTTTAATCACATTAGGGATTTGTTTTGTCTAGATGAAGTTGCTTATCTGTCATAGGAGCCAGTTTCAGGGACAGCTGGGATTGTAGCTGTAGGCTTCTTGGATTACAGATAAGGGGATACAAGTGCACTTTTTTCCACTGGTGTCTGGATCACATGTTCTGTTTCAGTTACTTTCCTTGATGAGATAGCCTGTAACTTTTCCACTCTCAGGAGAAAATGTGGTTTTGCCAGTGTATATAAATATATCAAGTATTTTGAATACACATAAATTTTTGGAAATGCTAGTGTATAAATATTATTAAAAGCTTCATAAATGCTTAGAAACCCATGAAGTGCAATATTTAAGGTGTATTAAAGATATCTGGGCTGAACCAGCCTGATTGCCACAACATATGTTTTTCTAAATGCATGAAATGTGTAATCTAATGTGCTCTGATGAATTTCCACAGAGGTCTATTTCCTTTGTTTTGATTTCTATTTTTAGGTTTTGGTCCGTCCTTTTGTAGAAGTTTCTTTTCAGCGAACAGTCTGCAGGACAACAACAGCAGAAGGTCCAAGCCCCTGCTGGAATGAGGAACTTGAGCTTCCATTTAGGTATGGCAAAATGAAACCAAATTATTTCTGCATAATAATAGTTTAATTTGGGAATGCAAATTTATCCTCATTTTCCTGTATTGTTCAAATCACTTTTTTGATTTATTTAACCTCTTCAGAGCTCCTAATGGTGACTACAGCACCCACAGTTTGCAGTCAGTAAAAGATGAAGTATTCATTAATGTTTTTGATGAAGTACTTCATGATGCTGTAGAGGTGAGTTCAAAATTGAAGGACATTGTACAGTAGAGAACATAGTGAGCTTTTGGAAGTTGTCAGAACAAGACTTTTCCATGTAATAATTTCCCCCATCCTGTGCCTCTCTTTTCTCTATTTTGTCATTCCTTATGATTTTATATCTAGTCAATACTGCAAGGTTATCAGAGGGAGCAATCTTTACAGTCTTAACCTTTGTACAGATTCAGCTTGTGCCACATAAAATGCTGCTAGAGTTGAACACGTGTGTAATATGTTTTACTGATACTTAATGAAGTTAAAGATCCTAAAATTGAGAGGCATCAAGAACAGAATCTGACTTCTGTTCTTAACCTTAATCAGAGCTTTTTACTTCATTCCAGATGAGTGATCCCAGTTCTTGTATTTTTTGCTAACTATCTTGTTATGCTTTGTCTCATCTTGTTTTACAAGCTCTTTGGTGAAATGATAAAAAAAAAAGCCCAAACCATCTATTGGTTGTTTGTATTAATTTTTTTGAATGAGACAAGAATTACAAGCACTAGTAACAAGGAATTTTTGTAAGCTCTCACTGTTGGCATAACTCCTTCCCCTGTTGAATCCAGTGAAAGCTTTCCTAGTCAATTCAGCAGACACAAAAATAGCAGCACTCAACATTCTTGAGAACATAACACAGAAATAAATAATGCACACATTTCGCTAGGAACAGAATTCTGTCCTCAAAACTGAAATGATACTTGATGAAGCAGAAGGAAGAAAGCTACACACTTGAAACTTGGATGTCATGCCAGAGGTTTTTTTAAAAAAATCATGAAAGATTTGGAAATCTGATAGGCAGTACACATGAAAACAGTTTTTCCATTTCACAGGGTTTACTTAGATTTTCCTACAATTTTAACTTCAAAAAGCTTTTCTAAACCAGAGCTTCATTTACTTTTTCTGAGAAGAGTGTTGTGGACTCCTTGTCAGAGCTTTAAGTTCTCCATCACAGGTTATCCGGGACTTAAACCCTAAAGTGCAAGCACCTTGTATCATGGACTGTGATGTTCTTCTATGTTTTCAGCATCTGGTGTGCTTGAAAGTTGTGCAGAATAATTACTGCTGCACAAGTAATGGAGCTGATACTTACAGGAAATTAATACAGAATTTTTATTAATGCCTGGATTCAGTTGTTGATTGAATTAAAGGAAATGAAGCTGTCTTACAAAGTGTTATGTTGGGCAACTTTTTAATAGGATGATCGTGAGAGAGGAAGTGGAATCCACACTCGTATTGAGAGACACTGGCTGGGATGTGTTAAGATTCCATTTACTACCATATATTTTCAAGCAAGAGTAAGTGATTTTATTTGAAGTAAAATACAGAACTGAGAATGGAAAAGGGCTGGAAATGGAATGTCAGATTTAATTGTATGCTTTGTAATAGTTAGTTTATTTTTATGGAATTGTTTGAAGATGTCTTTGAAACCACTGGGATTTTTTTTTGACAGATTTGGCGAGTGTTTCCCAGTAGTTCAAGGCTTGGAAGGGAGAAGAGATAAAATATACTCAACAGTGACAATGCAGCCTGACTTCCTTCAGTAGCAACATTAAAAGCACAGATTTTTTTTAGGTGATTTTGTCAGTGGCTTTTGAGGGCTCTGTTATTGCACAGCCTGGATCAATGAGCTACGAATAGAATCACCTAGATACATGAGGAAATTTGAACTTTTTTTTCACACTTTCCATGAATCACAAGATTTTGATCTTTGCCTCTCCCAATCCCTTCTTACTTCCATTTCTAGAACTTTTCAAGAGAAGCTTTCTTCAAGAAATAGCCACAGTTAGTCATGGGAGTAGTAGTAAAACACACACTTCTTCAGAGGAAATATTTTTTTTGTGCCCATCCACTCATCCTGGACTTAGTTTAAGGAAGCTACTTCTTTCCATTGATAATCCTCTCATATTGTAACACAGCTGTAGGATTTCTTCTTCATGGCAGTTACTTTTTGGTGTAGATCAAGTCATCTGATCATAAAAGTCAGAATCTTCATGAAATAAGAAACTGAGAAATCAGTTGCATTCCTAATGACACATTCATTTGCTATTCTCTGGCCACATGGGGCACTTTTCAGAGCCTTAAGGACTTCAAGGCATAATCTGAGCCTCCCAGATTCTTTGGGTGGAGGGAAAGTCTATAGAAGTCTCATTTCCATTTTTTCATTTTTCCAGATAAACAGAGCCGTGTAGAGTTTGCTGTTTGAAAGAATAGTGAAAGGCCAGCACTCTTTCTTTCTCTGTGAACTAGTGTGTATGATTTCCATTCCATTAAATATTAGTGTTCATAATATGCAAGAGAGGCTGAAATCCAGTTGTGATTAACAATATTTAACAATATATATTTAACAATGAGATACCTCATGTTATTTAACAATGAGATACCTCATATTTTCTCCACAGTTAATCAACATAAATGTCATATTCTCTCATTTTATTATTTTGTAACTTTAATAACCAAAAGAAGAAAATATGCAGACACAAGTAGCAAATTTATGTGAGAGGAAAGTTTTCCTTTTTTGCTCTTAATGAGAATTATTTCTCTGTATCTGTTGCAGATTGATGGTACATTTAAGGTCAATATTCCTCCAGTCCTCCTTGGCTACAGCAAAGAAAAGAGCGTGGGCATGGAGAGGGGTTTTGATTCTGTGAGAAATCTGAGTGAGGGCTCATATATAACACTGTTCATTACCATTGAACCACAGCTCATCCCTGGAGAGTCTGTCAGAGAGAAGGTAACTAATCACTAATTCATCATTCTCTTGCTCTTTGTTTCCAGTGGTGCAGTTCTTGAGATGCATATTAATAGCTCTTCTTAGTGTACCAAAGGACATGAACAAGTACAGAAGGACATTCATACAAATTTGGAGTGGTTTATTTCAAATCTTTTATCTCAGTTCAGTTTAATTAGATGCAACATTAAGTGAGGTATGCACTTAATGCATGAGAAATAACTTTGCTCAGGTATCTAATTTTAGTCCTCAGAGAAAGTGAATTGGCATTCCTGTCTGTGAGCGTGTAGTTTTAACATGTACTTGTGTAAACAATAAAGCATTCGTGTGAGTATTTGTGAACAAAAGGATTTAGTGGACAAAAAGGAGGTGGCAGGTGCAAAGAGTATTTTCTTGTTTCTGTGTTTATACTGTTCAAATGAGCATTTATTATTTATGGCTTCATGCATGCCTCGAGATCTTGAAGATAATAATTCCTAAACAACAGCTGCTGTTTTTTTCAGTTTCATTAGTAAACCAGAAGTGCCCTAGACTAACAACAATAGTCATTACAATTCTTTGCTACAACTCTCCAGCTGCAATACATATACCTATTATAGAAAGAATTTGGCATATTATGGAAAAAAAAAATAATTTGCCATACATTCTTCCTCTTCCTGACCTGCAGTTACTTTTCAATGCTTGTGTAGTGCTTTAGGATGCTAAGCATAATTTTAGTTTAATTTTGTGATACCTTTTTTGTTTCTTTACTTATTTTTCCTCTCTTTCCTGCTGTCCTTCCTGAACCTCTATTAGATGAATGAAATGCTTAAGAAGGTACAACATTAATAAATCAGTTGAGATACTCCTGTTGTTCCCAGTTTAAGATTTAGCTCGAATTTGTGCCAGTCAGCAGCCTCTTTGCAGTTTGTGTTATTTGACTGTGACATAGTAATTGTTTATTTGCCAGTAATATTTGCAGTAAATTGCTACATTTACATTTACAACATGCCAGAGGCTCTACTTTTCTGCTCTTAATTATGGTTGAGAAGAATCACCACTGTGTGCCTTCTCTTCTAACTTGGAGCTCTAGCTGCAGGGCAGTGCCCAGCTGTTCCACCTCAGGTTAGTTTAAGAAGAGTAACAAATTGACAAAAGTCACTCATTTTAAACAAAAATATTACAAAGGATGAACTTTAATTCTCAGCACCACTAGAAGTATGTAAGGAATCCTAAATAGATAATTTTAACCATTCTTAATACCTTTAAAAGATGACATCTTAGGTATCATCGCGAAGTAATTGTCATTGTTATATAATTAATATGTGCTTTTGAGTCCTACATTTTCTTTTGAAAAACCCCATTTAAAAATATGGAAATTTTAGTCACTTTTGAATTACAAGGATTCATCTAAAAATCACTTGAACTTCTCTGCAAATATTTTGGCATTGAGCAGTGTTGTTGCAGTATTTTTTATATAAAAATCATTGGGATTTTACGCTTAATGTCAATTGTGGTTTTAATGGAGTGTTGTGGGAATAGCACATAGGATTAGTACCTAACTATAATTGTTTATTTTTTACTTAATATGTGGTGTTACATCCTCATGCCCCCAGTGTTACTTGGCCATAACTTTCACTACATTCTTTAGTGCTTTAATAAAGCCAGCTTATATGTATAGATCATTATGGGCATTCATAAGTAAGTGCAAATTACCTGATTTTCCATTGCCTTGATCTTCCTTTTATGTCTGTAAGCAAAACTTTGTACTACAAGGCAAGTTCAAAGTGCTATTAGAAAAGAATTTAACAATCTTTTCCTTGTCCTCTAAACAGTGAAATATGGCCAAATATAGTAAAGACTTAAGTCCAAACTATAAATAAAACTGGTTTTGTATAAATTCTACTGTCTTTTGAAGTTTGATACCCAAGAAGATGAGAAACTGCTCCAGGCAGCAGAAAAATATGAAGCTGAATGTACATCAAAGTTTCCAAGCCGCCAGTGCCTAACAACTGTAATTGACCTCGATGGAAAAACAGTTTTTATTACCAGATATATCAAACCTCTGAATCCACCACAGGAGCTTCTTGATGCTGTCCCAAATAGATCTCAAACAGCAGCAGTAAGTACTTAGAAAAAATTGTGACGTTTCTGGGATACAGATTTCAAGATGTTTATTTGTTTGCCTGTACACATGCACATAAGCAAATCCCAGCTTTGTGTCTCTGCTGTACAGCTGCACCTTTTGTAAAGGAAAAACTACAGATACAAAATAAAAGTAGTAATGACTGTGTGTAATACACAGTAAGTCCAACTGTAATGATACTGTAAAATAATATTTGTTTTCTCTGGGGAAAAAATAAGTGTATTAATGAGTATTGTCCTTTAAAAGACAAAGAATTATGTCAAACCTCAATGGCAGTAAATCATATCAGTCTTTGATACAAAGTCTAAAATGAGCTAGCTGCTACTGTACTGAGGTTACTCAGTGTTTTGTCATTGAGTGGAAGCAGCAATATTCTTCCCATCTGGTGTAATAACTCTAGAGCACTTTGAATTAAAGGGGTGACCTGCTCTGTTTTGTTTTCTTGCAGGAACTGGTGGCTCGATATGTTGCTTTGATTCCTTTTTTGCCAGATAGTGTGTCATTTGCTGGAATTTGTGATTTATGGAGTACATCAGATGTAAGCAATGTATAAAAAGAAGTCCTTTATCCTCTTGAATGGGATAGAACATCCTAGTGGCCGTGTTTTTGGAGGGAGGTTGTACTAGATTAACTCTTGTGGTCCCTTCAGACCTAAATTATTCTGTGATTCTGTTATTGTGAGGAATATTTTTATTTGAGCCATTTATTTTAAAGAATAAGGACCAAAGCTTGAAAGAAGTTGCTTATTCTGACCTGAGCCAAAAGTTTTATCTTTGATAGGTTGCAATAAGCTAAGAATACATTAGGGCTTCAAAGCATCTCCTTTTTTTTTCTCAGTTATAAACCATAATGTCATAGACATGCACAAGTGAAGGGATGCTGACTGATGGAAACTTTACAGCTAGACTTAAAATGGATCATTGTCATTCCAAGGAACTACAGAAAAGACATTGCATGTAGTGTAAGCATTAATGGGATATTTAGTATTCTGTCACACAAATCCTGTAATTTAGAGAATAACAGCAGACATTGTTTATCATAGATGAAGTTTTTATCATCTCAGAACTTTTCTGAAAAATGGTCTTTCTAAAAAAGACAGAGACCCTGGTTGTTGTGATAGGATCTCAGATCTCATGTATTCTCACACCATTCACTCTTCATCCTGTGTGTTGAAGCAGCAACCAATAAACAGTAAAGATCAGTTGCAAAGCTCTGAGAGGACTCCTTGCTTCAGATGTGTTAAGGAACATTATCAATTATTCTAAGTTGATAACTGCCTAGAAAAACCTTTTTTTTTTCTTTTAATATCTCAATCAGCAATTTCTTTATCTTCTGGCGGGAGATGAGGAAGAACACGCTGTGCTCTTGTGTAATTATTTTCTTGGTATGGGGAAAAAAGCCTGGCTTATCATTGGAAATGCCATTCCTGAGGTAAGAGCATTCTTTCATTTGGCCTAAATATTAACTTTTATTTTGTGAAGTCATTGGCCCCCAACAATAGATAATTGTTTCTTGCTGGGATGTTTTTCCAGGATATTATCTAAAGATTGGTGCTGGGCACCAATTCTTTTCAGGAAAGTAAATAAAAAATTGAAAGTATATATTAGTATATGTCTGGGTTTTTTGTCCTGGACCTCAGTTTCCATGCTTAAACTGGTAGTAGTTGTCATCACAATACAGTACCAGACATCTGTAACCCTTGATTTGACTTTAGCTTGTATAAATGGTGTATCTGATGGAGACAGTCCCTTCACAGCATCTCAGTCATGCATAGACAGGGTCTGAGTTAGTGTGGGAGTTGGTACAGGTTCAGAGGTGATAGGAGAGGGCTAAGGGCATGCCAGGGATTCTTAGTGGTCACACACATCTGCTGATTCTCTCTCTGGCTGATGGCAGAGCTGCAGCAATGGTACAGATAGATTGGTTCAGGCTGGACAAGGGCTCTGCCCACTGCAGTGCAGGCAGGTGAGGTGTCTGCTCTGCCTTGGGCTGCTGGGAGCCCCTGGCAGCAGCTGGGCTCAGACTGGCCCAGAACTGAAACTTGTTTTGCTGCTTGGGAGATGCCTTTGTTCTCAGGGAAGCACTCAGATTTCCAACTAACCAATACTGCTCTTTTCAAAAAGGTGGTAACTTTTTATAATGCAAATTTAACATACATATGAAAGGTTTGTTTGGTAAAAATTTCTGTCTAAGCTCCTTTCTTAAGCACATTCTGAGATACTGCAGTGACAGGAACAGGTACTCAGATACATTCCTTCCCCTCAAAATCTGATGGAGATGCTAGTCACTAATAAAGCGTTTTGTAAGGAGGGAATTTACTCCAGGTATTTCAAGATACCTGGAAAATATAAGGGATGACAAGAACACAGGAGCGCAGCTTAGGGATTCCTGATAGAGAATATAGAGAGAATTGGGAAATTCCTTACGTGCCTGAGAGGGAGGCTGATGGCTGAGACACGGAGTGTGCTGCCTGGATGGGAGTCCTTCAGCTCAGAGGTTGCCCATGGGTGGGGGCTGTGGCAGTAGCCAAGCAGGATGTGCTGATACTCAAGTGCATCTGGTAAACATTCCTGTATGTGGAATTCCACATCTGTTTGTAGCTGAGACAAGACCTTTCAGACTCTATATGTTAAAAATGGCTTGGAGCTCTGCAGGTCTGACATTTCTCTCCCACATTATTATATAAGTGTTGAATTGTAATGAACCAGTCAGTTCTTCCATTTTGCCCTAAAAAGCACTATCCACCTCAATAGTAAAAATAGAGTATTACAAGGAATACAAAGCATACTGTTCTGTAGCCAGTTTTCAAACATCTTTCTCATCCTTTTTTTTTTCTTCCTAGGGACCAACTGCTTATGTATTAACTTTGGAACAAAGTCAGTATGTAATTTGGAACCCCAGTACTGGATGTTTTTATGGGCAGTATGATACTTTCTGCCCCTTACAAAATGTGTACTGTCTGATCAGCTGTGATAATGTAAGTGTGCCCGGTCTTGTCACATTTCTATACACAGAAGAGTTAGTAACTTGATTCTTGTTTATGGCATCATTTGTTCATCACTGGAAACATGTTTAGGCTATCATTTATTAGACATTTTATTAAATCTTAAGTAGGTTTTTCAGCTACTTTAAATAAGAAAGATTTTTTTAATCAGCATTTAGATGGACGAAGAGATCTGTTAGTGTAGTTTTCATTACTGAGTTTTACTTACATATTTCCCAGCGTGGATGGCCTAAGACTACAACTGCTTAGGTGAGAAGTAGTCAGTCCTCAAAGATAAGAGTTAGCAGGTGAAATCTGACTGAAAAATGAGGAAAAAAGTATAAAGAGTCACTTGAGTTGCCCCTGTGACATTAGGCACAGCCTGAATGGTTCAATGTGTACAACACAGAGCTGGCACCTCAGGGCACAAGAACACTGATTTTCTGCTTGGCATCAAGTCCTCCCATTTATTTGAAAATAGACAAGTAATACTGGTGCATGTTCATAATTGTGTGGCTGTAAACTCCCTGAGATAGTGGGGCAAGAGAGGAGAGATTGCAGAGCTGTGCAGCTCTGGGCAGGTGAAGGAGGAGCCGCAGGCTGGGAGCTGAGCCTGTGCTGGGAGGCTCAGAAACCTGGGAACTGTCCTGCCAGCAGCATTCCCTGACTTGGTTGGAAGCCAGACCTCCCACGTTCTGGGGACACAAACAAGGGCATGATAACGAGGTAGAAAGATGTGTGAAAGTTTTTAAACAAGAAAATAGAAGGCAAACTTAAAAAAAGAACCCTAGGGTTTATTTGAATGGAAACTGGAAGTTGAGTTTAAAAGTTTGCTCCTCAGTTTTTGGGATGCCATGCATTATGAGTTTTGTTTTGTTATTTAATCTTCTATGTTCTAATCTAAACACAGGTCCTAACTTTAGATGATAATTTAATATTTTAAAGTGCATTTCTTTTAAAAGTGTCGCTTCTTTCACTGAAAGCATTTTGGGGAGTGGTAGAGTTGTTTGATTTGGTGTTTTTGTAAATAGCACTAAACCAGCAGTTAAGAAAAATGTAACTCAGTTGTTAATTGCTGGCAGAAGCAAATAAGGACTTACTTGAGCACTGACTCAAACTGCAGAACACAACAGCATCTTTCAAGGCACCTAATTCCAGTCTCAGTGAGACCGAGCAGTCTCAGCCAGGAGGGCCACACCAGCTCACATCTAGCTGGGGCAGAACCAGCTGTCCTGGAAGGCTCTACACAGAACCTCAGTTACAAAGGGTCACACACATTTACATAGTAAGTGGTGGTAAATTTTGCAGCCTTAGAAATAGTTATTTAAAGGTTGTTAGAACAAGAATCCTACAGTGCCTACATGCTCAGACCAGGCACAGAGGCCATATTGAATGTCTGTAAAGAAGGGGAGTGCAAGACATGGGTTCCACTTGCTGACAAAATGTGCACAGAAGCTGTGACCTGTGTGTCTGCAGTCTCTGCTTGTATTCTGCAAGGTACGCTTAAAAGAGCAGAACTGTTGGGGTGCAGCAGCTACCAGGCATCACAGCCACAGCAGCACTGGGGTGGGCTCTTGGAGGAATTTAATCAGAATTCAAAAAGAACTGTGCAGCAGTCCAGAGGGGTGGAAATGCAGCTCAGAACAGCAGAAAAAAATTGCTACAGGAGGTCAACATTATACAGTATTTTATTGCTATCTAAGTGGAATGTGTTCCATAGGTGTTGATTATATGCTGAAAGCTAAACCAAATTTGCTTTCCTGCAGATTTGGTTTAATATGCAAGAATATGATTCCCCAGGAAGGATATATTTTGATATCAGCAAACCAAAACTTTGGAAGCCTTTCTTTTCAAGAAGTTTGCCATTCCCTGGTCTCCGCAGCATTCAGGTATTGATGGATCTATTGCCAACTCAAAAAGAGGGGTTGAGACATCACAGACTGGGTATAAAGAAGCACATACTAAGTTCTTTGGACTTCTTTGGTTAAGTATATTCATGTAATAGCATTGTTTTTTAAAAAGATTTCCTAGTTACTCCTTTAAAAAAATGAAAGCAGGAATACTGAAAAAAAGTTGATTTTATACAAAATTAATGTTCTTGCCCTCTATCTAAGATCTCAGGGCAACAGTGAAGTAAATGGAATAAATCTTTAACACAAACATATTTAAGTACTAGATCAGTGTTATAAAGAAAAAGTCAACTTTTGTCTCATGGCTAAGAAGGCATTTTTTTCAAGCTGTATGAACATCACTAGTACAAAGCCAGAAATTTCTGTACAGTTATGAAAGGTGTAAGCAGTTGAAATTTACTGGGGGAAAAAAGCCCCAGAATTACACACAAATATCTAGTTAAATTTTTATCATGTGGCTGTTAAAGAATAGATTCTTTTTGCATAATTGTAAACTTCTGTGAGCATCATCAAGGCAGAAACTCCTGAAGTTACATTGTTATATGTTTAGAAGAGATTGCATGTTTTAATATTTATTTTTTATCACTAGCCTGAAGAACTAACTTATGAGCATTCAGATAAGGCTGCTGCACTGGAGCTGCAGAGCAGGTAATGCTACCTCCAGAACAAGTGCCATCAGTGCTAATACCTGAGCATTCCTAGGTATTCATGCCTAGCTCCTAAAAATCTGCTTTCAATGCAAGGAGAATGGCCTAAAAAATCAGAAGCTATTGTTTCAGGGCTTTTTAAAATCCTCTTCTTCAATAGAGATTGCCAGGTAGAAAGAACTCATCAGTCATTGCTCTACATTTCACAAAGCACAAAATGCTGTGGGGGGATAAGAGGAGAGGCTGTAAACTAAAAGGGGTTGTAAGCCCATGGCTTTCCATGCAGACACTGACAGTGCAGACATTACTACACAGCTGTGTTGGCTTTTCTGCACTTGTAGTGAGCAGTAAGTTTAACTGAGGTCAGGTGTGGCTCTCAGAATCTGTACTGTCTGCCAAGGGAGATCAGTTCAGAAGTCCAATACTGGAATTGTAATAATCAGTCTATCTTACTGCAGGATTGAAAAAATATTGAAGGATAAGATTATGGAATGGAGACCAACGCGCCCAACACGTTGGAACAGATACTGCACCTCCACCCTCCGTAACTTTCTGCCACTGCTGGAACAAAATCAAGGCAAAGATGTGGAAGATGACCACCAGGCAGAGCTGCAAAAACAGCTGGGAGATTACAGGGTACACTGTGAACATAAATGCTTTGTGCATAGAAGCAAGAAGTTAAATCCCTAGATTTTAGTGTCGCCACTCTATGGTATAGAAGAGTGTCCTAGGCTAGTTATTTCTTCTACTGCCAAAATTCATAAGAGATTTGATATCAAAGATAAACCATTGTAATATTATTAGAGTAAAGCAGTGATGGTTTATTTCATTTGTATGTTAAAGATAAAACAATGCACCCAATTAACTTTATATTCTTATGTTCAGCAGAAACATGTGTTGCTGCACCACAGCCACTACAGCAGTACATCAACACTGCTGCAGCCTCCCAGCACCAGCTGCTGTGGGGGTGATGGGTGCAGCTGCTCTCAGGGTCAGTAGGAACCTGCTGCTAGTGCTACACACAGTCTACTTACAGGTGCAGGAGCCCACACAACATGCTTTTCTTCAGTTTTCTAGTCTTTGCTTCACTCTCTAACGACAGAAGAACATTGACTGTGTGTTTACTGCAGCCACTGGTGTGCCTGTGCATTATTCCTCCAGGCTGTTGGAAGGGCCTTTTGCTTTCCACATGGAACACCTGTGACAGGTGGCCAGCTCCAAAATGAGTTGAGGTTTCAGTTCCTGTTGAGCAGGAGGCATTTGCACTCAAATCCCAAGCCAGGAGAACAGAGTGATTTAAAACCAGCTGCAAGGCTAAAAAGCAATGAAGCTCTACTATACATGTTCATTAATGTAACTTCATTCTAGTGGATTCTAAAGAACTTCACTTTGAACTTAAACTAAATTAGAGAGGAAAAATGGCAGAAGCTTGCTTGGAGTATGTGAAAAAGGGAGGTGTTATCAAAATACAAACATAGGTTGTTCTATGCATCACCTCAGATTGGCAATAGAGAAGATAATTTGTTTTATTCAGCATGTAAATTTTTTAAACTATGTATTTATTCAGGTGCCTTCATCTTTTCTTCTTACATGTTTTCTTTCTTTTTCCAGGTCTCTGGATTTCCTATTCACATGCCATATTCCGAAGTGAGACCTCTAATAGAAGCTGTACACAGCACAAGAGTTCACACCATTGATGTTTCCAATGTTGAATTTGCCCTGGCTGTGTATATTCATGCTTATCCCCAGAATGTTCTCTCTATATGGATTTATGTTGCTTCACTTGTGCGAAATAGGTAGTATATAGACCAGTCTGAATATTGCAAGAAATTTGCTTATATAGGTGTAAATATATGATTTTTCTCACTGCTGAACTATTCCAAGTATTTTAAAAATCAAATGAGAACGTGATTTTTAGTAGCTTTATTTGACCTAAAATCCCTAATTACTGCTAAGGAAGAGACTGACAGCATAAATTCCCAGTACTAATAGGTGATTTTTATATAGTCTTTTATAGCTCCCTGTGGAACCTCACACTCTTTAAGCATTACACATCTCCACATAAGTGACAGTGCAGAGTAAAATGTTTCCTTGGTATCCCTGTAGCTAGTCAGTTTATCTTCCTCTTCAAAAGACACCTGTAAATAAAAAAAAATTTCTGTACCTCAGTTCCTTAATTTTTAGCTGTGAATAAATTTCATATACCTAAGAGCCATCAGTGAAGAGAACATACTTCAGTTTTTGAGAGGCTGCTTCATATCCTGCTCTGTATTTTATGTCTGTATAATGCCAGCACCATTTAAAGGTGGAAGACATTTTCTGAAGAAGATGAAGGCTTTAATAAATATTTTTATTAAACCATAAGCAGAAGCTCATTCCTTTTATACAAGAATTTGATTAAATTACTTAGGAGTATGAAAGCCTTGTCTGCACGTTAGCAAACTTCCAAGTAATAGATTATCAAAAGAATAGTTAATTAAAAACCAAATTCACTTACTAGTACGTAAGTAGTTGTGCTGTTAATACTGATATACATATCCTTTTCCTGCTGGCATCTTGCTAATTAAACTCTTCAAGTAAAAATGACAGTGGGCTGAGCTTAGGAAGAGTGTTCAGCAGGACCCTGAACTTGCCTTTGTTGAATTCCAGATGGTTCCTTCCTGCCCATCTCTCCAACCTGCCCAGGGCCTTCTGAAGGGCTGCACAGCACTCAGGGGAACCAACCCAAAGCTCCTCCCAGCTTTGTGTTGTCAGTGAACTTGTTGAGGAGGCAGCTGGACCTTCATTCCAGTCACTGATGAATGTTAGCCCAGTGTTGAACACTGGGACACACCCCTAGTGACAGACCTCCAAGTAGACCCTGTGCCACTGACTACAAACTTCTGGGATCTGCTGTTCAGCCAGGTCCCAATTCACCTCACTGTCCACTCATCCAGTCAATTCCTGACCCTGTGAAGAGGCTGTGGGAGACAGTGTTGAAAGCCTTGCTGAAGTCAGGGTTCACAGTCCACTGCTCTCCCTTCATCCAGCCAGGGAGTTGTTTCATCATAGAGAGAAAGTGGGTTGGTCAAACAGTGAATCCATGCTGACTATTGCTGATCACCTTCCTGTCATCCATGAGAAGAGATGGCCTCCAGAATGAGACACTCCATTGCCTTTCCAGGGACAGAGGTCATGCTGACTGGACAGCAGCTCCTTGGGTCCTCCTTCTTGTCCTTTTTGAAGACCAATTGCTTTCTTGCAGTCCTCAGCCACCTCTCCTGATCTCCATGACCTTTCAAAGATGATCATGAATGGTATCACTTCAGTGTCTGCCAGCTCTCTCATGGCTCACTCAGCTCAGAGTCAGGGGATGTTGCCACCCTTCTACAGGCCCCAACAGAAAGTACATTGTCATCACAAGATGCTGTGCTGAACACTGATGGCATCTCCCAAGTTTATTCCATGGTGTATCTGCAGCTCACTCCATCCTCAGCTGTGCTTACACTCACTACTGTTTTTCTTACCTTACTCTTCAGTTTAACCAAGATGGAAACTTGCAGTTTCCTCTAGTAACGTCCAGTTCTGCCTGCACACCAACTTCCCAGACACATTTCCCTGGAATCTTAAAAGCTACTATGTCACCATGACTGGTGTTCTATATAAATTACTACTCAAAAGAATTTATCCAATTAGGAAAACAGGTAAAAATTACTAGCTTGTATTTTCAGTCCTAGAATTAGGCAGATAGGAGAAAGAAAACAACCTGTTTGCCTTCTACAAAAGCAGACACATGCCCCTCCTCTGCTGTAGAAAAAACCTGCCTGCAACTGTGCCAACCACGAGCAGGTGGCCATTGAAGTTTACAACTTGCCATGCGCTACAGTACTCGTCCCTCACACAGTGGGCTCTCCCTCATAGCACCACACACACACACTCATGCACTACTCATCTCTTCCTAGCACACATTTCTCTGATCACAACAGAATTTCTGCTCCCTGCCAGTCTCTACTGTCCAGAGAGGAATCCTTTTAACTATCAAATCAAGGGGGAAAATGCACTGCTGTCTTTCACAGAGTTCAGATTAATGAAAACTGACTTCTTGGGAAGCTATTTCAAAAAAGCAACTTAGCAGAGTCATGGGAACCATAAAATCAAACCAAAACCCTCATACATACTGTACAGTTGACAGCTCTGCAACTATGACAACACCCACTCACCTGCCCAACCTCTGCAGCCTTCTGGCACGGCACTCTAAACGCACAGATATTCAACCGCTGCACACATTTTTTAATTGGTGGGAATGTTTTATTTATGTCTTTCAAGCCCAAATACAAAACCAAATGCAAAAGGAAGGTGGCAATTTCCCTAATTTTGCAATAAAAAGAACAACTTCAGGATGAGAAGAAAGGGGAAGAAAACAGGCTCCTAAAGATGTATAATTGTTACCCAAATGCAAACAGTAAAATTCAAATTCTCTGCGGAGGTTTATATTGTACTTACGGAGTCAAAAAAAGAAAATCACCTAACACAAAATAATTCAGTAAAGTACAGTTAAGTGCCAAAATTGGAATAAAGTGGCATTAAAAAAAAAACTGAAGATTTTCCCATCTTCCCCAAATTATGTAAAATAAAACCCAACACCCTTCAAGCCAAATGAGGTTGTGAGATTGTTACAACACTGTACAGTACACTCATAATTAAGATTCTGAAGTTGTGGGCAGGGTCAGGCTAGTATACCAAGTCTCACTCCAAGGACTGTTAACACAAGATGCGAGCTGTAAGTAAAGTGCATGAGAGGAAGCCTGCTCAGCTAAATGGAGTAGAGGATCAGACGTCAGCGGTCACTCGCCAGAGCGGCAGCAGGCCCGAAAACCACACTGCAAATTCTGGCATCCACTGGCGGTTTCAGCATGAGGACCTGCACAAAAACAACAGAAACGTGAAAAGAAGGAAAGGCCACTCATTTAGATTCATAACTCTCATGAACTGGTGATTCAGAAAACATCTCATTTCTTACAATGCACTACACTTCATTCAGTACTGTGAAGTCCGAAATGCTGCCAGTACTATCACAGTGTAAAAACCTCACCTGGAACAGGTATTTTCAAGAGATTTTTGCTCCATAGCTTAGTCCCGCGAAGATAACACATCCCAAATTACACAGAAGTACCATAAGCAACAGTAAATAAGCAACTTTACACAAGATGCCACAGCTTCAGAACTGAGTGATTTTTGACAATGTATTTTTAATTCCCGTTTTTAAAATTCAGATGATCATTACCAAAGAAACCATAACCTTCAAAACTATGTCTGTGGTAATGGAAACAGTTTTTTAGCCTGGAAGTACTTTTTTTTTCTCCATGAACGCTTCATGGTTGGCCAGACTCTCGCGTACTCTTG
The DNA here is from genome assembly GCA_039654755.1 of Calcarius lapponicus. NCBI lineage: Eukaryota > Metazoa > Chordata > Aves > Passeriformes > Fringillidae > Calcarius > Calcarius lapponicus. The sequence goes on from CM077466.1 coordinate 15,994,248, forward strand.
ACTGGAAATTCAAAAACTAAAAACAGAATCACCTTATTGCTGCAGTCATCAGAAGCCATAAGGCTAAAACCGAGCCATTCAGAAAAAAGAATGAGTTGCAAGCACAGAAAGCACAAACCAACACTGTAACTCTACCCACCTCCACTTACCTTCACTTACTCCTTTCATGTAAAATCTTAAAGTGACCATGAGATAAGAAATTACTGTATTTATTCAAACAGGGTTTTATTTCCTGCAGCCATGTGCCTGCTTTGAGACCCATTTACACTCAGGCTGGCTCAACTCTGGCACCCAACAAACACTGAAGTGAGTTGCTGAGCCAACTCAAGCTGGTGAAGACCTAACCAGGACAACACAAATTTCCTCCATTTGTATGAGAAACAAACCAACAAATATTTCAGCTGTTTTTAATGTATTTAGAAATTCTAACAAAATCTTTTAATGAACCAGGGAACTGTGCCATAGCTGGCTTTTTTTTACCTCCTTCAACAGTGAAGCCATAATTCAATTAATTTCCAAGAATCTGGGGTCTTGAAAACAGCTTCCTACTTCATGCCACAGACCAATAAGCAATACTCTATACTGTAAATAAGTTAGATATATGAGACTGAATAAAACCTGAAACTGTAATGAAAGACTACAGTTACAGTATACTGAACTTTTCACTGGTCAATAAACTCATTTTCCTTTTCAAATCTTTTTATTCACCTGAACTAAATTTTGATCCTCCATGTCACTTACAAGCTAGAGTTTGAAAGCTTCTTCATAAGTCCTTTAGGAAGAAGACTCGGTGCTCCTGAGCAGCCAGTTTGGCAGAGCATGTTCTGTGCAGCATTTTCCAAGCTGTGGCTGACCTTCCCCAGCACTGCCACAGCTACACAGCACAGCAGGGATTCTGAAGCAACTGTCACATTTCTAGCAAAATGCTTGTTGACAAAACATGTAGAACATCCCAAAAAAGGGAATTCTAAGTATAATTTAATATTGTTTTCCATCATTTTCTTGCTCATTTTGTTATTCCTCATGCTCCTAACTGGAACTTACCAACTTCTAGGTCTGACCAATGCTCCATCTAACACTACCTCCACCACTGGCAAGAGCAAATAGTGTCTAGGGACATGATATAAGCCTATCATGCACACCTTTTGTGCTTTTCCAGCAACCCTAACTGTTGCAACAGGGGCACTGAAATCCATTTCCTTCAGTACTTGTTTATGGCTCAATTGTGCGTTCAGGTTTTTAACCTCTTTTTAAACCTCCTTCCACAATTCTCCACAGGACCAAGTTCCAAAAGTTCACTACACTGTAAAATTCACCCAGTGCCCCTGAGCGCTAACACTGCAAAATTTGGAGAATTACCTCTGCACATTCACCTCATCTACTGCTTTCCCAGTTCTGTAACAGTCATGTCCCCTTTCAGCCACCTCATTCCCAGATTGAAACATCCAGCTTTTTGAGTGTTCAGTTCCCTAACTTTTTAGAAGGCCTCTTCTGTATCTTCTGTAACTCCAGTGTATACTCCCTCTCAGGATGGGGAGACCAAGCCCATCATGCAGTGCTCCACATGTGCGTGCCCCAAGGCTTCCAGGACCATGCACAGCACCCTCTATCTTGTTCTCACCACCCTGACGATGGTAACATTGGTGGCTTTTTGGCTGCTGCTGCAAATAGGAAAGATCTCAGAATTAGCACCAACAGCTCTCTGAAATCATTATCTGCACACTGCACCTGCCAGCTCTGAATTCTGTTTCATGCAATCACAGTTTGATTATTCCCAGCCACCCAGACCTTCAACCACACATACCCTACAGTGAAGCTTCCAGAAATCAACAGCATCAGTACCATTACTTGAAGATCACAGAGCACCACTCAAAAACATAAAAATTACTGTGAGCATTTCTTACACCACAACACAAGGGAAATGCTGGGTAAGACTGATCTCAGCACAGAACTCTTGGGAGGAGAACAGGGAGAAAGTTGTCACCTCCCAGGTTCCTCTCCTGAACAGTGACCATTAAGCCCTTTCTTCCCTTTCTTCCCATCCTTTAGTTAGCTTTCAGTTTTTAAATTTAAGCCACTCTTTAATTTAAGCAACTTAAGATCTGAAAAACTTGGATACTTCTAAGTAAATTGGACCATCTGAAATGCTTTTATGTTCATTTCCCAATTTACTAGGCAATGACTTACAAATTACATTAAGCATATCACAGTGAAATTTCATCCTTCTTCCCACACTGCATTTCTTGCCCCATGTCTAATCTTCATACCACCACTAACTTTCCTTTATAGTCTGTAATAAAGAATTCAGATAAAAATGAAACATTCAGGGTTCAACCACATCTTCTGAAATCTGCCCACCCTGCATTCTTTCTTAGCATATATGGGCAATTCCCATCATTTGGAGGGCATTCTATGCTCTTATTCTAACAAGGTAGTAAGTATCATTAATGGTTGTTATAACAGTAAGGCTATCTGGGTTTGAGTTATTTATGGTTTGACGTGTCAGTTGATCTCCTCCATCATAAGTCATTTACCTCCTCTATAAAATCCCTAGTGCTTAGTTTGCTTTTTTTTTTTACATTTGGTATAGAGAGCAAAATTCAAACACCTTTACTTTTGATAGCCACGGACACTGGGTTTGTTTACCTGGCTTTATTTACTACCACTGACCTTTGGCTACATCTCTTTGGCTTTGTAACCTCTGACTTCCCCAGTCTTTGCCACTGACCTCATTTGGACTAGACTTAGTTTTAGAATTCTATGTGTTTAAATTTAAATGGCCTCTTTAATCTTGCCAAAAGAACACTGTCTCTTCTGTTTCCTCTGGACTCTGTATATGAGGTCTCCAACTCCTCTCACCTCACTGATTCATTAGGTTAAGCAATATGGTAACTGCATATATTCCTTTCATATTGGCCAGTGTGATGATCATTTCAACCTAACCTGGAGATGAATCTGTTCCATAGAATCACAGGATAGTTTGGGTTGGAAGGGACCTTTAAAAGTCATCTAGTTCCAACCACCTTGAAATAATTAGGCACATCTTCAACTAGATAAGGTTGCTCAGAAACCCCTTTCAGCCTAACCCCAAATGTGTCCAGGGATGACTTTTGCACCACCTTTCTGGGCAACCTGTTCCACTATCTCCCATCTTCATTTGCCCATTATTGCTTTCAGCACAGCCCAATTAGCAATGCACTGGGTACCTAGGAGGACACTGCTCCATACAGCAATTTCACACACTGCACACTTTGAGGACCAGCTGATGATCTGAATGAACTCTGACAGTTTTGATGGGCAGGTATAGCAAACAACCACTGGGTGTTTGCAGTGTCAGGTTCTGGCTCATGTAATAGAACATCTTGACAGGGATGAGCCAGAGACCATCACTGCTGGACTTAACAAGGAGCCCAAAATGTAGTCTTTTAAAACAACATGTGATGGAAGTGTGGGGAAGGAACAGTACATGGAGTGGATCATAAGAAATGTATTTCCCTCTATGAAAGCTTAGTAAGTGCTAGCAGTGAAGTGCTAAATTAAATGTGTTTTGGGTTCACCTGGGAAAGCAAAGTTAATCAGATTCTCATCTAACCTGCCACAGTCTCCGCTACTGGTTTAGTTACTTCTAAACTGGATTACTGTAATGCTCTTTACAAGCACATCTGATTACTCAGATGCTTAGGGGACTCAGAATAGAGGTGAGGGCTGTTTACTTGTGGTGAACATATAAACATATAAAGAGGTTTGGTAATGTATGAGAGGAGCAGAGCTATTTGATTACTCCATTTTGTTATGCGTACTAGTAGAACAAAAATTAGACAGAATTCCCTAGAATGAAGTTTGGCATTCCACTAAGAACACATGACAACACAGACCAAGACCACAGTAAAAGAACGTCTCCTGCCAGGGCAACTGGCTGCCACCAGCATATAATATCCTCCCAGAGATTTGTGAGTACACTGGTCACCTGCAGAATTTAGACTGAGACCTACACTTGGAACACTGTGTTCCCACAGAAGTCTGCACACAGTGGTCCATGAACCTTAAAAGAACTTGCATCTTGGCCTGACTGCTGAAAGACAGAGCAACTATGACCAGTGACTTTTAAATGCTGGAGAAGTGAATAATTAGAATCAAATTTTATTTCATTAATGCCCCATTGCTTTAATTACGGAACCTGAGGACTACATAATAAAAAAAACTCTAGAAACTGAATCATACTTAAATGCTGCAAAGAGCTACTGCTACAAAAATTGGGGAGCCCCACTTTTCTAAGGCCAAAGCTGAAAGCACTCCAGGCTTTGAATGGACACAGCTGGACTAAACAGCCTTAGGACAATAAGAACTTGGTGGCAAGATGTAACTCAAACATTAAACTCTTCTTGCTGAGTTCAGTGTGATCCACAACCAAATTTGTTTTAGGCAAATGAAATCAGCCATTAAAAGGGATGTACATTGACAGATTTGTTTTCAGCTGCAGCTGAGTGTTCCAGCACTGTGAAAAACATAAGAGATCCTAAACATTAGTATAAAAACAAAAAACTGAAGTGAAGTTAACAGTAAACAAACACAAAATAGATTTGGAAGTATATGCAAATCCATGGTTTCTGGTCATAAAAACTGTACCATGTTACTGGTGTGCAACAGCAATCAGACTTAAACCCAACTACTTCACCATAGCTGCTCTGCTTTTCTAGTCTTACTCTACTAAAAAGGTAGAACAGCACCTGCTGAAAATACAAAAATTACAACCAATGTGCCTACCAAACAAGCCCTCCACAAAGACATTCCAGTGAAGCTGGGTTGTGTCTAAGGGGTCCCATTAGGCTTAGTGTTGATAGGAAAAAAAATCCGAATATAAGCTGCAGGGAGAAGTAAAGCCCTTATTCATCAGCAGATGACAAAGTTGTATCTTTATTATTCATAGATGGCTAAATTCCATGCTGTTGGCTCCATTTTTTTTTTCTGCAAGACCAAGAGGTTTTCCAATTTCTGAGCCCAGAGTACAACTCCTTCCCCGAAAACAATACTGATAAGCTGGTGGGCAAAGAAAATTATGAAATTATTCTGTACATGCTTACAGATCAGTAACCTTGTGCAGCAGTTAGTAATACAATCTGTAAATGTGCAGATAAACAGCTTCAGGTATGGACTGATTTAAATGCAACAACTACTGCTTTCCCTAGTTACTTTAGAAATGCCAAATGCTACAGAAACAGCTGCTGTAGGAATCCTGCTGCCCACAGAACAGAATAACCCATCAGCTTCACACTGAACAGCCCTATCACAGTGAAGTTTGATTGAAAATGCAAGGAACAAAACCCAGACAAAACTGCAGGGAATTAATTTATAAAGGCTACTTTCCATAAAGCCATAAACTTCTGAGATGACATTCCTCAACAGATGTAAGAAGTCAGACCCTTACAGCCTCACTGTCCTGTGTACTCCTCTCTACAGGAATAACTGTTGACCCAAAGGCATGTGTGATGGTTTAGAGAACTAAGCAGAGCTTAAAGGCTCACAGATTCCAGCAGGCAGTAAAAGGAAGGAAATAAACAGGAAGAGGATCAGACAACTTTACAGAATGAACCAAAAATATTGTTTAAATTAAAATAATTTCTTGAGGATACCATGAAACAGCCAAGCTTTAAAGTGGTGGACTCATACACAGAACTGGGCATTGTAAACTAATACAAAGATGTTATGGTATATTTTATAGGGACAAGATGAAAAACAGAAATGTCTGAGGACAAATTATGTCCGGTCTTACTGACAGAAGCATAAACAGAGGAAAAGTAGCAAGCAATCAGACGTAAAAGGAACAGGATTCTAACAGGTCTTTGAAAACATCTTTAAATTCAACATAATGTAGGAAAGGGAGTCAGTGAAGGACTTTTAAAAAAAGAACCTTAACATTTTCAGATGGAAATGAAAGACAACAGAAAATAGATTTTTAAATGCTGTAGTCTAAACAGAATGCAAGGAAGTTACAAAAAGCAAGTGTCTCAAAAAAAAAAGCAGTGTCAAAAAAGTACATAAAGTGTAAAAATTATGGAAACAAGATAAGATTTAATACTTTCATTTCTAATATTACAATCCAATCCAAGTGCATCATCTTGTATCGATTTCAATGGACTGAATACCCAAATATCAGTACAGATTTACTTGCAATACCAAAGTTCCAACATCTGATACCCAGGCTGGGGCTGCATCTCAATCCAGATGCAAATTATTGAGCTGGAGACCATGAACTACCAGGTAATACAGTTTTGGTTTACACACAATTAGATGTACAGGCCTGTGAACTTGGTTATCATCTTCTTTTTCCCTTGCCTTCTGTTGCACTTACCTGTTTTAAATTCACACACGGAATATCAGTCACACCATGGCTCCCATCTCTAATGCTAGGAATGCTTACTGGACTTAACAGACTGAATTCCAGTGTGATAAACACTGAAAAGACTTGCACCATGAACAGAATTTATGCATTTATACAGATCCTCCTCCAGATCCATCCCCAAGTTACTGACTCAAGCAAAACCAGAAAAAAAAAACTGAATTACATTTTCCATAAGGACATGTGATGGTAGAATCAAAAGTATCCTATACCAAAACTAGTGCAATATGGGAGGTCTGCATGGAAAAACACACATCATTGGTTTCCCAAAAATCCCTGCTTTGGTACCAACCTAATGAAGCCTTTCTCTGAGGTTATGACCATACAGAAACCATACAGCTGCCTGGTTTACAGTGGAAATATGGACAGGGCAAGTGTGTAATAGCAGCTATATGGAGACTTACTTTCTACCACTATTAGTTAAGGGATACAGGCACTAAAAATTATTTCCTACATAATACTGTACTAGTGTTGCAAAAAAAACCCAAACAAAAAATAAAGGCAAAACTGATTTAACAGTCATAATTTTGTAATTAATCTGTGAAACTCAGAGCTACACAGACATTAAAAACAGGCGAGTTTTGTGGTTCTTTTTCTTTTAAAAAGTCCCTACACCGAGCATCACTCCCCAGAAAAGCATCACATCTTCCTAGAAAGACATTACCGTTAATGTTGTCACAGTAGTAAAAGTGTTCATCTTTTAGAGAGGGGCATGCAGAAACCAGCTCCTGCAGGCCTGCCCCAGTTACAGTGAGACAGCCCGAGAGGTTCAGGTGCTCCAGATGCGGCAGTCCTCCTCCCAGAGTCAGTGCCCTGTGGGGACACACAAGAGACGCGTTAGGAGCCTGCACCGCAAGCACTCACAAGGGCCCTGCTGCACCACCCCACCACAGAGCTGCTGCACCTCCTGCAACAGACACACCCCTAAGGAACCACTGAGCTTTAAACCTGGCACTTCTGTACTCTCTTTTAAAGGGGGATCACCCCTGAGCCACACAACAGACCTGAACAGATTTCTACAGAAGCTAACAATTCCTTAGACAGACTTTAGTGGGAAACCACTTTTTTATGGGTGACACCAGAGATGACCGACTATTTCAAAGAACTACAAAGCCATTCTTCTTCAAAATACCAATTATTTTGTCAGCTCTTCCAAGGTGATGTATACTCCTCATCTCACACTAAAACATGACACTCCCAAGTTCGGTGGGTTCTCCTTCCCAAAGTTTGACCCTTTTTTTTGTTAGACTTATTTTGGAATCCAAATTTGTGTTTTCCTAGGCCTGACAGCAGAGCCTCTCTCTGCCAACACACCATCTTATGGTTCAAATGTAATTCTTCAGCTTTCTCTGAGTGCAAGAGAATTTGGCTGCTGATTCAACAGGCACATAGATGTACCTGAGCAATTACTCCATGTGAACCTGCTCTCTTCTCTGTGAGCCCACAGAGTAGCCAGCCCAAGCTCAAGCAGAAACAAGCTCACTCACCTGAAAAAAACCCACCAGGCTTGAATCACCAAACTGCAGATTCAAGCCAGGATTTAAAACCAAAGATGCGTTCAGAGCATCACTGTACAAGCTTCTCCTGTCAGCAGGGAGAAGTAGAACTGCAGGCCACAAAAGCAGCTATCAGGTAACAACTTGCATGAAGTAAATGGACTGGCATGTGTTTCTATTAGGGGGTTTCACTCTCTTCCCCCAGGGTCTCCAAGTACTCTTGTGACTACAAGAAGCACTTGTTGCAACACACTCTCTGCTCCTAAATACATTTACCCAAAAAGCACCGATGGGAAACCAGCAATGCAATTAAACTCTTGCTGTGACTCAGTGACCAAATCTCCCTTTGCTCCCACACTACTGAGTCATGAAAAACCAGACCAGTAACCTGTAAAATACACACAGCACAACCTAATCAGCAAATCCTAATCCTAACAAAATTTGTCAGGACAAGTCCTCTGCAACACTTGAAGAGAAACAAGCTCCAACACAAAGCCCAGATATCTGAAGCATACCCTGAGGAAGGGTAACAACTGGTGAGTGAGTGTCAGAAGAATCACAGGAGACATCTGAATAGCTGGTACTTGTGAACATCAAATGGGGATAAAATCGCAGCAGACAAATTGGTGCCAGCAGCACCTCACACTACTCCTCAGTTTACTAGAGCAAACAGCACAGAAATGCACAAAGTCTTCCCACTCCAAGAAGCTTTAATTAATCCTAAGTGCTGCAGCACACCTGAGCAGGAGGCTGCAGGTACCCCAGCCTCATACCATTTACAGTATGAAGCAGTAACTACATTTAACAATACAAAGTATCAGTGGCAAATAGCAAACAGAAAATTCTGTAACTCATGAAGTCATCTCAAAGTTCAAGTCAAACATTTTTTCTCCTCCTTTAACTATTATATGAGGCTGCATTGAACATGTTGTTCTGCACATACAGAGTTATCATAGAATCATTTGGGTTGGAAAAGACTGCCAAAACTGTTAATCCAGCACTGCCAAATCCACCACTAACACCAACAAGTGTCACATCCTTTGAATACCTCCAGGTAAGCCACTTCCCATGGCAGCCTCTTCCAATGCTTGAAAACCCTTTCAGTGAAGAATTTTTTTCCTAATGGCCAATCTAAACATCCTCTGGTGCAACCTGAGGCCATTTTCTCTTGTTACCTGAGAGAAGTGACCAACTCCCAGCTTGACAGAGGAGACCAAGACTCCTTTCAGGTAGTTGTGAAGAGCAGGAAGATCAGCCCCAAGACTCCTTTTCTCCAGGCTGAGCCCCCCCAGCCACTCCTTAGCAGACCTCCAGACTCTTCCCCAGCTCCACTGCCCTTCTCTGGGTATAGTCCAGCCCCTCAATGCCTTCCTTGCAGTGAGGAAGATGGTCACTGCCCTGGTCCTGGGCACACTACTGCTGATACAGGCCAGGTGCCACCTGGGCACAGCTGGCTAATGTTCACCCCCTGTCAAACAGCACCCCCAGGTCCTTTCCTACCAAGCAGCTTTCTACTCTACCCTGGGCCTGTAGCGCTGCCTGGGCAGGTTGCGACCAAGGCCAGGACCTGGGACTTCATCTCATTGAACCATCAACTGGCCTCAGCCCATTGATTCAGCCTGTCCCTAAATTACATTGTTATCCAGACAGGTTAATCGAGATGTTACTCCAGTTTTACAGAATTTTAAGCATACTGCAGGCATAATGAAAATAATAGTGAATCAACACAATTCCTTAACAATAAATCACTAACAAGTCTAAAAGCATTAATACTGTCTAGAATAACAAATCCACAAAAATACTTGACTTCAGAAGACAGATATAAAAGATTTTACTTTTATCTCCAAAAGAAAAGCTGGAAAAATCTTTCAAGTCTAGTACTTCAACTATTTAAGAGGAAAAGATCACTTAAAACTTACCAGCAGTTTCTTCAATAAAAATGTTTCTACTGAAATTATGCAGATTCATCCCAAAATGGTCCAACAAATACAATCAGAAAAAATATCCTGCAGCAAAATAGTTTGAAAATGTCTCCTCACCTGAGAGCACGGTCTGTTATCTGGTAACAGCCTGACAGACTGAGAAACTGAAGAACTCGTGCAGTCTCTTCCTCTGTTTTTTCACTCCCAGAGTATGCAGAGTCTCTTTTCTCTGACTGTTTAGTCCTTATTGGTTTTCTACACAGTGCAGAGGACTCTGGAAGTGCTCGAATAGTTCTTAGTGCTGTCCCAGCACAACAAAACGAGTGACCGCAGTAAATCAAGTCAGTAGAAGCACAGTGCTGCTGCCACCCTCTAGTCCTTAACCCATAAATGTCTCTATTGTAGCACAATGCAGAACAATTAATATGGGATGTTGGTTCCATAAGACAAAATCCTTCAACATTCCTGTGTCTCCACTCTGCAGCATCTTCAATGTCAGCTAAATCATCTGCATCTAGCATCCACACATAAGCAGAACTGAAGTTTTCTGAGCCGTCAGGTTTAGTCCAGTGCTGCTCACCATTTCCTCCCTGAATGAGATTTTCATTGCTGATTTCATGCAAACCATTATACTTCTGGCTGGACTGCAGAGTAATCTCTCTGTTTTTCCACAAAGTCTTAGCATTCCTGTTCCTGCAGCTTTTCAGAATACCTCTGGTATGATGAGTTGATATGATACCCAGTGCTCTGGAAATCCTCTCTATAGCCACATCTGTAATTTTTTCACATCCAGACAGATCAAGGTGGCGCAGATTTTGACAATATCCAACTGAAGACCAACTGAAATCAGAGGGGAGAAAAAGAAGTGGTTTGATTGAGTGGTGGTGGTTGAGTTTTTTTTAGGTTTTGCTCAGAAATAGCTGTTAAGGCTAAAAGTATGAAAAAACACTTCACCAGTCAAGTACTTCTATTAATTCCCATTATTTATATTTATATATATATATATATATATATATATATATTCACATCATAATATACAAAGAAGCTACCCCAGACAGATTAGATTTTATACTCCAAGTGCTCTGTATATGCCTAGAACAATTATGTCTAGAGAAACATGAAATCATTCATGAATCACTAACAACTTATATTTCTCCAGGTACTGAGACTTAGAAGAAGTCCAAATTTGCTATATACTGAATAAATGTTTGAATAATAGATCAGACTGCAAGCACCAAATACAAACATAACAATTTCCAAAAACAAGTGCATTATACTCAACAGAAGCTACCAAGAGACAATTGGGTTACTAAAGATCAAAATTACTTCTCAAAAGGCTGAAAACACTGAACTAGCAAATTTCATCCCCCAAAAATACACCTGAGATTCCATTCTCAGTTTGAAGTATTGTAACAGTTGTAATTTCTAGAATTTTGAGTTTCTCAAGCATGACTGAAATGCCAGTGTACTTAGATCAGATATCCTCCTGTCCTTTTCCGTTTCTCCTAGGAATACTAGATGGATTCCTAAAACAGAACCTGTGTTTCTAATTATTCCAGCATTAATTAAAAATCAGACTTTTTCATTTTAACAAAAGCTTACTCCCTTAGTCTTACCTTTTTCAAGTGGAATAGAAATTTTATCTACAGTAATATTTTTATATTATTAGCTATAAAATTACGTAAGTGATTTAACTGACCTTTACTTATCCATAGTTAATGTTACTATCATTTACTTCTTTAAGTAAATTTACTGTAAGTAAATTTATATTAAATTTTAATTTATATAAATATTTTAATTTATCTGATTTTACTATAAATTTACTGTAAGTAATTTACTTCTATAAGTGATTATTTATATTCAGAGCAAGCCAAACTAATTTTCTGAGTTACAAATTGGAGTGTTGTAAATATGATGAGTGACAAATAAGGTAAATTTCACTAGATACTGACTTCTGAAAATTCTATGAAGCTTTTATTTCAAACAAAACTTCTTATACAAACTGCAGGGTGTTGCTACCAGCATCCATGCTGGTAAGATTTTGTGTGGTGTTCACACTACCTGACAGTACTACATGATGTAAATGCAGAACACTGAAATACCCGCTGAGTTTCAATACCACAGTAAGACCCACTGGTGCAGGTTCTGCATCCATACACCATCCCACTGACATCAGTGACATTTCTGCAGGCCTCAGGAACACTCAGGAATCCACAGACAATACACCTAAGCCTTAGAGCTTTGCCTATCATTTGAATGGAGTGTCTGAAATAGCAGTATTCCACACTCTAGCAGCTGTAGTAGGCCAAGAGAACTTCCTTAACTGAGCAACTCCATAAAAATCTATGGACAAGTTCTTAATACTAGAGCAAAACCACAACTATTGTTATGGGTAGGTACACACTGATAGGTAAAAAGCATTCAATATTGAAGATAGAGAATTTTAAATGGCCACTTCAAAGTTACATGTTTTACTTGATATTTTAGTGATTTGTTACCCTGGTGTAGTTCTTAAGTCACAAGTCACATGGGAGTTACCAATTTGATTTCTCTTTATTTCTTTCATTCTTGGCAATGGACTAAGAAATGTTTGAATGTTTCTGCCCCACACTCAAAAACCTAGATTTTAAGGTTTTTTTAAAGGAAACAACAATTATCTAACCTTTCAAATACAGAGTCTGAAATATCGGTTTGAGTGAGATCCAAATATTCCAAGTTGGGGCAAAGCTCCAAGATCTGTCTAACCTGAAAAAAGAAAGAAAAATAATCAGTAAAGATACAATCCACTAAGGCTGCACACAGTGTCTCAAGACAGCTTACAAATTAGCATTGTTTTGGACTGCAACCCACTTACACTCCCCAAACACATCAGTTATTAATTAAAGACTGCATAGCCACAATTATTATTGTTGCACAATTAAAAGTTTCAAATCACACACCATTTTGCTGGACACTGCAGAACTGTAGGCCAATACCAGTGTCTTCACTGAGGAGCCTACAAGCGGGAGGACATGATGAATTAGGCCATGAAGTAAACGTTTTTCCATTTGTGCTATATTAATGGCAAGTGAATCTTCAGCTGCTTCTTCTGCAAAATAAACCCAGAGAGAAAGAATTAAAATCACTAAAGGACTTGGAGAAATATTTACTACAGATTATGTACTGCTCAGGGCAGCCCGGGGCAGCTGTTGCCAAAAACTTGCTTTAGATATCAAAATACTGTCTCACAGGGCATTTCATCTGTCTATCTATCTATCTAGATAGATAGATAGATAGCTGTAATTTAACAGCTTAGGACAAATTTTAAATCAAGCCTAGAGTGCATCAGGATGCAAGATGATTCATCCAAACTTTCTGATGAAGCCTAGCCTTTACCTTCAGACACATCTCCATAACTCTTCTACCTCCTCTCATGTTTGCTCTTTCCTAGACAAATTGATTCCAGTCATTAAAATCAGATGCCTGCTTCTCTCCTACCAACCTCCATCTCCCTTTTTTTCCCCACTCAGCTTGTTTCTTACAGCTATGTCATCTTTAGGAAAAAAAGAACACTTCACCAAAATCAGTTTTACTTACCAGATTCATCTATGTCAGCATCTTCATCCCATTCCTGGAAAGCACGACTTTCATCTTTTCTGTTTTTCACCCATTCCTCATCAGGTTCAGTCTCAGTATCTGCTGCAGGACCACTGTACCAATCACCTAGTCACCACCACCCCCAAAAAGAAGAAGAAAAAAAAGTTAATAAAAATTTCTCACTGCAGCATAAATCAGCACTGAAAGCTTTTCAGTATACTGTGATCTGATTGAAGAGACACAAATGACTTTTGAATTTATCTCAACTAAGACTTGACTAAACCTTAAAATAATTGTTTGATCTTTATCCTTAAGCTTCAAAAGAGTCTTAGAACAGTTTCAGTACCATCCTAGAACTCACAGCTTATTATGCCTGTCTGAGACAACGCCTGCTGTCCTTACTTGCTTAGTAGGAACCAATATGGTCACAAAAATAAAAAAAAGAATCATGGAATATTTGGACTGTCTAGGTGCTCAAGTTCCTTCTGGTAAATAAATTACTCATCAGCTTTTAGTTTACCACTTGGTTAAAAAGATCTTTTCCTCTGAAATATCACAAACATACAGTTAACCAGTCTGGTTTTAGTCCCTGCACGTGAGAACTTGAAGATCACAAAAAACCCAATTCCAAAAGTATCCTACTTCAAACAGCTACAAAATACTTGTAACATACCTATGACTCAAATCAATACACCATCATTTTCTAGAACATCTGGCTGAACACGAAGATCAGCAACAACTCTGCTGTTTTAGCTGGTCGAGCACCCCTTCCCCCTTGAGGCTACTGCACAGGCATTTATTTCCTTCTAGTTTGGATATAAGGCAGCACTGGGCTCAGGATAAGCAGCTCTGCTGTCTGCCTTGATGCACACAGACTGAAAAACAAACCACCTTACTGAACCATCTCACACAGGGAACCCTACTCTTCCTAAAGCAAGAGCAACTCCTGTTGAGTCATAGCTAAAGGAACAATGTTTCTTCTATGAATAACACAACGACATCCTAATTGACTGTCAACCATGAAGGTTTTGGTAACATGTCTCATCATCTTTAATCCACCTTCATATTGCATAAGAAGCCTCAGAGGCCTTCTGTGTACTAGGAGGAGAAAAAAGTAAAAAATTTAACTAAGCCTACAGAAAAATACAATTCTTTTCCCCTCCCTGTGGCAGTAAATCCCATCTGAGAAGCTTCCACCCAGTTAGAGCACTTCTGTACAAACAACTGTAGTAGTACAAACAGTACATCATGAGCGCAGCTTCCTGTTGTGCCAAGCCAGATTTAGAAGCACTCATTTTAAGCAGCTGCCTATTACCTTTTTTTTGCTGCGTGTGTGCAGCACTGAATTATCAAGACAACTATGTTGCAAATGCAAATTTAAGAATTTGAATTTTGGAGCCTCTCTACTCAGTCTTTGGAAGCTCAGGAACCAAATTATTGCTTTCAGGAAGATTTACCCAAATTAAAAAAAAAAAATCAGACCAAGAAGTTATTTAATTCCTCTCTGCCTTGTACAAATTTTAGAAGCCATAAAGAATTTACTTTTTATGTATCTCTAAAGCTAAGTTATATAAACAGCTTTTTCTCCTAAAACCTTAAAGGCATACAAAATACTTGTTAAACAGCACAGACTTTCTCCTTTTACTGAACTACACTGACGTGACAGCACAGTGAAACCTGCAGTTCCATACTCCAGTGATTCTTTAATACTCACATAAATATGGACATAAGGCTACAAATACACTCCGATGACTTGTAACTAGCCTCACTGGAATAGAGAGTATTTTGTCTATTTGAACAGGTACTTTTGCAAAGGTCACACTTCTCAATAGGAAATTCTAATTAACAGAAGAGTTTGAGGGAAAAGTTTTAAAAAAACACTTATTGCAGTAGAAATTACTGAAGTAATACACCTAAAGAATCAATACTAAAATTAAACATTCATTCAATTTTGTTTGAAGCTTAACTAAATTGTGAGGAAAGATTAGACTCCACTTATTTTGGACTTCCTTTCTGCAGTTATGCATTTCATTTCCACCTAGTAACCTAAGCAAATTATTTTACTGATTTAAGTGTAACAGCAGCATTTATAATTCAAAACTCCTTAGATTATTTAATAAATCAGATGTTGTATTAGTGAACATATTATCAGCATACAAGCAAAAGAAGGGGGGTTTTACCTCAGTAAAACTAGGTAAGCTGGATGCAAAATGTGCCCAGGAGTTTCAACCAAGACAACTTCTAGTTTCTTAACTCTACAAGACTGATGTATGTTTTGGGGATTTTTCATGTTCAATCAAGCTTCAGGACACTATCCTTGTCAGAAAGCAACACCTCACATGCTCAGCTGTCAGGCTCAGCCTGTACTAAAACACTCTTTTTTTCAGGCCCAAAAATTCCGGTAATTGATGTCCTTTCAAAGGAGCTAAATGGAACTTACCTCTGGCCCAGCGAACAGGGTAAAGATGTTTCCACAGAGATCCAGTTTTAGCCAACTGTGACCATTCAGTGTTTACTTGACTACACTGACATAACTCTTGGGGATTAAGGTAACTGAAAATGGTCACCATTACTTCAGGAGGGAGATTAGTAATATTTGTGGTGTGCCCTGTTACTTCGGTTTCTGAAATACAGAAAGCATGTGTTAATTGAAGCACAGCCTCACAGCTTTAATAACAGCAGTGCAACTCACATTTTGACTTGAAAAATCAAAAAATATGTCTGAAAAAATTTTAACAACTGTTAAAGATAGGTATTGGTTTGGCTTTAAAAAGCTTTCACTGTAATGAAACACCTTGAACAACAACAACAAACCAGCTCAGTTTTCTGTTTGCCACTTTCTCATCTGGCTCATTCATTCAAAAAAAAAGTAAATTAATGCTACTCAACCACAGAAAGATGAAAGCCATACCTGCTATAAATGAAATGCTTTAAGAAAAATGCCTTCTGTTGCAGATGGTATCTGTACCTGGTCTGCCACATTCCCAGGAAACAGTACTAGCACGCAGAACCTACCAGCTGGGACCACTCTCGCTGGAAGCACTCAGCCTCTTGACTGGGACACAGAAAAGTTCATGCTCAACTCTTGGCACCTGGCTTGAATTTTATTTCTAGTTTTGGCTACTTAGCATTGACAATTTTAACTTCTGAATGGTGATGAGCCATTCAGGCTGTAAAGTAATAAATACTAAGATGAGATAATACTAAGTACTAGGTGAGAGACTAAAATTTGACCACTGTAATAAATACTTCAATGGACAGCAGTAGGAACTATTTCCAACAGCTCTCCCTGACCACCATACTGCAAAGAGAGCTGCAAACTATAACAAATTCAGAGCTTTGGTTAGTAAGGCCTTTGGCTGTTTTAAGAGATTTTTATTGGTTTTTTTCAGAAAAATTTCCTTGAAAAAAGTATTTCTAAAGGAGTTTTCAGGAGTTCTTCAAAACAGCAGGCTTTAGTAATAGTGGAGTTTTACTTCTAAAGTGCCTTGAACTTTTACAGAGAGAGAAGCATTAGATTTATTAGATTTTTGTTTTGCAAAGAAGCTTCAAAAGTGAGCATAATGTAAACTTTACCACGTCATAAACTATTGCTACTTCAAAAAATATAATTAAATACAGTTTCACTTGATGAATCAATGTATTTATTTGTACAACTAGCATGTTGCTGCATGAATTACAGAGAATTTTGCAGGAAAATGCAGTTAAGCCTGCACAGGACTGCAAGCTATTTTACTTTCTTCCCTTTCTTAAAAATTAATGAAAAATACATATTCTCCTCTCCCAAAGCCTGAAACACAATGATTGCAGAATTACTCTTGTCCCAAAAATTGCTATTCCAGCTAGATTTAACAGCAAGTAATGCCACAAAGCTACGTCTGTCACATTCATCTGTTAAGACTCAATAGTATTTCACAGAATGGACCATGATCTTTTCTGAAGGCTTCACCTGGAGGGCAGAAAACGACCAGTTGAGTAGTTCAGAGAAGTGAAGTTTTATCAAGAAAATCTGATACAGAGTAATTAGTCAAGTTTTTCTAATGAGAGCAGCACATCTTATCAACATCACAAACTCAGTTCTTGAGAGCTCGCTCTACATATCAGACTCACACCAGCCTTACACTTTTGGTACATTAACTCCCCTTTCTTGTGGCATCAATTCTTTTTCGTTAAGAGAGAAAACTCTAAATACTGACAACTTAGGCTGATTCAGGAGTCATAAAACGAGCTTGAAGTCTACTTTAGTAGTTATTTATTCTAAGTTTCACCAGAAAAGGTAATTGGAGATAAATGCAAAATAAGTACCCACTTTCAGAACACACATTTCCTCTGACTTATTCACATGCTGCACAGATTCATTCACTTGCATTACTCACAGATCCTTTCTCATTCCTGAGAGGCCCAGGAAAGTTAGGTAGAGGAGCTGGGAAGGTGAATGCTTTTAATCTGAAATATTGTCACTTGGATAACTATTCTGTGTTATTAAAACATCAACAGAAAAAGCTTACAAAGCTTACAAACCAAGAATGAAATGCAGACTCTGGAAATAGAAAATATAATTTCAATGGAAGCATGAAATTAGAAGTTAATTACATTTTCCATCTGTTTATTGTATCAAATATTAACATGGGAGGGAAGAGAGAAGAAGACTGTTGAGAACAGGTAAACAGTGAAGTATTATCTACCTTACAACCTGCCAAGATGCCCATATCAAACAATTAAGTTTCTGAAGTTTCAAAACTGGTTTGCAGATATGCCCATTTTATAAGAACTACTCTTTCTGCCCATGTGTAACTAGGTACATCACTAGGTATGTTTTTTAGATAAAAACTGCAGTTTGAAAGTTACTTTAATTAGATACTTCACCTTGATCTGCCTTCTCATCCACAGAATACTTAAAGACCTTCTGAAGCTCTTCTGCTTGATTCCACTTACTGAGACCTCTGAATTCTTCAGCCTCTTTCTGTGAGCAGTGCTGCGCAATTACTTTCTTCTTAATATCTTTCAGCTCCTCATAAGTGAAGTATTCCATCAACATTGGCTGAAAAACCTAACACAAAGGAAAAAGGGAAAAAAAATCTGGCGCTGACAGAAATAGTCAATAACGCTACACAGATCTACCAACACAGAATTTCCTGTTTCAAATTCTCTCAAAGTAAAACATGTCATGCATTAAGGGAACCTAAGTACAGGACCATGAAGTTTTAAATTCTAACTCCCTGCTTTCTGACAGAACATAGCACGGTATCAGGCAAGCTGTTTTAATTGTTTTCCCCACTACAATAAGGAAGGGATTAAAGTTGCTTAACCTATATAACTTATCAAGGTACTCACATGGAAAGGAAAGTAGCAAGGAAGAAAAACATGAGAAAAAACTTCCCATGGACAAACTTGAGAAGATACTTCCCAGTTTTTGGATACCCATAAATCATCAGACTGGCAGTACTAGTCTGTGTTTCAAATATAGGTCAGAAGCTGTTTGGGAGTGTCAGTTTGAGTCATGAAGCACTGGTTTACAGGACGTCTCTTTTCTCATTTAAGTTTTGCTACATATCCATTTAAACTACTTGCTGCAAAAAATCCTAACCCCAATGGATTTCTGTTATTAATTTTTTTAAGAATTAGAATTTAAGCATAAACTTCCTATATTCTCAGTTTCAGAACATGTCACTTTCCTGTCAGAGTAATGAACAATGGCATCACAGTCCTGAATGTAAATTAGCATAGCAATAAAAACAGAGAACTGAAAAAACAATGAACCTCTGAGCCAGTTGTCCCTATTCAGTGTTCCAAACCCCAAGGAAGATCTTCATCACATTTGAAGAAAATCTTTACCTACCTCCTCTTCCTCTTTCATGTGAGGAAGGAAATCCCTGGTAAAGGCCTCCAATCTCTCCTTCAGCTGTTTTGCATAGTTTAGCTGTTCATATTCATTCTGAGAAGAAAGCAAAGACTTAATGGTTACCCAATCTCATCCAGTCATCCAAGGATTGAACTGTCCAATAAAGCAGTGGTTCAAAGGAAAGCCCATTATGCCCTTCCCATGCATGCAGCAGGTTTGCTCTATTTCATGGTGAGAACGGGTTTACTTAATGACGCTGACGCTGTGTACTGGCCTGTTAACAGGCAGAGCAAAGATCCCATTTATTGTCTTAGCATATATGAATTCATTTCCCCAATCCCATTTTTACTTTGGAGCAAAGACTGAAATCTGCCAATCTACAATCACAAAGTTCAAAGTAGTAGCAGACTAATTTGCGTATTTGCATGGTTTGTATATAAAGTGTTCTACAATAAAACAGCTCTACTTGATCTTTTAACTGACTACATTTTACCTTAGTTATTCTAAAATTCTAACTTCCAAATTATAATCAAAATTTATAGTCAGACTTGCTGTACCGATTTTTACACTGGAAATTGAAAGAACTCTTAAATAAAGATGTAACTGACTTGTAAACATTCAAGTTCATCCAACCTCATGTATCAATTTGTTAGATTATTCTGAGTCACTAATAAGAAACTGGTTCTGAAATCTCCCCAGTAATTGCAACATACTGAAGTTCCTCCTAACTCTTACTTTGAATGTTGTTTTTCTTTTCAAGCTTCTACAACATCAAGAAATCCTGACTATTACAGAGACAAGATTAAGCCATCAGTTTAAATTAAACTAACCACTAAAGAAATCTGGTTTTGCACACAAGAAATCAAGTAACAGAATAACACTAGCATCCTATCAGAGAAGGTGTAGCACAAAGTCAAGTGTTAAATTTCCTTATTTCCTTCACTTCCTGATTTGTTAATGGGACACAAAACAAAATTTAATGTTTATTATGCATAGGGAAAAATCATTTGTAGAGTTCCCAAGTCAAAATGAGGCTTAGATGGTAAAACAGAGTCAATCAATTGCATATTTAGTATTTTTCTTATTGAAAATCTGTACCACACATACTAGAAATGTAATGTGGGATGTCAAATGACTACTGCAGACTATAGTTCTTACGGGACAGGAAGGAGGAGTTGAGTTGGGTACCCCAAGAGAAAGACATGGAAGAATTCAAAAATTCTGCTGGAGAAGAACTTTGAGATAAGTCGCTGTCAAAAAAGCTAGATGCAGAAATAACATTTAGAGTTCTTTGATGACTAGACTACTAACAGGACTGCTGAGCCACAGATTACTGGAAGGAGTACATGAGTCACAGAATAAAACAATGCTGCTTTTTTTTGTAAGTCTGGGACATCTCCATTTGTGACAACAATCACAAGAAAAAAGATCCTCAAGGTTTCCTAACTAATTAATAAAACCCCATTATTTCTATAGCCAGGAACTTCTGAACAGTTAGCCAAACAGTCTTTATATTTGATACCTCCCTGCCATCTCTCCAAAACACCTCAAATTGTACGGTGTAGACTGTCACAAAACACATCTCTGAACAGACTTTTTACTAGAAACTCAGTAATTGTGGTGAATGGCAAAAGAATTTGTGTTTTGAACTAGAAAGTATCAAAAAACCATAAAAGTTTCTTCTTCCTCCTTAGTTTCATTCATAAAGAATATGAAGAAGAGCTAAGGCAAACTAATATGTAATCACAGCATGTTTTCCTCAGGTCACAAATCTCTCATAGCCTACTTACCTTTACGTTCTTTAGCCCTTTCTCAAACAGGCTAAGCATCTCTGAGAGTTTGTTGTCCGAGTGCACATTGTACACTGTCCGGCTGCGCTGCTGAAGCAAGCCAATGATACACTCGTTTTCAATCTGCTCGTGCATCTTAAATTCCTTGAATGTAGCATAAAGAGATTGCAGCAGAGCTCGAAAATCATTGTTGTTGGAGAAGTTGGTCTTGGAAAGCTAGGAAAAAGGAAAGTTCATAAAAAAACAATGAAAATCATGTCAAACTCAAGTTAAATCCTTAAAATAAGCATCAGCTCCAAGGAATTCATCACTTCCCTTACTTATAAAAGGTAAACACCGTCAGTTTTTAACACAAAACAAAGCCATTAAAATCAAAGTTGTAGTTAAGCAACATAAACTAAATCTTGTAAAACACTGAGGTAAGCAAATGTAGAAAGCTTTCCTGGCAGAAGTCAATGCAATCTCCTCGGCCCAGCAGATTACTGACAGGACCTTTACCAATCCACATTTTTGTCCATACCAAAAAGCCATTAACATAGACACCTGAGCCCATCCTTAGGCATGTACTACCAATAAGGAATATTGAGTCCTACCAGTCAACACAAAATACATTAGCTGTTGGAGAAGGTTTCCAATGGAGCAAAACCCAACAAATCAAGACAGATCCAAATTCTAGGTAATATAGTGGTGCCATTTTTACATGTGTACAGTTATCATCAGCAACAATACATTTAAGAACTGCATTTTTCTTCAGTGAACGTAGAAAACCAGAGACTTTTCCATTCTTATGCTTTATTCCAAGTGCAGCTTCAAGAATCATAGCCTATAGCAGTATACAAGACCAAGCACTCTAAAAGTAGACTCCAATTCAGAAAACAAGCTACCAAAATATTCAAAAGTGGCTTACCTACAAAGACTCTGGAATCTATGAGTTTTACAAGAAATGGGAATCTGAGACATACATATTACTTACATCAAAAACAACTACAAATTGAGGTATGCAAATTTTTTTTCATTAAAAACCCCCAAATGTACTTACTCATTGTGACATTGCATTGCCACTTCCTGGCAGGCACCAGCAAAATGCAACTGAAACATGCTGGACACCTGCCAAATCCTTATGCAACTCCAAGTCAGCTGTGCATACTGTACATTACATGCTGTACATATGAGCAAAATGACTCTCACTATGGAAAGAGAAAGTTACTTAGCCCCAGAAGTCAGAGAAAACACAAGAGAGGTTTAAGAGGGGCTTTTAGTTTTTCTTTTTTTTGCCAATACTCCTTAGAACAACTACTGACAGAAGTCAGAAAAAATTGATGTCCATAACACACTATTAGGATTTGAAGCATATGTTGTTCTGTATTCCTAATGGGGAAAGATCTTGGCTTCAAAGGCCGTTTCAATCTCCCACTAGGCCCGGAGAATGCAGCACCAGAAGCAGTGGCACTACGTGAAACTGAGGGCTTGACTTTCCACACTGAAAAGCAGAAGGCTGAGCCAGCACAGACAAAGGGCACAGAAGCAACTCCTCAGGACAGCCTCGTCTCCTCCCAGCACCTGTGAGTCACATCTCAGTAACTAACTGGGGTTTCTCAGGTGGCATTTCCTTTGATTAAGGACAGTGTTGATACAGTTCATTCTACCCATAAGGATCCACAAAGTGACTGAAGGCAGTCTCCAAAGACCCTTTTCCCTCCAAGAATCCCACATGCTCCCAAATGCTTAGCATTTTGATTGACTTAAAGACTGTAAGCAAGACTGCTGAAGTGGGTAACAGGAAGGTTCCACAAATCTACTGTATTCTGCTGTTGGCTTTAAAAACAAATCATGAAAATGGTTCTCATAAAAAACTAGCCCCTTCTCATCATCTTGACTCAAAGTCTTTTCAAGACTCAAAATGTTCTGTTGAATCTACCTATTGTCATCCACAAATCAGGAATAAATAATCTCTGTGCATGCAATTTAAGAACGTCTGTTAGAAATGGATTGTTACAGAAGCCGCTGTAGCATGAAGCACTTGTATATTCACCTCTGCTACTGAGGCTTCCAGCAGATATCCAACAGATTAGGACCTATGGAGAGGATATTGAAGTTCAGTAACTATACTTGAATCAGAAATCACTGTATTAAAAAGGTCAGCCAAAGCTGAGAACAACTGGCTTTTCAGAGGACATGTAGCCTAGCAACAAAGTCACTCGGTCAGA
This sequence comes from Calcarius lapponicus, assembly GCA_039654755.1. Lineage (NCBI taxonomy): Eukaryota > Metazoa > Chordata > Aves > Passeriformes > Fringillidae > Calcarius > Calcarius lapponicus. Next base: position 16,017,478 of record CM077466.1, read on the forward strand.
CCTGTAATTTCATTACCAGGATTGATGAAGTCTCATGATAGGGGACCAAGACTATTAACAGACAGCAGCTACTCCATTCCAAGGTCCCCTTTTCACCAGCTCTAACAAGGAAAACTAGTGCAGGAGTTTAGTAGGGCAAGAAGAAAAATCACACACCCCCAAATTCAAAGAGAGAATGGTAAGGAAGAGGAAATGGACTGTATAATGGATTTTTTTTTGACTCATCAAAAATATAAAGCATGGCAAATGTGAGAACATGAACAGGTTTAAAATACACAGCACTAAACCACAGCCACCAGTGCTCAAGAAACTCGTGAGCTTTCTGGGCTTCTGAAGACATTAATTTAAACAGCTGTACCTTACAGCACAACTGGTTTTGTGTTTGGAATGCAAACTCTAATTGAGGAGCAGTACCACAAGAGCAACAGTTTCAGTGGCTCCTGAAATTTAAGAATTATTCATAACCCAAACATCCTGAGCAACTGTCCAAACAACAGTCAGTCCTGAGGATTGTAATGTCTGTTTGAAACACTTCAGAGACTTATGGCTGAGGCAGGGATCATCTAGAAGTAGCCAGGAGCTTTAAATTTACTTTATTTATTAAGCTTTTATTAAAAGAAAATAAATGATGCAATTAAAGCATAGCCATACTTGAAAAATCTTTGTAGCTCAGACAAGTATACACCAGCTTTAGGCGAGTGTCCACCTTATTGGACTATAACCATTATAGCCATTAACATGGTCAAGATGAAGGTACAGACTTGCAGCAACCATACATCTTTCATTACTAAAACACACTGTTTAATTTTTGTGCTTTAAGAACAAGATACCAATACTGGCAATGTTAACAGGAATTGCTCTTTAGACAGCGCTTCATGTTCACAACACTCAACTGAAATAACTTTACACTCAACCCCTGCATCTCCCTCATGGCTTTATTGCTTTCATTAAGAAAAATGAAACTTTCCATCTGATGAAGACATAGACATTTCTATCCAAAATGTTGTGAATAAATAAGGAAGCTCAAAACTGCTAATTAAATAACCAAATAAAGTACAGTATTTAACTTGGGTTTCTGGAAGTGTTTTATACATGTGCCAATACGGAAAAAGGTCTTCTTAGAAGAAGGAAATTAATTTTCCAGCAATGTTAGTTTACAGTGAGTAAACTAAAACAGTTTTTTCCTACTAACTACGCCAAAAATACATTTAAAGAGTGAAAACTGTTTGCTTCTTCCTTCCAAGCATACTATGAACGACAAGGAGAAAGCAGCAAAGAGGAATAAAGAAAAAGGACACTGCTCTTATCAGACTAGCACAGCCATAAGCAAAGTCTATGCTGCATGCTAACGTTCTCAGTTACAAGTATCTCTATTCCCAAATACAAGCTGGAAAACAACAAAAATTTGAGGAAAGAGAACAGGAGCAAAAAAATTTATTTTTCCACTCTCCCTACAGTTTTCACAAATTTAAAATGGAATAATTTCTCAAGGTTAAAAAGTTTAATGTGGCTAAAAACTCACAAGCTGCTTAATTTCAAATGAAAGTTTTCCCTATAAGCACGTGAAATCTGAACAACCATTAACTTTAAAAATTCAGTCTGGAAGCTAAAAAACTGAAGACCTTTTTTTCTTCCTGGTCTTATTGATCAATTGTTGTTCTTTTTCATGTGTCATCCCAAGTTACATTTTTGAGAGGTCATTCCTCTATATTCTGTTTTCTATGTATAACCACATCAAGACAATCAGCTGGTAGCCATAAGATATGAAATAAAAAACATAATATTCCTGATAATCAATGTAGACTAGAGTTCTACCACTAGTTAACTTACTAGATTTAAAACTAATTTAAGAAATAGTAAAATATTTTTCATTATGGAGCTGATAGACCATTCTGATTAAAAGAAAAAAGATATCAGGATAAATATCAGGAACGTTTTTCACCCACAAGGTGGCTGGGAACTGGAACAGGCTCCACGAGGAAGTGGTCACAACACCAAACCTGACAGAGTTCAAGAAGCTTTTGGACAACACTGTCAGGCACATGGTGTGACTCTTGGGGTTGGGATTCTTGCACAAGGCCAGGAATTAGGCTCAATGATCCTGATGGGTCCCTTCCAACTCAGAATATTCTATTATCCTATTCTACAATTCTATGAAAAAAAAACAACTGACTTTTAGAATAGAATAGCACCAGAAGAAAAAAGGAGCAGGCATTACCAGTCAGCTGTATCTTTTCACTGTTGTTACATTCTTAGGTATTAGCGCACTGCATATGCAGTAGCACTAAAATTCAAAGGACAAACCTGGACTCTGCAGAGGTATTTATCTCAATTTCAGGCACAAGAAAATGGAGGAACAAAATCCATAATAAGGTGTGCCTGTGTCAACAGCAAGAGCATGTGGTTTCATGTTATACTTAATCTGCTGGAAATGAGGGCGTGGGCATGGAGGAGGAAACACACCAAGGGAGCAGCCCTGCCTCTAACTGCACATTCCTGCTCCTTCCCTGCAAGATGGGCTAGCAATCATGCAGCTGCAAGATGAACCCCTCTGGTGTACTAATCCAGGGAGGAGCTCTGCCTTTTACTGGGTTCATTTTTCACCTGGCTGGAGCACTAGTAACACCCAGTCACAAGCCATGTCCTACTTAGGAATCCCCAAGAAGTTCACCTGATTCTGTCCCCAAGGAAGAACTCAGGCGCTGAGGCAGCCTAGCCAAGGAATGACTGTCCTCAGTGTTACCTCTCCTTGGCTTGCTCTTTATGTAAAGTATAGGAGGTGAACAGTAAGAGAATTAGCTAAACTGCTTCACACTCCCACCTGTTTTTGTGTATGAAGCCTTAAGCCAGGGGAGAAATCAGTTTTCCACCCTGGGCACTTTTCTTGGCAATAGGTCAACCCAAATAATAGCAATTAGTTAAGCAGGAAAGACAGATTGTGGCAGAACTCAACAAGAAATCCAAAGGTTTCAAATGCCCTTTTTTCTGATGTTGTCTTCTGAAGGCAATCCCATCCTCTGTGTAATCTTCTAGTTGTTTTGCAGCATCACTAAAGTCTTGAAACTGCTTTTTAAAAAACCCAACTACTCAAATAAAAAAACCCAAACCAAACAAAAGAAACAAAAAGCCCCACAAACCAAAACCAACCAACAAACAGCATAGAAGATTCAGGCACAAAAAATTACAGAATTATTTTGTTTTCAAAGAAAACTGGCAACAGGGAAGGTAAAACCTCACATTCTATTCTCAAAGGCTAAGATCAAGCTGATAAATGTCTAACAACAGAACAGTGAAAAAACCTCCTGTATTTCCATCTTCATTGGTGTCTTCCATATCAGTGTCTTGTACTATACAGTCACAGTCAATTTTGTCTAATGAACACCTTTAGATCAGGTTTTGAATCATGAAGAGCATTTCACAATGAGATATGAATAACAACATGGGACTAACTCAACTAAGATTTTCAGTGATGCAATTGCTACACATGTCAGATCCTCTTGGGATTCACAGTAGAAAGCACAGCTCAAGATGCACTGATAAAATCAGCTAAGCCTCTTTCGCCATGTGATTTCCACAGGCAGAAGCTTACCAAGGCTGGAAGAAAAAAGGATATCACCAGGTCTGTAGAGAAGAAACAAAAAGAATAAAAAAAATTTAAAACCGATTAAAAAGTTACTAAATACATGAGCTACAAGGGCCTTGAATGAAATAATGATGAACACTTGCAACTATGCAGTTATTTATCTACCTGTGTCACACTATTCTGCATGCCATGGAAGACTTCTTTCCTGGTTTATCCCCCCAAGGATACAGGTTCCTATTAAGACCTGCTTTTCTGGCCCTCTGCAAGGTCATACCTGAAGCTCCAGGAGTGAAATCTCCCACTGCAGTAACTCACAAAACAGAACCAGAGCAAAAATGTCATTGCACCTCTGCACCAGTCTGACTATAAGTTCCTAACACAAAGGTGAACACTGGAAAAATTCTCCACTCCAGCTTAATCCATCTTGGGCACTAAGTGCAAAAGCAAAAAGCCAAGTCTCAGGAATTACAACTTGCAGTATTTAATCAGCTAGAGCATATTCTAGGATAGCTGCACAAAACCTGTACTAACACTGATACACACTAATTACAGTTCCTGGATTCTTAAAAGGCATCAGTGTCTTCTTTTTTTTTTTTTTTTTTTGTAACACAGAACATGAGAGAATAACTTGTTGCAAAAGGACAAAGGTGGGTAGGTTACTGCTCTCCAGAGCAGACTGGGAGAGAAGATGAAAAATCAGAGCAGCGTGTGAAAGGTGAACAGAAAACTTTTCATATAATGCTGGGGCAAAAATAGTTAATAAGCAATCACTTGGGAGAAAAAACTGCTCCCATGTCTGGCAGGCAAAAAAAGATATAAAAGAATCTGGTAAGTAAGAAAAAATAGGTGTTTTGATAGACAAAATTCAAGAAATTATGAGAAGGTAGCAACAAGCGCTGGAAGTGTCCTGAAAAAAAGTGAAATTGCTATACAGCTCTGAAAAACCTCAAGAAAGATAACTGGTACAGCTCCTGATGAAACAGACATAGACAACACACTGCCTCTCTATCCCTGGATGCTAATGAGGAGATTTAATTTCCTTCTATCAGTGAAGGAATTTCCTTCCATCTTTTGCCTGCAGTGAAAGCATAGCCTGCCTAAGTTTGCAGACTTACTAGGACTAAACATCTGAAGTAGCTCTTTCTTCCTAAACATAGGTGAAAGCAGATGCTCAATGCTGCAGCACATTAACTGGGAATAACCAAAACCTATGAATTTCTAAAGAAACACACACTTATTTGAAGCAACACTGGAAAACGAATGGCAGTGTACTGAAATATTGAAAGGGGATTTCCAAAGGAGAAAAAAGCTTTGCCAACTTTTTTTATTAGAAACACAGATACACTTATCTTCTTGGAACATGCATTTTCTGCTCTCAAGGGCATCAAGGGAAAAACATTTCACTTTGAAACAGTAAGTCCTAAGTTAATTGGTCCAGTTTTTCAGATTTCAGTCCCCCTGGCTGCCAGAAAAAGTATGAACTTGATGTGCTCATATAATGCCCTGTCCAATGCTTTACAATGCCAAATCCACTCAATTCAGAGTATTTTTAACTTCTAAATGGTTCCTCATACTACAGATGACACAAGAAAAATCACAAATTTAGCATATGAAAACATTCCATTCTCTTCAGCAGAAGCCAAAGGTAAGTGCAGGTAACTTGAACAGAACAGCATTTAGACTTCAAATTAAGAGGACAGAGAACACAGATTATAAGAGAAGAAAAGCAATACTTTAAATCAACTATTTAACAGGCAAGGCAGATGACAACAGAAAAAATTAATGTTTTCTTTGCTCAAATCTGCATGAAAAAATTAACTAGGAAAAATATTTATGGCAATTAATTTTTAGCAAAGAGTCAGAAGTGTAGACTAGAAAAGAAAAATACTAGTTAAATATTTATGCAAGTTGAATGCATTCAAGTCACCCAAATATGACAAAATTGATCTAAATTTCCAGGAAGGACTAGCCAAAGCAATTACTGAACCATGAGAAATAAGTGCAGAGGTCTTTCTACAAAAGATGAGATCACGGGAGACTGAAGTCAGACAAACAAAAGAAGGACCTTAGATGCTTTTGCTTGAACACCCAAAGGTTTCACAATAAAGCTGAGCTATTAAAGCAGCTGTTCCCTCCTGCCATGGTTCATCCTGTTCCCTCCCATACTGACAACCTGGTTCTGGAGCTTGTTTGACCTCTTACTGAGCCAGTTTTACAGAATCACCTTTCGCTTCAGTTCCCCAGATGAACTAGCTGCTCATCAAGCAGCCAGACAAGCATAAAGGATATCATCAGCAATTAACCCTTCCAGCAGCAGCCAGTTATTACAGCCACTCAGTCACAGTATAGTCCCACACCACTTTTGAGAGGCAGACACAAGGACATGAGAACAAGCAAACACCAGTATCTTCATTAGTGATGAAACCATTTTTTCCTATTCCTAAAGCACCCTGAACTTGCTGGGCAATTCTGTATCACAAAGATTTGAAAACATGCCCTGGCTGCAGTAACTCCACAAGTGAGCAGGAAGTTTGAAATCCCATACTGGAAGACATGGTGTCTTGTTTCTGGGGAAGGCCTAGCCAAAATTTAATTGCAGACTGTATGTACACCAGAGTCTGCTACTTTAGTAGTCCCAATCTTGAAGCTATAAGAAGTAACAATTGGCCAGCACAGATTTGTTTAGAAAAATCTGACTTCCTTTTGATAAGATAACCAAACCACTTAAAAGGAAAATGATACATGTTACAGATCATGATCTCTCTAAGGTTTTTGGTATTGTTTTGCCTTACAGCAAAGTAACTGAGCCTGCAGGAAATCACAGGGTAGCTCAAACACTTGCAAACGGTGCTCTCAAGCCCACGCTACCAGTCTCCAGCCAAACCAAAATGGGATTTTCATTATCAGCTGAAATCTGTGTTGTTTCTTTTGTGACAGATACAATACTTTCAGACACAGCTAGGAAAGCTGGTATTACACCAGTGGCACATTCTCGAGTGCAGAAAACACAAGACCATAATGCGACAACAGAGACTGCCTCACTGGACATCAGCAGGCTGACTCGAACGAGCGCATAGTGCTCCATAGAGGACAGGAGCCTAATGACAAAAATGAAAGGGAATTTGAGCATCAGTCCTCAGAGAAGCATGGGATTAGAGGAGCACAAAGCAAGTATGCTGCTGTTAAAAAAAGAACTGCAGAACAACAAATCTGCTCTACTCGACAGCAGCGCTGTCCCATTCTGCACAAGATTTCAGGAAAACACAGACATAATTAGGCTGAGGTTTCACAGTAGCTTCAGTCAATCTAGCTGCTGGCTGTCACAGTCCCACTCCCTGCCTCCCACTGGCTTCAGTACCGATCTGGCCAGGGCTTGCTGGCAGCACTACATCAACAGAAAACCTACCCTGCTTCAGGAAAAAAAAACTGTTTTCTGCCAGTTTGGAGCCTGAGTCACCTCAAGCACTGATGGGAGCCAGAGAGGCAGGCAATCATAACAGCAGCAGTCAGATAGCTTAAACTGTTAGAGAATGGCAGCTTAGTTCTGACAAAAGCAACAAGTACACTGAGGTACAGCAAGCGTGACCCGCGTGATGGAGGAGAATGAATCCGTTTGCTCAAGCCAGAGAACACATAGCTAAGATGGAGGACAGGGCTACAACCGCAGATCAACACAAGATCTTTCTGAAAACGGAGAACGGTTCACTAGAGATGGGAAAACAGAATCTGCTCTATTTGTAGCAAAGATGACGTCAGGCATTAGGACAAGCATTTCAGTTATAAAGATTGTCTGCTGTAGCACTCCACTGCCTACAGGGGGGACATCCTCAGAGCACTTAATGAATTTTCTCATCATCAGAGTAGGAGACAGATTTAGCAACAGTGTGGATCTCCCTGTTAAACAGAATTCTAATTACTCATATTATCCAAGTCCAGGGCAGTGTATACAACACAGGTAAAAATGTCATTTAGGAATGCAACAAAGGTACAGGGAGATCTTCGCTAGCAACAGCTAAAAAAGCTAGGATAACTTTCCTATAGCACTAAACAGCTTAAATGTCCAGTTTACTGTTCTGTCTCGCATGAAGTCCTGGGAGAACAAAATAAACTGTGTATCTCTGTCCTAAAGCATTATTTAAGTGCCTACGTACTTTATCCATCAGAAACAATGTAATTGTTCTCCTGAGAAGCAAAAATGGCCGAGCCCATTTCACCCTCACTAACATTCGGTGGAATTTACTAAATTCAGACACTAGCAGCAACTATATTAGAGTGTACAGGGAACCCAATGAACACAGGTAACACGTAATTCACAAAATTAAAGAACCCTCAAGGTCAAACTAAACTTATCAAGAGCATGGCTTTGGAGATTACACTTGCCATGTAAGCAGAACTACAGACTTACCCAACTGCAGCATCACAATCACACAAGAAAGAAATTCAAATACTGGGAGCTTTTCTAGTGCAAATCTGACATTATAAAAAGTAACAGGCAAGGCACACACCCCAAGGTCTGCAACAGGGTTAAAGGACGTAAAACTGAACACTTTTTTTAAAAAGTGCCATTCCTTCGTGCTTGCCTTTATTCAAAAGAAAAGGGGAGTAAGAAAATTACTGTATAAAAACTGATAGAAAATGAAAGCTTATGAACATTACAAATTGGATAGTTTTAATAAAATTTTTCAATACTCAGGAAAGCCAGTAGTTGCTCCCCAGGAAGCTTTATCAGGCATGGTAAATTTGGTCAAAACTTTGTGGGAGGCTCAAAAAAAGTGACAAAAATGCCTCTCTAGGAACAAAACCCAAATGACTACAAGATCTGGATGTTTAAATGAAACCTGTTCAGCTGCTGTCAACAACACACTGAAACAGCTACCAGGAGTCAGTGGGGGTGTTTGTTTCCATTCAAATAAATCCACTCTGTTACGACAGCACAAATTTTTCTGCCGCCACAGATTAAGTTAATTACACATGAACTCTCAAATAAAAGACAAAGTGAAAGAAACTAGACAAGGTCTCCCCTTCTCTTCCCCCCCAGACCCTGTGGTCAGCCTGTCCAGTTAGCAAATCCTGCAAAAAGCATCTCTAGGTTTTCTTTAGCCTTTTAGCAAATGGAAGAGGCACACGAAAGGATCTGGTGAATCCCAGAGCAGTGCAAAGTGCCATGAGGAAATCGGGAAGCATGAACTCCCCCACGCTGCTGGCAGCAGTAAGCTATTGTAACTGCCTCTCATGTAACTTCACCGTTCTTTTAAATCTCTCTAGCCAATCTGGCTCTCCCAAACAGCCATTTATGCCCGGAGATGGGAGGCAAAACTTCTTGCAGCAGGAGCGCTGGCTGTGAAGTATTTGCCCAAAACCCTCCCACAACACTCAAAGCCGCTGCAGGGAAGTTTGCCTTTCAGGTGACACACCAGCCTTGATTACTTAACTACCCTGATGCAAGAATAAAAATTACCTTTGTCCACGAGCAAAATTACATCTATGTAAAATAAAAGCACGTACCTAGGGTACCTTCACACCACTGACCAGCAGAACGCTGAGCAGAGACCCGCAAGCACGGTCCCGTGCGCTGCCTGAGGGCAAGCACGGCAAGCACGGCCGGGCCGCGCTGCCCGCGCACGGAGCGCCAGGCCCGCGGCGGCTCTGCCGGGCTGCCCGGGCGGGGGGCGCTCCCTGCGCGGCACCGCCGCCCCTCCGCGCCGGGCCGAGCGGGACACGGCTCCCGGCAGGGCAGCGAGGGCAGCCCCAGCCGTGCGCGGCCGGGGAGCGGCACCGGCAGCCCGTGAGGGGCTCGGGAGCCCAGCGGCAGCGCAGGGCAGAAGTTACCGGCGGGGCCGGGGCGCTGACAGCTGCGCACTCCCTAAACGCTCCCTCCCGCCCCGGGGTAGCGGCGCGGGGGCCGCCCCGACCCGCTACCTTGTCGCAGTAGAGCCCCACGAGCTGCTTCATGCGCCAGTGCGGGGCGGAGAACACGTCCACCTCCTCGGGGAAGGGAGCCATGTTCTCCCCATGGAGCCGCGCCGTTCCCGGCGGCGCGAACGGCGGCGCGAACGGCGGCGCGAGCATCCGCACCGCGCGTGCGCCCGCCCCGCGTGACCGCGCCCGCCGCCGCGCGCGTGCGCGCTTGGCCCCGCCCCTTTCCGCCACGAGCGGCAGGGCCGGGCCTGCCTCAGTCCGGGCGGCTCCCGGTGTGTGGTGCGCTCCTGCTCGGCCGCGCAGCCCTTGGTTCTTGAGCTGCAGTGCTGCACGACTGCAGATCCGATGCCTTGGCAAGGCCAAGGTAGCGGCTTGCGGATGTAAAAAATTTTAAAGAATCGGTTAGGTTGGAAAAGAGCTCTGAGGTCACGGACTCCAGCCCGTGACCGAGCACCTTGTCTGCTAAACCGTGGCAGTGAGCGCCACGTCGTCTTTCCTTAAACACCTCCGGGGACCATGACTCAGTCACCTCCCTGGGCAGCCCATTCCGATGTCTAATCGCCTTCCTGTGAAAAAATTATTCCTAATGTCCAACTGCGAGCCTTCCCGGGAGCAGTTTAATACTGTCCTGTCCTATTGCTTTCTGCCTGGGGGAAACGACCGACCCCCACCTACTACAGCTCCCCTCAGGTGTTTTAGAGAGCAGTAAGGTCCCCCTTGGTGTCCCCAGGCTAAACACCCCCAGCTCTCCCAGCTGCTCCTCACAGCGCTTGTGCTCTGTTGGCCTGCTCTGGACGGGCTCCAGCACCTCAGCGTCCTTCCTGAACTGAGGGGCACAGAGCTGGACGCAGGATTTGTGGTGTGACCTCACCAAGAAAGGTCCTAGGAAACTTATTTGTGTATGCTGCAGCACAGAATCTGCACCCAACCCTTTGCATCATTTGTGCCAAACAAGTAAAGTTAAGTGTTTGTTTAACATCCGAGGTGAATGGACCAGAGGCACCTGCCTGTCCTACTGATCTGCTTGTGCAACATTTCAAAGTAAACAGGAGCACTGGGCCATGTTGAGATTGCACATCCATTTGACAAAAGTTGTAACTGTCAACCAACATGTAGTGTTGTAAAACTGTTGGCCAGCATTGCAATGTTCAGTAAATGTCACCAAAATACTTTGTCAAACACACAATAGATGCAGCAGGCCCTTCTGACTGAAAACTGTACAAGTCTATGTTGCAGATATTAAATGTATTAGAGCTAGCGAGGTCATAGGTGTAAGCAATTCATTGTAAATATGTTGAAATATTTTCACGTGAGTTTTTAGTCTGGTGTTTCTCAACATACTAATGTTGGGAATAAAATGCTGATAAAAGCAGTGAACTAAGCGGAAGAGCTCATGAGTGTTACTTAGCTGACACTGTGCACAATAATCTTTTTATCTCTTTATCTAAGGAAATTAGTCTTAAGCAATTGCAGTGCTAGGCGTTTCCTTTTCCGTGAATCCTTTCCTCCTCGAAGGACTTTTGAACACACTGACCTATTTAGCCATATTTGCAAATATGTACAAACCTCAGAAGGTTAAATTCTTACAACTTCGGGGTGGGGAAAAAAGCAGTTACACAGGAGGGAAGAAAGGAAGGCAAAGCACAGGTGTTACACAGCTGGCTAGCCAGCACACAGCTGTGCTTACTGCTTGGCAAGTGAGCAGAGCTCTGGGTTTGGGCTTGAGCATGTCTTTCACAGAGAGTGTGCCCTGGCACACAAGGGAGGAGGGGAGACCTTGTGTTACTGCTGTAGGGAGACTGATGCACTGAAGACACAAACCCTTAAGAAACAATGTTTGAAGTTCATTGCTTACAGAGGAGCTCGTGAATAAGAGGTTTTGTTTCCAGGCCTAGAGCATGTGGCCATACAGAATTGAGGTTATTCAGAAATTCATGCTTGAGCAGTGGCAGAGGATTAACATTACCATCTGTCACACCTTCCTACTGCTGGAACTTACCACTCCTACCTGATAGAAATAACAGGAGAGAACATGTTGGTTGCTCATCTTCTGGGGTTCGGAATGTAAACATATGCTGAATTTCATTGTTGTTTTGGTTAATATTCAGTTTGTGAACTACAGAATCTCCAGAGCAGATATACTGCCAATTTTCTGACTTCATGAGCAATAACGTCATCTAGGAGAGAAGGGACAGAAAGGAAGGAACAGTGATCTGCATCCATCATGAATTGCCAGACCTCAGGAGGCAAGATGGGCAGCCAGTTTGTGGCAGTGAATTGCAATACTACAAGAAAAATTACCTGATAAAGGGATTAAAATACTGAATTTTCATGGACTAGTTCAAGGGTAGACTTGGTAATTTTTTACTAGAATTTACATGGAGAGATGATTCTGAGGATGGATTCGTCATTAATGTAACAGAAAAAGATATCATGAGATTCAGTGACTAGAAGTAGACAAGTTCAGGCCAGAGCTAAGGTTTTACTCTCAAGGCTATCAAACCACTGGAACCCTGGAGGTTGCTAATTTTGCCCTCATGTGAAGTATTTAGAGCAAAACTAGGAACACAAATTTAAAATGGCTGTGCTGAGTCAGATCAGAGGCCCTCCTGGCCTGATGTTGTGTTTCTAGATGTTGCCAATGAGGAAAGGAAGCTTGACAGGGGTTGAAATGGGGATCCCAACAGCTCTTGGATCCAGTTCATCTGGGATTTTTGGCAGGTTGTCTGTTTGTTAGGGAACCCACATCTTCTTCCCCGAGGTACTGTGTCCTAACCTAGTGTGCACTTGGAGAAATGTTCAGTATCTGTCTGTATGACTTCTTAACTTATACTGCATATTTTAAGCAAGAGTTCTAGCCTTGATGCAAAAATCAGTGACAATTTCTGCACATTTCTGTATAGAAGATCACATCACATTCTGGTTTCTGTTATATTCTGAAATTACTGTGCAAAATTTGGTTGTAACAAAGTCAATAATAAAAGAAAATGTTCAGTGACTTCCATGACTATTGCACTCTCTAATCCTGAATCCAAAGTATTGGCTTGAAACCATTTGATTATTGTTCTGGTGCCCTATCAGCATGGACATAGAGAGGTTAGGAAGAGAAATAGAAAGAAAAAGCATTAGAGAAGCAACAGGAGTAAAGTACATAATTTCCTGTGTCTCCACCATATCAAGCACAACATTGCACATCCATTTCTCAGTAAATCTGGCTTTCCTGAAGACTCTGCTGCAGGTAGAGTCAACCAATTGGCTATCTTTTATCACATTTATAGCAGAAATCCATCATCAGGAATTTACTCAATGATTAGCAAGATTTTTCCCTCAGCAAAATCCACCAGCTGAGTATGAGTGCATCAACAGAAGTTTGACACTACATAAATAAGTACAAAAAAAAAATATATATTCACGGAGGCAAAGAAAGAAAGAAAGAAAGAAAGAAAGAAAGAAAGAAAGAAAGAAAGAAAGAAAGAAAGAAAGAAAGAAAGAAAGAAAGAAAGAAAGAAAGGAAAGAGAAGAACCAGCATGGTCCTCAGAAATGTGAGTGCAAAAATACTTGGAGGTTGAATTTATTTTTTTTTAAAGGGAAAAAACCCAATGTGGTTGTATTTGCAGCAGTATGTACCAGAGAATATTCTGAAGATTAGATTGCTTGGTGCCTTTTGATGTTCTAACAGAGTACTTAGGGGAAAGAACCTGGGGGAGAATGGCAGCAGAAGCTGAAGACATTTGTTCAGTGCACAGGATATAAGTTGTAACCCTTATGTTTCTCGTTTGGATTAATTCATGACTGAAAGGCAGGTTTTTTCACAAACACAATGCACATATCATGACAACAAAATGCCACTGTCACTGCCCAGGGGAGAGATGGAAAAAGAGCTGACTAATGATGTTACCCCTGGGTAAGATAACTCGAGGACTTGGATATTTACACTGTCGTTGCTGTAACTGAATATTTTAGTTTGGGGTTGTTTTTTTTTGTTTTGTATTGGTTTGGTTTTTTTTTGCTTGCAAGCGTTTTTTAATGGTTTAGGAAACTGTAGCACAGCAACGAGTATTAAACGAACCAAAGGCATCCTAAGCATTCAAGTGGTAAGGGGTTTTTCCTCCCTTTACGGAGATATACTGCAATTCTCTTCAGTTATCACCAGGTGGCCTTCAAAGTTTCTCGTTTTTCAGAAGTGGGGAATAGTTTAGAAACGAGGAAGTGATGTATCCCTGTGCTGCAATCGTTCCAGGAAATAGTTAGGTTATAGTTTCCAGCAAGGTTTTTTTTTCCCGCCTTTGTCTTCGGCACTGATCTGTAGCTAGAACTGAAAATATTAAATGTTCAGACTGCAGGTTTCCATTTAAATTGTATCATTGAACTCTCCTTTTTTATTTCTTTTTTTTTTTTTTTCAGTTAAGAATTTGGATTGTCAAGAATTCATTGTGATGAGCTTTTTTTCCCCTCTTTTATTTGTCTCTGTTCTGTGTATGAACAGCTTCTCAGGAGTGCAGGGAAAGAAATGGAAAGGTGAAGGTACTACTCCAAACCTGGAAAGTATTGTCATTGGAAGATGCTATGATTATATTAGACTTGTGAACCCTGCTGTTGGGTAAGTTTTGCTTGTTTCTGGATTAGTTTTTTATGTTCTGTACAAAATGGTTGTTAATCAGAAGCTTGATGTTATGCTTCTAGCCATGCTAGTGATTCTTTTGATCCCAACATGCTTGTAGCTGTCTGGAAACAACAAAATGACTTTGATGGATGTCATATTATAAGTAAAGTAGAGTAATTGAGGCAAGACTTTTAATTCTTCAATTCTTTATTTCACTTTTTTTGCCCACTGCACCCCACCTTTCTTTCTGTAAGGAGAACACACAGAAATGACAGGGATGGTGTTTTGGAAGTACCAAATCTGACAGCAGTGCTGGGAAGACCGGCTTTGTCTTGCATGTCTGTATGTCAGGTCATGTAAGAAGCGGAACACTTCACTTTAGAGCTGTCCTGTGGTACTGAAGCAACCTGTTTATCCCATCCACCTGAAAAATCAAATGCTAATCAACTGCTCCAGTGGGATTATGTGTGAGCTCCTATTGGTTGTACTAATGATACAGAACGGGAGGTAAATCACACACTTGGCTAAAATGAGCACTCTTCTGTCTTTCTTGCATTGTAAGGGCTTCGGTAAAAAGGAAGAAAATAAGAAGGACAATCTCCTGGAGTTCAGCCCTTTATTCTGCCACTAAAAAGTTGACCTAAAAGTGTGAAGAGGTATTTGCAGAGGGGCCCTATCTGGGTTCCAGTGGCATTGAATTGCTTTCTTTAAACAGGGTTAGATGATATTGCAAATATCACCTCCACTCCCTAAGCTCCCATTTTCAGTTCCTCTTGCAAAAGAGGAAAATAAAGGACTTAAAACAAATTTTTCCCTTTTAACAAAGGCAAAACAGTATGCTTCAGCACAATAATACTCTTAACCTATTAGAAGTGTTTTATTTTAGGCTTTTTATGAAGGAAAAAAGATCATCCTAATGCAAATAACACAGTGCATGAATTTCAGTGTAACAGTTCAAGCTTGCCAAATTTATAAACATGTCACAATGGAAAGTGGAAGTAAACTTTAAGTGTAGATTTCTACATTCCTACAATATATTACATAATATAAAAGATGTGAACTTAGTTTACAGTTGTGTAGGTAATCTGGTCATGCAATAGGTTCTAGATAGGTAAAGCTTCTGCAGGATTTAACAGATGCCACTTCATTTATATCTGAAGCAGGACATGAATAATAATACAGAATATGCTAAAATGAGCAACATAAAGGATAGTTACTGTAGAAATTTGAACCATATCATTAATTGATTTGGACTTTTAGAGATGTAAATGCAATATTCTGGAAAACACTTCTATATGTCTCATGTTTGTGATAGTTTTGTGATTTACTGAATTCTGGTTAATTTTCACAACATGATTTTAAAATTGAGAAGTGAGAACATGTTCATCAAAGTATTCTTGCTCAGGATAGCATGAAGCCAGGCAGGACATTAGGACTACTTTCCTGAATTTAGACCAAAAATGGTATTATTAAAAAAAGAGTTATGCAGCTGATTTCTTATAAAGTGGGGATTTTTCTCTTTCCCTTAAGTCTACAAGCAAATAATGTAATCCAAACAAAATGAAAATTTCATATTGCACAGGTGCAAAATAGATATTCTAATTATTAATAGCCCTTTCTGTTCATTGTCTGTTTCTTAGTTGCCCCCAGCTAGCTTTTGCAGACTTGACCACCTGGACAGGTTTTGCTTCTGAATTTATGCACAAATTTTCTAAAAATACTTTGCTAACTTAAAGGAAGCTAGCAAAACATGTATTTGCACTGCAAGATAGTTAAAACATAAAGATGGTTATAGGAATATAAGAAAAACTTTCCCACGTGTTAAAACAGAATGTGCAAAATGGCAATCAAAAGAGGCATTTTACAAAATGCTGTGGCCATGCAGAAGTGAGGAACTTGAATTAATATCATATTTGACACTTCCTAACACGAATACGCTAAATAACACAAATGTTCCTATAACACTTTTCTTCCATATTTGTTTACTTATAGTATATCAGGAAAGCTTTGAAAACATTTTTAACTAAATAGTGTGAAATTAATCTGACTTACTAGTGCCTACTAAGATTAGAAGGAATTGTCCTGAGCAGCAGGCCTTCCCAACCCTGTAGTTTCAAAAAGTCTTTTTGCCAGCTAAGAAGTTTTGAGTATCAGAGCAGAATAATCCTTTTGATTTACAAGCTGTTCAAAACTGGTGAGAAGTAATGAAAAAAAAAAGCAATATGTGAGTTAACCAGAAAATTACTGATGGATGCACCTGCCAAGAAAGATCTTAAGAGTTCAGTTGATCGTAACCCACAAGTACTAACGTAAGTGCTTTGAGTAGAAAGCTCTTTAGCAAAATGAGACCTAAGTATATACAACTGTCAGAAGCCAAAGTATTAACAGCTTGAAATCAGAAATAGGGTCCAAATTCTTTTATTAAGTAAATCTGTTTAAACCTTGAAACTACTGATCAAGGATCATATTGCATCACTGAAAATTTTCAGGTCAAGATCCTTATCTGCTTACAGTATATAGGGAATTTTTATATAGTTGTTGGAAGCATGACAAGAGATTTCTGTAAGAAAATCTGTGGTCTGTTTCCTGCAGAGCTCATCACACGGGCTCCTTTAGTGTCTGTGACATTCAGTGTCACAAAGCAGCTCCCTAAAGAACTGTACCAGCAGAAACCTTGCTGTATACGGACAATCCTAAATGAGCAAAACCCTGTAATGGCAAAGTTTGGTTTACTTATCAGGACTACTGTTGTTCAAGCTAGAGCTTTGCAATGACAGCTCTTCATGTTAGGAAGGCTGTATGCACATAATGTAATTATTCTGTTGTGAAGAGTGTTCCTGGCATAGACATTGTCACAGCATTATGTGAGGAAGGCACTGTGGACAAGTGGTGTTCCCTTCTTAGTTACTCCAGGCAGGCTCAGAGCTGTGACAGGTGAGATGCTGAAAATCCAAAGAGATAGGACACTTCCATCTGTAGACAGCCTGTCTTGTCCCTCCATGGAGGTTATTGTCCCCAAGACAGAGCTGGCAGAAGGGAAATGTTGGAGTGCACAGCCTAGCATCTTATTTCAGCACTCGAAGTGTTGAATGCTAACAACATACTTGTACTTCTTATAGCTACTGCATAGTGACAGTGTGTGTCCCTGTCACACAGTCCCTGGTCACTGTACTCATTCCAGCAAGAGAAAACTGCACAGTCCCAGGGCCTAGAAGCTGAAAGCATCTGTCACCATCATTACTCTACCATCAAAGCTTTTTAGCAACTTGTCCTGCATTTGAATCTGACATTTTAAGAGTAGTATTGCATTCCAGCAGCATTGGATATTTAACTATGGTTTATTTGAAATGGCGTTTTGAATCTGGAAAATTTTAAAGAAAGCTATTTCTTCAGTATTTCTGCAGTGTTGAATAGCAAACTTACTGTGTATACCATACCTACTAAGGTTTTTGTTGAATCATAATGTGTTTCTAATTCCACACTGTAAATGCTAATATTTTCCTTGCTACTTCTTCCTTATCTGCTGCAGTTATGACTCAGAAGACAAGATCTCTATGCTCTTCCTGAGCTACAAATTTTTTACCACCCTGACCTGTTTTCTGCCTTAACCTTATACGAATTTTAATTGGGGTATTTGAAAGACTTGAGAACATGTATCTTTCTTGCTCACCTTCAAAAAACAATTTTGCTATTTTTTTTAATTGACTACAGTGAGAAGAATTGTTCACAGATATGGGAAGCATTTAAAAATGCATTTGTTAACAAGGATCCTTGCAGCATTCTACCTAAGGATTATGAATTATTTATCAACCTCACATTTCACATGATTCCACCTAACAAGGTAATAATTTATGTTAATTGCCCTGTGACATACAACAGATGTTACGTGACACAGTTCAAGATTGACGAGTCATTCTGTAACTGATTTGTGAGTCACTCTTTTTGACCAGTCTGTAGTTTATAAACTAGACTCTGTAGCTTAAAAACTAGACTCAGACTTGATAGCACATTTCAATGTGTTTGGCTCCATTTATTTTATGCAGTAACTTCTCAGCAACGTCTCTCTTTTCATACTGCAGAGATCCCCCCTTTTTCCTGTTCTGCTGGGAGCTCTGCCATAGTCCCTGAACTTTCCCTTCTGCTTTTCCTTAAGTTAGGTGCTCTGGCTGCAAATGCTGTGCCTGCTATCACCTTTTGCTTTTACTCCTCACAGCCGTCTCATGACAGTGCCATGTTAAACATTGACACACTGAACAAGAAAAAGCAGAAGTGAGAGAGGACGTTGTTCTGTGCCAGAGAACAGTAAGGGTTTGATGCGCTGGCAATTGCAGAGAACCGTGGAGGTGCAAAAGATGTGTTGTGCCTCTGGCACAATTGTTCCTCATTTCTAAATGCTACAAGCTAAACCAACAAATACTACTGTCAACATGGCTTAATTCATGAGGAGTTCTGCAAATACAGAAATAACATCTAGACATATGGGGTTTTTTTCACACCATAAGCCAACATAGCAACGCTGAGAGATTTCTGGTGACATATATCTGGTTTATAAATATCTTCCTTTTTTCTTTTTCCCCTAAATCTGTCTGCTGAGGCAGGCAAAGCTAGGCCTAACTATATTTAAAGTAGGACTATATCCCTTCTCATCAAACTATTACTGTTCCTCAAGTCACTTGTGATCAGAATTTACACCTCTGTAAAATTTAAAAACTTGGTTCCTTTAAAGAGATAACTAACATTTCTGGTTATTAACTTGATTGTGAAAGAAATATCAAAAACATGTTTTCAACTGTTTTCAATACCCCCTAATCTCACTGTGTCCACACCCAAGTGTTGGTATATTTCTTCTCTATGTTTTTTTTCTAGTCTCTTTTCTGGGAAAATAATCAGCTACTAGTCAATAGCTTTGCTGCCAGAGGACGTCGCTACATGTCTGTGGGTGATACTCTCTTTGGCTACCTTGCAGATTTTCTGAACTGGTGTGGGCAGGCAGACAGCCCTGGTAAGACAATGAAGGCTATGTTAAACATTTATCTGTAAAATCATAATGGAGACCAACTGCTGTGTCCTGGAGAAACTAAATTTGCTCTTACCTCATGAAAAATCAGGGATAGCTTTACTGTCTTGTTCTCTCTTTTATCTTGTGGATATTTAAAAGTGCAGTCAGGGGAGCACACAGTGAAATCTAAATGGTCTTGCAGTGGGGATAAACCTCTTATTCAGTCTTCTGAACCTGGAGCTCCTTGCATCCCAGGAACAAAGTTAGAACCATTTCAGCCAAATTACTGAATCCTCAGAATGTCACTGTTTGTGTAAACTACAAAGGATGGAAAATAATTGAAAAAATACAAGAGCTTTCAGTGCTATGTCAAACATAGGTTGTGGGTTCAGTTAGTAATGCACAAATATATTTAGTTGCTTGCTAAAGTCAATTTTATAGTCATTATCATCTCTAATGGCACAAATCACATGCCTTCCTACAGGCCTGGACTACGAATCCTGCCCTACAATGGTGGAATGTGAAAACAATGCGGTGGATTCTTTCTGGAGGATTGCCTCAGTCACTGTAAATATTTTATTAATGCTGACTTCATACATCTGTGAGTGTGTCTAGGGTGGTTCAGGAAAACATTGCTAGTTCACAACAGATTTAAACCTGTAACTCTACTGGATTGTTTCCCCTGATAGAAATATACTGTTTTAGACTAGCTGCAAGTGTTTAGCAAGGAAAACTTAACATTCACCTTAGCTAGATAATATGTTAAAATTCTGTTAGCTTTGTTAATAAAAACCATATACTAAGCACAGTAAGCACACTGACTGTCTACTGATTACAAGTCCTAATTTGATAGCCTTGCTGAAAACCCTTTACTTACATATAAAACTCAACAGAGAATGCCAAAATGCTTTCTTCTTGTGCTGAAGAGTACTTATAAGTGTGAGAAAATAGCTTGAGAAGAATCATTGAATCAAACCATGGCCTGTTTGGTTCCTGTCCTTTTTACTTCAGTGACCTGCTACGGTGCTAGTCTAGTATTATTTTTGAAGTTCTGATAGTCTTCATGGTAAAATTCTTTCTTTGGTTACTGTTGTTTGCAATAAAATACCAAGTTACATGACAAATCTGTGAGATCTGAAAAGCGTTGTTATCTATTGCAGTATGCAAAGCTCAGCTCGGGGGTGATACAGGTCTTGCTGAATGGTTCTGCAGAGGGAGGAGCTTATCCACAGCCAGGGTAAGAGAACTGACTGGTTTCTGTCTGGAGTCTGTGCAGTGTGATTTTCTGTGTAGGGTTTGGATGACTACAAAAAAAAGAAAACCAATTATTTGGGTCTTCTGCTGTACAAAGCATGGGAAATGTGGCTGAAAGGACCTGTTGCATCAAAGTCTGCTGAGTTGTGGGGACAACTGTTAATTGTCCCTAGCTGAAGGGTTAATACATAGTGGATGGGAACAATCCTTTCAACTCTTGCATTTTACAAAGTGCTGTGGCAAGCATGGTGAATGCTCTGAAGGCTGCCCTACAGTCAGCCAATATACTGTGGCAAAATGTGTATGTCTTCAAAAAGATGAGTGTTAATGAAATTTCTCTTCAGGGACATGTCCAAATAGAGGATATTGTTACAAGGAGTGTAGCTTTTATCAGGCCTACCAGCAAACTTGGTAAGTTCTAAAGGGAAAGTATTTTTTCTCCATGACCAAGAGTGGATGTAGTTTGAAGTCTATTATTGTTTCAGAAAACAAAAAAAGTTTGTTGAGGAGGATAATAGCAAAATTGAGCTTCTTCTTAGTTCTTTTTATATTAAAGACGGGTGTATTTTTCCTGATTCAGAGATGTACCACCATGCAGAAGCTTATCTAAGGTTCCATTCAAAATTTATTGTAAAAGTACACCCTTTAGAACTTTTACTATGTGTCTGTAGTGACTGCTTACCTGTGGTAAGAAATGCATCCTTCATTACCTCAGCCACTGTCCTGTCCAAGGCAGATCAAAAAATTACATCTTTTAAAAACCCATAGAACAGTCTCCTCCTGTGTATTCACGAGGACTAAAAATAACCATTGAAAAGACAATTTTATCTCTGGATAGGAGAGAAAGAGGAACCATCTTTTCCAAAACACCGCCTAACTACTTACCTCTGTCCCCCAAAACATCCATCTCTGTACACAGCTTTCAGCTAATCACAAAGATTTAAACAGTCTTCTTGGGCTGGTCAGATGGTCAGCTGGGATCAAATCTTCTCCAGATGGTAATACCTGGCAGCAGGCCAATACCCAGAATCTATTCTAGATTCAATATTTTAGAAATTGATTCCTTATTTCTGCTAATTTACAGATTCCTTATTTCAATAACATCTCTCACACACATTAATTCCACCAGCTCCCTGGGTTGCCAGTCTGGTGATATTTTAACCAGTGAAATCACCCCTGGAACTCAGCTTGCCAAGGAGAACACAAAGCCAGTCACTCCATCTGTTTTCTTTGCTGTGTATCTTCTGGTCCATTTATGACTGAATTTGTTTAAGAGATCATGTTTGAAAAACCTGGAAGTTGAATATTAATAGCAGAAAGTAATCTGAAAAATATGCCTGTCTTCCTAACCATCTCCCTTGTCTGTTTTCAAGTATTTCAAAGCCCCTTTCAAAGTTTATTCAGTTTTAAAGTTTGTACACTTAAATCACCATTAAGTCACTTGATATAATTTCAGTTAAGATTTATTTCTCATTTCATGGCAAAATAACTTTGCTCATTCACACAGTATGAATTTAGTTGGCAGATTTCTTTAATAAAAGAAGCCAGTTCAAAAATTTGTTTTACTGAAGTCAGTTGTACATTGTTCCTTCATGGTTTCTGACACCTCTAGTTAAAGATTTCTCCAAATTTGGGAGCAAGCTTCTTTTTTTCTGGTAATAGCCTATGCATGACTGAGTAAATGAGTTGGAACCTTTATATTTTTGTTATATTTTCACTATGTGTTGGACAGGCTTGGACACCTTGGACAGAAAGGCAAACCTGCTGTTGCTGCTGCTGGTCTCTGGTCAGCTACCACCATACCAGACCAGAGAAATCAACTCTTGGTGTCTGTCCTCCTGTTCCACTTCTCCAGAAATTTGAAATAATGTGCTGACTTCATGAAGCACCAGTCACTGGCAAGCAGCACATGTCCTGTGCTTGCATGGCAGAGCCTGAAGGCCTGGGAGGACAGACCCACATTGTCCCTGCTGGTCACACCCAGGAGGTGGCAGCTGATGGTCCCTTCTTCTCTATGGAGGTCTCAGAACATTTAAAAGGGCTCAGAGACACTGTAGTGCTGGTACAGACATTTAAGAAGACACATGGTAGGCAAATAGCAAATTAGAAATCTATGGCTTTGAAATGCCAGCATCTCACAAAAATATCAATCTAGAGACATTAAAATCAACCTTTGGATTTCATATCCTCTTAGATTAGATATTATGAGGAAGAAGCAAAGGATTTTGATTTGTTTTTCCATTTTTAAAAGTTCATTCTTGTTCACTTTTAGGTGAATTCATTAACATAGAGGAATAGGACTACTTAATTTTCATGTTCTTTAGAGTTCAATTTTTTTTTTCTTGAATCAGTTTTTTTGCAGATTATGAAATACCTAATTTCCAGAAAGACAAAATCTCACAAGTTGTCATTTGGGTTGTGGATGATATTGAGGGACCAGATAGGTAAGTTATGTCTTCAAAATAAAAATTAGTTTCTCCCTTTTGGACCTGTCTTTAAAATTTCAGCTTATCTTTCTGTTTGATTGTATTTGCATAGTATTTAAAACAATGTCTTTTAGATGCTTTCATGAACACAGGAGACGCAACCTGCTTTCTCAGAGAGTAGAGAAATACCAGAACTAGAGAAAATATAAATAAATTCTAATATTAGATCTGGAGCCAACTCTTGGTTAGATGTGTGTGTGGATCTCAGACCCCGAATGAAGACAGAGCATGAACAGTTTTACTAAGAGTCAATCTGAATTTCAAATTAAGTGCTGATGAGTGATATTTCTTTCACCCTGCCATATGCATTCTTTTCATTTTCACCTATCTTAACTGTTTGAAAATTTGTAGAAGTGGGCAAACACCAACTGGTGGCTCTTTTTCTCTCAATAATTATTCCAGTAATAAAATGTAGGCTTTTAAAGTGCCTAATTTTGCTAATTTTGGTAATTTAAATAAAGCAAACAAGTAATAAACAAATATAACAAAACTGATCAGTCCAAACAGTTTGGACTGTCTGTTGTGTATGTTACCACAATGCTGTGGAGTCTACATATTAGATTAGCATTTTTCAGCCAGTCTCTCTAAATCAAAGAATCATTCCCTCTGGGAGTGAAAAAACATACAGATAATCTTTGCAAAAGTTCCCCCTTTTACAAAGAAAAGCTAAGACAAGCACTGAATCTTAGTTTATGTTTCAGCAAATGGATGCATGGGAGTAATTGTATATTTTTATTAATTGTTTTCTACAATTACTCTTTAGGTCTCTATATGATTTCTTTAGTCATGGGTATTTACTGACCAGCAGATAAGTAGCACTGGCCTTAATATTTTATGTTGGTGCAAGTTTAGAGGTCTCAGTAGGTTCTGTAAACTTTCTTATACTAACTGGACTATAAATTAAAAAGTCAGTGTTAGAAACAGGACCTGTGTTTAGGAATGTTTCTGGTTTTTTTCTCTCTGCATTTTTCTATTATTCAGTATTCAAGAGAGAGAACAAGCTTCTAACAACAAGTATAATTCTCATTTATTATAACAAACTTATTCTGTAATGACAGATAGCATCAACTTTATCACTACCTAAATAGTTTCCAAAGAATATTACAAACAAAACACTATTTTACAAAATTATTTAGGTCTTTTTCTGTCTAGTCAAATATTAAACATGGGATTATTAGTGAATAGAATCTGAAAATGCTACACTGGCTGAAGCTAATCTTCTAGACTCAGTAAACTGTGAAAAGGATAAATTGTGAAACAACAGTAATGTAAGCAAATGAAGCATAAAGAGCAATATACACCATTCTTCTAGTGGTATTACAGAATTCAGAAGAGGCAAAGTAATGGGGATTTATTTTACTAATTCCATCAAGTTCAGTGAAAAAAATTATATAACAAAAGATCTGCAATAATATTGAAATACTTCCTCACAGAGATTCCTGTGGAACTAATAGTGTAAAGACATTAGAAACCAGGCTGAAAACTCTTGGATTTGATGTCACTTGCACTGACAATTACAAGTAAGTGAAAAGCTTTTATTATTATTATGCTGTATTTGCAGAAGCACCTTATCTATTTTGATTCTTACTGTGCAATACTTAAGTGCCATTAACGTCATGTCTTCAGGGGGGACTGACGTGTTTGAGGGATGATGTCACATTTTTCAGATTTGGCATTTTTGATTGTTTATTAAGCAAAACTACATCTTACTGTATGATTGAGTGGAACATTGTACTTACTCAATGCCAGACACAGAAGATGGCCTCATGTACTTGGATTTAAAATCTAAACAACAGTTAAATACACTATTGAATGTCTGCAGAATTATCAGTTACTCAGAATAGGTTTCACAGCTTTAGTCATTCCCATAGATTTTAAGATAAATTTAATGAAGGTAAGATTCAAACATGATAGTACTGTGAATTTGTTTCATTTTTTCATGTTTTTTTTCCTCAGTTGTCTGCCTGAAAGGTGCTAAATAAAATGGTATTTTCACAGGTCTGTAATGTTCTTACTCTGCCTGGATAATCCTGATCATTCTAAGTGTGCCCTTGCATCGTAAGTAAAAGAAGTTCAGCCTAGCCCAGTGTCATTACAACTGAATAAATTAGGCAGAAGTCAACAGATCCCACCTCTACCACCTGTTGTATATTCTCCATATGCAATGGTCTGGAATTTGTTAGTTACTGTGGATTGAATTAGCAGTTTCTATTCACAAATTGTGCACAGCTGTCTGTGAGCACCTGCTGTTCAAAATTAGGTGTTAATGGGTTCTCATTGATCACACAGTAACACTGTATATCATTGATGATATGAAGTTTGTGCATATCACTGTTCTGATATAAAATCTATTACAAATTTGAAGTTGCTTTCATTAATATAATTTCTTGAATAATCAAAGCATAGATCAAATGGCAACAGATCTAAAGGACATTTCTCCAACTACTGGAATTTTCAGTTCTAAATTTTGAGGAAGTTTTCTTTTTATCTTTCATTTTGTGTGAGACTTAATCTTTATATTTTGATGTATTTACCTTGGGCCAGTGAGTTATCTACAAAGAAAACAGATTACATTCAAGACATAACTTCTTAATTAGCAAGCATTGCTCCCAAACTCCCTACTTATCCATATTTATCTATATTATATGAGGAGCATTAAGTTAATTTATTGTGTATTTCAGTGAATTTACAGTAAAGAGTACTGTTTTCAATTCTGACTATGTTTCATAATCTATATGCTGTTGCATATATAGGTACACGAGAGACTTGAACATCTGAATGAGAACTTCCTCACTGTTTGGAATGTTGTAGAATATATCAATACATAAACATTGATTTGCAGTTATATTCTTCTTATGGATAATCCATGCTTTATTTCTTACTGTCCTTTCTTCCCTATTCAAGCACATGCAAATTTTTGTTTGTTAATACCTGTGTGATATTGCAATGGCAACTTCTGCTGTGAGAGTCCTGATTTGCTGTCCCTGGTTGTGGCAGCAGAGAGGTGCAACTCCAGCTTGCCTGCCTCTGGGAGGGGCTGTACCTGCATTCATGCATTCAGGGAGTGTTTCATGCAGTACAGAAAAGGAGGTGGACATCACCTTCTGTAACATATGTCCAGTTCTTGGTACACACAGAGAAAGTACAAGAACAAGAACATTCCCTGTTCTTGCTGGTCATTAAACTTTTACTCACCTTGCAATGCAACATGTATTCCTGCATGCAAATTATATCCTAGCACCAGCATATAAATGTTATGCAAATGGTGGGGTTATAAATACCACTGATAGCTCCAGACCTCTAGGGAGTAGATCATAGAACAGACTTCCTGTTAGGGCTTTGGTTGGTTACAAAAGGCCACTTGCACAGTGGATTAAAATAGGGTTTCCTTGTTCTGCAACTGAATGGTCACCCCAGGACAACATGTCAAATGAAAATACAGTTATCCCCTTCAAAATAATAGCTGTGAACATAGTGACAATATTAACAAACTGGAAGAAAGAGCACAGGACTTTGAAAAATACAGTATTTTATTGAGCTCTTGACAGAAGGCTTTCTCCTCTCCCAGGTTTTAAATAATTTTCCTCAAAGTTTTCTGATGATTGTGTGTTACTCAGCTGAGGAAGCCTGGATAAGAAGGTTTTTGGAAACCATTAATGTGTTTTTCCTTTCAGCTAAGGGTGAGCATGCAGTTCTGCAGTATTGCCACATGGCGTTTGCAGTGTGTAAGCAGGGCAGCAGCCGCCCCTTCCCTCCCATCCATGTCGGTACTCACAGTAACATAATCCCTGGTGAACTTGAAACACCAGCCTCACCCTCTCCTGGGGTAACTCCTGAGCAACTCAGCCGTTCTCATCCTCCTTAGGAAGAGTTTCCTTGCTTGTTTCCTTCATGAGCACTGTATTCCATCCTCTATGCATGGCACTGTAATGTTTGATTAATTTCTTATCTATCCCAAATCATAATGGAGCTTCCCAATCTGAATGCAAAACTATCATTTCCTCTCCCTGAAATTTAAGTAATTTAAATACTACAAGCCAATGAATACTTACATTCTTCCCAGAATCACTCAATTCTCTGCAGTAAATAACATCACCTCCAGAGAAACTAGCTGTCTTTTCAGAAAGAGCCTTAAGCAGATGGATATAAATGATTTGATGATTGATTACCTTCTTAGGTACCTTTTCTGTGTTCTGTGATGGTCCATGAACTGGCTGGGGGCTGGTCAGTGGGGGTATCACTAATTGGAGAGGGTATCTGTTAGGAAAAGTTTCCTTTGCAGAGTCGGTGCTCTCAGTGTTCATACTTCCACAGTAAACAGTGGGACAGGCATGCAGGGGGTCATGCATCCCCTTTCACCAAGGCTGGTTGCTATTACAAGGCTGAGAGCTGCCCTCTCAGCCTCCAGAGAATAATGTCCTGAGCCCAAAAGCATCAGAGTTGGACAAGTGACTTTTTATGTCACCACAACTCCTGTTACACGGGCATAGCAAAGGAGAGAGCTCGGCCAGGGTAGCAGAGGGATGGCCTAGAAGGTGCTGTAATGTGCCTGGGGCTTCTTGCATGGTTTGGTGCCCCTTAACTCCTCTCCAGACTTGAACGATGTTCCTGCTGAGTCACATTTCGACTTCGGCTTGTTAAGGTGACACCCTGACGTTAGAAAAAACTTGTGAGCAAAAAACACCCACTAGATGGCAGAGATGGCTTACAAATGCAAGCAGGAGGGAAGCCAGATGCAAGCTGTTAGTGGTGGCATGGATTACTTGCATTATTGCAATGTCAGGGAGACCTAGCAGTGGATCTGGGTACTATTGCACCAAGTGCTCTGAAAATAGTCCTCCAGGACCACTGCTGTCTAGAAGAGCACTATAAAATCACAAGCATAAGGCCAGAGACAGCAAATGGATGTGGAGAGACAAGAAGGCACTTGTGTGAAGGTAGAAAGAAGAGTTCCCAGGGTTTTGCAAAGATATTCTGTTTATAGAATCATGACAGCCAAAGGGAATCTGTTGGCAGGCTCATATAAAGAAACTTCTAGCTTAGCACTTGGGCCACAAACTTCACCCTTGGCAATAAACCCCTGATATTTAAAAGAATCCTAACTCAGCTCTGTGCTGTGAACATCCTGTTTGTTTTCTCTTCTTCAGATCTGCACCAGCAGCACAAAGAAGACCTATATCTTCAGACAGAGGAGGCAGCTGGAACAAGCTCATGTTTGTTTCTTTTGCAGGCTTTTTGTTCAGATTTGCTTTAGTGTACTGAGTTAATTAACTGAATCTATATCCTCTGTTTGCCTTAGCTTTGCCTTGGCTATAAATTTTGCTTCAGCTGATTTCTAACTGCAGTTTCATCCTACTTTTGGGACTGCAAAACCTGCATATTAAAACCTTGCATATTAGATACTGGCTTGTTTCCGTATCAAAAATTATCCCACTGCTGATAAAAAGCCTCACCCTTCAATTTCTTTTTCTAGAAAAAGTTCGTTACTATTCCCTCTTATCTTTATTCTCCAGAATTAAACGAAGACTAATACTTCCTGTTCGCATATTTCAGAAAGAAAAATGATACTGTGCATACATCACCCACAGAGATTACTTGTTTGTAAAACCATCCTAACATCTGACCTTGGAAACTAAGTGACTGATTGTCATGTTTTGGGAAAGTGAAACATAAATTTAAGTGGGAGAGATCTTAAATTGCTCACTTGATAAAAGATGCAATAGGTAAGACAGTGGAAAGGTAAACTCATTTTCATAAGTGGTCCAGTGCTTGGGCCAAACTTAAAAACTAGGATACAGCAAGATTCTGGGTGCATACTTCCATGCAGTAATTTAACACATAATATCAATTGCTTCATCATCTGCACAGCTGTTCCTCAGCTGGCTGTTTCCTGGCCACTGTATAGCAAATAGTCAGAAATACCAGGTCTAGAAAGTTCCACAGTTTTTCCAGCACAATGTGATTTATGGTATAACAAATTCAGATAAGAACCTGCCAAGTCAGACATTGGCCTGCTTGCAGTGAACTCAGCTACAGGGTTCAGAACACACTGAGGAGAGAGCAGATGCCATCCTGGAGGTTTCTTGGGTTACTTGTGTTAATTCCAGTGCTTCAGCTAGAGGCTCCTCTAAACTATCAGGACATCCAGCTACCAAGATGACCCACAAATCTTCAGAAAACTAGTCATTCTACAGAGAATAATTGAATCTAGCTATTTTTTACACATTTTGTGTTAGCTTCTGTATTATTTATTTGTGTTTGTATTGACTGGTTGCCAGGAAAGTTGGAGAGGATGTTCCTGTTATCTCAGTGAATCTGATTTAAGGGTCCATAGTAGATTTACATCCTTTCAATCCCTGATGCAACTGTATCATGTTATATGTTTGAAAGATAAAGTATTTAAAATATGTTGTAGTTGCTTATTTGTCTTGCTTCCCTGCCTGTAATAATCTTTAATTTGGTTTTAATGCAAATCTCTTTACATTGCACACTTATTTGGGTTTGTCTACATCACAGGAGGGTGTAGGCTCCAGCCTGAAGGATTTTTGTATCTGTTTCAGACACAAAAATATACTGAAAGTACAGAAGTACCGAAATCAGCAGTTACAGACCTTTAAAAATCTGGGCTGTATTATGCCTCAAAATTGTTCCCTATCTGTGCTATAACTTTAGTTCTTTGATTAGTTCCTTGAACATCCTGTTCGTTTTTTATTGTTTTGTTTCATGTTTTATTGCTTACAGCAGCCACCAGAGTAATAAGAAAGGTTTCTGTAACACCTCAGATAGCTAAAGGTATCTGAGTCACACCTCAGATAGCTAAAGCCAAGCAATTGTGATCAAGCTTCTATTTGCCCACAGCAGATCCTATCAGTTCTGTTTGCCCACAGCAGATGATATCAGACACATATTGGGCCACAGGCTGTAGAGACTGTGTGTGTGAGGCTCCCAGGTGTCCCAGCCATCATCAGGGCTGGTGTGTGCTACTGGCTGACCTGTGTGTGAGATCCAGAGAACAGCTTAATCCCATTAACCAGCCATGTGCCTCTTAGGCAACTTCCAGCAACAAGCCAAGCATCCCAGCTGGCCAACTTTTGCTTTCCAGTTTATGAGAGCTTTCCAGCCTCTGCATGTAATTGACTCCAGCAGCACAGTCAGTGCTGGCAGTTATACATGGTACCAAACACTCTGTAGAAAGTGCTAAATAATCTGTTTTGGGAAAAAAAAATATTAAGTAGGATAACTTCACTTTAAACAATTGAAATTATTTAATGCATAGCCTTATGTCAAAAACAACACACTCAGAAACTCTTAGAGTGTTTTCTTATTTCTAATGTTCTTTCCTCTTTTCCCATTACTTCAACTCAGTAGCAATGACAGCAATTTCTTTTCTAATACTTGTTCACTAAAGTGTCTCAAACTTGCTTAAAAACTTGAGAATATCTGTAAGGATTTTTAGCCAACCAACTAATATAGCTAGTAAAAAAAAGGCAACAAGGAGAAGTTCTAGATGCATGGGTTTCCTGGGACTTTTAGAGGCAGCAAATTTCAAGATAAATGTGAATCATTTGTTCTGAATTTAACATAATGGTTTTAATCTGTGCAAAGAGCAGTGTGACTGGTGTCTCAGAGGCTGAGGGGCAGGAGTGTCAGCAAAGCAAGAAACAATGAGGCCATTTGTTACTCCCAGAGGGAGGGAGAGACATGAACATGACTTTTTTTTTTTTATTATTTCTACAACTATAAGGGTGTGAATAGCACTATTTACAGATAGATGTTATACTGAAGTGGTGACTATCAGCCAGGTAAGCCTGTGCTATGTCTTGAACACTCAGGAAATGCTCTGATTAGCAATGTTTAATGTAAGAGCTGTGCCAAATGTGGCGAAATCATACTGTCCAAAAGACATCTGCCCTTTTCCTTAAACTCAGTCAAGCCTGGGGAAGTTCACAAATATAGATTCAAAATGTTTCAACCATTCATATTTGTACTAGCAGTACTACAAAAACAGCTGTCTCCAGATGTGAATTTGAGGGAGAAAATGTTTCAGATTAAAACAATATGTATATCACTTAATTTTGAGTCCTGTTGGATGCCAAGATCCCGTATAAATCTATTCATATCTAATTACTTGTGGCAAATGAAAACATCAGGTACAGGAGCTTTACAAGGTTTTCTGCATTTCTGCAGACAGACCTGTGGAAGCTACTGAGAATAAGGCAGTATTTCCTGCTGTGCCCATTTTGTGGACCATGTAAGAGCTCAGTTATCTCACATTCTTCATTCCTGTACAGAAGTTAATATACTCTTCCCTCCTACTAACCTACTTTTTCTTTTTGCTACATGCATTTCAGTCATTGGATCTGACAGAAGCTGAACTCTAATTCAGAGCAGTTCCTTTTTCCAGCATGTATATGCATGCACACATATACATCTGCTCACACCTGCTCGGCCTATTTTTAAATGCAAAGTCCTGAGTGCTCTGGAGTAAAAAGTTATGAGAATAAAGCGAGGACAACTTGATCACCTCTCTGCCCTTTTTATACTGCCGGTGTTTATTTTTGTCATATTGGTCTCGATGTGATATTCAGCTGACATGACTATGTTTTCAATCAACAGTCTTAAGTGTAGTGAAATGTGACCTGAAACCTCAAGAATTTGAATAATACTTTTTGTTCCATGAAAGCTAACTCTTTTTATAGCGTTCTTCTCAACTGAATTACCTAGAAATAATTCTGATGTATTTTGCTTCAACAATAGTGTAAAGTGGAAGAAGAGTGCTTTTAGCAGAGCCAAGAAGTTTGGTTTAAAATAGCTCAGTATGGGGAGGCACAGTATCTTAATTTAGCCAAATGTCAGGGTGGCTCAAACACTTCACAAGTTCTTTTTGATTTTCAGGTTTTTCCTAATTCCAGCTTCTGCCCAGTCTAAATTTACATGCAATTTTATGTAAGAGGCAAAGAATATAATCTGTCAGATTTTGTTTATAATCTGCAGCCATTTGATTTCCTAGCTTCCTGAGAATTATGAAGGCAAGCTCAGAGATCCTCACTCCCTTACAGCAGCAGCACAGTTCCAGTGCAGGCTGGCAGGGAGGCTGGTGCAGGAAATTGGAGCCTGGGAGGGTGGCACGAATGTCCCCTCACCCTGTGCCAGAGGGCCCGTGCTGCTGGCAGCCCCCCTCCTCCTACCTTCTCCCTGTTTCTGCAGCTAAGGTGAACCTGATCTCCATTCCGATGAGCTACTTTGTATTTTTAACAAAATATGTGAGCAGAACATGATGCTGTTCCTGTAAGAGGAAAACAAAGGTGGAAATGATAGTGTACATTTCCTCCCAGCAGCAGGCAGTGCTGTGGAAGTGATGTAAGTGGTCTCTCACTTGTGGCCATTTGACTAGGAATACCTGTGGGCTGTGGAAGCAGTAAATGTGGTAAATTCCATAAGTGCAGACAGAGAAGATCCTCCAGAATTCCTCCAGTATGCCTGGAGTATCTTATGCCCTTAGTTACAATACTTAATAAATAATTAACAAAGAATCTAAGTACCATAGGCAGAAACCAGAATTATAAGTCAAGATTGTGGTGAATTCTGGGTTACCAAACTGCAGGAAGATTTTTTAAATTTTTCCCTATTTGCAGCTGGTAAAGTCAAGAGTGCTAAAGAAATTACAGGTATTCTATCTGCTACATTGTGTCAAGGTACAGATGTGGAAAAGATCCTAGATCACTTTATGCCATTCTGAAGAGCGGCAAACAAAGAAGAAAATGAATAGAAACAAGTATCCCGTGGAAATTTTAATCTTCTGATACCAAGTTCCAACTGTAGGAAATGCTGTCCTGTGTTGAGTTCATTTTTACTTATCCCTTTGCTTTGATGAAAGGTACCAGAAGATCCAGAGCTGGTATTTCCACAACTCAGAATGTATGCTCTGGGCTTTCGCCCAGAACTTTCTGTCACTACTGCACATTAGCAGCGGCTTAGATGACATATATCACTTAACATATATCACTACAAAAGCAGTTAAGGACAGTAAGCATAACCAATAGTCTTGTAAAATGCAGCATCAAATCCCAGACAAATATTTCTACACATGTATACAAATGCATATTTTACATAGCTGTCAACTAGACAAGATCTTTGTCAAGTTTTTTGGGTTTTGACCTTTGAGCCATCACACAAAGCCTTTACAATCCAGGCATACCTACCCTGTATAGTTCTTTTAGGAGTAATTGTGCTATTTACACACTCCTGGATTTGAAGAGCCTAATTCTGTATCAACTTTGTTTCCTTGGCTGCCTCAGTGGGATGGGAGACTTATGGGTATTTCTCTTCAGAATGTGTGAGCAGCATAACAATTAGTACTGGCTAGAAAACAAGCACTCAGTTTCGTGAAAGTTGGTAGGATTACTGCATGTGCTTTTCCCCTGCACTAAATTAAACCTCGAAAAATGCTTTGCCCAAGAAAAGTTCAGCAACCTCACCAGAAATCATGGTGAGATCCCTCACTGATAGGATGCAGCCTTGGTACAGCTCTCGCTTGCAAATTCAACCATCACAACTGTTTAAATTTTTTATAAATTAAATATGTCTTGAGTAAAAAGCACTTTCTTCATATCCTGATTCAAGTAGAATTAATGAGTCATTAAACATGGGCCTCCCACTCTTCAGAGCCGGGCTTTAAACAATATACTTTGGAATGTGTTTTTCTAGCTTGCCAAGGAGATAATTTTCTGGCATATATAATAGAAAGGCATAACAAAAAGTGGTGAAGGTGATACCAAAGAATGAAGCAACCTGTTTCCCCAAACTGTTCTGGAGCTACTCCACATCCTTCCCCACTGGAGCAGTGTGTTGGTGTGTAGGAGATCTCTTGGCATGTTGCCTCGTTCCTTGACAAAATCAATGTGCAAACCCCTGCTATGACTTTGTTTTGTTACAAACGCAGCACTTTGGCTAAAGAAAAAAGCAATTGGGAATTGCAAAATACAAGAAGCAGCGCTGGTGGCAGCAGGAAATTCTTCAGGAACAGCAAAGCTCAGGATGCACCTGTAGAATTGCCAGGCTCTCCAAGAGAAGCGGAAGGAGCAGATGGGATGACACTGAAGAGAGCCAGCAGGGGAAACAAGCACAGAAATGAGAGGAAGACACTTGGTCCGAAGAGGGAGAATTTTTTGGACCCTTTGGGATCTTTGTTTACAATGAACAAAGAAAAAAAATCAGTAATTGGTGTCTGTTCCCCTGTCTGACAGAGAGCAGCACCGTCAGTGCTGTCAGGGCTCCAGCTGGCAGCAAGAGAGCTCACGCAGCCAACACACACAGAGGCTGGGGCTGCTCAGACAGACAGGGGACAGGAACCAGGCTCTGCATGTCTGCATGGAGAATGATCAAGGACTAGCTGCTTCCAAACAGCCCTGCCATGGACATGAGCTTTGAATGCACATCCAGTCATATTGCATTAATTTGTAGGGCAGTCAAAGCTGCAGTGCAATTTGAAACATCAGAGCCGAAGGACAGATGTCACCACTTCTGAGACTGCTAGGGGTGTGTCTCTGTTCATGTCAGTGCATCTCACCAGTTGCTTGATTCTGCTGAAATATATGACTGCTCATACATCACATCCTAGAAAGAAACTATTTAAAATGTGTCATTCCAGTGCTGTTTCAGCACAGCACTACACCAATGGAAAAGGCAGGAAATTAATTCAGGTATCTTAAGCTCTGTTATTGGCCTTGAAAAGCTCTTATTTCTTATGCTGTCTCCATAGCCTGGTGTGAAACAATGTCATATAAAAAATTGGAGGTAGTTTTCTATGGTATGTTTGGTAGAACTTTTGTGATTTGGAAGATTTTTAGAGAAATTAATAAATATAAACACAAAATTAAAAAGCTTTTCAAAACATCCCCGAACCATTAATTGAAGAAGAACTTCACAGGAAAACAGGCAAAAAGGAGCAACCATCTATATGAAGATAAACATACCTTACCAGGCAATCAGAAAGATTTTGTAAGTTAATTTACTGATCAGGAAAACTGAGCACTTACTGATAACAGATTTCTTCTCAATGCCATAACACAGTGTTTGAAGAGGGGAAAAGGTAGTTTACTCCCTATCTTCTTTTAGTTGTGATTTCCCATGTGAAAGTGAACACATTTGGAAGGACACAAATTAGGACTCAAGGACTCAGAGTCCATAGCTTCTGCTTTACCAAATCCCTAATGGTAATGATTTTTTTGGGGAAAAACCCTAATCCCTCCTGACACAGCCATGCTGAAACTCTTTACCCCAGCTTCCCTTATTCTCATCAATTTCTTCCAAAAATACTGATCTAAGAGGAAGCATTTCTTTACAATCTTTACAAAATCACGTGGATGGGATTCAGAACCTTATGAAAGTCTGAACACCACAGCTCTCCATGAGACACTTCTGTATGCTATAGCAACAAATCTTCCAAAAGAATATCAGAAAGTTATCTAGAAAGGATAATTTCTTCTACTATCTAGAGAGCATTGTCAAGAAGATGAAGCTATACTCTTTTTCAGGGGTGCACAGTGAAAAGACAAAAGACAATGGTCAAACTCTGCAGCAAGGTAAATTCTGATTAAACATGAAAGGGGCTTCCCAAAGAGGTTCTTGACTCTTCATCCATAGAGGGGGAAGAAAAAAACTGAAGAATTGAAGAACACCCTGAGTAACCAAATTTAACCTTGTAGTTAGCCATGGTTTGAGCAATTGCTGGGGCCAGATAACCTGCAGACATCCCTACATCATTCAGTGATATTTTAAGTTTTCCAAGAATGGCAATGACTAAATGTCTTCTTTCTGGAAGGGCCTGTCCCACACAGTATTGTCCTCTTTTTTATTTCATGACACTACTGCCTAACTGGAAAGACAGCATTTTTTTATAGCATCCTTAGCCATACCCAGAATTTTAGCAGTCATAATGGATTTATTTTAAAACCTGATGCTTAGCATGTTTTATCAAGAACACTTAAAATTCTAATTTAGGCAGCACAAGTAATAATCTGCAGCATGTTGCATTCACAGTCAGCCGTAAGCTACCTGGAGGTTTCTCTTACATGTAACTGGCTTCAGCTCTTTTCTTCAAGGAAACATTAGCTAGTTTTCTATCTGTCTTCAATTCCCTAAATCCCAGTATCTTTGGGATGATAAAGTTCTTTAGTTCCACTAGTTAGTCATTAGAAAACATTCTGCAAATCCTTATCAGGAAATGATAGTTCCAGAAAGTCACAGCTTGAGGCACCTCTCAAGGACAAGAGCAGCTTTGCAGTGACATAAACCCACTTATCCTTATGACCCTCAGATATGTCTCCTCTGGGACTTGGATTCAACACATGTGCTCAAATCAGTCTTTGCTGTGGGGTGTCATTTGCTGCCCCAAACTCCTGTGTGAGTGTTGTAGGCACAAAGACCCTGTGAGACATGAGAACAGACCTTGCCAGTGAAGAGAATGTGAAGTTTCTGAGTCACCTCTGCTTTATCAGTGTTCTTTGAGACTGGGCCACCTACCCTGTTCAGCATCACCATCTTTTTCTTGGTGTTTGTTCAGCTTTGTGTGTGTCTGTGGAGCCATTCCTGGTACCCTTCTACACCTCAGCAATTTTAGCTTTGTTTTAGGTTTGGCTTTCTTAATTTCTTCCCTGCTTGTCTGTCACACACACAGGACCAGCTAGGACTACCCTGGTCCCATAGCTCCTGACTTTAGAGACATCCAGGTGTTGCTTCGTCCAGAATGGACCCTTAGAGACACATTCACCCCCTTCTCCCAAGTCATGTCAGCTGCTCGCCAGCTGACACCATCACTCCCACACCCACATTGACTGCAGCCACCAGCCCCAGGGACACAGACCCACTGCTGTACTCACACCCCAGAACACACCTGGGCACACAGGCTGGAAAACCATCACCCAGGGAAGAGCTGGGAAGGAGCCAGGACAGACTGGCCCAGTCAGACACAGAGCACAGCCAAGCAAACTGACCAGCCAACTATTCATATGCAGTTGACCTTTTAGGTTCTTTACCTGTCTATTTTACCACTCTTGTTGCTCACAATCTACCCAAATCCCTCTTGTCTCTCCTTTGCTACCCCTCCTAAACGTCTTTGTATAAAGTCTTGTGTGATCATGAACTGCTTTTCTCCTGCATCCCACAATATATCCCAGGAAGAATATTACTTGGTTTCTCCACTCTGTCATTGTCTCTCCAAGGTCCTTTGTGGGTGTGCAGATAAGCTTTGCTACATAATTTAACAGTCTGGAAAATGCTGCTACATTCCTCCCAGATAGTCCATCCCTGCTTCTGCTCTCCCCTTATTCTTTTTTCCAACATTTGAGCTTGGTCAGGAATTCCTGATTTGGCCAAGCTGGACTCCTGCCACAGCTTTGACTTCCTGCCCTTTGGAGTAGGCTACTCTCATGCTTTGAGATTGTCCTTGAATCATCTTGTTCTCTTGGCCTCCTTTGATATTCAGTGGCTCCTGAACATCACATCCTGGGTCACACCCACCAGGTCTCTGGAGAAACTGCAGTCATTCAGTCACAAATATTGCTATCACACCAAACAGTCCATTTACAGTTCTGTTCTTCTTCATAAAGCCACTTTTTAACATTCCCTAAGCAGTAATTTTTGACTGATAGTCTGTTCTGATCACCAAATTTCCCATCCTGCTGATTGACGTCTAGAAATGGGTCACTGACTCCATCAGTTTTGAGAAAACTACTACTAGATGATTTCATCCCCCATACAAGACAGGGGAGCACAATCTCTCTACTGCACCAGGTCACTGAAAGACAACCCAGTCACAGCTGGTGCCCAGCACCAGAGCACTGACCTGCCCCGAGAGGTTGGTTTTGCACAGACCAACTGCAGGAGTGGAGCTGAGGCAGAGAGCTGCAGAAGAAGGCAAAAGAAGCTGCAAGCATGGAGGGGGGACCTTTGTGAGCAGCCCAAGCAGGTCCACTGGGCCCCGTGAAAGCTTCTTCCCATTTTCAGATCCGACAGGTGATTGACAGATGGACCAGCTCATCCAGTGACTGACACAAGAACAAAATAGCTTTGTGCTGATGGCCCTGTGTCACCACCCCACCCCACTGCCCCTCAGCAGTGCACAGGTAGTGTATTTGAGAAAGAGGAGGGAAAAGGGATGGGAGAAGGAGACTGATGTGAACCTGTGCAAATGCAGGAGGGTTTGGTTTTGTCTTGAATCAAGAGCTCTCGTTTTAGATGTTGCTTTGTCACATGCTGTTGTGCTGGCTCTTTCTGGTTCTCCAATTCAAAATTGGTGCATCAGCTTTGGGGTGCAGTCCAGCATTAAGCTCTTTGTGCATGTACTCTTCCACATTAGTAAAACAGAAAGCAGAAGCACTATCATATTTGTTAGATTTGATTCGTTAGATTGCTACTTCTTTCTTTCCTTATACCCTCAACTTCCTGCCCAAGTTTCAATAAGCAACTACATCCTGTTTAGCCAGGCTTGCATGTGGGGTAGTAAAAAGGTCACCAACAAAAGCTACAAGGCACAGTGGTGACATTTGGCCCTCCCACACTGTCCTTGTGTGAGAAGGCATAGGAAAAAGCAGTTGGTTCCAGTTGAGACAGCAGAGTGCATTATTGAGAGGACAGCAGAGTGCATTATTGAGAGGACACAGGCATTGTGCTCATCAGCACGAGCTGATCCAGCACTCTCATTTCCCCACCCAAACCCCTCTGCAGTGCACAAAATGAAAGAGATCAACTTCCACATGGAAAACAGGCTGCTTACAAGGGATGCAGGTGAAAGACATGGAAAACCCCAGCAGCCTGTAGTGGGCAAGTGACAAATAATGACTCACCAGTTTCCAGGATGAATTTCTATGCCCTGGGTCCAGCAGCTTGTGCCTGTTGCTCTGTGGTCATAGAATCAGAGTCAATTAGCTCAGAAAGGCTTCTAAGATCATTGAGCCCAACCATTAACCTAACAGGTCAGGCGGGGTCTGCTTTTGCTACAGGACTCCTTGGAGAACTTGTGCATGAAGCAGCCTGGATGAATTCCCAGTTCCAAACCCAGGAACATACCCTCAGTCCCAGCCCCAAAATGTACCCTCAGCATGGAGCAGTGTGTGTGCATCCACAGCTAGATGCAGCAATAACAGAGATGAGAGCTGGTGTTCTCCTGCCCAAGTGGTGGTGTACAGCTGCAGGTAAAGGCAATCATCTGCCCCATACCTCTCCTTCTTCCTAAGGAAGGGTAATACTCATCATGATGGCCTTACTTGCAGCAAAAATAAGAATAAAGTGGCCATGTTGAGAATACTCAGAGAGTACATGCTCACATTTGTGACTATTATAGCTATGAGGACTTGGGAAAGTAGTTTCACACCACTTTCTATCCAGCAATTCTTAAATACAAGGATGCCTAAGATCTAATAGTGTTTCTGCTTACACTGAAAAGTCCTGGGTGCTTAAACACAAGTGCATTAGCAAGTCCACAAGTGTCCACTCAGAGGCAGATAGCAATTAAGAAATTACTAATTTTCCCAACAAATTAGTTCAGGAGCACCTCCTCACAAAAATTCAGTAGCAGTGACACAATGTACCTGCCCTCACACACACAGAAAGCATTTCTAGTTTTGAGAACTGGTACACAACTAATTTCTTTACAGTTTTTCAGGATACTTAGAAGAAGAGTTCAGGACTGAAATCTTAGAGATTTGAAAAGCTGCCAGTGTCTAAAATATAACAGTGAAAATACAACTATGTGTCTTTAAACTCAGTGGTCAATTTTACATCTACATTACTGATTGCTCCAGTGAGCTACTTAGACACAGGTCAGGTACAAATTAAATCTCCATTTGAAGGAAATGGATTCAATGTAGTAGTCCAAAGTTATAAGGTAAATGCAGCAAGCCCTCAGCTTTAGTTGCTTGGAGGAAGCTGTGTCTATCTCTATACTTGCTACACAATTTGATCAGGGCAGTTTTGTGCTAGCAGAGCCCTGGACTTTGTATACAAACCACACAGGAAACACAGAAAGACATGTGAACTTTCAAACAGCTTCTTTATGAAGCAAGGCAGAGATAAAAGGAGGCAATATCCTTTCAAAGACCTGAGAAAATGCTGAAGAAGTTAAAAAACTTTTCAATATACTATGGAACATTTTAGTACTAGATTAGCTGGCAAAGGTCTGACAGCCAGTTACCTCATCCATCAGGTAGATTTTATATTGCACCTGCAGCAGGTGGTGTCACTTATTTAGCACAGCACAGAACTTTGTGTCACTGCTGTTTGCAGCCTTGCAAGTGGGAAGAGAATATCCCTTGAGCCTGGTTTAAAAAAGGAAGGAGTCCTACACAATCACTTGGTTTGCTTCTCTGTTCCTCTCTCTGCCAGCCTTTTCCCTCCCAAGTTCTTGTGCACTAATTAGCCAATTGCAACCAGAATCTTATGTAATGGGCTGCAGAAGCCTTCTTTTTGTTATTTCTGTGAATGGAAGCCACAGTATCCTGTTCTGAAGAGAGTAACCCCTCCTGATATCTGATACTTAGGGTTGAACATATAATGAAGCATTTTGTCATCAGAAGTAATCTTAAAGAATTTACAGGAGAAGCAAGTGTAAATAAAGTCAGAATCTGTGTGGAGTAACATAAAGTGATCAATATGACAATAGTGAAGAAGAAATCTAACATCAACCAGGTGAACAAAAAGGATTTGGGGTTGGGAAGGGAATGCTGATGCTCAGACCAACTCCAGGCAGCTCATCTGGTGAACAGGAGTATATGTCCTGTGTTCCCAGCAGCAGATGTGGCTTTGCAGAGGACACAAATGGAGTGTTTTTCATGTTCTTTAAATGGCCACCAGCACAGGTACAGAGAGAAGGCACCATTGTCTCTCTGCCAGTGGGGGCTGCCACCAAGAAAATAGAGAGCAATGTACAGGTTAAATAATTCCTATATGCTGCAGGTCATGCACTGGGCCCACAGCACAGCTCACCAGAAAAATTTACATTTTAGCAGCATCTGCAGAGGAGGTGAAAGAAAGAAGAGTAAACTGGATGCCCAGACACCGAGTTACACAAGTTTTTTTTGCAGGAGATGTGTGGGACTAGATGGCACATATTTTTTCACAGCTGTCTCTTTCTGCTAGCTGGTTTTCTTGTCCCAGCCCTGTTATCACTTAATTTTCAGTGTTCCTCTCAAGTATTCTCTAAATGTTATGACAGCACTGTGAAATTAGGAAACACTGAGATTACAGTCACTGCTATTCCAACAAAATCCAGGGAAGGTATAATTCCTTTAATTATTATAACAGCTTCTGCTCTTTTCAGATCAAGTTCTCTCATTTGTAAATTCTGCTGAGAAGTGACATCCAGAAATTACAGGTGTCCACAGTACTGAGAGTGTTTAGTGGCACTGTGGATATTGTGGTTGTTTTTGAAAGATTCAGTCACACCTGCTGCACACCACCTTTTATCAGCAATTTCTACCATGAAGGATTCTTTCTCTTCTCAGCCGTGCTTTGGGTGCCTGAACTATCTACATTTGACATTGATATCTAAAAAAAGAAAAGAACAATCAAAAGTTTGATTGATCAGACCTTAGGAATAGCTGGAGGATAGTCTTTTATCCCTAGTTGCCTCAAAAATATCATCCACAGAACTCTCAGGTAGCAGTGGGAACCTGCTGCTTTTGTCTTAAAATGCTCCTATGCTGTTGGATAAATTGTATTTAATACAGAACCATTTTTATCAAGTTCCCTGCTGCTGCAATACATGGTGTCTAGGCAGAGGCTGGCAATTAGGTTCCTGAAGTATTTCTGTATTCTGATCTTTTACAAACACTTTCTAATCATCCCACCTGAAGATTTAGTGTAAAGGCTTTCAAAAAAGTACACACACCTTGAAAAGATTTGTTTAGATTTGATATCTTGGAAATGCACACAGCTCAGAGGACTCCAGAAGTTGGCTATCAGTTAATGAGATACAAGGGTTTCAAAAACTGTGATTTTCCTTATAGAATGGAAAAATAAGCACCAGGAAAACAGTTCAAGAGAAATAGAGATCCATGAGTCCTTAACTGCAATCATGGGGGAAATCCTAAGTTTGGATTTCAGTAGGGTCCTGTTTACAGAACTGAATTCCAGTGGAATAAAGTCATTCAGCTTGAGGTCATTGGCATTGGGAAAACTTCTCAGGGAAGAAGTGAAATCCAGCTCACTTCACAGAGCTAAGGGAATGCCAGGCCCTTGCACTGCTTTTCACCTCCCTTCATCCCTCCTCATTTCACTTTACTTTCTGTCTTCCTTCCCATCCCACTCAAGGATGTTTCATCTTTTCTTTGCTGAGGCACTTTTATTATCATAATCACATCTCTCATGGAAATACTCAAGGGCCAGACAGTTTGCAAGGAGTGATTTCACACTTGCATTCATGCTGGTAAAGAATCTGCCACCTTCTGAAACAACACTGGGAGTATGAGCTTTCACTGGTTTTAGTGCTGCCTGCTGAACTCTGCTTGTCCTATTTATTCACCCTGATTAGGCTGCCAAGGCTTGCTGAAAGGAGGCTTGACATTTACTTGTCTTTGACACTCCTTATGTAGTTTGAAACCTTACAAAATCAGCAGCAAGGACACCTTCCAGAGCCTCTGAGTCTGCACTCACCTTATTTACTTATTCATTCTTGGTGAATCGTTGTCATACCTGAAAAGAAGAAAAGTTTACACAAATCAGGCTACTGAAAAATAGCATTTTTTAAAGTTTTAAGCCTTTAAATTAACTATCCCATCATTCCACTCCTAAAGTGACTCTTACACTTACTGGAGCTATGT
Source organism: Calcarius lapponicus (assembly GCA_039654755.1). Classification (NCBI taxonomy): domain Eukaryota; kingdom Metazoa; phylum Chordata; class Aves; order Passeriformes; family Fringillidae; genus Calcarius; species Calcarius lapponicus. The sequence continues at coordinate 16,060,140 of CM077466.1, forward strand.
GCTTTCAATACCCAGAGCAAGCAGATATTGAAATGTTACTGCATAAACTGCTTAAGATAACTAGCTGGTTTTCCCAAACATATTTCCTTAATTGATGAAACTAAAATCACAAGTAGAAAACACAGGAAAAAGAAAAAAACAACACAGCAAAAATATTAAATTCAAGAACTTCTTTTGTATTTGTATGTAATAAAATAGTTTACAGTTCAGCTGTCAATACTTAGCATTCACATTTACAGGATGGTGAAAATAAAGAACAATCAATGGAGCCTGTCAAGGAAAACCCACATGTTTATTGAAAGGAATATGGGGAAGAACTTACTTTATGAGTTAATTCTTACTGAACTGTCTCCTCCAGACCTTCCTGCACTTTGTGCACTTTCAGCAGTGGGGATCATAGGGGCCACAAGCAGTGCCATAGAGAGAACACCATTGTCTCTCTTATGAGGAGATGATACTTTTATAACTGCCTGACCACTTCAGGTCTGGAAGCCTGATAGGTCACTTTAAAACTGAGGTTTCGCTTCTGCAAAGTTCCCATGATTTCTGGGAAAATATAATCAGAAAAATATGCTTAGCAATACCACTTGCCAGTGCAGGCTTTGGTCAGAGCACAGCATTTCTCAAGCCTTTCAGAACTGCTTAGGCTGGCTGAGATTTGTCACAAATTCCCTTTTTCAAATTCAATCTGTTAAAGACAGATGCTTGGTAAGCAATTATTAAATTGAGCAATTTATGAACAATTGAACAATTATGAGCAATGAACAATTATGAACAACATATGAACAATTTATAGTCAACATTCTGGAATTGCATCGCTTCTTTTGTTAAGATTTAGAAATTTGAGTCTTATTTGGTTTTGACTTTTTGACTAAGGAAGTAGAATTGCCCTCTTTGGAGATTACAGTAAGGAACTAACTCTCTTGCAGAGAACACTTAATACTTCCTTAGATGATTTCACACAGCCTCCATAATTTACACACTTGTCTTAGAAATTAATGTGTCAACTAATCCAAGCCTATGGGCAAGGGAGAGAAGTAAAATAACCTATTGTGCGCTGATAAACTATGTTTGATGACCACTGCAAAGTCTATCCCGCAAAGTTGCCTTAGGTGAAGTCAGATTCAACACCTGTCCTGCCCAAAACGATTAATTTAGAGCAAACAGACATGCGGTGGTTCGAATTAATCTTTTACTCGCACGTTAGATGGAGCACGTTGCTGCAATTATTTGAACGAGGATTCCAAAAACTTTACAATTAATTTCCTGGGGTTCACTTGAGTGCGTTACCGCCGATAACTTCAGGGGAGGTCACGGCAAAGTGCGGCACAGAGCACGAACAGCGCCCAGGCTCTCGCCTTCCGCCCCAGCCCCGAAAGCTCTCGCTGGGCTCCAGAACCGGCGGGGCGGGGGCGGGGGGAGGTCCGGACCTCCGAACCCCCGGTGCCCGCAGGCTCCTGGGTCAGCCCGGGGATCAGGGACAGCCCGGGGATCCAGGGACAGCCCAGGGATCCAGGGACAGCCCGGGGATCCAGGGACAGCCCGGGGATCCAGGGACAGCCAGGGGGTCCCGGGACAGCCCGGGGATCCAGGGACAGCCCGGGGATCAGGGACAGCCCAGGGATCCAGGGACAGCCCGGGGATCCAGGGACAGCCCAGGGATCCAGGGACAGCCCGGGGATCAGGGACAGCCCAGGGATCCAGGGACAGCCCGGGGATCCAGGGACAGCCCAGGGATCCAGGGACAGCCCAGGGATCCAGGGACAGCCCGGGGATCCAGGGACAGCCCAGGGATCCAGGGACAGCCCGGGGATCCAGGGACAGCCCGGGGATCCAGGGACAGCCCAGGGATCCAGGGACAGCCCGGGGGTCCCAGCACAGCCCGGGGATCCAGGGACAGCCCGGGGATCCCAGGGCGCGCAGCGCTGCCCGTTCAGCCCCGCGCTCTGCGGGCGGCCGCTGACCCGGGGCGGGCGGGGATCAGCCCGGCCTCCCGGGCATCCGCCGGGGCGGGGGCGGCGCGGGCCGGCCGCAGGAGCCGCTGTCCCGCTGTCCCCGCAGTCCCCGCTGTCCCCGCCCGCTGTCCCGCTGTCCCTCTGTCCCGCTGTCCCTCTGTCCCGCTGTCCCTCTGTCCCTCTGTCCCGCAGTCCCCGCAGTCCCCGCTGTCCCCGCTGTCCCCGCTGTCCCGCTGTCCCGCTGCCCCTCTGTCCCGCTGTCCCCGCTGTCCCTCTGTCCCGCTGTCCCGCTGTCCCGCTGTCCCTCTGTCCCGCTGTCCCCGCTGTCCCTCTGTCCCGCAGTCCCCGCTGTCCCTCTGTCCCGCAGTCCCCGCTGTCCCTCTGTCCCTCTGTCCCGCTGTCCCCGCTGTCCCGCTGTCCCTCTGTCCCGCTGTCCCTCTGTCCCGCAGTCCCCGCTGTCCCGCTGTCCCTCTGTCCCGCAGTCCCCGCTGTCCCTCTGTCCCGCTGTCCCGCTGTCCCGCTGTCCCGCAGCTGCCGCCGCCGCTCAGCGCGATGCCGCTGCAGCAGGGCTCTGCCCGGGCCCGGCAGCGCACCGTGCTCCTGGTGGGCATCGCCGTGCTGCTGGCCGCCCTCGTCCTCGCCGTCGTGCTGGCCTCTCTGCTGACCCACGGAAGGCACGAGGTCAGTCCCCAAATGCTGAAGTGGAAGGACAGGGGGACCACGAAGAACTTGCAAGAAATTATTCTGGGAAGATGCTACAACTACATCACGGCGCAGCACCCGGAGCTGGGGTGAGTAGAGGTCTGGGTCCGGTGTCAGGTGAGCAAAGCTGTCTCGCCTCCGCCTGGCTGGGTTTGCAGGGGCAGGGAGAAATCAGAACCCTGTTTTGTAGAAAAATGTACAGACAGACTCGGTGCCCCAGTGGTGGGTTTTTAAGGAAACTACCTGCAGGGGCAATAAAAGTAACACTAATCAAAACATAATTATAAATGGATTTTACAACTTCCCTAATGCCAGCTGAAATTAAAGCTGAATTCTAACAGGTTTGAGTACATGGAGGTGAAGCAGTTTGCTGTAAAGCTGATCTGCTAAAGTCTGTAATGTGACACTGCAGTCCTGTAACTGAGACTCTGCAGGAGGGAGGGAAAGGACAAGGTTCAACGCAGACTTATACAGCAGGCAAATATGTTAGAAAAACATTCAGAAGTACCTTGGGGTTATCCAAAACTGTTTTTAGCATATGGATAAGACTTCTTGATGAGCTCAGAGAGCTTGCATGGAGAAATAGAGGTGGATCACAACACCAGCTCATCAGTCCCTGGAAACACCTTCCCCCAGAGCTGGTCCTTGCTCAGCTCATCACAGCAGCTAGTGCAACACCCCTGGCATCCCATCCCTCCTCTCCTTCAGAAGAAATTCCATGGGCCCAGGTCTGCCACAGTGTCTTAGAGCGGAGAACTGATTTTCTGATCCCCTTGGTTGCAGAAAAAAGCAAAGTATGAAATTAGGAGTGCTCCGGGCCCCCCAGCAGGTACTGGGGACACCCAGGATGGGCTCCAGAGCAGCCAGGGTCTCTCAGCAGGGAACCATCCATCCCTTCTGTGGCACCACAAAGCTGCCCTGCTTTGTGTCTGCAGTGAGCCTCTGGCAGAATTTCCCATCACCCTGGGCTGAGTGCTGTGGGGCTGCCCCACACCTTGGCCAGGTGACAGAACCATCCTGGTCTTTGTCCTAAAAAAGACAATTGCAACCTCTTGTTTTCATGACATTGAGCTGATGAGAGCAAAGCTGTGTATAGTCTGCTTGCATTTGGGTTTCCTTTGGCTTTGGATATCCTGCACTGTATGAAAAAGCTGATCTGCAGTATTTGAAGGGTCATGTGGAAAATCATGGCATGAGTACACAGAGACTTGTTCACTCTTTATGTCAAATATTTGAGTGGCTTTAGAGAGGGAAAGGAGGATTCTTTTGTAAATAAAATTTAAAAGCTCCCGAAACTTACAAAATCATATACATGTTTCTAAAAGCATAAATCAATTTATTAAATATTTATACACTCAGTATTTAAATCTGAAATTGTTTTCAGGCCCAATAGTCTTTGTTACATGGGCTTGTTTCATTCAAATTGGGGTACCTGAAGATGTGAAAACCACTTTTGTGTGAATGTGCTTTCAGCCACGGCCACACGTGTTTTCACTGACAACACAGTCTGAATCTGTACCACAAATATCTGTAGGAATTATTTGTTTAGGCAATTAATTCAAGGACAGTTTTTAAAAAATCACAAATCCATGATCACAAGTTTTCTAAAAGGTTTGTTAGTACAAAGTGCAGTATTTTGGCCTATTCATAATCCAGCAGTGCTTAATACCTTTGTGGCTGTGAGCTCACTTTCTTTCAGATTAATTTACCTCTGTATAGTAGGACTCTTTTTTGTTTATTTTATTTTATTTAAGAGACAAATTTTTCTGAAGCATAGGGCAAAGAAGAAGGACAAATATGCTTGTTTATGTACATCTGAAATGTTCAGAAGTTTCCTGAATGGAGAATTAAATGCAGATGCTTTTCTGGAAATGAAAGCCAAGATTGCTCATTTCTGATTGCACTGAGCTCTGTGCAGTTTGTGTAACCAACCCTTCTGTCACTGGCACTTCCTGATAATGACCTGGGTGCCTTTAGGACATGTCAGAGAGAGGGATCTTTCATCTCTCTCTCTTTCATCATTAATGTAGGCCTTGGATCCTCTGTTGTATGGGATCTGTGGTGCACTCGATCAAAGAAGAGAGTAGGAACAGGGAGCAGAAACATGGGCAGTCTTGTGAGCTGGGCAAGCTGTGCCCTGTACTCTGCCAGGACTGCTCTGCCACTACTTCCCACCATGGGAACTTTGTTATCTTGTAGGAAATCTTTTCATTTTCTCATAAATTTGTCCATATTTTGTTCTTTCCCTTTTAATCTTACACTGAAAAAGCTATATTTTTTAAAAAGATCTGCCTTTAGTAAACTCGTGGACACTTCCATGAGTACTTTTACTTTTTTTTTAGATCAGAGTCACTAAGTTGCATCTTTGATGATATTTTCTGAACATAAAATCTATTCACTGTGGTAGTTGGTGACATTTACTACATTTTGGAGTGCCATATTTCAATTTGGAATAGGTGGCAGGTTTTGAAAAAAAGGGAGGTGGTTGACATGACAATGGATATTATACTGTTTCTGGCTATCACAGGTGGCTTTAACAGAGTTCTACAGCCTCCATTTCGCTCTGCTTTTGCATCTGTGTGCTGTAAATCATTTCAGAAGGCCTCTGACATGTTAGTGTACACCTTCACTATCACAACTCTTTAATTCTAGAGGATACCTCTCTGCATTCTCCCTCATCTCACTGGAGCCCTTTCACCATGCCCAGCCAGCTCACTCTGGTCGTGCTCTTCTCTTTTCCAATGCAATCTTTGGGCTGAACCCAAGCCCAGAGAGGTCACTGGAAGGCTCTTGCTGTCTGCAGCTGAGCTTTGTAAACACCTCATGCAATCAGATTTTATCCTGTTGATTTGTTTATTCTTCAAATTCATCAAAACTCTGTGTTGAACTTGCTCACAAAAGGACATTTCTCTGGTGCTGTGTTACAGCATCTGCTGGTAATAATTTTGTTCAACTGCTTGCATGCCATACAATCCTCAGATTTATTTCTGCTGCTGGCTGACTCTCAGTATTTGTACACATGCAATTTCCTCAGTCTTCCTGCATAAACTTTGTAATGACAAAGTTCAGGAGGAAGAGGAAGAGAAAGAGAATACCAAACATTTCAATAAAGCATTTTCAGTAGTAGTCCTATTTTTTAGGGAAAAATGTGGATGGTATAGCATCAGGCTTTAGGGGGTTTGTTCCCTGCACACAGAGTTACACAGCTACACACTGACAGTAAAGAATCATATTTCTCTTTTGACTTCCCTGGAAAATACTGGCTCCAAAGCAATAGCTTGTCACAGCTTGGTAGGCTTACCTTTTTTCATTAACAGAAGCTAGAAGTTCTGATTTCACTGGTCTTGTAAAAATCCCGTGTGGCCATCAGTCTGTATGGTAGTTTGGGCTGAATAAAGCCAAAACCAGTTTGGTCTGAAGCAACAATTTGACCTCCAATGACTTCCTCCTCTCCTTCCCAGTAATGGGGACTCCCTCTGGTGGCTGTCACACCGCTCGCAGGTCTCGCTCCGGTCCCACGCCCCGCCAGCGTTCCGGGAATTTATCCCTGGCACAGCCGGAGTGGGGAGGGCAGCAGGGGCTCAGCCATGCGGGCTCACCTGCGCAGCTCAGGGAGCTCAGCACATCCCTGCTGAGACCTGGCGTGGGGACACCATAACTCACCCATCACTCCAAGATGCTGCTTCTGATGGTTTGTTTGGCACCTCTGTACCTGTTGGGGCAGAAAAAGCGGCAACAGCTGTAGCCTAAGTTAGCTGGTCTAGGTTTCCTCTTCACCACGTTTGAATTGGCAGGCTGGGGTCAGGAACCAGCAGCACTTTGTGACCTGGGGAAGGAGTGGAGAAGCCGTGCTACCTAAAAGGTCATAGTCACTAATGCCCAAAGCATAAAAGATGCCTTTTCTGAATCTAGAAAGAACTGATTTTACATTTGCAGCTCAAGAGAATTTTCATTCTCAGCTAGTGACTGCTCCCCCTTGACAGCTGCAGTCACTTCTTGGTCTTTAATTCACAGAACCACAGAATCACAGGATGGGTCAGGTTTGAAGGGACTACAGAGGGTCAGCTGGTCCAGCCTGCCTGCCCAAGCAGGAACATCCTGGAGCAGATTACACAGGGCTGTGTCCAGGGAAGCTGGCAAGGACCTACTATTTAAAAATTTAACTATTTCAAAATTGTTTGAAGTCAAACCAGCTTATTTTTTGTCTAACTTCTGACAGGAAGAGGGCACCAAGGACACAGACAGGGAGCAGTTTCAATAACACATGGAACTGCCAGGCCAAACAATGCCACTGTGCCTGACTAAGCGGTACAAAAACCTGATGATGGAGCTTAAAGTGTAAAACTTCAATACAATAGTTTTCATGCAATCTTGTATGGACACAGAATATGTTTCCCCCTTAGATATAATTAGATCAACCAATATTGGTTTTATTGTTAGTGGCAAGCTCTGTTGTAACAAATTTTAACAGTCTATAATTCCATTAAATTTAGAAGGAGCTGGTGCATGTCCAGGAGAGCTCTGTCTCCTGACTGCACAATCTTGTGTGCATTTTCCCTTCCCATTCCTTTGCAGCCTGTGGAGATGGAGATACATTTTGTCAAAAAGAACATATGGACCACGATTTTGTGTGAGATACTATTGCATTCACAGCATAATTTCTTCCCAAAAGAAATCCGGGGATTGTTGTATGCTTACTTTTGCATTTTGCCTTCATGCTTTACTAGGCATTTTAAATCTAATTTCTTTGTGTTTGTTCACTGATTGTTAATGCTTTCACATCAAGCATGGTACCAAATAACCATGATTTGATTCAGTGTCACAAAAACCCTAGCTTTATTTTTACAGCCATGATATTATACTGAAACTTACCTAAGTTTTTTTTTTAATTGAGAAAATGTGCCTTGCATGAGAGAAGCCGGTCTTCTGAAAATGTGCCTTGCATTACTGAACTGGTCTTCTGAAAAATGCAAATTACTACCCAGTTGTAAGCATTAGACCCTCTTAGAGTGCACAGCAGATTCCTAGAGCTTCCTAGTTTGATATCCATCAAACTGCAAAGGACTGAGTGTTTCTTTGTTTGTAAGAATACACTTTCTAAAAAAAACCTGTTGTCATTGCTGTGCCATCTTTTTTTTGTCCCAGGGCAAACAAAAGGCTTTATTTGCACTGTCTGTGGAACAGGACACAGGGGCCTGGTGACAGGCTGGATGTGACCCATCATTGTGCCCTGGTGACAAGGGCCAGCAGTGCCTTGGGTGCATGGGAAGGAGCATTGGCAGAGGGGGACACAGGGGACCTTTCCCTCTGCTCAGCCCTGGGGAGATGTGTCTGCAGTGCTGGGGCCAGTTCTGGTCTTGTCACTACCAGGGAGTCAGGGACACACCTGGAGCACATCTAGGGAAGGACCATGAAGGTGATTGAATGTCCGAGATACAGAGAGGGGCTCAGAGCCCTGAGGCTGTCCAGCCTGGAGAAGGGAAGGCTCAAGGTGCCAAATACCAGATGAGGGGAGTAAAGAAGAGAAAGTCAAGCTTTTCTCAGTGGTATTCAGTTGCAGGACAAGAGGAAATGGGCATTAATTAAAGTACAGAAAATTTTATTTAAACATAGGGGAAAAAACAGAGTTTTTTTTACTATGAGAGTGATCGAAGACTGGAACTTGACTGGACTTTGTGAAGGCTCCATCCTTGGAAACATTCAAAACAAGACAGACCCTGGTCCTGAGAAACCTTCTGTGAGACAGAGGTTGGACTGGATGATCACCAGAATGCCTTCCTTCCTCATGCTGCTTTATCTCTTAGGAATTGCTTTTAGACTTGTAAGAAGTCCACTGGGAAACTAGGGCAAACAGCAATGAAGAAATGTTTTGGCTCATCTCTAATGAAAATTGTGTTGATATTTTGTTCCTACATCTGGTTTGTCTCTCAGCATTAAGATGGACACTGTATCATCATAATAGCACATTGCTTATTAAAATTCCCAAATCCCAACATTTGTGTATGCCATTAAAGTTCCCCTCCCTATTTCACGTGCTTGTGTGCTGATTTTAATAACTTCTCCGTGCTTACCTTTATTACATGAAACCTGCATTGCTCTGCTTTTTATTTATTCTATCCCTCAATGTTTATAACAAGGTTTTCTTTTACAACTGGTTTTCCCTAAGTTGTATACAAGTGACTTTGACTGTTCTTGTAGTTTCTTGGTAGCAAAGATTTCATTATAAACATTAACAGCTGTTTGAGTCCTACTTAAAAGTACACTTCTATTGAAATATGCTGTACTGAGCTTTAACGGGGAACTGGAATATAATGTTTAGTGGGCACAAATAGACAGTGATTAGTACTTGAGAAATAGAGGTGGGGCTACTGGCTCTGGGGTTTGTCCCTCTAAAGAGTCCTCAGGCTGCTTAAAGGTAGCTCCATAACTACTCTGGGCTGTGAGGTAGGACTCTGTTTGGGTTTTGTTGTCATCTTTTTCTAAAGGAAGTTCATTAGAAAGAATCAACTTTCTTTTAGCAAGAGACAAGTTCATAGAGCAGTGGGTAGCTATCATTTATTTGTTCTTGAGATAATTAATCCCCAGCATATTTATTTCTGTTCTTCTGGAGTACAAATGCCACTGCTGGGCTGTGGAAAGCCATCCAGTTCTGTGCAAAGCTCAGGCTCAGTTCTGTGCTGAAAATCTTCCCTCCCAGGCTGTAACTCCACAGGAAACCCAAGGTCTGAGTGTCCAGCAAGGGCAACAGGGAGATGTCAAAAGATGCTTTGTCTTCTGTCCATGGCCAACATCAATGTACTGCTAAGGGGCAGAAATGTTGTTGAGATCTGAATTTATCTCTCGCTTGACAGCCAAATGTCAACTCACCTATCAATTTTCTATATTGAGTTTTTATAATATAAAAATTGTTATTAAATGACCCAATATTTCTCATCTACACAAACTTTTTTACATTAATTTGACAGTGTATAGATATTTAATAGTTCTTACTGCAAGATTCCACAGGATTTCAAATCATTTTTCATGTTTAGGTTAGTTTACACATATTACATCACTATATTAAAATATTCTTGCAGTCAAAATCTCCTTTGGTTTTAATCTCAGATATTAGAGAGAATATTATTCTGTCTCTGCTGATCTTCTACATGTTAATCAGAAGTATTTGCTGATGAAAAACTTTTCAACTCAGTTTTCCACTGTAACTCTTTGCAGCTATTTAGTCACGCACAGTCAGTTAGCTGCCTGCTCTTTACATTTTCTCTTGTTTATTGATTTTATGGAATTGACTCTACAGGGCAATGTCTGGTGGCTGTTTAAATTGTAGCGCCACCCTAGGATTGAAATTATTAAATGTTTTTATGAGCTGATTGCTGTAAAGGGGAATACTGTTCTATGCCACTTTTCCCTGCTCTGTTTTTCTGTAACATCTGTGGAGATGTCAGTGAGAAAACCTCACACTCAGAGGTGATATAATTCAGCTGTCATTGCTAAGGTATGGTTCAAACTCAAGAGCAGTTTAACACCTCAGAGCCCCATGAAGAAATGTATCTCTGGTTATCCATAAGGATGGGAGGAATAGATTCTTTTTCCCTCTAGGGTCAAATGAAAGTCTGTCTCAAGTGTCCAAGGAAAAAAACATGCTAAAGATGCATTCTGTCTTCCCAGGGATGACCACAAAATAAGGAATTATCAGAAGCTCAATCACAGATGTACTAAAGCTCCAAGCTGTTCCCTTGTCTCTGTCCTGCTGATAGAGCTCACCCTTGAAGCGGGGGCTTCTCCCAAATTATTGCATTTATGCCACATTCCAGCAGCTTTACTTCTATTAAAAATAAACAAACAAGCAAAACAAAACACTACAATGTAGTGCAAGTTCATGTTATGGGTGGGAAAAAGTGAAAGTGCATTAAGCCCTTGAATATTTCCCTGTACATACCTTAATTTAGGTCACTGTTACAGAAGTGTTCTTAGAAGTTTAATATTAACATTGCAACTCTACTGCCAATGCCCTTTCTGATCAAAGGGTAACATGCCAGCTAAAATTTATTCCCTCTGTATCTGTTGATGACATGGCCCTCACTTGGAAGCTTAAATTATGGAGCTACTATGACCCTCTGTCAAAATGTAGTCCAGGTGAGACTTCTGCCCTTCTGGGTGCTCTGTTCCACTTACAGAGCACCTCTGCAAACACCACCTGCTTTAGCAGCTTGTTTTTTCACCCAGGAAGGCTGAAATCCAGGCAGCAAAACAATCTGCTGTTGTAGATGAGCCCTTCACTGGGTACAGCTGCCGCCTCTTGGCTCAGCCCTTCCCAGAAGGGGGACAAGGCTCAATGTTGTCCCGCAGCAGCAATTCCCCACTCACATAAAATACTCCAGGAGCCATAAACCAAAGCCACAAATACTCCTGCCCTTAAAACCTACTTGTTGCTGCCAAAGGTGAAGGACTGGTGTGCTGAGGAGCTGTCGCTTGCTCCAGGTCATTCACTGTCCAGGAACACACAGAGCCCTGGGCTGCACCCAGCAGCAATCCCACTTAAGACTCCTTTTTCCAGACCTCCAGGCTCCCCCTCTTTGCTGTGCTGAATTTAATTGTTCTGCCTACAAGCAGCCTCTCCAGAAGTGATCTGCCTGTGAGGCAGGGCTCTGGATCTCCCTCTCTCTGCCCAGTCAGTTCCCCCAATGCTTTGGTTATTGACTTTTGTACTACGTAATTAGCAGAAAGCAATACTTACCAAACCAGGCTGCCAAAAAAATCAAGCATGTCATTTTCATGTTGACAGAAAATCTGTTACCGTAAGTGTTATGGTGACAGACACTTTGCAATAATTAAACTAAATGGGAAATGAGAGGCTTGTGCTTATTGAAGACACTGAGCTTGACAGATCTGATTTTCTTCTTTCATCTTTTTCCTTGCTGATTTTCCCCCTTTCCATTATCCTTATACTGAAACCAGCAGGTTAGTGCCCTCGAATCTCAGCAACAACAGCGGCTGACCTCTCTTAGTTCTTATCTGTCTGATTTTTAGGACAAAGACTCCTGATGGGAGGTTTGGGTGCTGCAATGACAAGAAGGGAGCTGATACGTTGTGTGCTTGTCCTCATTTCCAGCTCCGTGCCCTGCAGATGGGTCGTGCTGGAAGAGCCCCCCGGCTCTGGGGTTGCTGCTCCCGAGGAGCTCCTTCTCCCACCTGATGGCACTGTTCTCCTTGCTTTCAGCTCCCAGCCCAGCTTCACTCCAGGGAACCACAGCTGCCGGGGCTGTGCTTGGCAGCAGCTCCCAAAAAAACTGCTCCAAAATAGCAGTGAGACACGGCAAGGCTGGAATTAGGGAAGGGAAAGCTGAAGAAATAAAACCCCAGAAATATTTAGGGCAGAAAAGGTAGAAAAAGGATTCTGAGTTGCAGAGAGTTTCCTCTCAACACAATTATATGCACATAATTGTATACCAATTGTATAATTGGTCCTTGTATAATTTCTGACACAAAGGCATAGCTACACATGACTGTAGATTGACTGCAGATGTATAAACTTTACTGCTGTCTACAGACATCACAGTTTATCAAAATGCAGCAGATAAATTGACACAGGCAAAGATGGGTCTGTTAGATGCACAAATGTTGCTACACCATTTAGTTCATTTGATACACATTTTCCTTCTGAGATACCTGGATTTTTACAAGTGAAACCAGTGCCTTAGATCCCCAGAAGAGTGAAAACTGGCTTATGTCTTTAAGGAGCTGTGTTACAACCACAAACATCTTGCTGACTTTTTAAAGAGTCAGATTTCTGAGTGCTTAGGTTCATCACAGCTCTGGCTAGTGATGGTAGCAGATGAGAAGGATTTCTCACACTAAATGCAGAGATTTGATCACTGCATGGGTTAGGTTCATGGGCTCCCAGCTGTAACTATGGAGCTTCACCACAGGGCCACAATTAAAAACTCAGGGTGGCCTGAAGACATTGCAATGTTTTAGAAATAAAATTCTGGACCTTGGAAAATCTGATATTGATTGCAGGGGAGAACAGGTGTCACCAGCAAAGTATCTCTACCTGGCAGGGTAATTTGAAAACATGGGCAGAGTTGGTTGAGTTCTCCAGAACAAAGCCTGGATGTAATTCTTTACTTGTAAATTTGAAATGGGTCCCATACTTTAAGCATCACTCTCAAATTCTTGAGTAGAAAACTAGAGACAACACAGCCCGAGGGAGCACTGTCCTTCTTCAGATGATTTCAGCATTCAGTGTCAATCCAGTGCTGAACTGAAAGCAAGACTTTGTTCATGGTGTAACTGAAATCAGAGGAGATGAAACTTATCCTTGATATTATACCAATTAAATCAGTTCCAATTGGGGATGAATTTGCTCTGTCATGTCCAGTTAAAGAAAAAAAAATTGTAAAGCAAAAAAAAAATCTATAGTAACAGTAATTTACCAGATAATTCAGTGCTATTCCATTCCTTTCAGTGTAAGGATACTCTTTCAAGGTTAGCCAGACCAGTGTATGGATATGCAAGAAATAATGATGCAGAAGCTGTCCATTTTTCTAATATGCACATTAAAATTTGGCTGCTAGGATAGATGCTAATGGAAATATTCTTGGCCCCAGCTTTCACTTGATAGATTAATGTGATATTCAAATACAAGGCAAATGGATAGAAATGCTCAAATTTATTGGAAAATGCAACTTCTACCCCAATGTAAGGACAAATGGAGGATATGCTTTGCAGTATGTATAACATTTTAATTTAATAAGGAAAGGTTTATTTGTATCCCAACCCTTATTGTATGCTATACTGAGTTCAGGGCAGAATCTCTGGCTCAAAAAGATCTTATGACAACTTCTTCAGTCCTTGTTTTCCAGAGAAATGTTGCAGTTTTCAAGTTCACAGAAGATTTCATGTGTTCTTTCTGTTAGCCATTATTTCACATTTACCTGTATCGCCCAAACTCTATTCATAAAAAGAAAACTTGAAAAAATTAAACACAAATTTAGAGTGTATTTATGTTACATATCACTGAATTTGGATTCAATATTTCAGAGTCTATAGTAGAATAAAATGCTTTAGATATTTCAGCATAAACAAAGCTAGCCTCAAAGGAAGAAGTCCATTATGCCTGAAGAGAGTATATGGTATTTGCAGATAGGATGCAGAATTATATTATATTTGTATACAACCCAAAACACACAAACAAATGCCAGAGAAAGAGAGAGCCCAAGGCCCACAGCAGTGTGGCACATTAGAGTATTCCCCATGGACTCCAGAATTATCTAAATTAGATAAATTTAAGTAACTGGTAGAGTGAGGATCTCTTTGGTGCCTTTCTTTCTTCTGTAAATCCAGAAGGAACACTAAATCAACACGCTCTATGACTTGGGAGCAGCTTTAATGGAAAAGTTTGTTTCTCAGGCATTTGTTTTTGGTTTTTTTGGCAAGGCTCATGTTCTTGTTTCAACCTGAAGCTCTTCTTGCTGGAATTTTTAGCATACCACATGCCAGCAAGCTTCTCATATTGTTTCAGAAGGCCCAGAGCTACAGAAAGTCTCTGCCCTCACCTCTGCTCAGTGTGAGTTAAATGCTGCACACCAGACAAGTGTTTTCTTTCTGTGCTGGAAAAAGGTCAGGTGAAAATTTATTAAGAGAATCTACCTCAACAGTGAGACTGGAAAGAATGGCACATCTTCCTGGAGCTGGGGTTTGCAGGCCCTCAAGCCTTCTCAATGCTTATCATATGTAAACCAAAATCACAGTTCTACATGCCTGGTAATCTCTTTAGGATATGAGACAAAATTTGTGCTTCATATCCAAGAAATACCTTTCTAGTGGCAAACCAATGATTTATTATTATTCATTTGTAAAAAAAACCCAACATGTTGGTGAGGACAGGGAAAAAAAAAGGTTGTTTAGCTTTTTATGTATTGTTTTTTTGCTTTGATAATCAGTATTTTTATTTCTAAAATGCTTGAAATTGCTTAGCTTCCACAAAAGCCCGTCTTCATGACTAACATTCCTCCCTGTGATACACCTGGCAGTTCCACAGTGAGCAGCAGCTGCAGAAGAGCCTCCCCCACTTGCAGACTAAGACCTACCAGCTTTTATGACATTAGAGACACAATTTTGCTCAGCTCTGCCAGGACTGTACATAAAGACTCTTCCCTCAGGTACTGGTGATGTTGACACACATCATGCTCTGCAAAGTTTGCTGTTTTGAAAGGATGGAACACTGATTCTTTGGGTTAGTGACTCAACAATCTCTCTTGGCATGATCATGAATCACCTGAATGGTTTTCTTTGTGCCTCTCATGGCCATGGCTTGAGTCTAGCAGCAGAAATGTTTTATGTTGTGTCTACCTCCTACCTCTCTGCTTTGGAAATAAAAAAAAAACATGGGTTTTTTAATGGTTTCTTGAAAAATATTTTGTCTTCTGAGACTAAGCATAAAAACTTTGCCATATGAAAGGATAAATCACCAGGTACACAGCTGTCACCTGGGGCTGTTAATGTTCTTACATAAAGCAGATTTCAGGAGTAGCTTTAAAAAAAAAAAAGAAAAATAAAGGCCTGCCTGGAGTCATTTGACAAATTAGAAACTGTGAGCCATATAAATGTTTATGAGATGTGTCTGTGCTTACAGCCAAGCTGAACAAACTGCCTTTATGATACCATTGACTGTGCAGAGCAAAGGGGACAGCTGCCTATTCTCTAATGTCACCCCTCCATCAGCGGGAGCCTCTCTTTTGGATGATTCAGTGCATCCATGTTGTAATTCTTAGTGGCAGGAAGAGGTATTTACAACTTTCTAACCTCTAAATAAAGTACCAAAGTTTGGAGTATGGTCTCTGGGCTATTTATGCTTTACAGACAGAGAAATGTTCCTCCAGGAGAAAATTTAATCCACCCAAGTCCTGCTAAGTAAAATGTGAATTCTTGCTGACACAGGAGTGCAACAGCAAAACAATGACCATGCTCCCTGCAGCACCCACAGTTTGGCTTCTTATTTCTACAGTGATGCAACTGAAAGTGCATTTGGGCTCTTGAATGAAAGAAAGATAATAGTCCTGTTAAAAAATGATCATTATTAATCATCTTTATTTGCCAAGAGGGAAACTGGATTCATATAAACGAGAGGTGTGGGGCTGGCCCTGTGACAGACAATTTGACATGACATGCCATGCCAGGGCTGCCCCAGTGGCTGCTTGGCTGGAGACCCTCCAGGCTGATGTGCCCTGTCCCTGCTCCCAGGCTCAGCTTCAGACATCACTGTACAGGGGCACCTGATGTGGATCTTGGTTACACGTGTGCAAATCAACTGTGCCTCTAGCAAAGTCAACAGCTCGAAATTAGTACGTAAATGAAAATAATCTCAGGTCCCAAAAAGCTAAATCTCTGCTTTTGTTTTAGACACAATTACAGATTTTTTTTTTCTCTAGGATCAAACTCTCTGCAGGGACATACACAGCCATATTTTTGGTTTGCTGTATCTGAGGGGACAGTGTCCTTTGACCATACTTTTAAAATGTACAACCTATAGTCTGAGAAGCTATTTGCTTCTCATGATTTGGTGTGAATAATCAAGAAATTTGATCTTATGGTTATGTAAAATCATCACTGGTTATTTTAAGGGGTAAAGATTTTTTAAGATATTGCAGTGAACTAATTTGAAATGCAGGAAATAGAGATGATTTTGAACTGTTCTTTCCTCAGTATATACTTAATCTGCTGAAGATACTCTGCTTTTGTAATGGATCATGTATTTGGTGCCTGAGCATAACTGGAATTCTTCTAGCATCTGATCCAGAGTGTTTAACCACAAAAGAGGGAGAACCTTTCACAGGCACAAATACTCATAAATATTTATTAACTGTGTTTTAATCTTTTGGCAGAGATAAGGATTGTCTAAAAATATGGGAATCATTAAAAGATGCCTTCATTTACAAGAACCCCTGTAATATCACACCGGAAGATTACCAGCCTTTGATGGAGCTGGCAAGTCACCCTATACCCTGCAACAAGGTAACACCAGGCAAGGTGGGCTGTGGTGGGATGCCAGGTCTGCTGGGCAAGGGGACCTCACCATCTCACCCATCTCTCATTTTACTTTTGCACTTACTGCAACAGTCCTGCAGCTGCACCTCTGGGCCCCAGGAACCCTGCCCATGTGTCCCTGGGAATCATCCCTCTGTGAGGCTTGCCTCAAGCCAGGGTCATCCCAGGGAGGTGACAGGGGTGTCCCCATTCCCTGAGCATGTGGCTCTCTGTAAGGAGCCTTCCATCGTGCTGTTAGAGGGACAGTGCTTCCAGAAAGCTGTTCTTGCCTGTGCAGCTCAAAAGAAAACCACAAAATTGGGAAATATCTTATGATAACTAGCCAAAACTTTCTTTCAAAATCCCTTGAAAGCTAACCATGCCCCTTTCCACCAAAAAAAACACTCAAAATATTCTGCAAACGACAGTGTTCAAATAAGAACTGACCCACTAAGGTGAACTTGCTGCATTTCAATAAAACTCCTTCTTTGTCATTAACTTTCTGGGTTTCTCAGAACAGTTTTCTGGCCAGTTGTGGTGGAGCTACCACTCACCAGACATTGTACCTTATTTCACAGTCACTGTTTTGGAGCAAGACAAATGACCTTGTTCATCGTTACACAAAATCCAATCAAAATTTCCTTACCTTGGAGGACACCTTGCTGGGCTATATGGCTGATAGAGTTTCATGGTGTGGAGACCCCTCTGCCCCAGGTAACCTACACCTAAACACAATCCTTTTCACATCATTTTCTAGTGATTTAGTTTAAAATCTTAACTGTCCAATATTTTGGAATTCTGAAAATAACACCTATCTCTCAGGTTAAATTAAAAACCACAACTTTGGATGTTATTTTAACACCAAGTTGCTGCTTTACCTAATGGCCACATCTAGCCCCCTGTGCTTTGTTTGCTTGCTTCTATCCTGTGGTTCCTGTGGGACAGACTGCAAAGCATGAATGCCATTCAGGAAGGACCTGGCCACATCAGAGTGCTGGGGCAGTGTGCAGGTACCTTGGGGGTACCACTGCCCTCGTGACTCCGGGGTTGGGGCTGAAGGCTAGGAACCTTTAAACTGGGCTGGAATTACTAAAAATGTTGGGCAAAGTTTGATTTTTCAATGCAATCAGATAGTACTTGTCAAGAACCAGCCTGTTTCTCCCATTTGGGATTGTGTGTTTTCCCTTCTCTGTTTTCTGAGAATTATTTGTGATAGGGGATCTGCAACTGCCTCCCTGAAAACACTGTGAGCAAACAGGAAAACATTTGAACAGATGCAAATTCCTTCTCCTTTCAAAGCCCTCTCCTCACTTAGCCTTCTTGCTTTGGTACAGGGCAAATCTTTTTGTCCACAAAGCCACATAAGCCTTGCAAAAATATTCACTCTAACCCTAGCTATTCTATAAATGTATTTTTTTCTCAGGAATCAACTATGAATCTTGTCCAAAACGAAATGAATGTGAGAGCAACCCTGGCTCTGTGTTCTGGAAAATGGCATCCAAGATGGTAAGATCTGGACTAAATCTCCCTGAATCCAAAAGTGAGGAAAGGCACTAAGTTCCTAACAATGCCAAAAAATATGATTCTGCAGATTGGACTTTAAAGATGGAATAGTAGAAGTTCACAAAAGCTTTAGCTCCAGGTGTTAGAAATCCTGGTGTTGGAATCCAAGGTCCCACATTTTATGTACAACATTTGATGCCCTTGTAGTTCAGGCATTCTTTTTGTGGACAAAGGCTGAGTGTCAGTGTCTGGAACAACCCTTGGCAGAGACCAGGAGCTCTGCAAGTAATACTCACAATTATAGCAATCACCTTAATTAAATCACAGAGCGTAAATTGCTACAGTAAAATCGATTTTAGCATGCCAATGTGGAAAATAGCACCCAGATTGGCACAGGCATTTTCCAAAAGGCTGAGAATCCCCTCGGACTTCCCAGCATAAACCTGAAGAGCACATCCTCCCACATCAGTGCCTGGCAGGGCTCCTGTGATGTCCCCACCCACAGACACATCCAACTCCCATCACAGGAATGAGATCCTGCTGGTCCCAGTTAAGCAATTAGCCTGCCTTTGTTGAATCAGCACTTTACAGGAACAAACTGCCAGAGAAAAACCTGATGCCCTGTATTACTTTAATTTTACCTGTCTCTCAAGATTTCACCCTTGGTATGACTATTAGGAGATGGCTACCCAGGTGGAAAACAAGCATTCCTGTATGCTCCAGTTCTCTTGTATGTAAGAAAAAGTCTACTCACCATAAAAAAAAGTTTTGTGGGTAAACTAGGAGAGAAAATGGTTGAGTTCCAGAGTGTGTGAGAGATAGAACCATATAGAGACTCAGGTTTGCTCAGCTGCAGGCCTCCTTGCCATATAAATTCAAGATCTACTAAAACTCATGCTTAATACTTTTGAAAGTAACGCATAATGAAACTTCCTGAAACTTTGCAGCTCTCAAGATCTGAGTTTGAGCCACATTGTTTATGGGGACATGAAAGATTTGATAAGTACAATCACCTGCATTAAGCTTTTTAAAAATTCCTTGCCTTACCAATAGTGTATAAATCTAGCATAGGTACTTTATAGACCTATGTAGTCTTTAAATATTTGGACATGGGTTTTAAAGAATAGAAAAGCAGTGATTACATGATCCAGTATATTAAAAATCAATTAAAAAAACATCAGTGATAATTTTACTAAAATATCAAGAGAGAAAAATCCCAAGCCATAAAAGAACACAGAGCATGAGTCACAAGGAAATAAGATTGTGGTGGTCTGTGTGTCCTTAAACTAGGGATACCTCTGCTCTGGCTTGTCCTTGCTTTCTGAGCTAAAGCAGTCTGAGGAAAACTGTGAGTTCCTACAGACAGCTGCAGGGGCTCTGGAAAGCCCTATAAAAACTGAAACCAAACAAGCTGCTGTACCAGCCCCATGCAGCCTTAGACTGCCAATTCAGAGCTGTTTAATGAGGCTTTATCACAGTTTTGCCATAGCCTTCAGAGACTTCTTTTTTTTTTTTTTTTTTTTGCACTGAAATGTTCTGCAAAAATATTGCCCAGATCCTCTGCTTGTGTTAGACAGTTCTGAGGACATCACTGAATTCTCCCAGCCCCAAGTCTGCCATGGCACTGCCTGTAGTGTCAGAGTGTAATGTCCCTTGGTCTGGTTCAGTTTGCAGAAGCAGCTTGTGGTGTGGTTCAAGTGATGCTCAATGGATCAGTGGAAGCTGGAGCTTTCAGGAGCAGCAGGTATCACTCAACACAAAACCATTCATGTTTCTGTGGGGCTGCACGTGCCTGTCTGCCTGTGAGCCCCAGGGCGGAAGGGATTTTGGTGAACTCACCCCTGGATGTTGTAAAGCTGATTCTTTTCACTTCTTCTGTTCAGAGACTGTGATTGAAATCCTTCAGAGGATGTGTGGGGGGTATGCAGGGTGCTCTTACTGCTCAATTGATTATTGCAGTTTCTTTGATTTTACTTCACTAGACTTGGCTACCTGGCTGGAAGCGCAGTCATGAACAATATCAAAAGATGAAGAATATGCTTTCTGGGGGAACAGCTATGTTCACTTCCCTGGCACCAAACCAAATCAACAGCCAGGAAACAGAACAGGAGAAGAGGCACTAAAGATGGCAAAACTTCAGCTTGGTTCTGTCTGCAGGCAGTTCCAAAAGTTCTCCTGAAAGTGAAATAAGAATGGGGAGACAGCATTTGGCCATAAGGCAATTAAATAGTCTGTGACCATCCATTGGCAGGATAATGTTCTCTCACAGAATGTAACTGCAGCACTAATAAGCACTGGTATTTGGGGAGCATACTCTCTACACCTTTCTGAGATAACTAAGAGAGTTTTGCTGGTTTATGTTCCGTTCTTATTTTTAGCATTTTTGGAAGTATTGAGATCTTTAACCTGGATCCAGATAAAGTCACTGAAGTGCACATTTGGCTCATGCAAAACATTGGTGGACCTCAAAGGTAAGTCACAGGGATGAGCACTGTGGGGAAGGCACAGGGCACAGCTCAGCTCTGGCAGCAACCCTGCCTTAGACTCATGAAATCTGCTTTACACTCACCTTCTAGGTGCTTACTTTGCAGGAAAAAATAACATTTGTACTGCTGTTTCTCCTAGTATCTTTGTAGGTACTGCTGAACAGTTACAGGTAAAACACAATGACATTTTCCTTGCTTTCCAGAGGTCCCATGACCTTTAAGTTCTTTTCACCTCCACTGAGGTCTACAGACCTTTGCTATGGGTGCAGCACTGAAGTCAGAGGCCAGGCTATGTCTGGAAGGGTAAACATGTCCAGGTATCCATCCAAACATGGATATGTTTGTCCACAGGAGTAGTATAATTGTGCTGAGCCATTTTTGAATGACAGATCAGGTTGTGGAGTCTCCACCTATGGACATACTCAAAACCTAACTGGGACCTGAGCAACCTTTTCCAGCTCATATTGATTTGATCTCAAGCAGTCTCCTCTAACCTAAATAATTCTGTGATTTTTAATAACAAATCTATAGTTGAATTGCTTACTATGGAATTACTGATACCCAAATGTTGTCTTATATATTACAACAGTTCTATTTATCATTATATATTGTCTTATATATTAAGAGTTCTGTTGTCTTATATTGTCTTAGGTATCAAGAGTTCTTTTATTATGGTGCGAGGGTTCCATGTCCTCAGAGTTTCAGACTTCCTCAGTGTTTCTTGTAGGCAGCTCCCCTGAGCATTGGCTGGTCCTTGCAGCAGCCATCTGACTCCAGTTCCCCTCAGTCCACTCTTTTATGCCACTGGTTCTTATTGGTTACAGGTGTTGCCTGTTATCATCTGGCCTGCTCCTGATCTTTAGTAATAGGGTCCAGCTGCAACTCCTTGGGGGATAAGATTACATTCTACATTACCCACACTGTGTCCTCCTACACCCCAACAGCAACCTCAAATCACATCTGAGCCTTTCTGAATGGTGTTTTTTCACCCCAATCAGATTCGTTTGCAGATCTACCACATTTTAAACACTAAGCATGAGGCTCTGTGCCTCTGACCCCTCCTTTCAGAGCCAGTTCTGTGGCTCACATGGCCATAATGCCCTGCCACAGTTTTTCCCATTCTTAGTGATGTCCATGACAGAAACAGCAGCTTTGGTGCCATGGATCAGGAGGGAGGCTGCGATGGTGCAGTGCAGCTCAGGAAGGAGTGTGGACCTTGCTCAGCCTGCCTCACTCTCTGACACAGCTCCAGTGTTGCAGCCCCTCCCTCAGCCCAGACACCCAGAAGTGTTCCCTGTCCACATGAGCTGGCACCCCTGCCATGGTTCATGGTGTGCTTCTGTGCTGGGGTCAGCACACCAGCCTTAGTCTTGTGGTCCTTTGCATAAAGGTTTGCTGGAGAAAAGGACATTGAGTGATCTTTACATCAGTTTCCCCTCACATGGCACTGGATCCTTTATCCCATGATTTCCCAGCATCAGACGTTTTTGCTGTGCTCCCCCTCAGCAGCTCACACAAGGCAGTGCCCTGCCAGCCCTCTTGCTGGGCACATCCTCCTCCTGTGACAAGTTCATAGCAATTTCCTTTCGATTTTCTGCTTGCTTCTAAGGAGAGAGTGGGGGGAGTAGTCCTAATAGTGTGCATTCCTTGTATCTTCTGATTTGTATTCCATGTTGAATCACTGATAACTTGTCAAGTCTAGTGAACAAAAAAGAGGTGGCAGTGCTCCCTGCTAATGTCACATGTGAGGAACTGGATTTGTCCCCAGTAGTAGAAGTGAGTCCCATACTCTGGATGAGGAGATTATTTTTACCTTGAGGTAACAAGGCTATGTCTCTGTCTGTGGCTATGACATTTGTCAAACCTCCCACTACAGCTTTGGGGCACTTGGGCTATTTAATTAAATTAATCACGGAGATAAAGATGTTGAAGGTACGAGTGCTCCATGCTTCTTGAAACCTTTATCTGGATGGGAAAGAAATACACAAGTTAGGGCTCCTACCAATGCAAAAATTGTTGAACCATCCCCTTTCCAAAACAGAGCAGCAGCAGCTGTAAGCTGAGCCAGACACACAGGGGGTGCTCAGAGCCTGCTTTGTCCCCTGCTTTCTTATCAGTTTCCTCCTGTCTCACTTCCTACCTGGGACTTCACTGCTGGCTTTCATGGTTGGCCTTTTCTCATCACACAGAGGACTTGACCCTTCTGCCCTTGGACAGATTTCACCAAGCCTTGCATTGTGCTGCTGTGGAAGCACCAGCAGCAGTGGAGCAGTTCTGGAGCCCCCTGAACTGGGAATGGGACTGAGTGATGTCCCACAGATGTCCTCCTGCACAAAGCTCTCATGCAAGATGCACAGCTGGACATCACATGGACATCACAGAGCTTCTACCAGTGAGGGTCCAATGGCAGCCAAAGCTCCACAACCCCAATGGGCTTCCCAGCACATTGGCAAACAAGCTTCTAAAGCATCTTACCTGTAATAAAGCAGTGCCATATTGTGGAATTTAGGTGAGCATTCTGTACACACAAGGAACACGAGTAACTGAAGTCTTGTCTCCACAGTGAATCCTGCTCAGGTCAGTCCATTCAGAGGTTAATAAGAATCTTAGAAGAACGAAACTTTAAGATCATCTGTGAAGACAATTACAGGTAATTATCCTCTCTTATTGGTGATGACTTTGCTGACATAAAACTAATATTGCAGGTTTACAGCAAGCTAGAGCAGACTTCCTCCTTACTGCCATGACATCCCTCCAGTGTGGCTGGGTCTTTCTCAGGGGCTGCAGCCTGGCTGGGGCTGGCTGGGGCTGGGGCTTGCTCTCTGCCCTACGCCTCCCATTGAGCCTCCAGTTGTTTTCAGGAAGGGAGCAATCCAGCAATCCAGCCACCAGATTTTCTTCTGCCTGGGCTTTTACCTAAAACACTGTGAACCAAACAGGCGGCTTTCCTCCCTGCTGCATACAGATAACACAGGGCACCAAGGGTGGTCCTTACTTCCTTCACCGTGGTTTGAGCATGCTTTCTGTCCTGCTGCTTTGTCAGAGAGTGAGGCATGAGACATGATAAGCATTACGAATTACTGTAATTTACCATTGTCAGGAGCAAAAAAGAGAAGTTTGTGAAACAGCAGCCCAAGTCCTGACTTGCCTGAAATCTCCATCTTCCTGCTGAGGAAATACAAAAGCCAGAGACCCTTTATCCCTTTATATGTGTGGGTTCAGAGACCTTCACACTGAGCAAAATTTTTCTTTAGAGGCATTAGAAAAGAGGCAAACATTCAATATTGCTCATATCTTATCTGTCAGGAACAGCTTTTCAGTGTCAAGGACTCATACTTGGATAAGAACATTTCCAAAGTAAACAAAGATTTCTATGAACTTCTGAGTTTGTGACAATAGTTTAAGTAAGGAAAAATTGGTCTGCAAAGGAGACAAATGATAGTCTGTCTCCTTTAAGTCCTCTCTGTCTTCTTTAAGTCTGAAGACAGAGCAATATATTCCTGTCTGGGTATTGCTGAACCTGACTAATGGGTGCTCTGCACTTTGTGAAAAAATTAGCTCTGGTGTGGAGCATAAATCTGCCAAATCCTGTGCTTACTTTCTCTTTGGGTAAATGGAACTTTTAACCAATACTCCCAGGACGTGTAAGTAGGTTCAGATTATTTCAGTTTAGGATGAATTAAGCCATGGGAAGAGGCAGGAAGGGGAAATACATCACAGCTTAGACCCCTTGTGGCCTGGCACAGGGAGGAACCTGGCTCTCATTGCTGTGTCTCACAACTCAGGGCTGAAGGTGAGCTGACAAGTCGGGCTTTTTGTCAAAGTCCAACTAACACATATACAAACAACTGGGTTGAGCAACACACACAATAATTTTGCTATTTTATATGCAGAATAACAATAAAATAAAAGATGTACAGGTAAATCCAAACTTCAGGATAGACTGTGTAAGTCTATCACAAACAGAACTGTGGGTCTGTATCAACTGTGCATCTGCCTTTGCATGCCATGTAGCTACTGCTGCTGGTCATTTTCTCTTGCTTTTGTCCATCTCAACAGTATCTTCCAGAAGCAACTTTAAAACTGGCTTCACTGGATGCATTAGAAAAAAATCTCATCATATCTGACATTCACAGCAACAGCTTTCTGTTGTAGCAGTAGGGTTTACCAGTGAGTAAGACAGACGGTGAACTTCCAGCATGGCAGGAATTCCACAATCTGTGCAAGAGATGTTTCTTCTTTTTTGTAATTATTTTTTATATTGCAGAATAGGTGACGTGCTGTGAGGTCAGATCCTACTTTGGTTTGTACTGATTTGCCCTTGTCCCTAAAAACACCAAAGTTACCTTTCTGCATCAAGATTAAAAAAAAATAAAAAAATCCCCTAAGAAAATCCATCTGCCTAATAAGCACGGATGTAACATGCACTTTGACTTTCACATTGCATTCAGTAACTGTGAAGTAGTTCTGTTGTACTTGCAAATTGATCATTAAATATTTGTTTGTTTTGTGTCTTATTTCAGGCCTGTTCAGCTCCTTCAGTGTGTGCATAGCCCAGACCACACAGACTGCAGGCTTTGCACCAACAGCTCAGCAATTCCCTGAAACAGAGTTCTCTGTGCTACTGAAGAATTCCCCGACTTGTGTGCAAAGCTGAAGATGTGGCTGTATAGCTGAGAGTGATAACAGTAGCATGGTGTGTGCTGAGTCCATAACCAGAAGTCCTTGCTGTGATACTAACAGCCAGATAGCAGGAGATGATACCTGAGCTGTGATGCTGTACACACACACACACACAAACACTGTTTCAGATGGACTGGGGCTCTGGTCAGCAATTGAAGGCAGATGCTTTGCCCTGGTTTGCTCCCTCCTATACAGCTTGCCACTGGCACAGAGCAGGGAGTCCCTGGGACATGCACAGAGAAGAAAGAGACTTTCCAGGATAGGCAGAACTTGCCTAGATCAGTGCTCATCTTCCTTCCTGCTGAAAGGTTAAGCAGGAAATGACCAGGGCATGCTGCATTTTCCCTGCATCCCAGTGCAAACTTCCCCAGAGGGGAATGTTGCCCATTGGCACATGGTATAAATCATGGCTTTCCAGGTACTGTGACACTTCTGACCAGGTAAAGCAAGCGATGGGATAGGCAGAGCAGCTCTTGCCTTTTAATGGGTATCACAGTAAGCAGCTGGTGGGAAGACAGCTGAGCTGAGCTAAGAAAAAACCAGAAACTGCTCAGAGGGTTGCCTGCACCTGTAAAAACTGCTTAGTATGCAGCTGGGAGAGAAAATAGTGAGGCTGACTCAGATAGCTCCATTAAAATCCTGCTGGATACACCATTGCTGGTCAGATTACATTTTGTTCTTAATATAGCAGTAAACAGCAGCCTTCCAACTTTCATAAAAGGTCCCTCAGGCCACAACTTGGCCATGCACTGGAATAGAAACAAACATCAAACGGTTGCCACAATAAGGAGTCTCTCTTGACCTCAGTTTCTGCAGTGAAAGGTGATGCCTTGGGGTGTAGAATTCACAAGCACCGACGTGCTGTGGTGCACTGAAACAGCAGCTTTCACTGATTTCCTCTGATTTCCATTTTACCAGTGTCAAGTGCAGTGTTGATAGCAAAACCAGCGTCTGAGGCCAGCCTGTGGCCACGGCTGCAGTGCCTCTGCCAGTGCCACTGACACCCAGAGAGCAGAGCAGGCTTTGCTGCAGACATGCTCCTAGTGCTGAGGTGACTGTGAGCAGCAGCTGCCAACCCTCAGGCACACTGGGGCTCCCATGGTCCCACAGGGAGAAGGTTGTACATGTTTTAGTGACTGCCCAGAGTGCAAAGCTTTGTTATGGAACTGCGCAAGCTGGTGCAATTCTGAGCATCTCCACATAAACCTCATCTCTTCACAGCAATAGAAGCCTGCGCTGAGCCTGGCTGGACCAACCCAAGACCTCACCCATAATGTTTACATTAAGTGAAATGTATTTTCATTTGCAAGATGTTATGTAACTACTTAGATGAATCAACACAGACACAAACCAATACTTTCAAATAGGTTATTTCTGACTATCAGTTAAAAGTTTGTCTTCATGCTCACTTTTGTACCTCTTCTGTTGCAATATATTGACTGTAAAATCAAGATCTGTAATAAAATTACTGATGAGAAATGTTCTTAATTCAGTTTCACATTGTACAGAACCTCAGAAAGATAAGAAAGAAAGATTCCCAGAAGACCAAAATAGGCCTCTTCCTAAAAACAACTCAGAAATCTGTTCCATGTATGAAACACTATATGCAACCACCCAGGAGAGCAGAGAAACAGAGCACATCCTTCCCAGCCTGTGTTCTCCATCTGATACAGAGAAGCCATTGTCTTTGTAGGTGGCTGGAAGTGAAGCATCCTGAGTCTTTATCTTGAGCATAGATTGGTTTTGGCCATAACAGAGAAGAAAGATGATTGTTCTTGTCAGTGGTTATGTAGTAAGATGCTAAGAAGCCAACTGTGCTTTTAGAAGCTGAGGTGCACAATTAATATGGGCAAACTGTGCTGGGGTAAGTGATGGCTTTGAAATGCAGGGGGCTGGCAAGTCCGGGCTGCTTGGATCACATTCATGGCAGAGCATGAGCCAGCTCCTTTCCAACAAACACTTTTATTATGCATGATCACACATCTGAAATGCTGTGCAGACATGCCCTACCAGAAAAGTACATTTGCAAATCCTATTGCTTTGCTAGAGACTTATCAAGCAAAAAAAACCTTCCAAACCAATACAAAGTGTTTCAAATCCACAGAAAATAAATAAAAGGAAAAAGAACCATGAGTTTTTCCCAGTCTTTAGAATAAATGTTTCTTAATATGGTTTGGAAAAGGTTGGGTTTTGAAAATATGTTTTTAGTCTGAAAAAGCTAAGTCTCATAATTTGCTCAAGGTGAATAGACTGGCTTGTGCCTCAGCCCCACATCAAGCACTGCTGAAGAGTGCTGCCCAGAAACATGAGAGGAATCTGAGTTACTGTGTGATAGGGTGATATCCATGGTGTCACTCCCAGAACCACACAGAGCTGCAAAAGCCACTTCTCTGACCCTGTCACAACAGCATTGCTGCTCCCCTGCTCTATGATCCACTTCACCTGAGTGAAGACCAGAGCCTGCAATCATTAAACTTACTAGGAAAAAAATAAAATATAGAAAGATCTGTTCTCCTTTGCGACCAGCACTTGGCCTTATGTTTGATTTTATGTATTAAAGAATTGTTTTGGTTGGGAGGGGCCCTAAATTTCACATAGTTCCACCCCCCTGCCATGGGCAGGAGCACCTTCCACTAGACCAGCTTGCTCAAAGCCCCATTCAGCCTGGCCTGGGCACTGTAACATGGGGGGAAATCTTTGAGAGGGGTTTTGATTTGTTAATATGTGTATTGGCAGCATATCTGCAGTGGGCCTGGGTCCCCCTGGGCTCTGGCAACAGGGGAGTGGTTTTGGATGGGGCCTGATGTAGTGGCAGCGCTGCAGTGTCTGTCAGTATGAAGCAGAAATTTCCCCTTACTTTTTTTGGGCTACCCTTCATGCAGGTCCCTGGGAAGACTCCCTGATACTCAAAACAGTGACCCTCAGACATTGTCTTGCATAAAAGAGCTCAGTAGAAAGAGAAAAATGAGATCAGCAAGTGTTCAGGTAGGAAACCCTGCAAACAGGCTGAATCTCAGGAACTTTCTCTTAACAGCAATATCATTCACCAGGTTTAAAATGACACTTGAATGGCCTAAGTGATCCTTCCTATTAAATAACTGTTCCTTTCTATTAGCTTGAAAGGAGCAATGGCTGATCCAAAGAAATTTTTTTGCCTGGAAAATATGGAGGCTGGTGAAAAGATTAAACACAAGTAGTATGTCTGAGTGGTTATCCCTCTGCTTTGCCAGCAGAAATCTCATTAAATTCCTGATGAACCAAGAAAGGCAAACAGTCTGGGATAATACATTTTCCCTTGCTTAGAAAAGAAAAAAGATCTTATATCTAATGGGAAAAAAGCTGTTTGAAGAGCATGTTTATGTTGAGTGCTGCGCTGGGGAGCAGGAGAGGGCAGCTGCCTGCTTGCTGCTCCTCCTCTCCTGTGTGGCAGTGATTGCCCAAATCAGAATGCCCAGGAAGCTCATAGAGCAGCATGTGCTCCACACCAGCCTATTCCACAGCAATACAGCTGCTTTACCCCCAGTTCACTTAATTACTGGGATTTGGGCATGCATGGAGGGAGGATAGAGCAGAGAGGGTTAAAATCCATGCTGAATATTTTAGATAGGATTTTTATCAGTTAAGGTTGGTCACCTGATTGCACAGACTTCCTCTATAAACAAAAGGACAAAGCAGGCACCTCCTGAGAGCACTTATCCTGCTCTGCAGCAGTGAGGGCAGCACAGAAGGGATGATGTGCACTCCAACACAGGATCCTTATCTCCCTCTACTCCCTGTGAAAGTTTCCTAGATTATCAGCTCAACTCATAAAATTAGCTTCCAGGTGGTTAAGGTTGCATAAAATTAGCCTCAAATATATTTCCCTGTGAGAAATATTATAAAGCAGGAAAGGACATCGAAGGATCCTCTCAAATACAGCAGATAAAAGTTTTTTGCAAAATATTTAAAAATTATAATTTCACAATCCATTTTATGAGTATCTGAAGCCACAGTCCTAAAATTTGCTGATGATTTCAGGAACTGACTGTGTGCTAATGAAGTCTTTGGAGCATATCCTATGCAGTCAATTAGAAAATCTGCATTCTGCTAGAGAAAAATAAATTGTTATTAATCTGTTCACTCTAGGTCATATCTTGTTTTCTGTTGACTGCCTGAATTTCCAAGACTGAGATCTTTGTGTGCTTTAGGGTTTTCTTTTTCTGCATATGCCATACTTGCTTAGATTTTTGGCCTTTTTTTTCCTCATTTTAGTTACAGGAGCACAGCCAAAATTGCCTGATGGAACTGCCATGGAAAAAAATCTTACAAGTTCTTTCCTATGGCCTAGTGGAGTAAAAATTCAACAGGTGTATATTATATTTACACTATAAATATCTTAAAGGGTAGCTTAAAAATGGGGGGTGGGGGTGTTTCTTGAAGAATCTGTAAATTAGTCAATACAAGTGGGTGACAATAATGGTTTGCAGAGGACTGGTAAAACTCTGGGGAAAAACATTTTTCCATTCTTACTCTTTTAGGAATACTAATCAAATCCATAGCTCTCCATTGCAATTGGACCTGGGGCCTCTGCAGCTGAGTTCTGAACCTTCAGGGAATGGACAAGAGGCCTCTTGTGTGAACACATCAGCAAAGTTATGATCTCTGTGGGTCAGACACAGAGGGGTGTGTGATTCACTGAGCAGTCCTTTGGAGCCACACTGGGATGGATGATAGACTTCCTGATGGTGAGACCCTGCACAGAGCACAGCTTTGTGCTCCAATAGGCTACATCCAACCCCAGATGACCAGAAGGAGCCAGCTTTTCTTCCCTGCAGCAGCCTTCCAACAGCACCGGTTTGTGGTTATGTGCTTGGGTTACAGCAGGGAAACATAGACCAAGAAGTGGTCTAGACAGAGGTAAATGATAGAAATAAACACAGTTGTAATTCAGATTACTCATTCCCTGTGTTAAAATGCTGCTAAAAATAGGAAGCAGGAAGACAGTTACAGTCTCCACATTTTTTTATGTTCCAAATTTTCTTGAGTAATATCAAACACTGTTAATAGGTGATATGTGGGGCTGCTTCATGTGAAGAAGTAAAATAAGAATACATGTCTTGAGTTTAAGCAGGTCCTGGTATGTTTAAATATTTTTTCATTAATCAACTACATTTTTTGTTTGGGCTGTAGCTGTACTGAATGTACTGTGTAGCCAGGGATTAATTTCTATGGCTACTAGGGACTTATTATGGGGCACTGGGTGAACAATTTAATCTTCAAATTTGAGATTTCCTGCCTGAATGGGTGGCATGATAAGCTGATATTTTGCAATATTTTAAGATCATAAGAGTTATCATAATGTCTAAACTGTTCTTATGAATATTACAGCTTTTTAGTTTCATCCTGTGTCATGCCTCTATTTCATCCTCAAATTGTGTTCTAGGTAGCACAACTTGTGCAGAGCAGCTCTGCTCTCATGCTCTCTGATAACATGAGCTAGTGAAGCACTTTTCATCACAGGCTGCTCCACCACTGCTGAAATTAATGTATAGTTTGCCTGTTGGACAGAGCTCTGGGCTCTGGCCTAGTGAAAGGTGTCCCTGTCCATGGCATGGCAGCTGGAATTAGATGATCATTGAGGTCACTTCCAGTTCAGGCCATTCCACGATTCATTCTGTGATTATACTCAGGCATTAACAACTTCCTCTTGTATCCTGTGTTAAAGATAATTTCTTCTGTGGGGAAGGGCAGCTTTTCCTCCTGACAGGAATTCTTAATCCAGGCACTTCTCCTGCTCTTTTCCTGGTGAATTAGAGAGATCAACCTTTGTAAACATTTCAGGATGATACACTTGCTAGAATCCGTGTCTTTTTTCTTCACCCTCTCCCATTCTTTATTATTCTTTTAGTGCAAAGATTCATCTTGTATTTCCTGTGGCCTGTTGGCTGACACAGCTAGAGTGGAATGCACTCCCTACTTTTACTGTGTTTTATGAGTTATAATAAAATGATTACAGAAAGTATTCACAAGTTTGCTGGGGCAAAGTTGAGAGGCCATGTAAAACCAACCCAGTTTATGTGGTTCTCTGCCATGTAAAACCAAGCCAGTTGCTACAATAACCAGCAGACATTGGTGGACATTGAAGTTAAAATACCTGACTGCAGGGATGTTTCAGGGATCCTCTCTTTCAAGTATGTCTTTCATTTGATCTATTTCACACATTATTGTTCATAATGTAACATCATGTGATGTGTTCAATTAACACATTACAGGAGGCAAGATTTCTTTTTTTCAAACTTACACCAGAGTACCCTCTTATCATTTGACCATGGGTAATTGATTACAAAATAATCTTTCTCTTTAATTATTAGCCCAAACATTCTAGTTTAAGAGAACTATAACAAGTTGATATTTTTCCTAATCCAGACCTTTTGTCACTCCATCTTCCTTGAGAGAAACAATTCTACACAGAAATATACCTGCAAGTACAACTTACATGTATCAAGCTTTAGTTATTAGCTTTCCTTAGAGCCTAAAAGATTTCACCAGCATCAACATTTCTCTGTGTCAATTTACCAGGAGAAAAACAGTAATCCTGGGAAATTAAAGACCTCTTTACCAATGTCTGAGTTATTTCCTGGTTTGAATACTAAGTTGAAGCACAGAAAATCATGGAAACGTAGCTGTAGACCTGATGATGCTCTAGAGTCACCTTTAACTTCCCAACCCTGCTCAAGTGCCACACTTGCGTCCTGCAAGTGTTCCCTTTGGCCATAACTCTACATATTTTTCCTGTTTATGCCATTTTCACTCAGTTCTCCAGTAAAACAGAGCCGTCCATGAGTAAGATAAATGGAAGGCACAGCACACGGACTGTGGGATATGATTGAACTCTGAAGCCAAAAAGATATTATCTACATTTCAAAGAAAGGGAGAAAAATCACTTAACATTTGATGTCCTTTTGGTTTGGACTGTTTGTGTTCACAGTCTCCCAATACTGTCCTAAAGGAGCAGAGATCATTTATTGGGAGATGACTGATTTTGATCTCGGGATGTGCAGCGTGGCAAATCATGCCAGTTTAAAAGTAATTGCTTTTTAATTACAATGTAAACAATTATACAGTCCCACAGCAGAAACATACCAGTGTGCCTCTCTAAAATGGCCTTTCACTCTTTTCACTGACACAATCTCCAGTTAGTTCAGGGAAAGTTACTGTGGTCACGACTTGATATGATAAAGCTTGATGTTGTAAATTAAAAATGAATAGGAAATTATTCACTTATCACTGCCTGTGTGATTTTCAGCAGAGGGTGAGTTGTACTGAATATCAAAGCCTGGGCTGTCCCCTGAGCTCCAGGCACCTGCAGGTCAATGAACCCACGGCACAGTCTGCTGCAAAACACCCCTACCCAGAGATAAGAATGTTGTGGTTACCTGCACTCAGTTACAGCCCTGGTTAGCACTGACAGGGATATTCCAGTTAATCATTACTGAGCCAGAACCCAGCCCTCGGTGCTGCTTTGTCCCCAGTTCTGAGTCCAGGCAGGAAAGAGCCCAGCCCCACACAGGTGGATGGAGCAGAGCCTTGAACATCCTGACTGTGCTGCAGCAGCCCCATCCATGGCATGCCAGGATTCCTGAGGAACACCCCTGTAAAGGGCAGTGCTGACAGTGGGAGACTTCCCAGGGAAGGAGAACATCAGCCATTCCCTGGGCCTGCTCATGCAGCTCAAACCTGGGGAAGAGGAAACAAGAACCATGCAGGGAAAAACCCCCAGTGGCTGGATAGGAGACCCTGTCACTGGAGACCCAGCATTTCCCAGGAAAAAAAGCTGCAGGACGAGTGAAGAAATATGATGCATCATTGGCAGTGGTGAATTTTCATTCCCTGTGTGATTGCCAGGATTTTTGATTGCCCAGAAAAGTCAGCACTTGGTAAAATGTTGTAATCTCTGAGAGGTTTCACCATGCACTCCGCAGCTGAAAGTGCAACCAGAGGAGAGGGGAATTAGCCAGCATCTCTGACCACTTCCACACTTAGCAGCCAGCAAAGCCCTCCAAACCCCCACATGTTTTGGGATGCTCAGAAAATGCAGCAAATTTAAATAAAAAATAATTGCTTGAATGAAATAATACATATTTATTGATAATTTACACACATTATTAATAATGATGATGGACTAGCATAATAAAGAACTTTCAATATTGTAATTATGTATTTCCCTGTTATGTATCAGTATCTTAACACAGATCTCAACAAAACCACAGCTTTTGTTACCTACTGAAACAGAACAAACTGTTCCCTGTAGAAATATTGTTTCGTGGGATGTTCCTGCCTAAAAAATTTGTAAGATAGCCTCAGGTAAAGGTTTTTCTCCTGGCTATAGAATTAAGAAAGCAAAAGCTGATTAACGTTGGATTTTGACATGTCAGCTTCAGTTTTAATTTTTTAAATTTTCTGCAATCAGCAGGTTCTGTAGAAAGTGGGCTGCTTGCAAGCCATGGGGTTATTTAGGGTAAGTCTTTCAATGAAATAACACGGCAGTAACAGAAACTCAATCTGTGACCTATAGGACCTTGGACAATGCACACATCAAAGGCACATGTCTAAACTGCAAGAAGCACAGATAAGATTAGCACTGGTGTCACACACTCCTGGAGCTGCTGCAGTTTGTCTCTGCTCTCTCTGTTTCCTCTAAGAAAAGTAACAACTGTGCTTGCAGGCAGCTTGTGAAGTGACACAACTCTGTCCAAAATACATTCATGTACTTTGCATTGCAGTTTCCCTCAGCTATGTTTAAGCTATGAGGTGTCCAGAATCCTGGGTGAATGCTGCAGCCCTCAGAGAAATCCAGGACTACATTTCTTGATGGAAAAATAGGTGAAGTTCAGGCAAGGCCATGCACATTGGTCTTATGATTTATTTCCCCAAAGGAAAATCACGCTGCAATGCATTTCTCTTTTCCTCTATCTTTATAGCTTTTATTATAACAGGTCTCTGCTGTTTCTAGTAAATAAGGTATTCAACATCCTCAGATAGGATGAGAGTGCCTGTGCAGGGCTGCTGGTGAGCTGAGCCCGTGCAACCTGTCCATTGCCTTCTGCAGCACTGCTCAGCACAACCATTGCCATTGCTCTGCTGCTGCTCATATTTCCCATCTCATTCCTCTCCCAGGTCTTGCTCCTGCTGATCCAGAGCACCAACACCTTGCCCTGTTGGGGTACTCTGTACTGCTGCTGGTAACTAAGGACAGCAAATATTTGGTTACATGCAGTCAAACACGTCCCTCACGTCCTGAGGATTTTTCTTCATTAACAGATGACGGAGAATGAAAGAGCAGTGAATAACTGCAGGCTTTTGACTAAACTGAACACTTAGGTGTGACTGTTTGAATATTTCATTACATATTTGATCCACCCCTTCATATGAACGGCCATTAAATGAAATGTCTAGCACCAGGTACCCCTGCTTCATTCTATTGTTATGGTATCACCGCTCTTTGATTTTTACAAAAATCTGGGTGAAGGCCAATATTTTATATGTACAGCTTTGTGAAAACTGTGGTGTACTCCAACAGCATTTAGCTTGAATTCTTGTCTTCTGTGCAGTGGAAGCACAAGCAAAGTCCAGCTGTAAGGTGAATGAAAGGGATCAACCTCCATCTCTGGGATCTTCCTTGGAATGTGGGGTTTTGCCCCCAAGGCAGGATGGATACTGCAGAGCTATCGGTGTAGTCTAGAAATCCAAAGGAACAGTGAGGCCAAGAAAGTTATTTCTTGCAAGATACAGATTTCAGTAATTTAAATGTGAATGTAGAAAATATGAAACTTTTTAAATTGTGTAGAAAATTGTAGTTTTTGCATGAGCATTTTAGAAGTTAGCACACAGTGACTAGGATCGTTGGCTTATTCCATTTGTCACATCCATTGGTCATGGATTTTGAGATTCTGACCACAAAAGAGGCACATGAATTTCCCAGAGAATTTTTTCGAAACTGAACTTTACCTACCAGTAATGGTATCTTCACTTCCTATTAGCCTCACAGTGAGACATCTCCTTAAATCTCAGTAAAGCAAACTGGATTCTGGAAAAAGCAAAGAAAGCATTGCTCTTGTTGCCAGACAGGTTCATGTCCAATGTGCAATAAATCAACTGGGCACAAAAGGAGCATTGGTAATTGTTCTTCCACAATGATTTTCAAAAGAGATTTCTTTTATATGTCCAGTCTGGTGCCCCTGAAGCTCCTGAATGGTCTGCTCTGTGATGCACTGTGCAGAGTGTTCCTGTTATTTGTTGTTTTCTGTGCACCAGCACTATGTCTGTTTGGTGATTTAGTACCATATGAGTAAACAGAAAGAGAACTAAACAGGCTCCATCAGAGCTCTGAAGCATAATACAGCTCCCTCCAGCTCATCATCTGATGGGTCAAACCCAGAGACTCCCAGATTCCATCAAAATATCTTTTCTAATGGCATTAAGAGTTCAGAGGTGAAGTTTTAGGGCATGTTGATAGACTTCTGAGAACAAGAGGCATTTGGAAACACCACCACTCCAAACAGAGGAGAGAAAAACAGGACCATGAGATTGCCTAGTCCCAAAGATGCTTCTTACAAACATCAGATATGTTGTGGTCTCTTGCATACCTGTGATTGGTGGATGAAATCTGAGGTGACTGTGATGAGCAGCAACTTGTCATAGCTGGTTGCAGTAACAAGAACATTTAAACTAGTGAGAACATGCCTGAAGAGAGCAAACACTTCAAGTGTTGTTGCAAACAGCGAAGTTTGTTTCCTCCTGTATTTAAATTAGGAGGAACACTGTGACAGCAGCCACTGGATTAAACTACTGCTCACTGCCAATGATCAATTGAACTTTGGGCTGCAGGTGAGTAACACCTTAAGAACATCCTGTGGCTGCAGCTCTCTTCACAGAGAGCAGCAGGCACAACTTCCCTGGGATTTTTCCTGGGGAAAACAGCGAGAAAGCTCAGAGAAGAAGAAAAGCAATTCTTATCTTCACTTAGTGCATCTGTTGTTTGGCACATGCGGAATGTGTTATGAAAATTGTTTACCAAAAGGTAGTTTCTTAATTAAGCACTGGTGATAGGTATTTTAGACTGATTGACCAATTAAGTCAAAATTGTGTTGTGACTGTCTGAAAATGTAACAGGTTTTTCTTTCGTTTTAGTATTAGTATAATATGTATTATAATATATCTTAATGAAACTTTTGTTCAGCCTTCTGAAATCATAGAACCAAAGGCCTTTATTCCCCAGCTGGGGTTCACCCTGCATCAATGATGTTTCCTGATGATTTCCATCATCAGGAAACATCCTGAGCCCCCAGCCTAAGAGTAGGAATAACTCTTCGTGATAACTGGGTATCCCAGTCACAAAACCAGGCAGAATGAACACTTTTGGATCCTTTTGGGCAGACAATGGTTCCCTGTCCATCAGGTCAGGTTCAGTACCTCTAGTGGGGTCATATGGGCTGGAGTGTGTGCTGAGCTCCTGCAGCAGCTGTGTCTTGTATTCGTGAAAAACCCTAAAAGACATGGCCTAAAATCCATGCCATATGAGAGTGTGAAAAGAGAGCTGTTGAGAGATAGACACTGATTGTGCCTCTGCTATTTTCTCCTTTGATCCTGTTTGCAATTTTTCAATTAATTCTATTTGTGAAAACCTAATTATTTGTCTACTTCAGACTTATTCATCCATAGTAAATTACAGTAGCTATTTCAAAAGGTAAAATTAACCCTAATGATACCCAAAGTTACTTCTGAGCTGTGCTTATGCAAGTCCAGAGGATCTTCATCAGCCCTGAGTGGACAAATGTCCTTGAAAGCAGCGCTCTGGTAGATGGGTGGAGCTCAGCAGGAGAACACGAGGCCACTCAAGGAACACAAATGCAAAAAGAAGTCAAACTCAGCATTCAGGAGATAGGAAGAGTGACATGCAGACTGGTGCTATAAGGAAGGTAAGAGAGTTTTAATCTCCAGATACCTTTCTGTGCTTCCAGAGGGTGAAGCCAACACACAATGCAAATGTCAGCTGTATTCCAGACCTGTCTACAAGAGCAGGTATGGGGCAAATTCAGGTGAGCCTTGCAGGTGGGATCACAAGCTCCTACATTAGCCATCTCTGCTTTCTGTGAATTACACTTTTATTCACCACTAAGAATCGCCCCCAGCGAATCTCATGTGATCATTTCTTAACATTCCTTTTGCAGGTACATTTTTGCTCCTTTATTTTGAAAAAGTAAATTTTACAAATGTCTACTAATTCTGTAATTTCTAGTAATACTCTTCACATTTGATTGCCTGGTATCTCTCTCCTCACAGTGTAAAGCACTCAGAAGTTGTGGATCACCCTTATGAGATTTTGTTAGAAAGTGATTTTTAAGGTAATAATAAATAGGAGGCTCTTTGTATTTGGAATTTGGCTTTTGAACTGCTGGTGCAGACTTAATTTATTTTTTTAAGCCTTACTCACACTGTGAGGGTAAAAATATTCACATTTTCATAGGATTCTGTGGATTGTAGTATAAATGAAACATTTATATGAAAGAACATCAAGATAAAACCACTGGATAAGAAAACTATTTTTCTAATTGTTAATATTTAATCTGCCTCTCTGAAAACACAAATTTTTCTGCTCTTGCTTTTAAACCATCACTTTTACTTTTTTTTTAATATTTTCTCTGTAAATAGCTGTTGAAAATTGCCTTAATTACTGATCCTCGTTCAGACCTGGGGGACTTTAAGTATTTTTGCAGTCCCCTGCCTGTGTGAGATCAGCCACACCAGAGCATTAACAGTCAGAGCACAAAGCAGTTTAGGACAGTGAAGAAAGCTGCATCCGAGAAGAAAGCTGAAGAAAGCTGAAATTCCGAGAAGAGCTTGGGCAGCGCAGTGCAATTCCTCTCTGGACAGTGGCCAGGCCATCATCAGCCAGAGTCCTTGCAGTGAGGGTGGCCTGGGAGCTCTGCAGAGCCTGCACAAGCAGCAGCTGATCACTGACCCAGCCGGGGGGTGTGCACCCCAGCACCCCATCTGCACCACCTCGTGCAGCCCAGTTCCTCTGGAATTGCACAATATCCAGCATCCCTAGTGTTCCAGCTGCTGTCTGTCCCTGAGCTTACTCCTTAGCTCTCTTCTGTGCCATTTGCAGATGTAAGAGAGGAATATTCTGCATTTCTGAGTTTAACACTTACCAGGAGGCCTCCCTGCCAGACCCTGAGGACTGCAGGCTTTGAGCAAGCAGTGGGAACAGAGCTGCCATGGCATGTACATCTGTAGGAATTCAGCTGCTGGGGAATAGCCCAAAAGCAGTGCAAGATCTTTCAGGGAACCACGCCACCTCTAGAGTGACTCTAGAGACCACAGCACCTTCAGGCAAAAGATGTAAAGGTAACTTATATTATTTAAATAATATTCTATTATCTAAGCACACCTATTACATATAATTAGTGCACATATTATGGACGTACAGAACACATTCCTGTTACAGATAATATTGTAATTACTTCATTTTAAGACTAATTTTAACATCAAAGGCCCTGGCTGGCTGGAACAACTCTCTTCCTTGGCATACACAAAACACCACAGAGTACTTGTATGTGCACACTGGTGGATGGTTTGAACATGTCACAGGCTCTCATTATATAACAAAGTCCCTTTGATGTGTCTGTTTGTTGCCTGGAAATCAGTGTGAGACTGACACGTTCCACTGGAAGCTTTGGGTTAATTAAGTTTATCATTTCCATGCAGGGCCTGGTATGATCTGGGGCCAAGGGAGGCAGGTAACTTTGGCTTGATGGGAGCATTTCACTGTTCTTCCACTTACTCACTATCACTTCTTTAAAAACCAGGTATTTCCAGGGGGGTTGATGAGCAAGTTTGGAAGAAACTCTGGTGGCTAAATAAAATACATACTTTACATGGATAACAGTATGTTTCCAGAGAAATCCCTTTTGTGTGAATCCTTGTTTAAGAGATAAGCTGGGGCCTAATGCATCCTTTCCTGTTACAAAGCTCTGCAAACAGGTGTGACATGGCCAGTCCCCTCTCTTTATCTGTGACCATATATTGTGTCTCTGTAGTAACAGCAATGGCAGGAGCAGAAGGGACACACAGGTACAGTCTGAGCCCTCCAGGTGTCCAGTGCCTGATAACCCTAACCCTCCTAGGAGCCTTGCATTCTGCCTTCTCCTCTCTGGCTCTTTGAAGAGTGGGGATGACTGCAGCCAGGGCTCAGAGTTCCCCTGCTTGGTTAAGGAGGGAGCAGAAAGGGGTTCCAGGATGTTAGAACACAGAAATGCCCGAGGAATTGCAGCATTTAGGGTGGTAACAGGCAGAGGACATGCATGTTCCTGTCAGGAGCATCATCCAAGTGACAAGAGTGCAAGGAACCCCTCCAGGCTGGAACTTGCTGAATTTCCCATCCTTGAAGCTGGATTTTCCCTTTTGATCAATTCCTGTTATGGTATCACTGTTGGAATAGCCTGGAGGAACAACCTATAAGAAATGTTGGATTGGAATGCAACCCAGCAAAGGTACGAGTGAGGCGCAGCAGCAACCAGCAAGTGTTGAGCTGCCTTGCTCAAGGCAGCATCAGAAAAAAAACAAGGCAAAAGTGGAAAAGGGAGGGGAAATCATTACCCAGGTTCAGCTCTGTCTACACAGGGAGCATGGCAGTGTGAAATGTGTCTTGTCTGAGCAGAGTCTCCACGGGGGTTGGCCAGTTCCAGGTGAGGTGAGCTCAGGTGGAAATGCCCATTGGGCCCCTGGGGGGAAGAGGAGGGTGGGGAGCTCCTGGGAGCAGGAAGGCTGAGTCACTCAGCTCCATTCTCCTCCAAGCAGTCAGGCAGCTTTGGAGATCAGATACACAGTCTGTCCTCTTGCCAAAGTGGTAAATGAATAAAGGAGCTTGCAAAAGGATCGGAAACGCATTCAAATGAAATAGTCTATGAAAGTGGGCATAAAATACCCTGCAGTAATAGTAATGAATAAAAGTTTGAAGGAGCTGCAATTTTACAGATTCTTAGGTAGTGCTGCACTGCCAGAGCTATTTGCTTGGCATTAAGAATGTGTTCCCATTTCCTAGTGAATAAAAAGAAATATGTAACTTTTTCCAGATAAAACCATCATATGTTAGGAGATAACTGTTGGAAAAATTCCAAATTTGCCTCTTCTCTTTTCAAAATAAAATTGATCTTTTGACTCTCCTAAGTTTGAGGAGAGTTTAAGAATTTGCATGAGTATGTGGGGGTTGAGTCTATCTAAAAAGATCATGCATCATCTAGAAGAGAAACTCCCTGAAGCTTCATCTCTGAAGATAAAATGAGTTTCCTCTCTTCAAAAGCTCTATCTTTCTTCCCAACTAAATATTCAAATTATAACACCCAGGGTTGTCTGGAAAACAAACTATATTGCAGAGAAAGTAAACTAATTTTTCACCAAGATACTCCTAATAATTTTAAAATATCTAGAAGTTAGCTGGATGTCTTCAAGAACAAATCCATGCAGTTCTTGTGCAGAAAGGTCAAATCAAGAGGCGTGGGAGAAGGAAACCACAGGAACTCCAGACCTCTGTCTGGCAGCTGATCCAGCCTCTGATATTCTTCTCATGATTGTCAAGGTCATCCAGCCTTCCTGTACTTTGTTTTCCCAGGTGTGAAATAGGGATGATTTTTCCATAACTCACATTAACATAAGAAGGCTGAGACTGTAGGTTTTCAATATGAGGACTTGGGGCACACACTCAAAATTCAAACCCACTCATTGTTCTCCTTCACTGCAGTCCTGCCTGCCCTGCTAGAAAAGGTGTTACAAAAGTCACCACCACCAAGTCCTTCAAACATGGAGTTCTGACACAAGGACGACTGGTGCACCTGGGACAGAGTCAGAGGATTGAGCTCAGCTGTGAACTTTTTCATAATGAGCAGAGGTCCTGAGATGAGCAATACCAGGAAATGTTTTATTGATGTTAAGTAGCTTGACCCCACAATCACCAAAGTTCTACTGACTTCAGTGTCTCTCTAAATGCCCCAAAGAAAGACTCATATGTGATTGCTGTCAAGTGATTGCTTTGTGGATGTTGCCTGAAAAAACACAGGGCTTGGTAACTGCAATGAGACCTTAGACCCTCTTAGCCACAGAGCTGTGGTCAGTACAATTATAGAACAGGCTGTAATGAAGTTAGACTCCAGATATATTTGCCTCAGACCCTGCTATTCTGAAATGCACCCTTCTGAAAAACATTCAAAACTTCACTCTCATGGAGGTGAAAAATTCATACTTTGGCTGAGACAGTTTTGAGATCTTCACTCTCACCACAGCCCACCTTCTGAGGAAAAAGGCTGCGCAGAGATCTCCCTTTTGGTGCTCCAAACTGTCCTGGCACACCAGCTTGCATTGAAGGTGAAATGCACCCATGAACTGCAGAGAATGAGCATGTTTTCCTCCTGCAAAGAGCCACACGTGGAGATAAAAGTCAGCCCTGAATGGGAACAAGAAGATGAGGCAGAAGAAATGTAATGCATCCCTGGGGATGAACGTGCAGCTCCAGCACGTGGCTCCAGGTGCTGACAGTCCTGCACATGGAGATGGAGCTCACAGCTCTGGAATGCCTGGCTGGAATTTGCTCTGGGATATGTCAGTGGCCCAGTGTGCCTGGCTGGCTGGCAGCCACAGGGAGAGCAGTGCCTTCTGGCAGCCCAGAGCAGAGGGATGTGCCTCAGGCAACAAAGCCCTCACCTCAGTGTTCCCCAGAGGAACAGCAGCTAAGGGGAGGTAGGAGTGGATGTTCTCCCAAATATCTGGAGCTAGTAAGCCTCTTAAGTCAGGCCTGCCCAGTGCTCTGGTTATAATCTGGAACTAATAGAAAGGTGTCTGTATACCAGAGTAGACATTAATAATTAATTACTGTGGTGTGTGATTGCTTGGGTCAAATAAAGCTCCTAATCCTTCCTCTGCATTTTTGACTTTCTTACCTCAATCATCTCCTAATGTGAAGGCACAAAGTGTCTAGCAGCTGCAATTTGCCTGCCCTTCCAGCATTTATGTATCTCCCTTAATAATAAAGAGCTGGTAGCTGTTTTCCCACCCTGCTTGGCACCAAAATGGATGTGTCTTCAGCCTCACAGGTGTTAGTGTTGATGCCCCTTTTTACTGGAATTTTACTTTTGGTGTGCATCAGTCCAACCAAATTTATCCTGCATGGCCTGGTACCAGCCAGTGTTTCCACAGGGCATTGAGAGGCAACAAGTTTAGTAAGAAGAATCTCTTTTTTTTTTTTTGCAATTTTTACTTGGTGAAATACATCTGAATCCTTCTCAAACACAGTTTGTCTGACTAATAGCAGCATTCCACATTCAACTCATAGTTACACATCTTAAAACTATTCTAGCAATGACATATTAACAGAAGGAAGCAGGCTATAGTTTTTCAAGAGACAGAAATACTAGTTTAATTTGCTAGAAATTATCAGGGAAATTGTTTTTCATGAAATTTCAAGTTTCCTCAAGGGGATCACTAGCAGAAGACCATACTTCTGGGCTCAGATCCACAAGAAAAGTGTAAGCTGTATTTAAGAAATGTGTAAGTTGTATTTTACAGTTCTTCCAGCTGAATTTTCAAAAATTAGCAAAGATCAGTTGTCATTATTTAGCTTTCAATTTTCTAAAATCTTTGTTCTTGGAATTTTGTGGGGGGGTTTTATGTTGTGGATTTTTGTTTGTTTGGGTTTTTTAACACAGATGATGTTCAATGAACAGAAAAATATTAGTGTCCTCCATACAGAAAAATAAAAGAATATAGAATTTCAAAAAAACCTGCAGGTAGTGTTGAATATGAGCTCTTTATTTGTTGAGTAAGGGATGCAGTCCTGGGCCTATGTATGAACCTCAATAACTCATTCTAGCCCTGTGTCTCTGTTTACCTACCAGAAAGTTTGTACAATGTGCTTCAGACTGCAGGAGAAAAGAGGGAATTGGAGTTGTCAGAGCGTCTTGACATCCTTTGGTGAGATTAAAAACTGAGGATTTTCACACATTGACAACTCAGAAAATTTTGTGGCCTGTCATTACTATAATGTTGAAAATCTAATGATAATGTAGCTCGCTATCAAAAGCTGAAGTCTGCAAAGCTGCAGAAGTATTTTGAAAACTACTTTATAAACAACATTTCACCTAGATATTGTGAAAGATCATTCTTTGACTAAGATATATTTCACTTATAGAGAAATCCAGTAAAACACAGAGAGAGAGAGGAAATACTTTAATGTATTTTGAAGTTTATTTTTCTTAATAATTTTCAGGTCAAAAGCATGGTACATAACCAGGAAGTGCATGGCACTGAATTCATCACTTTGGCTAGCACAGCTCAAAGAGGGCCAAGGAGATGACTGATACACTTCTGCACAGAGTATGTAACATCCACTGGTAACACATCCATTGGGTAGCAATCTGGGGGCACACAGCATCTATGACATCTTCAAACGTGGTAGAGTAGTCTGTTGTGTATATACAAAATCAGAAAAATATATTCCTTCTTGCTTATATACACTATAAAACATGAGAATAAAATCTGGAATGGCTTGCAGTAACTTAAAAGAGACCAGGCTTTCATGATTCAGAGCTTTAGAAACACCTCCTCAGCATCGTTTGTCTTGGACCATTGTGATAAAAAAGTTGCAGAAGGAAAGCAAACCTTCTGGACAGTATTCCTCAGCCACCTTTTTCTGGTCAATGTAATCTACATCTTCCACACAGTCCTGAGGACTGTGTTCTAGCCTTTTTTCAGTCACAGAAGCATCTGCTGGAGTCTGAACAACTTCTTTTGTGTGATGCATTGTGCTCTCTTTGGCAGGACCCACTGCTGTTAGTAGGCTTGAGTGAGTCAACCTGAGGTGAGCACTTCGTGGGCCTTTCCTGCATAATTTAGATTTTAGTACACTTTTGGGGTCTTGACAAATCTGCTTCTGCTTCTTTAGAGATCTGGAGACTTGTCTCCAGTAGGATTTCTGTTTTGCTGCATACTGTGCACAGCTGGAAGGGTCTCCAGAGAACTCACACCAGAACTCGCTGTCCCCCTGCTTGCACCGCACGCGCACAGTAACAGCATTTGTGTCCAGCACTGACCAGGTGCACTCAGCACTTTCCTTGGTTTCAAACTTGCCTTTAGGAGATGATTTTCCTCCTTTTGACTTCTGCCCCTTTTCATTTCCTTGTTTAGATTCCTTTTGTTTTTTTCCACCATGTTCTATGCCTTGTCT
Source organism: Calcarius lapponicus (assembly GCA_039654755.1). Classification (NCBI taxonomy): domain Eukaryota; kingdom Metazoa; phylum Chordata; class Aves; order Passeriformes; family Fringillidae; genus Calcarius; species Calcarius lapponicus. The sequence goes on from CM077466.1 coordinate 16,104,749, forward strand.
TCCCTTTTTTCTTTCCTTCTGTCTTTCACAGTTGGCTAGGAGCATCTGGGAGACCAGCATCAACACACAAAGGAGTCCAAAGCTTTTGATCCTCATGGTCTCTGTCCTGCTTGGTATCTGCCTTCAAAGCAAACAAACAAACAAAATTTAAAAAAACCTTTTCCCTTAATGCTGAATTGCATTTGACAGTTGAAATTTTTCAGACATGACATTGCACTGTACTTTGGTACCTATTAAAGTGATGTTATCAGCAAAATGATCTGTCCTTTGTGTAAACAATACCTGGCTTAAATACCATTAGGAATTACCCTTGTAAGAGGTTGTGGAGTAACTTTCAGTTACTTTGTTATCTATGCAATGGGAAACAGAAGAATCACTGCCAGGACATGCTACTGCCCAGTGACTGAGGTAGCTTAATTAAAATCTTTTCTGCAGCCAGAGAAGAAATTTGGACCTTGGATTTGTCAATCTCAGATGGATATCTTAAATTATACCAATAAAGCAGCTGTTCCCACAATCTCCCATTTTGTAGAATGACTCATAAGCATTTTTGACTCCAACCTCTGGCTATTCTTCAAAAATATGCCAGACAGAAAGGAAACTGTTTGGTTCAAGTTGAGGAAAACTGTTTTGATGGCATCCTGAAAATCCTTGTAATTCACTGGTTATGCCAGTATTTCAAATTTGCTCTGAAAAAAATGGTTGTCTTTGTTGGTTATGGTTGTCTTTCCAGACAGCAAAACTTTTGATGCATTCTTTTCCACCTTGACTGCTAAACAAACAGAACTACTTTTTTGCTGTTGAACATAACCTGCAGTGTGCTGGGCTGTGTTTAAAGCCAACAAATTCCAGGGATAAACATGCAGCTTCAGTTCTGAAATATAGCAGTTAGCAAATTATTATCAAGGTGATCCCTGCATCTGCACAGAGCATGCTTATTTCTGTAGGTGTTTGCCTTTGTAAAGCAGCTGTTGGGATCAAAGAGGGGTTTAAACCTGGCATTTTGATGATCAAAACCCTGAATGTATTTTTTAGATGTCTCCATCATAGTTATCTCTGCAGGCAAGTTTTTGTGCTAGAAAGCAGAAATGAATGTGCAGTCAGGCTAATAAGGAATCTATTTCAACATTCAGTTTAGTGCAAATATCAAAATAATCTAAATATCTAAATAATCTAAATATCTCAATAATCTAAACTCGTGTAAATTAATTTGGAAAGTAGAATACACAGGTAGCAGCTTCTATGAGCAGGCTGTACTTAGTCCTTACTAAACTTGCTTCATGCCTTGTACTATAGACAAATCTTCATTCCACGAACCCCTCTTTAGGGAACCTGGTGTGGCATTCACAGTTCTGATGCAAACACAGCAAACAACAGCATGAAAATGGATAAGGATTTCACGGTAACCTTCTGCTGCAAGTGGGACAGTGCAAAAGGAAGATAAGTGAAACTCATACCTTGCAGAGGGCTGGGGACACCCAAGCGCAGCTCCTGGCGCAATCCCCTCCTCCAGGAGAGCCGGGGCTCCGGCGAGGGCAGCGCGGCGTTTATAAGGGCAGGGACACGCCTTCGGGCCCCAGAAAGATTGTTACAACACAATAGGAGACTTCAGGGCCATGTTCGCCTACCTCTGACACACCTCCCTGGAAAAGCGCCAGTTCTCACTCCCAGCACAAAAAAAGCACCTGGCTATGGGGGCGGCAAGGTGAGCTTGCGTAATTCGGGTGCCCCTATAGCCAAGTCCTTCCCTGCTCTTGAACAAAGATAAGAACTTTATCAGATCATGAGCTTCTCTAAAATGTCTTTTACCAGCTATTGAGGGATGCATCCTGCAATGCCCTCAACATGTTGCACTATCATTGTGTTTAGCAGAATTTGATAATGATAATGAAAACAATTCCACAAAGCATTTCAAAGTTACCTTTTGAACTTTTTGTTACCGTGTCACAAGAAATGGTCCTGAAGAACTTCAAACACCCAATTAAGTAACTATTTGAGTGGCAAGGAGTACCAGTCCAGAGGAGGGCCGCTAGGGTTATCAGAGGGCCCCTCTCCTGTGAACACAGGCTGAGGCAGGAGAGCCAGCCTGCAGAAGAGAAGGCTCCAGTGGGATTTTCCAGCAGCCCTTCAGCACCTACAGTGGTCTACAAGAGAACCAGAGAGGGACTTTGTACAAATCATGTAATAATAGGACAAGGGGTGATGGCTTTAAACTGAAAGAGATTAGGATTAGATAAAATATGAGGAAGGAAGTTTTTTATGATAAGGGTGACAAAACACTGGAGAGGTTAACCTGCGAGGTTGTGGACTTCCCATCCCTGGGAATGTCCAAGGTCAGGCTGGATGGGGCTCTGAGCAAACTACTCCAGTGGAAAGTTCCTTGTCCATGGCTAGATGGTATGTAAAGGTCCCTTCCAATCCAAACCATTCTAGGATTCTCTGATTATATGACTGCATTTAGGACAGTGTTCACAAGCATGAAACTCAGAAACAAATTCAAGCTCCTGCAGAATTAGTGACAGAGAGGTCTAAGTTTCAGCTGCACAGCAATTATGTATGTTCCCTATGATCCCCCCTCTCTGCCAAATTTTGTGTGTGTAAAGGTGTGGGTTACATCATTATGGGACAGATTGAAAGATAAAGCATTAGATAAATCTAAAAACACATTCAGAGCTGGGGAGAAGAGTCCCTCTTTGTAGCTTGGTTGCTTCAGGTTTTATTGAAGAAATGTGAGGCATTTGTTGTACGCGCTTGGGAAATAAAGGATGCAAGAAGAGAGAAAAGCAGAAACTGGTGTAAGATATAGACAGGTATTCCCTTTTGGTTCTTTCCCATCCAGTGTAAATGGAATTATATGAAGGGACATGAAGCATAGGCAAGGCATTGTCTGCACTTATTTGGCAATGAGGAGACTGTTAACTTTCTTTAAAAAAATCACAAACAAAAATTAGGAAGAGAGAGTGCAATTCTGCAACACGTGCAGGACAGAAATGCAGAGAAAGGGATGCATTTACTTGAAATCCAAAGGGTTTGATCTGTATATCAGGACTATCTCCCAAGATATGTCTGCTTTTTGATTGAGTTCAGCCATCAGATGTGCCCTGTGCACTTTTGATTGGCATGAGTATGTATGAAACTATTTGCAAGAGTCCACTAAATGTGAAAGATTTGTAGTTAACACTGGCAAGGGATGATGAATTAGGAGCAGGGATGACTCAGGGATCAGAAAATAAATAATAATGTGCGTGGAATGGAATCAGAGAAGTAGGACAATGCAAGAGGTAAGTAAGGCAGACATTGTCATGCCCAGGAATCCTAAACTAATTCCACAGAGTAGGTACAGCACCATCTGAAGCATTTAGTATTTAGTGGGATCCTCAACTGTGCAGCTGCATTAGTGTGGCTGTGTGCTGTAGCTAATGAGCCTCTCATCAGGGCTAATTACCCTGGGCACAGCATAAAACCAAAGGGCCGTGCTAACCTCATGTTCTGGTACTAATTTAGGTACAGTTTTAACATGCCCTATTCCTTGGGCAAACATACTATAAATTGAAATATTTTGGCAGATGAGGGTATAGGTTCAGCTATAAGAGCTTTGAGCAAGCTGTTCTTTTGGCAAGGAGCTGCCAAAGCCAAAAACCTCAGCAAGCCAAAAACCTCACCAAACCACCTTCCTACTGCAGCTGAACTATGTGCCAAGACAGGTAAGAGAGGAAGGTTACAAGTATTGAAGAACCATGACCAAGCACATGATTTACAGGAAGGAGCTAGGGGTTCCTGTTCCAGCTCTGTCACACACTTTCTCAGAGATATTCACCAGGAGATGCCATTTGTCCTTCACCTGGAAAGGGAATTTTCTTGTCAATGATGTTGCAACAATTTTTTTTCTCAGTGTTTAGAAATTGCCATTTATTGGTGAAACTAGCCACAAGGTATTGAAAATATTTAAGCACTCCACCATTCATCACTTCCAGAATTCCCTGTTTTGATGGCTTTGACAAGCAAAATAAATTTCAATGTCAATGCCAGTTCAGCTGCTCCATTGTCAATAGGACAAATGGGAGGACAGGCTGAGGAAAGGCTGCAAAAGTGAAAATCTGCTTTGTGCTGCTTTGGTGCTCCCTCCCCAAGGTTGTGGCAAGCTGGACATGTCAGCTCTTTCTGTCTGTAGTGTGCAGAAGCTTCTGTAGAGTTCTGCAGTCAGGAGTTTGTTGACATGGGCGCTTATCCTCTTTGAGATAATCTGTCTTGAGCCAGCTGGAGCTCTTGCCTGACCTGCTTAGATGATTTCAAAATCTCAGTAAATCAAGATTTGCATATTTAGGTGCATAAAAACCAACCTCAGCCTATGGAGGTTGGTCTGGACATCAGGGAGCTCTATTGCTATGCCCTCAGAATATCTTTTTGGTTTGTTTGGTTATTATTAGATATGAACAGATGTTTTATGGATGTCTCCTACCTACCTGGGCATACAGTACATATCCATCCAGTACCTCAGAAATCCTTCTGGGAGCTGTGCTATCAGGTGATCAGAGCAGCCACTTCCTTCAATTTTCATCTTTAAAAGAAAGCAAACTAAACTAAAGCATGAGCTCAATTTCTTACATGCTTAATTAGCACCTAATTGCCAACAAAAAAGTTGATGCAAAAACCTGTTCATAATATCATTTCCAAAAGCATTTTTTCCTTTCTGTCATGCACATTTTAAAATACACCTTAGTTGTGCCCTTTGCTGAGCTGAAATGCTGTTTGCTTGTAAACTGCATGCACAGATTTTCCCCAGAACAAACCGTGCAGACAATTCATCAAAAGACAATTTGATCTATGCAACAAATGGCAAACCTGAACAGCCAATTTGGCAAGGTAAAACTTATGGAGAACTGTTTAGTTATTGAAATAAAAAGGCATAAGAAAAAAATTGGCAACACTAGCAAATAAGTGTAGTCATTGAGAATTACAAACATAGATACCCAAATCCCAGTGTAAATTCTGTATGGAAAATCTCAGTCCAGAGATGCTTCTGTGCCTTTTGTCTCAAACTTCAGACAGGTAATTAGCATCTTTAGTTTTTCATCAGAACTGTTATAATTAAATCAATAATTAAATTCTGCTGTTTAAGCAAAGAGAAGAAGAGGTTTTATCCTTATTCCTAGCTATGATTCATTGGTGTGGAAGAAGCATAGTATTTTCTCAGTTAGTTCTTATTGCTGCCTAAATATTATCCACATATATGCATTTTTTATATAGGAAATTATTATAATTTATACTATTAGTTGCAGTGGTGCATTATTTGCAAACTACAGTTTCTTGTGATGTTGTCTCTGTGACATCAAGAAGCTCCTGTTCATTCATAGCTTTTTCCTCACAGAATAAAAACTAAATTTTATATGCAAACAGTAAAACTTTAATTTAATTTATGAATAGTAAATGGTTGATTGAACTCTTTTGACCACCTAAAAATAAAGTTCCATAGAGTATCAGCTATTTGTCAGTCATAAGTGTGGCAACAAGATGTTTTTCTCTGTGCACATGCTCAGGCAGAGTGAATTAAAACAGACCCAGCATCAGTGATGTGAAGAGCTGCTTACATTTCAAATCAAGGTCTATCAGTACTGTCCTGCAGCATTCAAGTAATTTGTTTTGTACAGGCACACACATCATCAATAGGGAATTCTTGCTGTAATTAAAACCAAGTAGCCTGTTCTGGTGCTGTTCACTAACAAAATCCAACAAGGCCCAGGCTGTAGGTGCCATCATTTCTCCAGGAATGCCTGCTGAAGGACCCAGTGTGTTCATGAGCAGATGTGGCAGCCCCACCTCTGCCTCCCAGGGCAGTCACCTCTGCAGGGACTGCGGGCTGCTCTCTGCCATTCCCATCCCTGGGTAAACAAGCTCCAGGCAAGGAACTGTGACCAGATTTCCCGCTTGACTGTGCGAGTTGAGCATTAACAAAAGGCAGTAAGCTAACAGCCCTGAGTGCTGCAGCCCTTTTACACACCAATAAAATACTTGTCTCACAGGCAGAGACACCTTCACCAGCTCTTCTGCATCTCGCTGCCTGTGCCCAACACTTCAGAAAATTATTCCACACCCTACTGGCCTTTCTCTGGAAATGTAGTGATGGTTTCAATGCACTGAGCTCTGCTAATTAATTATTTTACATGGAGGCACAATTATTTGAAAGAAGTGGAAGCAAACTCATCAGTTAACAATTTTCAGTTACTTCTGACCTGGGATGAAATTCATATTATTTAAATAAATATTAAAAAAAGGCATCACTAAGATGCCTCTCTTCATTGAGACTTTAATACCATCCAATTATTTCACAAGCTGGCCAAAACTGAGAAATGAATTTGGCAGAACAGCACCCAAATGAAAACTAATATCATGAAACCCAAATAAAAAGAAACAAACACTAGTTAATTCAAACGAGTATTAACTGTAAGTTAATCAAAGACCAACAGAAATCAAATGACGGGTTTATATTTTAAGCTAATAAAAAAAGAAGAATTTACAAGATTAAATAGTAAGGTTATTTTATAGCAAACTCCAGTTCATCTAGAGGTTCCAATCTGCATTTAAGAACTAAATTCCCCAAACATTAGTAAATTGAGAGGAAACTGCTGCTTCATATGGTAGTTATCTCTAAGTGAAACTAACAGCTTAATAACTTTATCCATCATTTTTAAGTCTAGCATTAATATTTACCTTCTTCATCTATGAAGTCAGTAGTTTTTACATGTGGAGTTTCTTTATTTTATGTGATGCATTATCCAGGCAACATTCTGATTAAAAGACCCTGACATTAATTTACCACCAAGGTTCTGCTCCCAGCTCCAGCGTGGCAGTCAGCAGCGGCTGATCTGCCCCTGAGCTGCTCCCTGCCCACTCTGGCAGGCAGAGCTCACTCCCAGACCTGCAGGTCATGGCTCTGTCTCTGTAGGCAAGGACAGCAGGGTTTCCACAAAAACACAACTGGTTTTGACTGATTCAAGCAGATCCAAGCCCATGATACAGGATGTTCATTAGGAATGTTTCTGAAATAAAGAGGAAATTCCTCTTATTTACTGAGAAAATATGGAGAAAAAACCCCCACATAGTAAACAGAAGACCCAAAATTTTGATGCTAAATGGAGTTTACAAAGGGTTTTGTCTTGGCAGGAGGAGGCCTTCTGAATTCAAACAAGGAAAATTTGAGATGTCTCCTCTCCCTTAATTTTATTGTGGAAGTATGTCAGACCGACCTTAAAGAAAGTTTGCTTGACGTTGAAACAATTCAAAGAGGTATAAATATTTGCCATTAAATAAACATGATTATCCTCTTCTATACAGGGCCTTAAATGCTGATGCCATGATAAGAATGATTGTTGGTATACAAGACACAAGAGTTGGTGGTAAATATATCCAAATCTAAGCAGACCCTAAGATTTTGATTTTTTCTGGTAATGCTGCAGGATCACCAAATAAGAGATGGTGTTTGATAGATAAAAAACCCAGAACTGTTTTTTCTTCTTCTGCAGGATTTATCTTTCACAGAATACAGGGGATACATTTTATATAGAAAGAAAAAAAATCTCAGAATAAAAATAGCATGAAATAAAGGGCTACTAGACTGAACTGTGTTTCATAGTGATCTTTCCAATATCCTGAAGAACTTATCCTCAAAACCTGAATTTGTATATTTTCATTTACTTTTGGCTCTAATACAAGTTAATCACTTCTCTACCTTAAGCACAGCTAAAGATTCTCCAAGAACAGTCATTTCAAAGTCCTGTGGTTTTATTTGAGCAGGTTGGCTGCTAGATATACTAGCACAGATTCATGATATTCAGGACAGGCTCAAGTTGGTTTGGCAGCCAGGGGAAAAAGCTATTGACTGATTCCTGTCTTGTTCTGCTAAGCCTTCCACAGCTTAGAGCAATGCAAGAGCCTCTCTGTCTGACCAGAAAAGCTTCAGAAATACAATCAGACAAAGGATGGGTCTCTTATAGAGAGATAAATTGAGTAAAATGAGAAAAAGATGCCACTGTAAATTACTGACTGACTTTAGTCTGCTCAAGGTAATTGCAAGTCCTGTAATTATGAGAGGGCAAAAATGGACACATTGCATGAAATCATCAGGCAGGATCACTAGAACACAAGGGATTGTCCTGCAGAAAAAAAGCAGAAAAACATTTTTGCATTAAGGCAATACTTGTAGAGTTACTTCAAGAGGATGAAGGTAAGAAATGAGATTCAGCCCTCTTCTAGTTATAATCCAGCTTCTCATAAAGGTAAGATCTATTTTCTTAGTGGGAATTTTAAATTACTTAGGTATTTGTTTTAGGATTTTTATGCACTGGTCAGTACTGAATTACTTTGTGTAGACACAGCAGGAATACTAATTGATCCTGCCTAGGTGAAGGGAACCAAGATCAGCAAAGGAAGTATGGAACATTTCAAATACTGACTAGATCAGTGGTGAAATTCTTCCACAGTGTGAAGTTGTTGCAAAGTGACACAAGGATCAACATAAAAGGAGTTGAAGACACAGTGTGTACAAGCCAAGATGTGGTAAAATATAGAGGCATTCTTCCATAGGTGCTGACAACTTCTTCTGAGGTTGATCTTCTTCTGTGTCTGATCTGTACACCACATGTGATCTGAACCTTTTACCTTCAGAAATCAAAGACACTTGAATTTCCTTCCTGGTTTTTCTCTAATGCAGTCCTGGTCACAATACATGGACTTTCAAAAGTCTGGTAATTATATCAGTGATAACTCTGGTCTTCATCTACTCTCACGACCCTTTCTATAAAGCTTAAATCTGTAAATAAATTAAGCTGTATCAATAAACATAAATGTGCACATATATACCGAATATAATATAATATAATATAATATAATATAATATAATATAATATAATATAATATAATATATGATGATATGATATATGATATTATATGATATGATATAATGTAGTATAACGTTATATAACGTAATATAATATAATGTAATATAACATTACAACACAACATAACATAATATATATGCATTGAATAATTTCTTTCCTTCTGTTATGGTCATTGATATTAGTGGTTTTATTTGTGTGTTTGTTGAAAAGACTGGTGATGCATTTTCTGTGTGGAGAGAGAAGAATGGATGGTTCCACCTTGCCTAAGAAACGATACTGCATAAACTCTCAGAGTTTATCACTGCCTTATTTTAGAACTGGTTCTAAGCACAGCAGGATGTTTCTAGCACTTGATATGGAATAAACATTCATTTCATGCACACTTTTTAAGTACAGTGGGAAAATGGAAACAGGAACCAAGAAATTGTTCCAGGAAAAGGAAACCAGGAAAGAGGAAAGGAAAACCAGGGACTTTGTGGTGTAGGAGACTGTGCTGGGTCTAGCTGGGATGGATGTAGCTTTTTATAGCAGCCCATATGGTGCTGTGATTCAACGAGCGACTGGAGCAGTGCTAACAGCATGCCCATGTTTTAGCTGTCACTGAGCAGCACAAAAGGCTTCTCTGTGTCCCACTGTGCCCCCTTCCAGCCAGGGGGTGTGCCAGGGACAGGGGAGGAGCAGGGCCAGGAGAGCTGACCCCAGGGATATTCCATGCTGTGTGACACTGCCCACAGCAGTCAAACTGGGGCTTGTCCTTCCAGAGTAACCCAGCTTGGAGAATTAGTGGGCACCAGCCTGCTTGGGGGAGGTGTAAAGAAAATGTCTTTGCATCATTTGCTGTTGTTTCTCCCCTTTTCCCTTCATTTATTATAATGTATTTATCTCTACCCACATTCCTCCCTCTCTATTTCTCTCCTCCATCCCACCGGAGAAGGAGGGAGTGGCTGTGGGAGGCTTCACTGATGCCTGGGGTCACCCATCACAGAGACATAAATCCTGCAAATAAATAACAGGAAATTTCATTTCAGTGGATTCCAGGTGAAAAGGAACCAACACAGGGTTCACTCCTGGAACTCTTCTGTCACCAAAAATGTTGATGTCCAAGCTGCATTGACACTGCCTTAGCTCCTAAACCACAGCATTATCCCAGCAAAGACAACAGGAAGGTGCAGTCCCAGCTGTGACAACTATTTGACTGAGTTAGATGATTCTTCTTTTGAAGAATCTATTTCATCTAAAAGTGGCCTTGGGCTAACACAAGCTATGCCTCCACAAGGCATGTCAGCCCCAAAATGTGACCAGACCACTGGCAGGATTAGCCATAAAGTTTATCCTCCATGATCCTTGGGTTATCCTTGAAACACAGGATAAGCTGTAAGGCTTCAGAGCTCACATCTGGGAGGGGCTCTGAAAACTCCTGCTGGAAGCTCAGCAAGGCAGAATAAAGACCACAGAGTCTGCATTTCACAGCTGCTCTGTGGGCTGGCAGCTCCCAGCATTTACACATCTGACAAAACCCTCTGAGAGCACAAAGAAAGGACAAGGAAATGGAAAAATCTTATTTGCCATTCTCATTTTAGTGATCTCAGCGGGTTCAGGTATGCAGTGAATAGAAGCCAGAGAAAAAAAGTAAATAAGTTTCCTGATCCATCCTTCTGAGTTTTGGTGCAACTTGTTATGGTCAGCAAAAGCTGAAAGGATGCACATACCTCAGCATTTATGATAGATTTGGGGGTTGCTCTGTTAACTTAGAGAAGACATGATGTCTCTGAAGTGTTTTTTCTTGGATCATTTCTAACTCTGCAGCTCCTCCATGTGGAGACCATCAGCAGACAAGAAATTAATAATCCTAAACATTAGGTATTAATACATTTTAATGGTTTTGCAGAGAGCTAGCAGTATTCTAAATATTTAGGACACTTTTAAGAATAATTCAGTTCTTTTCAGCCAGATCTCTTTTGAAAATGGGTGAAAAGCAGTGCATCAGGATATCACTGCTGAAGGTGCAGCATTGCAAATTCCAATTCCAGTTTAAATTACCACTTTCCCCTCTGATATCACATGAATGCACCAAGTAACCTTTTACTCATTTTTAATTCAATTTGTTTTTCTGTGCCTGTAGAGGAATCTCACATCTATGTCCTACGTCATGCCATCAGGGAATTCAGGAACTTTTCTCCTGTATGTGGGTAAAGAGGACCTGAGTCCTTGTTAACAAACCTGCTGTATCTGTTAAAGAACAGCCTTCCCATAACCACTTCCCACTTTGCCCACCCACAGCCTTCAGAATCTGAGTCCTAGACTATTTAAAAAATCTTTAATTACTAGATAGTGAGTATTACATGTGTACTATTGATGACAAATGACTTCAGGTTCTGCAGAGGGATCTGGACAGACTGGAGCAGGGGGCTGAGCCCAATTTTATGAGGTTCAACAGGGCCAAATGCCAGGTCCTGCACTTGGGTCACAACAACCCCAGGCAGTGCCATAGGCTGGGGCAGAGTGGCTGGAAAGCTGCCCAGTGGAACAGGACCTGGGGGTGCTGGTGACAGTGACTGAACACGAGCCAGGCTGTGCCCAGGTGGCCCAAAAGGCCAATGGCACCTGGCCTGTACCAGCACTAGTGTGACCAGTGGGACCAGGGCAGTGATTGTCCCCCTGTCCTGGGCACTGGTGAGGCCACACCTCAAATCCTGAGCTCAGTTTTGGGCCCCTCACTGCAAGGGAGGCACTGAGCTGCTGGAGCCTGTCCAGAGAAGGGCAGCAGAGCTGGGGCAGGGTCTGGAGCAGAAGTTCCATGAGGAGCAGCTGAGGAAGGTGGGAGTGTTTAATCTGGAGGAGAGGAGGCTCAGGGGAGTCCTTACCACTCTTTAGAACAACCTGAAAGGAGGTGGTCGCTGGCGGGGGTGGCCTCTGCTTCCAGGTGACAAGTGACAGAACAGGAGGTCATAGCCACAAGTTCTGCCAGAGGTTTACGTTGGATAGAAGGAAAAATTTCTTCACTGAAAGGTTGGACAGGTACAGGTACAGACTGCCCAGGGAGGTGGTGGAATCACCATCCCTGGAAGTGTTCAGAAGCCACGTGGATGTGGCACCTGGGGATATGGTTTAGTGGTGAACAGTGGTGCTGGGTCAGGATTTGACCTCAGATCTGAAAATAAACAGAGCTACCCAATTCCTTTTGACAATGGCATTTTACAGTATAGTTGAGCTCAGCAAAGCACCCTTAGACCTGCCTCATTTCAGCACCACCAAAAGTCCAAAACTGCTCCAAACTAGGACTGAAGTGTTCTGTATAACTATGGTCTGCACCAGAACAGGGCTCAATGGCTGACCCACTGCTGTGGTGAGATGGGGTACACCAGACAGGATCAAGAAAAAAAAACTGCAACAATTAGACAGCTTCTGAAAAGACAAAAAGAGATTTTTGAAGGTCAACAAAACTCATGAAATTATCTCACAAAATAATTTAAACCATAATTTATTAAAGCATTACATAAAGGACAAAAGCCACTTTATTCATTGCTGACTTCTTCCCATATAGACACTTGTAAATTTTAGTTTTGGAATAATCAGTGAAACCTTGGCATCATCAAAGGCCCTTTCCTGTTAACCCATCAATGTGTTCTCTGCTGAGCCAGCTACTCCAGACTAGCTGCTTAGTATTTGTACAAAGCTTTTTTAAAATATAAAATCACTAGGTTTTAAGTATTATTTTTGTTCCCTTCCTTATCAGCTTTTTGTCCCTTCTCCAAATCATTGTATTTAAGGCCATGAACAGAAGAAGCATGAACTTAACTAAAGCAGAGAAACACTGCTGCATTCAGATGGGAGATTTGTATTAAACCCACTGTAAATTTCTGGAGTATAAGAAACAGGGGGTCCTCTCAGTACCTTGCTGAGAGCACCCATGTTGGAGTGGGGAGAGAGGGGAGGATGGGGGCAGCACTCCTGTCCTCCTGCTGGGCTGTTTGGCAGAGGAAAGGGAGAGGTCAGAGCCTGAATTTTGCTCACCATTTCCTTCATTGTGGAGCTTCTAGCCTAGTCCCTAGGCACATTCCTCACTTCATTAAAGCTGCATTTGCTGGAGTGCCCTCATGTTACACCAGTAAGACAAATAAAGGGGCAACCAATGTCAGCAGCAGCACATTAATTTTTACGGGCCACAGCAGCAGTGACAGAGCAATGCAGGGTTTTTTACATCTGCAGCCAGCAGGATCTAAAAGGACACCTCTGTTTCCCTTCCTGACTACAGCCATTGTGAGCCCTGAGGCAGCAGGAGCCACCATGGGAGGGGTCTGTGGTGAGCAGGGGTTACACAAACAGTTCCATAACCTGCTGAGGAGGGCAGGGAGGGGAACACCAACTTCCTCTCCACATCACACATCTGCCTAATTTTATTCTTGCTCTGTACATACAGCAGCATAGCTGCTCTGGAAATCCAGACCTGGCCTCCTGCCTGTCAAGCAGTTTAATTTGTATTCAAGATGGGAAAGTAAACAACATGCCTGTGAGATAAAATCAATGTCCTGTCATCTACTGACTGCACCTCCTCCACTCTGAGTTCTTACTCCTGTTCTTGTATGTACCACTTCTATGTATGCACCACATACTTTTTGTGAGTGTAAAATGATCTGTGAAGTCTGATTAGAACAATTCTCATTTGCAAGAGGAAAAGCAGGGAACTCCAAAAAATCTCCTGTGATGTGACTGACTCCTCTTCCAAGAAGAAAACAGAGACTGGGAAAGGCAACAGCAAGAGAAACAGAAAAAAAGAGACAACCATAAAGCTTCTACAGAAGTAGGAACAGCAGTGGGAAACTTTGGGGAAATTTTAGTTTTTCCTTTGTCCTATTGTGAGAAGTATCTGTGCCTTAAATCCATGTCATATTAACTGTGACATCTACTGAAAAATCAAGAATGTAAAACCCAATGCTGCATACAATGCAGGAATGACCAGAGAAGACACCTAAACAATTCTCTCAGAAAACACCAGAGTGCACTCCTGCACAGCAGTCATCACCTCAGAGTACGCTGCTTTAAACTTCCACCAGCTCGTCTCCATCAGACCAGCCAGAGATTCTACATGGAGATTCTAGAGCTGCCCTGAGGAATCCATTCCTGTGTTCATCCTCCTTATGTTGTCCCTTTCACTTAATCAGAACCTCACCTCTATGAATTTTGGACCAGCATCTCTTCTCCTATCACACATCAGTGAAGAGCCTGGCTCTGTATTCTCTGTAGCTTTCTCATATGGATTGAGGGTTGGCTATTAAGTTCCTCCCCAAGTCTTCAGGCTGAACAAACCCTTTCCCTTGGCCTTTTCTCACAGGAGGGTGCTCCAGTCCTGACCATCTTGACAGCTCTCCATTAGACTCACTCCAGTCTTTTTTGGATCTTAACGGTGTCAAATACACATCCTTGCATACACAGGTTCTCCAAATGCTTGATTTTGCTTTTTTGGGGGGGGATGCTTCCATTATCAAAGTAGCAAGTACTTGGGATGCTTCCCTGGAAACCTAAATGAGGATTCTGAGGCAGGTGGATACCTCACACTGCACTGAATTATCAGCAGAAGTAGCAGGCCTGGGTATCAATGGTTTCCCTGCCTGCAGGAATCCAGACTGCTGCTGCTCCTCTGTCAGGAAAATAAAGACAAACTCCACCTCCACTTGGATGGATTTCCTGAGGTACTTACATATACAGGACTAACTAGTTCACCTAAAAGGAACGAAACAGCAAGTTTCATTCATTCTTTCATGAGGTACCCAAAGATTGCACTAAACTCACCACAAACACTTCTCAATTCATCCTTTCATTAATGAACAGAACTTTCATACGCAGAAGGAAACTGAAATGTCATGACTGTATGTGTCTGGTGCTAAACACAATTAAATGGTAATGTAGACAATACAATCAGAGTGCTGTTACACTGATGTGGGGCATTTCAGCTAACATCCAATTTTTAAACATTTTGAAACAAGATCATTATATTTAAGTGAATTGCTGAGGGTTGCATAGCATTGTCAATGAAATTAAACCCATGGCATGCACCACCTTCACCTCTTTCTAAAATGCGGTGCTTAATTATGGTCCTGAGTATGTTACAAAAAGCATTTTGCAAAAGGGGAGCCTTTGCTGCAAGACACGGATCTCTGCTTTCAGCAGGGAAACTTCAGGTGGTCATTCCAGGCAGCAGAGTACAGGGAGCCCTTTGCAGCAGAGCCCTGCTCTACTGAAATGAGACACAAGCTCCCTGGGAAACAGCGTGCTGGGGTGTGACATTTGTCCTCTGCTGAGCACAATTAGTGATGGCCACAAATTTTAGACTCTATTAACAGTTCTTCAAAGTGACAGACCACTCTGCTGCCTCCTGGGCTCACTGTGTACACAAAGAGAAGATGGCACGAAGGAGAAAATGTTCTTTTAGTGAACAGATGAAACCTCTTCTTTTCTCCCACCAACAGTATGGTGGGTGACCAATTGTCCCAGAATTCTCCCAATGCAAGTCACTGTCTCATTTGTGAGGTCATTCCTGCTGTGGATACTACTGCAAAATACTCACTCTGCAGAATGGATTTTACATCATATGTAACAGCTTAAAAATATTTAAAAGCACACCTCAAGAAAAGCCTCTCCTCCCCTTAACATTGCAAACAGTTCCCTAATATCACTTTGATGCACTGTGTATGTTTGCAAATCAGACAATTATATTAATTTCTACGACAGAATTAGATGAGTAGGTGTACTACTACAATTTTTTCTCACAGCACAAGAGCCTGGCAATGGTAACTGAGATCACAAGTGAAAATTAACCACACTGGATTCATGGCAGAGAAAAATACAGCTTGCACATTTTATCTGCATTCAAATGATATTTCTGCCTTGTACATACAACCTCCTGCTCTGATCCTGTGTTCATGACTTGCTATTCTTTCCCATATATATCAAGAGGTTAGGTGAAAGAAATTGATTTCAAGTTTTTGGTACAAGGCATAAGGTTTAATGATTGAACAATCATGATCTGGCATTGTGTAGTGAAAATTACAGATCTGTGAGTAAAGCTGGAGAAGTACTTCAGTCAACAATACCCTGCAGAAACATTGCAAGGCAAACACAGAGCACTATTAAATTCTACAGTATGAAGAATTTCCAGTTACATCCCTGCTGTGAAACTCACTTGGGAACAGAAGGGATCATTGTTAAATAGTAATCTGAACATGACTGTGTTTTAACGCGACAAAAGGCCATTAGATCTTGTTTTGTGTTTTGAGGAGATTTAGGCAAGTGCCCAAGCTGCCAAGTAAGTTACTTTTCAGGATATCCACTGAAACCAAACATTAATAGTACCACTAACAGGTCCTGGTAACACTGAACTCTGCAGATGCATCACTGGTGAACACTTTTCATCTGCTATGTTCAAAATTATATTCTTACATTACTCTCTTATTTCTACAGGTTTTTTTTTTTCCTGCTGGCTGAAACTCATTATTGTAATATAAACCTCATAGCATTGAAAGTATTAATTTTCATGCAAACTTGTTAACAGTGGGAAAGCAATGACTCAGACCTCTAATTTCTCTTACACATTCTACCAACAATCTTTTAAGAAATAAAGTGTCAAATACTGTGACTTTATACAAACAGCACCAGTTAAAATTTCAAGAAAGCAGACAAAGTAACTTTTCAAAAAATCTTATTTTTATTGTTTGCACTAACTGTATCATTAACAGCTTTCATCTCTAACAAACTGAAGCTAGTCAATACACACAAAAACCTATGCAAGGTCAAGCAGATCCTATGTTAGATGAATGCACCTAGGTGTGTAACAAGCCTAAGGGCAGTTAGTTCATCCTAACACTTTAAGCACAGTCACTCCAGTTTTGTGAATTTTTCAGAGCTGTTAAAAAGTTTCATTTTTTCTTTAAAAAGGAAACAGCTAAAAGATTTATAGAAATTACTGATTTTTAACCAAAATTCTTATGTCTAAATTATTACAATGCAGCAAGGACCCTTCTTCAGCTGTAATACCACTGCTCTGCAAAACAAAAATAAAAAAAAGAAAATTAGTCACTTTGCTGTATTAGGCATAAATTATCATTAGCAGCCTAAACACTTGCCAGCTCACACTGCATATATTCCCATTTCTTTCAAGTTTGCCAAGTCCACTTATCAGCTCCTGGCTTTCTCTCTGAGCTGGAACAGAAGTGGATATAAAACCAATCACTTCTGCAATAAAGGGCTTTGCCTTTTTAAATGCTGGCTGAAGACCTGAGACTTACCAAACAAGTGCCTGCATGTGATCCCCTATTGCTCTACAGTAACAGACTCACAAACCAAGACAGTCCACTTGGGTTTTCTGCAAGGGATTTATGAACTAATTTTTTTAGATTAAAATATTTCATTATTAACCAGCAGTTTTGATGAATAAGCTTTATTCCCTCAGTCTCTGAATGCAGTTTGTTCTAACTGATGCAGTTGGCTGGATCTGATGCATTTGTTATTTATTGTACTTCCCTGGTGTAAATCCAGAAGGCAGCACAAGAGGAAAGGAGTGACAAAAGGCAAAAATTAGCCCAATTCAAACAGTTAGAACTGAAGTACCATAGGATTAACAACAGATAGGGCAAACATCTCAGTATGTACTGAAGACCTCACAGAAGGCTGTACGAGAGTCTGAACCAACATGGATCGCTGGAAATTTAAGCTGTCCAGCCCCTCAAAAGCCTTGTAATGTTAGATTTTAGCAAGAGAGCTTAGCACCTCCCTGTCCACATCCTGGAGACCCCCAAAATAAATAAAAAATTGTAGAACAGAATTACTCTTAGGTATATTCTACTGTGTTTTACCTGAAGCAAATCCTTAACCCCTAAGGATGCCAATGATGTAGGAGCAGACACCATGCAGAGATTCCCAGCAGTGTTCCCGTGCCAGTTTCATTGCTTCTGTTTCATTTTCAGACCCTTGACCATGTTGGGCTGGGTCAGAGTTTTGCCCCGCTTCTCTCATAGGAATGGAAGCTTTCTGGACTGATTTTTCCTGGTTTGCTAGGTCTTCTGGCTCCATACCAGCAGCTATTTGCCTCATGAGAGCCTCTGGGGGAGCCTTTTGGCACATGGTGGTCTTCAACACTTCCATGGATTCGCAAGCGTGTGGGACCTTTCTGAGTTCTGCGGCGATCTGATTCCAGTAAATCTTTGGATTATTTCTGAAAGCACGACAGACTGATGGCTTGCCAGTGAATTCACACCAGTAGGACAAGCCTTGGCTTTTGCATCCAATTCTAAGTTTCATCTCCTCGTCATCGCCACTCGTGGTTATCGCGCAAACATCTCTGGTTTTAGTCCGAAATTTGATTTCTTCACCGTTGCTTCTCTTCTTTGGCTTCAGCTTCTGTGCCAGTCCTCCCATGCCACAGATCACAACTAGGAAAAGGAGAGCAAAACTCTTCATGGTGAGAGGAGGGAACAGAGATCCTTGAACAACACGATCCAAAGAAGTAAAAGCAATGAGTAAATGGCTGCTCACAATTTAAAGTCTTGGTGCACAAAGAAGCTTCTTTCCAGCTAAACGTGGGATGTAAGGGTTGGGCACTTTTATGAAAATAATAAATCACACTTCAGTAGGCAAATGCCCATAATTTATAGCCTGAGGGAGTGTCAAATAACCTTGGGAGTGTGAACTCCCAAGAAGGTAACAAGACAAGTCTTGTAAATGCAGTTAAAATACAGAACAACAGTTGTATAACTGAGAAGCACATTCCTATCCAGGATGAACATGTCAGATTTGATTTTTAACAGATATTTTCCATTCTCCAGCTGCTTTATAGCTATCTTCATGCTAGAGCTTGTAAGATGATATCAAAGTAAAAAAAAGATAGAAGTACCAAAGCAATCTCTGCATCTGGATGATTATAAATGTCCTGGTAGTGTAAGTGTCCTGGTAAAAAAGCTGATTTGTGGAATGGGCTTTCTGTGGATTTTCACAGCAAGGATGCAACTTTAGCTCTTCCTTTTGTCCACACATGACATGCACTGGGGATGCACAGAAGGATCAACTGCACATTCTTTGAGCCATGTATGTACACACAGAAAAGAAATAAAGCTTAAGCAAAATAAGGTATTACCAGTCTAAAAAAATACCAAACATCTGGACGTTTTATCATCATTTTCACATCACCAGTCACTTTCAGCCAACAGAGCATGTCAGACGGGTATTTGCACTTCATCACTTTGTTTTTTTAAATAGATTTTTTCCTGCTTGTAACAAGTGAGCAGTAAAAATGCCATAAAACAAAGGCAGAACAGATATATTGTAGTGCAGAATCCTGTCCTAGCAGTTTCCGCTGCACTAACTAAAACAGAGCTAAGGAAAAATCACTGTAACTTCCTCAGCATTCAGAAGGTCATGAGGATAAATCCCTCCTCTGCTGTGGCAATCCACGGTGCTTTTCTGGATAGTGATACCCCCACTAGGCACTTCTTCCAGACATCTCTGCTACAGCCAGCCCTGGAAAGGGCTATTAGATTGTTTAGGTACGCTGCAGTAACTGTGGGGTGCTGGAAACCCTGGGTTTAAGACTGGCCATACATAGTGGAGCAGAACAGCAGTTTGTGTATTTAGTCACTCACTAGGTAATACTAAACAAAATACCAAGGCATAACCATTCCTTTTAACACAGATGGCAAAGCAGAACATCAACAACAACAAAAGCTTCATCAATAGAAGAGGGACAAGAGTCCCTTGCTGCTGTGGCAGCCCAGATAACCTGAAAGCTGCCTGCTTGAAGAAGCAGCCACCTGAACAGCCAGTCTGGGTATCCTAACCTTGTTCTTCCAGTCAGTGCACCATCTGCTTCCCATGACTAAATACCATTTGACAGGAGAATAACCTTGATTTCTTTTCATTCCCTCTCCATGGCTATCTTAAATAACATTTTTAGCAGAAACCTCATCTCTAGCTTCTTTCCATTAGTTCCTCCTCTCTCTTTCAAGGCACACTGATGTGTCTCCAGCCAAGTCTTAGGACAACAATGGCATAAGCCTACTTAAGACTTACCATTCACTCTTCCGTTGTTTTCTGAGGAGTCATCTCACCCTACAGCCAGCCAGACAGAGGAATCTTGTTACCCACCTCAAATCCCTACTGCAAGCACTTGAATACCTCCTAATATTTGACAAAAAATGTATTGTTTACACTTTGTCATGCATGACAGCACTGAGAATTTTTAGATTTGCTGAAGAGTCCAAAGCAATTCAAAAGTTAATTTATACTAGTTTCAGATCTCTTGTTCTCAAAGTTTTTCAAGTCTAATCATGAGAACAAATAAACCACAAGGATAAGGAGAAATATCAAAGCTTGGACTCAAATATATTTATGTGTTACAGCTGCTATGTTCCCACCAAGTGTTTGGCTCATTCTAAACTGACATTTTAGTCCTGTCTGCCTGTGCTTCAGATTAAACAGTTTGTGGTCTCTCATATCAGTAGAAAACAATTGTCCTTTTACAAGGTAAGCTAGGATGCCAGCAGTGAACTGTGGGAGCTGAAGAACTAGCAAATGTTTAATTCTGCTGCCAGTACCATACAGAAACAGGTATCCTGCACAGCTCCTAGCTTGAAACCTACCACCTCTGCATAATGTAGCAAAGATTTTTAATCAGGGTAAAGAAATTAACTCCCATAAGATTTTAACCCTGTGCAGTTCTTCTGAGAGATGTCTCCGCAACAAAAGAGGGGAGAACCAAACATAAGGTAGTTAAGCAAGATCTTTTTTATTTAAATGAACTGGGAATATTTTCTCAAATTAAAAATAGAAACTTTTAAAAATCTGCAATTCTGAACATTACATATACACATATGCTACATACTGTCAATTAGAAATGTTTCCATTTATGACATAAAAATGAAAAATTTAAGGTTATTCCGGATTAGAGACTGGTATCATTTTTCAGCATTTCTTTATAATAATGATGTATAGGATTATCTCTACTTCAAGACAATGAACCCTGTTTGAAACAAAGTTAACAATACTGATAGATGAAAAGATACTATTTTAGATCAATATATTGACCACTTCACCTGCCAGAAGGTTTTACACTGGTAACAGAGTTTTGGCCTTGTTGACAAAGTCTACTGTTAACTAATTCAGCAATTCAACCATTTGCCTAAATTCAGTGAAATAACTTTAACAGTACAAATGTTAACTCCAATTGCTAAACAGATTTGAATTTCAATATTGTAAATCACAGTATAGTATTATTTAGCAAAAATACTACCACTGCCTCCAAAAGAGCCACAGTGATACTATTAAGGACATTACAGAAGTGGGTGTGAAAGAAGAAAAGGAAGTTAGAGAATGTAAAGCATTCCAAAAATCGCCAACATAGGACATCCCTCATGCTCTTTTTGAGTACTACTGAACTCTAGAAAGCTTAGCTTTTTCACTATATTATGCATCCCACACACCCCCAACCCTCCCACCCAAAGTTTAAAAACAAACTTCTCCAAAAAGTCCCTTTCAGGTCTATACAGCAAAACCCACTAAATATTAAATAATTAAGAAAAGAAAAAAAAAAAAGAGGGAGAAAACAAAACTGACAAAACTGCAACTGAGCTTCTCAGACAGACAAAGAGATACTGTGGACCCCGTTACAATCCAAATTTAGTCCAATGTAGTCATTCAAGAGCACCAAATAGCAACACTGATCATGCTGGTAAATTCATTTGTGAAGAGTATTATACAATATTAAAATCTTAACTAAACACTTAGAAGTTTTAAGAAAAATGTATATACAAAAGTCTCTGGTATACAAAATGTATTTTTATGTAAACGTATATGTACTGTATTTAACACAAATCAACAATTTAAGATAAGAACTTGAACAATTTTAAGAGAATTGCTAGGCAAAGGCTGTTAATCTAATTAATTTATATACTGTGATGTAAGGTAGAAAGCCCAGTGTAAAAAAGTAAAAAACCAAAAAACATTTTAATCCAAGCCTTGAACAGTGGTATTTGAGAGGCAGTGCCCTGATCACAAAATATTCTGTACAGTAGTTTATGGCATAACATTCAATAGTACATTTGGGATTTACAGTACAGCTGACATAAAACAAGTGGCTCAGGATCTGTCAGATGAATGGAAATGCCAACACCCTTGGAAGAACAATGATGTACTCCCATAGAAGAGTCTTGAGCCTCATTTATATAGCCTGGAAATAAGAACAAAAAAAAATCAGGAAAAAAATTATAAAGACTGAATTTTAATGTAATTTAAACAGAATGAAGGGATAGATTTTCATACAAACATCAATATGACTGAATAACTTTTTTTGGTTTTAGACCTCACAGCATACTCCTGTTGCAGCAATCAGAGCAGCCTTCCTAAAAGAGTAAAGTAGTAATAGGTATAGAATTGATTTATTACTTACCCCTCAACATTTCCAGTATGTGTTACCACTGTTCCACAGAGCTACACAAGAAAAAGAAGAAAAAAACCATAAAATAAACCCATTATTTTCTTTTGTCCACAAATGGAACAGAAACACTGTGTCTAACTTAGGGGACACAAGCTCATTTGGCCTAAGACAGTCTCAATGTTTTACTCATTTAATCAAGTATTTTTCAAACAAAAGGAAATAGATTAATGGTTTTCTTCACCAGCCTCTCAGGTTATTTTTGTTTAATTCTAGAAATAAATACTTGGATTGCCTATTCAACATCCCTCTTTTGTAAATTTAATCCAGCCTCACGCTTTGTTCTCACAAAAATGGTGGCTGCATTTGAGGTTATTTGTGTCTTTGACAGGTATATAAAAATACCTGTGTGTGACACATATACCTCATGTAGCTCTTACTTGTACTTAGATATCTTACTGTTATAAAAATATTTGCATCTCTTTTCAGCAAAACTATCCAGCTGATTTTGAAGGATAAAAAAACCCCAAGCCCAACCCTATGTCATTCCTTAAACCTGCAAAAGTATAGGTGTACAGAGATCTAATCAAAGTAATGTCTTTCAATGTATATCCAAAAATAATTTGTAGGAAATGAGAAAAATCAAGGCTAGCATAAAAGCAAAAAGTATGCTGAAATTTGATTTTATTCATATGGGAATGCCACACTGAGAAATTCAAAGCATGTATGCCATAATTAGCAGTTTTTCAAATTACCTCAAATTAGCACATCAGAAGACAGTACTGCATCAAACTGAATCTTTAAATTTTAGCATTTTATCAAAATAAGTCAGGACTGAACTAGTGGATCTTTGCGTAAAAGATTATTTTATGCTAGTAATTTTTAGGTTGTTCAGCAATGCTGAATTAAACTATTTATCAATGACTGAAATATTGTAAGAAAACATGCTACAAACCTCAAGAATATTAAAAGTTACAGTAAAGATTCAAAGATCAGAAAAGGAATTCTAAGGCCTGGGAAATTATTAAATTTTCTCTTATGTAAAATATTGAAAGTCCTTAAAACTGGGAGTCCTTAGATATGCTAGTGGAGAGTTTTTTGGATTTAAACTCATTGCCAGTTAATCTGAGGAGTAAGCATCCTTAAGCTGCAGAACAGACCACAACAACTGTGATCATAAATGTCACTAAAAATATTGACATAGAAAGACTTCCTTTAGAAGGAGATATGGAATGAAGATTTGGTCAGTAAATAATTATTATTATTTAGGACTGTATTTTACAATAACAGCCACCCTCATCATCATAATCAGCACCAGATGTAACCATGAACTCTGTCAAGACCCAGACTTTGAGCTCTCTCTATTCACCTCTTATTTAAAGCATAGTGGTATCTTCTCTAGACATACTCAACCTATACCTTCAGTCATGAAGTTGCAAAGGCAGGCACAGTGAGCCACAGATTTCAATCATAAATTTAAACTGTTCTTAAGCAACTTGCAAATTTTGCAGAACTAAATAAGGAAGTTGTGGGATATAGAGCATTATCCCCCTGGAAACTGAGTCTTACAACTAGCTCATGTTTTACAGCATAGAAGCTGCAGAGGCAGAAAATCACCCCAACATCCTCCTTTTTTTGAACATAACCTGAGCTTCTTCTACATTCTAGTCCTACCCATGCACAAACACCAATTTCTATGTTCACGTTTCCTGCACACCTGGAACACTTGCCTTTTACACAAGAGATCTCACCATTTAAAAATAAAACTACTTAGGATGCATTTCCATCCTATCACTTTCATCTGCTATCAGAGCCTTTTAAATAGGTTTGTCAATTTAGGACCAACCACTGTGCTGACTAAATACCCGATTACATGGATTTTAAGATCAAATTTACCAATTACTTTGTTAAATTGCAGGAAAGTACTTCTATACCTGGTGTTATGTAAAGAATATTTGAGAAATATACATTATACAGCATTTGCTACAGTGAATAATCATGCAAAAAAAAAAAAAACCAAAAACAGAGAATTAAGAGATTCACTTTAAAGCACGGAGAAAATTGGAAATGTGATTGAAAGAGAAGCTGAAGTAAGGACACATGAAGGCATGCAGTTTCAGACTTGGTTTACCTTGTAAAAACAGGATTGTGTATACCATATAAATGCTCTTTATGATAACCATTATTACCATTTTCCGTACTGTAATAAAATAAATACACCAAGAAAGACCACGTTAACTATAAGATGCACTATGTACAATATGGCTTCTAAGACATGTACATGGATGATGGTATTATATGCAAAGATAAACTGTGTCTGTACAATAGAATATAACTTTCTCTTTGTAACATTCAAGAGTTATGGTATAATTATAACTTTATATTTTATAGTATTTTTATATTCTCCAAAAATCAATGAATTATTTTTCTATTCATGTTGAGTTGGAGACTCTAATATAATCTATCAAGTCTGGAGAACCAGAACATGTTACCTCTTTTGAAGTAACAAGTTACATTAAAAATATAAACCCTCCCATATTAATAAAATAATTTTAATAAATATCAGCAAAAGTCTTACATTTTCATGGGTATATTTTTGAAACTAAAAAACACAGAAAAGGAGGAGCAATTAACTAGACTCTAATAAGTGAGTAATTTCAGCTGTACATGCCTGTTTTCCGCTCTACTGACTTGTGAATGTGCAATGAAAAACAACCTCTGTGAAATGGGAGAAATGCAGCACACAGGCTAACTGAACAATGAGCAAAACAAGGAGCAGAAAAGAAAACAGTAAAAAACTGACAGGAAAATACGTAAGAATAGTTATCATAAAGTAAAATGCCAAGTCCCTGAGACAGAGGAACTGCAATTGAAAAAGGAAAGACTGGTTAGGAATAACTAAGACAGCAAGAAAGCAAATCATTAATTCAAGGAGACTACAAATCAGGCACAATTCACTTTAACAGGTTACTTAGCAAAGCTAATAACTGGCACATTTGGAACTTATTTATATAAATGCTGCTCACAAAGCTCTGAAGACCTCATTCTGGCATAAGATTCTCAAAGTCAGAGCCAGCACTATCTGCATTCATGGCAAGTCAAGGCTACCAAAGGCCACCTGCAGGAAGCACTCTGCAGGCACTGACCCAAACCTGCAGCATTACACATAAACATGCAGTTCTAATCTGGCAGCACAGGTTTAAGAATTACAGAGCCTTCACATGCAACACTAGAAAAAACATTTTAATCCATTTGCCATTTAGTTTATTTTGGAATATATACTTACTCATCATAAACATCCTCTGTATCCATCCTACGATAGTATTTAGAGAGTTTTACAGCAAAAATTATGGCAGGAATTAGAAACATTGAAGAGCCTCCCAAACCAAACCAGAAGGTATTCTGAAATAAAAGCAATAGAAAAATCAAGGAAAAAAGGTCATGGAGAAAACTAATCAGTAAAGTACTGAACCCTGCTTGATATTCTAGCCATTGTTACCAAAAGAACACAGTAGAAATTGGTTCTTGCAGTTTTTGTCAAAATATCAGTTTCCAGCACTTTCTTAAGCTGCTTCATAATTTGCAAACTGCAGCCCTGTTTGTGTAACTAATTTCATTATTATACAGTTGAACTGAGTTATCACCTGGTGTTAAAATGATGATTTTTAAAATTTGATTTGTATTGGCTGGAGGCATTTTGACTTCTAAGTGACTCAGCTAAGTTTTATCATCAGGGAAATCATGGTCCATCTCTCACCAGAGGGGTAATGGCTCCACAAAGGAGAACAGAAGCTCTGTAAGCTCTGAGCTAATCAATGAGTACAACATAGATTGGGAGGTTTTCATGGTTAAGCATTACCAAAATTAAACATTTCACAGTTGAGCATTATCAAGGCCAGAGTGTTTTGGCTTTTACTGATTACATGTATTACTGGTAGTGGGATTAGGATCTGATTAAAGTGCCATAAAGCTAGGTAGTTTAGGAGGCATTTTAGGTACCTTCCAGGCACACAGTGTCTTACTTTACTTTTAATACATGCTGTCTTCTTTCCAAGTTCTTTTGGCAAGATGAAAAAGTCAGTATTTCCCTTCTATCCTGCTATAAGTCATGCTCAATGTCTCCAACATACATAAATTAATCAAGATCTGTCTGCTACAAGTCTAGTAATAAAAACTTATTCACATTTTCTAGATTTCAGGAAAGATACCTGAAAAGGTTTTCCTTGGTATTTTCTACTTACTTCCTGCCCACACCTCACCCTTGTAAGTTAGCAACGGTTTCAAATGAAGCTTCATATCTTTGTTTTTCCATTTTCCATTTCAAGGTGCTTCAGAATCAGTGAATTTTACAGAATTCTTGCTAATAGAAGCTTAAGTTTGCTGAAAATCCAGAAAGTCCAGCACTGGTTTGTCTTTGGATTTGATCCAGATCAGAACATTGTCCTTACAGAACTTTGTATGTGATACTTTTAGTATCTTCAGAAGAGTTGAGCCAGAATAATTAAACACAGATGTATGTTGAAGGAGTTTTCCCCATGATGCCCCGATTCTGAGTAAAAAAATGTCTCTTACCACAGAATCAGCTATATAGCTGCATAAAAAAATATCTACTGCTGTATCTATCACATTGGCAATAGGCTTGCATGCAGCTACTTCCATTGAAATCTGAAAAAAAATTAAATTACAGTTTTAAGTATCTAACAGAATAAAATAAGAATCTCTAAACTTTCTTAAGTTATAGTTTACTAAATTGTTATGTCTTACCCTATCTAAATTCAAAATAAATGACAGTAGTATATGCTATCAACTGAAAGTCTTTTAAACGTCACCTTACTTTCTCAAAGGCTGCAGCTGAAGAGAGAAAAATAAAACAAGATGCTAACAACATGAATTTGAACTATGCAGGGTCAGGTCCAGTGAAGTACTGGCACAAATGGTAGATTTCAGGCTAGCCCTGAAAATGATGCTGTTAAATTTGCACTTCATTCCAACCAACACAACTCATCCTTTCCATCCTGCAAATGCAGCAAAACTACAGGAGACTGATTTTCCCACTGAGAGTAAGTACAAATGCATTAAAACATGAAACAATAAAACACACTATCAAAGTAACATTATTATTATTGATTTTATTACTGACACCCTTTAGCTTTCTTATTGTTAAACACAGCTTCTCTCAATAAAGTAAATGCACCTTACCGACTCCTTGACCCACTCAGTGTACTGCTCAAAGTAGCCAATTATGGTATCCATGTACTTTTTTGTCTCCTAGGACCAGATCAAAGAGAACAAAAGCAAATTAACCTCTAGCTCTGTGACATCATAAATTAATGGACTTTGATCAAATAGAGCTTACCTGGACAATAACTTGGGAAGCATTGTTATTTATGAGATCCTGGGCAGCATTAACAGCGCTAATGACATTTTTCACCTTAACCTGGACAGGAAGAGATGGTGTTTAATATAAACAAATCCCTTTCAGGCTGTTGCAATGGCTGTATGGCCAGGAACATACTCTCTTGATAAACTAGTGTCACCGTCTTGTCAAAATCTGACAAAAAATGCAATTACAGACAGAACATGAGCCTGCCTAAGGATTCATGATCATCTCAATATTGTCTCATTCTGAAAAAGGATGAGTCAGTGGTTATGATGTGGTATCTTTTCCTGGAACCTACATAACTAATTTATATACTAGGATAGGTTTTATCTCCCACTCTCCTTCCTTAAATCAATGTCTGTATATACATTACAGACACACAAGGTGCACAGGAAGAAAGCAGTGGGCCATATACCATCACAACAACTCTTGATGACTGAAGTAGGATTCTGTACAGCCAGAATATGCCTCTAATCAACTACCTGAAGGACTGAGATATTTTTTCACACCCCCATAAATTCTCTCGCAGAACACACACAAAGGACAGTGTACACAGAGCCTGAAAACGTAGAGATGTTTCCTAAATATACTTTAGAGTCAAACATCATCCCTTTCTTATCAACACCTTACATCATGGTTCTCCCCTCCTCACCCAGTTTCAAATGACAGATTCTAACAGATACCTAGCTGCTCTGCTGCTGTGGATGGGTGAGAACTGTAATAGGGAGCACTAAGGTAGGTATGGCCCATAAAGCTGTTGAGACTATGACTATGCTAGTGGGGTGGCTGTATTCTTGTTACCAGAGCCAAGGCAGGCTGGTGGCTGAAAGCTTTCCTTCCAGGAAAGCAATGATCCTGCTGCTCACTCTCTGGCAGAGTGAAGCCAGCTGGTCTCACTGTGGTGCAGGCACTACTTAGAGGGGAAATGCGTGCTGCCCTGGAAAAGCCTCTCTACAGATCCAGGATCCCAGAGCAAGACTGATGGTGCAGAAGCAGGAAGATAATGAGTAAAAGCTAAATAAACAGACCCCAGTGGGAGCTGGGCATGGAACAAAAGCTGGTTAAGGATGTGAATCACATAGCTCTCTTTTGTCAGCTGTACTTTTGCACTGTGTTTTGTGGTTGCTCCCCCCAGGTTTTGCTTTCAAGGATTCTAGAAAAGAAATCCCTACATTCTGAGGAAAATGAATAACACACTATATAGATTGGTAGTGAAACCTATTTTATCACCTGACAGTTCAGGTTACAATTCGTACTCCCTAAACCATCTCAAGTTTTCTTTTTTCCATTCTCCTTTACACAGGAGAGAGATCTAAATCCTTATTACTTCCTCAATGTATGACAATCTCTTGCAATAATGGAACAGCTAGAAACAGAAGAAAACTGTGCTGAAAATATATACCCTGCATATGCAGCAGAAGGATTTAAAACATAAAAATGTTCCTGTTGCCAGAAAGAAAAGCTTACCATAAGTTCAGATGATGTCCTCTTCAGTAACCTAATGCTCTGATTTAAAGTGCTCTATTGGAAAGGAGGGGAGAAAAAAAAGCTTCAAGTACTTATTACAGGTAAGAGCACACCTGTTTTAAGCTTATATTCATGCTTTGATCTTCTACAGTTTATTTTGTTATTAGTATTATATATCACATTGTATACAACAGTAACAACAGCTGCATTAAAATGAATACATTGTGGGTTTAATCATTGAATCAGTACTTCACCAACACCAACTTCACCAACTGATTTAACTAAAGTTAGATGCAATAAATTAAGACTGGAGGGACGATGGAACAGTTAAACTCAGACCCAAATGTTCAGAGAATTCTATATTGTGCAATTTCTGAAGGGAAAAAGCACTTAGCACTTACCCTAGCTTTAACATATTTCTTGACAGTCAGTTTTGTAAAAGAAAAAAGAGATGAGAATAATTAGGAGTTAATTAGGAAAGAACAGCATAGAATCAGAGTGGACCAGAAGACCAGTATTTTTCTATAAGTGGTACAGACACACCATATCAGATGCTAGAATAAACTAAAAGTCTTCATGATATGTGGAGGAAAAAGAAACACCTAACATGCAGGAGAGTCACAGCTTGTCACTACACAAGACAGTGTCAAAATCAGGCAGAAGCAGCTCTTTTGTATCTTTCACAGCATCAATAAAAAAGACTTTGGCTCTACATTCTACTCCCAGGAGTTTCCAATTCCAATACTGTTAGGTGATTGCTAACTCCAAGAAAGAGTGTCAAAGTGATAATGGCTTTTATTACTGAAGACCACTGACAAGCAAAACAAGAAAATGAGTGATTATGGGGGTTTTAGGGTTAAGAGTTTTGTAAGGTTCTCCCCTGCTTCTTCTTCTATTCATATATAATCACAAATAGCTATAGAAAAAAGTGGGGGAAAGGCCATTATTTTAGACAGCATTATAAAACAGCATTTTAAGTAAGAAAACTTACTATCTTATTAAACAGACTTTAGCCAGATTACTCTTCATTGACACAACCTGTGCTTACAGAAGTCCAGCTTTCTAACCTCTTGAAGATATTTATAGATTTGCATTTTCTACAAGTGTGTTTCAGTATTGCTTTAATGTTTTACCATAGCTTGCTCCAGTGGAACAACTTGCTGGTTATGAATCATTCGAATGTTGTTTGCATGTCCTTTTAAGGCGTTTTCCAGGGCTCCTTTTGGCTGCAAAAAATGCAATTATGCACTATTGTTCAATAACCTCAAAGCTTTCCAACAAAGCAAAAAACAATGAAAGTTACACATCCACTCCAGAACAGCTCATGCTAAAAATGGGGTATGACAAACTGAGTTCCTCAACACAAGGAGGGGGGGAAAAATCACTGTATTAATAATTCAAACCTAGCATCCAAACCAGATAAACTACTTTGCTTATCTGGCTATAACATTATCAGGACAGGTTTAACTGAAGAGAATTTTCACATGATGCACTAAGTCATTTTAAATACAGAAGAGTGAGCACATCTCCCTTTACCTCACCAGAAACTTGACTGCAAGAGCCCTGCAGCACTGCACCCCAGCTGGGACAAGCATCTCCCAGTCGTGGGTACTTGCTTTCGTTTTGGAAATGTGGACATCACCCTGAGGCACCCTCTGCTTTGCGAGGGGCACAGAATTTTAAGTATTTTCAGCCAGTCACTTGGAACGGCACCTGTGAAGGGTATTTCCTATTTTTGTGGCTTCTACCTTTCAGCCAGATGTGAGTTTCTGCTCTGATTTTCAAGTCCAAATGCTTGTCTGGAGCTCATGCCCATTGCCATATACTGTAAAATTTGGTTTTACTCTCAGATATAAATTTATTTTCCATTTCCTTTTGGTGGCAAAACCATTTGGTTCCCTGCATACACACTGAACACACACTGCTAACTCCATTTTGGATGTGTAACAATGGCAGCCCTCAGTGCTCAGAGATGTGTTTGCTTCCTGTGATGTGTTCATGTGAACACTCAGCTGGGTCACTGAGCAGTTTCAGGATGCTTTATCTTCTGTACTGAGTGAATTCATTTACCTAACACCACATGTTGGTTTTATTGCTTCCTTCTCCATACCCTGACCCTTTGGCTCGATCCAGATTTTATTCCATTTGCTCCTTTCAGTCTAAAAAGCTATGTTAAATTTTGTGTAAGGTGCCAAAAGATGCAAACCAGACACCCAAAATTAATTAATTCATAAGTTTTTAGGTTTTTTTTTTATTGGTTCTAAGAGCAATCACTAGTAACAAATTGAGATCATAAAATATCATTGGAAACCAGTACCATTTTTTAAAATTATCTAACTTTTATAATACATTGTATTATTGGGGTTTTGGCCTCTTTTTAAAAGATATTTCATAGATTACATAAGATAGCAGCTAAAGGAAGAAAAAGCATGCACTGTAACAGTGAACACATTTACTTATTTACACAATTCTTTCTTTTATATGAAGAAATTACTGTCTGATCTATTCTTAAGTCTGATGCTTCCTTAAGAGTCTTCTATAAAAAAGAGTGAAAGCAACCTACCAGCACAATGCACTTTCTTTTATGGAACTCTGTTTGAAGAACCCCAGCTCTCACTTAAACCCAGAGCTGTCTAACCTTGACATGAGTGCACGTGTGGCAGGAAAAACCCTTCACCCAACAAAAAACCCAGCAACAAGTATGACTGAATGATGCAAGGCATAGAGCAAACACAGCAGGAGTCTCCCCTAGCACCCTCCTCCTTGAGGAGGGATGGATAGCTGATACATTCCAAACAAGGTGATCTCACTCTGATCATCCCTCAGTGATCCAAGCAATTGCACATGTGCAACATAACTTCTCCTCTGCACTGAAAAGTGAGTATTCATTCTGAAAAGTGAGTATTACCTGACCTGGACATGCCTAAGAAACAGATCGACTGATCAGTCACTGTCAACACGGATCTGGGCCACTTGCAGATTCATTTGTGGGCAATGTTGTAGCAATACCCTCTGACCATTTTCCTGCATTTAAAAAGCCCTTCAGATAAGACAGTTTCTTTTGTGTGTTTTCCCTCCACAATGGAGCTCCAGTTCTCATCACAGTCCCTACAGGCTGCCACAGTGTTAATTTTGGATCTAGCCAATTTTTCTTCCAACTGAGACCCTAAAATATAATAGGAAATACTGAAATGGAGCATTGCTCTCACTACTCAAGCAGAGTAGAATTTAGGAAAATACATTTTCAAAGCATAAAAGAATACACAAAAATCAATAATTAGACATTTAAAATACAGTTGATATGCAACACTGCTCTTCAATATTTTTCCTTACATGACGTCGCAGCACATGAGTAAATGGCTGAAGTACAAAAATTCTCACATATAAAGTCTACCTTGCTATGTATTTATACTTATATGGTATATAAATGATATATTTTATGTATTATTATATTGCTGAATTGGACTTACCAGCTGGTCTGCTCTCGCTTCTAAATCATTTGCAAATGAGAGAAGATCAACCTTGGTAACACTTTTATTGATCTGAAACAAGATGTGAGCAGTAAGAAAAGGAGTATGGTGTTATTTTATTTACAGACAGTTTGCACTTAACTATATCCCCTACTCTGCCTACTTTCTATTTTTGTATTTATTAACTTCAACTTCTTAAGTGCTTTTTTCCCCAGCTTGTATGAACCCCCAAAACATGGTATGTCACACATAAGCAGATTTTGCTGTTTTGCCCATTGGTAAACAAACATTTTATTGTATGTTTTGTCCCAGACATGTCTGTAGTTGACTACAGACTCACCTCTGTCAAATATGCTGAAAAGTCTATCCCATCTATTCCTGAAGAGCTGAAATTCAGAAGATTCTCCTTCCCAATTTCATCCAGCAGAATGATTTTGCTGAGGTTTATCTGAATGTGTTCAATTTTAAGTGCTACATCTTCTGTATACTGAGAAAGAAACAAAAGAAAGTACAAAAGTAGTTTGTAACCAGAACATATTCTGCTATAGCCCCTTCCCAAAGCATCCTGTGCTTTTGCCAACTCATTTCCACAAAGAAGCACACATTGATTTTTTGCTCACATCAGTTTAATTTAATGAAGTTGAACAGAATCCACCAGGCTGTGTTCTAACCTGTCCTTGTCTCTTTCATACCAACAGATTACTTGCCTTCCATTCTGTTTTAACTAAAATCCCTTCAGGAAATGTTATCCTTAAGAATGTTAAGTCCTACCCCTGGGCCTCAGTAAGGAAACCGAGAGAAGTCAGTATCTCAGTTGTGGCCAGGACAGACACTGTTTGTCACAGAAGTGGATGAGAGTCCTCTCAATCCCTTTAGGGGTGACTAAAGGTGATTGGTTATTGTTACCTGAACCTTTCTGCACTGCACCCAAACCATGTTACCTGCACGGGCTGCAGAGCTATAGCTGAAGAATCTGAAAATCTGACTTCTTTTGCAGCCGCCTCCATCAGTCCATTGTGGAAACTCAAAATAACTTTCCCTCTTAGTGAATCTGCCTTGTTCATTTTCATTGTCTATCATTTGGGGCAGGGATTGTATCTATTAGGTGGGTACAGTACCTGGCAGAATAGAACATGTACCCCCCCCCCAAGGGGTTGCTGTAATGAAGACAGGTATTACAGGCAACCCCAAAATCAGTACAGTCCTGTAATGACAGTGCAGTCATATATCATTACAGCTTAACTGAAAAGATTATTTTACCCCAACTACTTCCAACCAAACCAAAATAATTCTTAGAACCAAAGTATATAATATCCTGGATCAACATAAATCTGACTGGAATAAGAGGATAACACACACAGGTGTTTATATAAAAAGAAAACTGTCACTGAACACCATAAGCAGTCTTTGGAAGATAGAATCAACCTTCCACACAAGTTTCAAAGTTAAAAAAAACAATTATTATCAGCACATAAAAAAGCACATCAGAAAATCTTCCCTGGCCCACTGAGACTGGTAAAAAATATCTTATTTGTAAATCAACTTCTTTCCTTCAGATTAGCTTGGGCAGCTCTTGCCTCCCTGTAGGATGTTTTATGTGTAAAAACCAAAATCCCATAAAAACCCAGACATGCTATATGGTGTTTTAAGAGCCAGCATCCTTCAGAATCATGCACTCATTCAGTTTCTTTACTTACCATACTAATATTTAAAAGCTCATTGATATTAAACAGATGTTCTAGGTGAAGGGAAGTATAAATTCCTTTATTTTCCTTGCAATCACTGAAAGAATACAAATACACAGATCAGCCTAAGAACCACCTTGAGGACCAAGTATTAACAGAATGATTAACAATGTTTTCTTATTCTAAGAAAATCAGTCCTTTAGAAAACAAAATACTGATTATATTTTTGAAGTTCAGTCAATAAGAGAAGTGATTAACAATTTCTGAAAGATGCAAAGTATTTTATCAGTTAGCTTGACTAATATTGTCATACAGTAGTATGCTGGGTATCTCTAATAACTCAGATATATGGAACAAATGGAACAAATGGGTTTTGCTTGACAATAACTAGAATCAGAATGTCTTCTGGAACATGTGCAATATTTTGATGTGCCTGAAATAAGAAGCATAGAAGATACCACAAAACCAGTATGTAGAAATTGAATGAAATAAAAAATAGTTAAATATGAACTGAATTAAATCCTAATCATAACTATAATACCTGTACACTTTTTCAAAAGTCAAGTTAACATTCGGATTTTTAAAGATGATGCCAGCAAGATAGTTTTTCCAGTGCTTATTTAGTAAGTAAGGTGTATCCAAAACCTAGAAGACAAAATTCAGTAATGTTACTATAATCCCAAGTTTCTTTATGTATTTATTCATATGTAGTCTTTTGACACATAACCACATCTAAGCTTATCACCCACTAAGGAAAATACAAGCAAAACCAGTGAATTCAAACTCTCTGGTGCAGAAAGTTATTAAAGCTCCCCATTACCAAGGAAAAACTGAATCAGAAAA
Organism: Calcarius lapponicus; assembly: GCA_039654755.1. Classification (NCBI taxonomy): domain Eukaryota; kingdom Metazoa; phylum Chordata; class Aves; order Passeriformes; family Fringillidae; genus Calcarius; species Calcarius lapponicus. Next base: position 16,139,905 of record CM077466.1, read on the forward strand.
ATCTGTCTCCAAAGGAACACAAGCATGTGGTATTAACACTGGAAAGCAAATTAAACCAAGAAAGGATGAATGTCTTTATTTGGTTTGTAAGGAAGAAGTAAAACCAGATCCAAATTCACTTGAAGTGAATGATATGCCATACAGAACAAAGGACAAGACCTTTGGGACTCATGGGGATTCTGCTAATTGTTTAATAACATGAATAACCTCACCTTGAATAAATTTTTATCTTCAAAGGGCTCACAGACCAATTTTTCTACATTTCCACCTGTGACAAAAGTGAGCACCACTACAATCATCAGCACCCAGGAGAAAAGAAAACTGAATCCAACACCACTGAAAAAGAAATTGAGTAAGTTTTGGCCTTATAAGAACACATTGTGTATACATATATACATACATACTTGGGGCAACAGTGAAGCTAAGAGTTAGCAGCTATACCAGAAATACAAAAACCGATTATAGTTGAAATAGTCCTGTTTTCAAAATATGTTCTTGCCCTCTGAAACATCTTAAATGTTTCAGCCCTCTAAAGTCTTAAGCTAAAATGCATTTAAAGTCTCACATTAGCACTGGGCATGCAAACAGTTTTAAGAATGACATCTAAGGGACACAAAATCTTACAATTTTCTTTTTAAAATTCAACTCTCTTGCGGTCTCAAAAAAGTTTTAGACTTTCAGATGCAATCTTCTCCTGCACCCAGCAGAAATGACATTAAACCACTCCTAGGCACTTTTCAACCCCAAACATCCAGAAGCACTTTCAGAAGGTCAAGTGTTTCTTGTCTCCTTGCATGGCTTTTTTTGAAACTTTGAACAAATGTACCAAGTCTACTAGAAAGTTATGAATTTCCTCAGTTTTTGCATTTTCCAAAGGGACTTGCACAGAAATTCACTGGCCACAGCACTTGCCTTATAATGGTAAATTCAGGCTTTATCCTTCAGCTGTGATCCTCAATGAAAGAAAAACTCCAAATCCCCAAGTCCCCCAATGTAAGTGTCTGAAATCATTGTTTATTTCTGTATAAGGAGATACACCTAGGTAGCAAACCAAATTCTTTTCATATCTACATCTTTCAAAAACTCAACCAAACCAACTTTACACCTTTCTTTTCTTTTTCTCTGGTAAGTGAGACTTACGCCATAAGAAAGTTTCCTCCAGTGTTGGAGATACAGCCTCTGGTTGTTGGAGAAGCATGTTTATCATACCCACAGGTGCCACACAGCAATCCAAGGTAGTAAAAGACCAAAATCAGGACCAACATGCAGCACAGAATGAGACAACCCAGCCACCTAAGGAATAAAAGATAAATTTCTTGGTTATTTGCACATGAAGAACACACTGGACACCTTCAGGAGACATCATGCAATACTATATTCCCAAATATCCCACTCATGGCTCTGTCTGAGCAACCAGTGTCAGCAAAGATACACATATTTGCTACACTAGCATGTATTCTGGGCCAGCACACAGTCACTGGATTGCAGTCAGGGCTACTGAAGGACTGGGGGACACCCAGCACAGGAAAAAGGTGTTCCCCAGGTAATGCAGGTGAACTGGACTGAAGCATCAAAGTACTCCAAGTGGAGCAAACAACTACTCAAAGCAGATGTACATCAGCACTCTATTCATGAATAAATGGAGAAATTTCTGAATGTGGACTGGCTATTGGTCATGAAGTACATAGCTGCTCTTACTGTGAGGCTTACTAACAATTTTGCACACTGTGCTAGGCTTGTAATTGTAAATAAATATAGCTAAGGCTGTAAAAACCGAGGCTTTATGTGTCTATGCTGGACTGCTTTCAATGTATGGAACAGTTAAGGGAACTTGATCAGGAGAAAAATCTTGGCTAGGAAATGAACTTTCATTTTTATTAATTACATCATGTAACAGTTCTATGTGTCCACTTATCTGGAGCATATCCATTTATTCACACGTTACATATCTATCGTTTCATCCTCTCCCAATGCCCTCTGCACTTCTTTTTCCCTTCTGTTGTCACTTCTTCAGGTTTTATTTTTTAAGTTCCTTTTCTCTTCCCTGTACTTTTGTAGAGAAAATCTGTAGAAGAATTATTGCAATGAACATGCACGGCCAATAAATAGAAACCCATGAATGCTGACAGGCATACTTATAAAAGGATACCTATTAAGAACTACAAATAATGCACCTGTAATTAAGAAAGGAATAAAAAGAAAGTCATTTGGGCAGCTACAGGCTTATTGGTTTCATTTGCAATTGAAATAATGTTAGGTCAGGTTTGACAAACCAGGTATTTAAGTGCCATATAGATGAGATATATTCTCCTGCAGCAGAATAAAACATGATATTTGATTAAATGCAATATGAGCTTCAATGAAATTATCAATAAATTTGCCAAATTAAGGCTCACCACAAAAGCTGTCAGATAAGAAATGGGCTAAAGGTAAGACTCTAAGCGAGGTTCTAAAAGTTCAGTTTTCTGTTCACTTTTATTTTTCAATGCATTAAAGCCAGCAACACACATTCTGTAGCACTGAAACCAATTATGGCACAAACACAGAAACAAATATTGATTATAAAGTCAACTAAATATCAAACAAAATGTAGGGAGAATTTAATGAGCTTGCGGACAAAAATTACTAAATCTGGACAAGGACAGATGGTTTGAAATGAAAAGTTTTACAAGTCAAAATATGAGGTTAATCAACTGTAAGAAACACAAAAGTCTCAAGAAGTATGTTTTTTCTCAAGGTACAATCAATCACAAAGACCAGTAGGGACAAGCACAGGTACATGAAGATTTACAAGGTGTGCAGCAGAATCCCTCCGACTGCTCTGCAGTAAAAAAGGTGCAGTAACAATGGACTGGCTCCAAGGCCTCTCTGATCCTCTGCCCTCACAATTCACCAGCAACTCAGAGGAAACAAGACCTAGATAAAAGGTCACCCTGGCATTATGAAATAAGCAGCTCCTTTGGGTGTTAAGTCTTTGACATCTACCTGTATCTATCCTTCCTGAAAAAGACCTGAAGGTCTACAGAGCAGAAACCACCTCTTGCTCTGTGGTCAAACAAGAGGTGGTTATTGATCCAGTTACTGATTATACAATCCAGTTATTGATTAGCTGTGCTTTTTGCTTTTATCAAAATGCCAGTACCAAACAACTGCTTTCTACATCTTTCTTTCACTGTGTTCATCATTACCCATTTACTTACCTTTACAGAACATTAAAATAATACAAAATATTAACAACAGGTAGCACTTCAGCCCTGCCTTTCTTCTTGTACATACCTGTAGAAATCATACTGCTCCACTAGTGGAAAATAATCTTGAACATATGCCTCACTCTGTGTAAGATGCACCATCAAATCTGCCAAAATCTTCTGAACAGGGAGCGCTCTTGTGAAGGTAGTAATATTTGAACCAATGGATTCCAGCACACTTTTGATGTCTACAAGAACAAACATATTTCACTGTTACAGATCCTTAGAGGAAATTTACATTCCATTTATGCATTATAAAATGTTATTAAGCCATTTGCCACATGAAACAAGCAAGCCATGAAGACAAGTGTGAGGAAAACACAAGCAGGCAACAAAAGCATCAAGCTTTGAAGTAGCACAACAGCATTTCAAAATGCACTTTGTTTTAGCATTCAGTTTAATGATTCAAGATGCAGACATTGAGCCAGAGATCTTCCTCCTTCCTCTCATTATAATGAATGTGTCACTTTTTATCCAGCCAACCTAAATCTTGCTTTTCATGCAATATTGCAAATGTCAACACTGAGCAAGACAATTAGCCACCAAGTTTACAAAGGAGAAGAACAGAATCTATTTAAACTCCATGTCTTGGGAATACAACACTGTGACAGAAATTGGACTGCCTATATTGAGAATCTATACTAGTTATTTTCAATCTTATTAAAAGAGATTACTTAAATGAACCCATTCCAATTAGTTAGCAACACTCCTGAGGTAACAATCCATTAAGCCATTTTCCCCTCAGATTATGACCTAAGATGCTACCTTCTACTTACAGTTTAGATAGACACTATTTAGATACACAAAGACATGATTAATTCACTTATTATACATATTGTCTCTGTGTAAAATGCAGTTTCTCTATACTCTTCCCTTCCTTCAGCTGGAAACGTACTTGAAAAAGCAGGATGTGTAACTACACGTTGTAATTTTGTGGTAGGCACTACTTCCTTCTTTCTCAAAACACAACTGGACAAGCCTTTGTCTGTTTTGATGATTACTCCTCAAAGCCAACCATGTAATAAATCACAGTTGTTTTAGAAGTTTATACAGATAAATGCAATTTTTTTCCTAGTAAATGTCTTTATTTGCTTTTGTAACTCAAATTCAATTTTTATACAAACAAAGCCCCAACAATTTATAAACAGATAAATAATGATGTTTTGTCTGTGTTTACACATCTCAGAAATGGAAAATGAGTAAGTCTGCCCTAGATTTCCTAGCAAAAAGTATAATATTAGTTTTAGAAAACTGGCTCATTACAGGCAAGTTCACACAGTACACTATGCTTATATCTATACTGTGCTACAATTTGCCTAGGAGGGGAAGAAAAAAAAAACAAACCAGAAAAACTTACAAGGAACAGCTGTTTATATATAATGCAGAACAGGTCCACAATGCAAGAATAAAAATTAGAACAGATTAGTATACATTTGCTATACTACCATACAGGTACAGGCAAAGAGCAGAAAGTGTAAAGCCTAAGTAACAAAACAACTGAGACATCATTTCAGTTATCCTTAAGGCATATTTGACTTCCACTTCACCATCTACCACATTTTAATTCAGCAGCAGGAGGGGGTCAGCTTTCCTAACATCACACTCCTAAATATGTCACAAACACATTGGTCAAGGAAAATTAGTTTTTCAACCAAATAAAGCATCAGTGTGAAGTGAGGATCACAAGATTTCTCACTGCTTGAGTAGTAAAAAGCCTAACAGATAAAACTCCTCAATAAAATACCACATGGCCTATTTTTAGATTTAATTTAGAGTCCTCACCATGACAAAGTTGCTTTCTATGTTTTTTTTTCTCTGGCACCAAATTTTTAAAAATTGTTAAATTTCACATTTTCATTTTTAATGATATTTAGCCAAAAAATATATTACCAATAAAAGAAAACAAAAACATTAAACAAAGTGAAAAGATAGTTTATCCTCACCTGATAAAATGTTCCTGGTTTGATTCACTACCAAGTCTGGAGTATCATTAAATGCTGCATAACCCTAAGAAAAACAGGTGAAAAAATTATGGCATGTTTCTCCTTGTCAAATTGTTTGCAGGTTTTTTTCCTTTTATTTAAGGATCAAAAGTACACACATACTAAAATGTGTGTAAAATGGGAATACTAAGAAAAATATGGTTTTATCACTGCATATTAGAAAAGGTAAAAGCAAAACTCTAAATATATTTCAGATTTAGTTTGGTCTCTAGAATATTCCTTGGGGGCAAAAAAAATCTAAATTTAAATACACATGAATCAGTCACATATCTCAAACTTTGCTGCCTGTCAGATCTTATAGCTCATCTAAAAGCCAGAAGCACACATATGAAGATTCACAAAGTGAAAGGAGTTACTCTGTACCAGCCTAACACCTCCTGTTTCCAAGTCTGTGCCTTCTGAACATGAAGTCCATATTACAAACAATGAAATCCAATTGCCTCTAAAGACATTGCAATGCCTTCTTCAGTGAGAAGAGGAAAAAAGGGGGTCCACACTATGAGGACCAAGCTCAGTAGCTCATTTGGACAGAAAGGAGAAACCATTGCTGTGGGTACATGAAGCCTTACCCCCTGTTAGCCTGATCATGCAGAAGCAGGAAGGGGTCTCAACCCCTACACACAGCTTTGGTTTCACAAAGTGCCTTCTAGTCCTAGCACACGTTTTCAGATTCCTAGATTTTTCAACCTCTCAAACTAAGCCATTCTTTTCCTAGGTAAAAATCATATGTTTTCTGTGTAAAGTCTTACAAAATTACTAATAGCCATTACACTTGGTCCATTGCACCAGATGTTAAATATGCACATAAGAATTTGAAATATTTATTTCAAGATAGCTGGAATACAATAAAACTAATTAGGAGACCATGGATTATTTTATTTTTTTTAGTTTGAACTTAAAAGTAGAGAACATGCTACGGGATCTGCATTTCTGCCTTTTCATTTTTTAAGGACCGTTCTTTTAAGCAGACTACTTGTGAAACATTTTAGATTTGTATTATCCTGGAGATACAAAGCATTGCATTCATACTTTCAAGTGTTAAATCCTGGCCAAACAATGAGAGATATTCAATCATGAAGCAGGTTGAGGTGGCAACAAAAGAATTCTGCTTGAGAAACCAAGGGGAGTCAAGCGATACACATATCCCAGTTTATTCATTAAAAGTTTAAAAATCTGTCAAGAAACATACCTTTTGAACCAGACTAGAAAGGTCTATTTTAAGGACATCATTGATCTTTGCAAGCTGCAAGCTCACACCTGGCAACTGGGAAGAAAAAACATGCCTGAGTCACATCGAAGTAGCAGTTTTGCTAATTCAGTAAATATTTCAAAGTTAGGAGAGGGGGTAAAGAAACTAAAGTGATCTTTGAAAGAATCTTCCTAAACACTCATGAAACCTTTGCTGTACAAAAGCAAAGCTTAACCCTCAGCATTTTTGGGAGGGCAGATTATTTCACTGCACAGAGCAGCATTTTAACATAGCTGCTTGACACACATTTTATCCTTTTCTACACAGAAGATGAAAAGAGTGACTGGAATTACCTAAAAACACAGAAAAATGGAAGGTCACTTATCTCACAAGTGACAGCACACACCAAGCCACTGAATGGCAGACATACTACTGGGCTTATTCAATGTCAGACATACTACTGCGCTTATTCTCACTTTGAGAGTCTGAAAAATATTATTAAAAGATCTTACCCCACTAAAATTGGCATTGATGTTCAGCTGAGCTAATGAATTCCTGATGATATTGCAAGTTGAGGCAGCCTGAGCTGCATTGCACGCAGAGTCATTGAGGGTGTTGCTCAGGTGCATTTTAACATCTGTCAAGTTTGCATGAAGTCTCTCTGTTCCCTCCTGCAAAACCTCTACAGAGACACTCACATTTTCTAGTGCTTCCTTTGTTTCTCTGATGGCTGCAAAGATGTGAAATTTTTTTGAAAAAACTTTTGTTAGAAAGCAGCCTATAGGTACAGACATGAAGAGAAAGTGTACATTCATAAATCATATGATCATCTTAACAATACTAATTTAATTACTGCCTCTCTCCCAGAAAAACCCTAGCACAGAAAATTCTAGCACAGAACATGTACTTATTGCATATATACCACTTATGCTTTTCTACAGAGAAAGTAATGTGCTCAGGTTACTTTTATTGGTATTTCATCCACTTCCCACTTTCCTACTGCTTCCCTACCTCTTCTTCCTCAGTGGTTTCAGTAAAGAACTTTAACACTTGGTCATTAGAAACTAAAAACCCATATCAATGAAATTATATTCTCAGTATTTTCCTTAGAATCCAACTCACAAATCATATGGTTGCAAGATGAAAGGTAAGGAAATCATGTAGCATCAACCGAGCATTAGTGAGTGTTCCACACTGCCGGCTTTAAATTCCATCCCAATCACACCAAACAAAAGAAAATGAAAAGAACCCCAAACACTGAGCAGGTGTTCAGTAAACAAAGAACCACACAGACACAACTAAGAATACACAAAGTTACAAAGTGCACTTCACACCACACAAGGTTTTATTGTGGTTTTTACCTTTGATAGCCCTTTCCACTTTGACTTCAAGAAAAAAAAAAAAAGAGAAATAAAGCAAAAAAAAGGAGAATGATGACAAGTGAATGAGAGAGAATTCATGAGTAAAAAAAAAAAACAAAACCAAAGTGACTCAAGTCCATGGATGCCTTCCCTTTGCTCTGTAAGCTGTGTCTGATTCATGAAAAAAGAAGCCTTAAATGGAAAAATAATAAAGGAATATTTTCTCTAAAAAGAGAAAGAACTAAGAATGAGCAATGCCAAACTCAAAGATATAATGAAGAAATCCTGGCTAACACTCTCATAATAATCTTGGCAGTGTACAGGAAAAAATCCCTGACTAATCTGAAAATAATTATGGCTATAATAATGATGCAACTCTAAAAGGACAGTCTTCCTAGTTTCCTTTATATTCAACAGAAAGGGACAGCAACTTTGAGAAGGAAATTCAGATTTCATCCCTATTCAATGGCTCCCAAAACTAAGTATCAACAACAGCACGTAAATTTTGATTTAGGTTTTAAATGTATTTATCAATCTTAAGATGTGTGAAATCCTCTGTTTAAAAGAAATATCAAGGCATGTAGAAGAATGGTAAGTTGACTCATGGTACTGCACAAAGCTATCCCATGCTGTGCCTGTTTTACCACAGCAACAGAATATTATACAACAGCATGTACATCTTTACCTCCTGCCATTGTCAGAGCTGCATCAAGTGCAGGACGTACTTCTTTTCCCAGCTGTTCTTGAACTCTGGTTCCAAGCACAGGTCCAACATCTGTAATATGGAGGGATAAAAATAACCAACACATCATACACTAGCTCAGTTTAAACTGTCTCTTAAACTAGCTGCTATCAGACTCTTTACTTAACAAATACATGTATTATGTATATACATATATGTATACTTATATATATATATATGTGTGTGTACAATTTCATTCATACATACATATACATATGAATAAATACACATAAATTATTTGAATTTTTTAAGGCCTGACAGTCACAACTTAAGTGACAGAACGTAATGCAGAGACACAGTTCTGCTTTAGCTAGCTATAGGTTTATAAATGAAAGAAGTAAATCAAAATATGGTGGAAAATATTCATTAACACTTGACCACATGGGTAAAGACACACAAGAGCTTCAACAAACTCCACAATATGTACTTCATTGCATTTACTACTTTTTTGGGAACAGGATTTTTCCCACAATTTATCTTCAAGTGGTCCAGCATCTGAACAGGAATTTTGTGGCATAGTCTTTCACTACACGCTATGTTTTCATATTAGAAGAGAAACTAAGAAGTGGATTATTTTCCTTTCTCCTGTTCCTCACGTGTCCAGCAGCATCAAGGTCACCCCCAAGCCAGCCCTGCTGAAATCTCTTAAGCTCATTAAGCCCCTGTACCCTCATGCAGAACATCCAGCACGGACACCACAGGCCCAGCTGCCCCCACCTCCAAACCCTCCCTGCCCACAAACAAATGAACCTTGGTTCAGCAAAGCAATAGAGAAATGCTGAGCAGAGCTGGGTGAAACATTTTGATGTGACACATCCTTTAGGTAATCACCAGGTCCTCTCCATTATCAGATCACAGTAAACTCATTTTTCAGTTGTTTTCCTTTTGATGAGATGGAATACTGCCTGGTAGAGAAGCATCCCTTCATGTCAGCACTATCATGTCTGGCTTGGGATGAGAACTCCTACCAAGTATTAAACACTTTTCCACATTTCCTTCAGGTGGGCAAACTGACCTCATCTACGGTTCTCTAGAGATTGCTACTACTGTTGATTCCCGTAGGAAAAAATCCTTCTATACCCAGGTGTCACACACTTAATTCTGATATTTCAAGAAAATAAAAGCTGTCTTTATTTGATGTTCTCTCATCACAGACCCATTAGGGTCTGTTAACTAACATTATAAATTTGTCTTGAGAACAAATAAACATTTAATTTGAAATTTCAGTTTGGAGTGGCTAGGAAGCTTCAAGCTAATACTTGAAATACGAACACCCATTTTTTATTATTACTGTTCTTAGTACCACAGACTTAAAGATTACATCTATTTTTAGACCAGAGTGTTCCTGCTGAGAATTAAGTAGGAAGACTACTTAACTACTGCTACTACTACTTTCACAGGCATATTAAATGTGCAATAAAGCCTCACGGAGACAAGACACATTAACCTCAGGGTATGCCAAGCTGGCTGAATTGAAAACTACTTTTAATATACATTTTAAACCTACACAGAAGCAGAGATTCTGGACAGGAGAATCAATTTATTATAAGTGGCACAATGCCACAGCTGCACAGTTTGATCCCAGCAACAATCATTCAATCCAACAATGAAACCTGTGTGCATTTATAAACACCTGGCACACAATGCACCTTGAATTACTGTGTGTACTGATTATGGTCAGCCCTTTCTATTAGGAATTTTGGAAAGTGAATCTTAATTTACAAAAAAAATTTAAAAAGTCAGTTTTCTGGTTGTTTTTGTTTACTGAGAGCTTTAAATATGATGCCTCATACTGTAACTGTGCTGAAGGAGAAAGTGCAGCAGTTCTAATTCAAATTTTATCTCCTGCTCTTCAACTGCTTGTTCTGAAATGGCAAATACATTAAGCAGCTTTAGAAAGAAGATAAGCTTATAACTCAACTCCTAGCTGAAGAGAGGACAAAGGTAGAACAAGAAAAATAAACAGAGATCTCTCTCACTGGAACTATCACAACTGCTAGTAGATCTGTTCCTTGATTTTGGCTCCAATTTTAAGACCTGAGGACAAATATTCTAAAATATTACAAAACTGAAAAGGAAAATCAAATATTAGCCTGACTTATTGGATAATAATTTAATAAAATACTTTTATTTCAGGAAATACTATGCATTATACCAGCTCTGAGACATTTTATGTGAAAAGGATTTTAGTCCCGTTTACCACTGAGAACAGCACTTATATTTGAAAACCATATTCTCATAAATGAAATTTCACTTTGCACTATGAGCTAATTACATTATCTTATTGAAGCTTTTAAATATACATTGCTAATCCCCTTTAAATAAAAATACTTACTATTTAGGTCAGACAATGCTTTATCCTTAGTTGTGTTGTACTGGTTCACCAAGTAGTCAATTTGCTGAGAAGAGAATAATTTAAAAAAACTATTAAAAGAACTGAAAAAGTAACACTTTTGAATGTGTCAAATAGTCACTCTGAAACAATCAAAATATGTGTGCAAACCCCTCCAAACACTGGCATTCTACTGTTTTCTACTAACCAAGTATTTTATCTACTGAACAGAACTGCACATAAATAAAGTGTTTGACTGGGACATCTACTTAATTGGAACAGCTCTGTGCTTAATGATTCAGCTCAAAAATATTAACTAGCAGGCACTGTGGCCTTAGGGAGGCTTCAAGTCAGTCGGGCCAATAAGGTTTTCCATGTCTTCAACTCTTACTTGATTTTCTCTGGCATGAGTTCCTCCTCCATGGAAAGGCATGGCACTGATGTGGTGGCAATTTTGAAACAATTCACCAAGCCAACAGATTTGTATTTGGGCAGCCCCTCAGAGCTTCTCTTGTGGAAAGGAGTTGGCTGCTCTGTCTTAACACAAGTAGTTTTCCTTACCCCCAGGTGGATTTGGCCCAGCCTCAACTTCAGCTCTACCAAAACACCCTAACAATGCAGACCAACAACTCAGTTACCACCAAATCCTGGGTTTGGAGAAAAGGCTAATAAAGAATCATCCTAAATGGAAAAATTACACTAACTTTGAAAAGACATTACTGATTTCTGCAGGCTTAAAATAATGAATTCTACCCCAATCAAGCTAAAGTGGCGTAATGGTTAAACACTTGAGAAATGGATTTCCAATTTTAAGCATGATTCAATGTGTACAAAAGTATATCTGGCTTGCAGTCTCAAACATTCTGTGAAATAAAAAAAGACAAAAAAATCCACCCTCAAAACAACCTATTGATCAGTGAATCTAATTAAATGACAAAGTAAAGAGTGCATCTCCTTCTTCTAACATGGGAGAAAAAAAAATTGAGAGTTTCTTACTGAGAAGGCTGTAGGTATATTTTTGCTTATTTATTATTTCTACGTAGGTTAACCAAAGGACTAAAATTTAGCAGGGATACAGGTCTCAAAGGTTTTGCATTGTCTCCAGCAACGTCCCAGACAAAGGTGATTCTGTATGACTAATAGTGTTATTGCTCAATACCCACAGTTGGCAAATCTCCTGTGACATGAACTCTTAACACAGGACTTCTTTTTCAAATCCTCTTATACGCTGTACACACCTCATACTGATGAGTCAAGGACATCAGTTTGAATTTCAGAGCTTTACAGACAATTAGTTGGATACTAGAACTTTTTTCAAAAAACTGTAGCTCTTCTCCTTTCCTCAAGAAGTTCTTACAAATGTGTGTGTATACATGATACTCATGCACCTTGTCCGACAAAATGACTGTTATGGTTTGATACAGATACAGCTGATGACTGCATTAACACCGAGTCTAAAAAAGAAAAGGTAATAATACCACACTGAAACTAAAAAACAAAGTGAGACTTTGACTAACCTCTGGCAGAAGTGTCCAAGTCCTGACACTTTTAAATTTAATTATTAAGTGTTTTTATTAACATTTTAGCTAGTGTCTATTTTTTTTTTCATCTGTTCAAGTAGTTACTTCTACATAACAGATTTTCTCCTCTGAAGTTCCCGATTGTCAGAACACTGTCAAGAAGACTCTGGTGGTTTCTGATGTGACTGTATTGATCCTTCTGTGCCCCGCATCAGCTCCAGACTGACCAAAAGCACTCTGTTTCAAGAGGGATTATTGATTGGCATGATCTCCACTTCTTGCCATATACCTCCAGCACCCATCTGTCACAACATCACACACAAAAAAGTCTGGGGAACAACTCCAGACAGGAAAACATTTGAGGCCTCTCCCAAGATGTCTCCTGTTCTCACATAGCCCTGGTCAGCAGAAAAACACCCCAGAATTACTGGACTGGGATGCTACCACACTTGTAGATTCCACATAACTGCATGAATTCCACCTAGTTCTAATTTATCAGTTACATGGAAGTAAAACAGATTAACAGAATTGAATTCAAATAATTAAAACTAATGAAACCCCAGGAAATAGAAATGTCAGACTTTTTTTGACCCCTATAAATTCATTAAGAATTGAAATTGCACATTGTCTACAGGTCTCCTTAACTAGCTTTTTTTTTTTTTTTTCCCCAACACAAAACAAGATATGCAAAGGACTGCTTATGGAACTCTAAGGAAAATTTGAAAGAAAAGGCTCTTTCTTGTTCAGTATGGTATAGTGTGACTTCGGTTTACAGAAAAAACAGTCCAAAGAATTCCTGGAAAAGAAGTTATTGTGTCTCTGTCCCAAAGTCCATACAAGTATGCCCAAAAATACAAGGAAACAACGAAGAGCAACAAGGAATCTAAGTTTTCATGTCATACTTTTTTTTATGCTTTCCTTTTAAAACCTTTTTTTCCCAAATTATTTATCTTCTGCCCGTGATCTATACTAGCTCAGTAGGAGGAAAAGGGCCTACAAGCATAACAGCAGCTAACTCCCAAAGTACAGCTCAGAAGTAGTTCAAGGAATGCTGATCCATCAGGGTAACTCCCAAGCACTGACTGCTGTGGGAAAACATCTTACCTTGCACCGTTTATTCTACTTAGTGAGACTGACATACAAAAAATATAGAAAATACTGCAGGTATACAGAAAGAAATAATTATTTTCTGCAGTATTTCTTATTTACACCTCTTCCCTCCCATCATCATTCCCCATAAAGAAAAAGTTCTTTACCGCTGGAGTGTCGTTAAGGAAAATTTTCAGATCTTTAAAATTACTGTTAACCAGTTTCTTTGCTCCTCGGACTTGGTTAGTTAAATGCTGGTTGGCAGCATATGCACAGAGCACTCCAACACTACAAAAAATACAGATAACAGATATTTGTTAGTGTAAGTGCATATTCTAACATAAGACAGAATCAAAAATTTATAGCAAAAAAAAGTCAATATTATCAAAGGAAAGAAAGGTCTCCATAAATTTCTACAGGTGCTTACATACAACTTGAGGCAGACAACGTAAGACTGAGCCAAAAGGGCCAATATTGCATTACTAATTCATAAAAAAGAATGGAAAAGCAATGTTACTCCAAATTCTTCTGAGGTTATTAATGTACAACTACTAATCCATTTGCATGGGTACTGTCAGAAAATGTGTATATAGCCCTAAGTAAGTTGTATGAGACTTAGAAACATTACGTTCTTTTACAAGTAGCATGAACTTGACACAGCTACAGCAAATGCTTGCCAGTTAACTGTGAAAAGCACTATTTTTCATTTGATAACTTCAGCAAGGTTTATTCATAACATAATTTATTTACATAATTGCATGGATCATTCAAAAGCACACAAATAGTCCATATTAATGCTGAAATAATACACATTTCCTGATACTGAAACAAGAGGTGGAAAGCGAGCTAGACTGAGCACTGCTGATGACTATTTTCTATTTGATCACTCTTTATTGTAAAGTTCTCACTATGGCATGGCAGATCTGCACAAACAGTAAGTTAAAAGGCAATTAAAGGTCCCATGAGAGACTTCAAAGATCTCTTATCATACACAAACCTTATTTTTTTATTTAGCTTAGGTGTAAAACAGACTTAAAGAGAAGGATGACTTTTAGACATCTCACATTCACAACAGCTAACCTTGCAAAAAAAGTCAAGAAACAACCACCAGAGTGGTAACAGCCTCCAAACCAGGCTGCCTACAAACCCATCTGATGGGCTAAGCACTAACTCTGAGATTTAACCAGCAGAAAGCTGAGATGCATTCACCACAGACAGGATTTATCCCCAAAGGGCAGGCACTGCCTTGAGGCCACAGTCAGGTGTGCTACAGGCAATTCCTGGTTGGCACATTTGATAAGTCTCTTACTTTATATTGCAATTCAACAGAGAGGCAGTACCCTGAAAGGCCACTATGGACACCCCAACACAGGGGAAGGGAATCCCTAACACAAATGGTGCTGTACTCCTGCCCAACTGTCAAACATCCTAAGCTGGGGTGTCAAGAAGACTTAGACACTGGTATTTTTAAATAAGTCTTACAGAAAACCTAATCCAGGCTCTCTATGGGGAAAAAGATACATGCTAAGTGTAACTCTTGCCCCAAAGAATATGCATTCAAAGGCAGCCATAATGCAGCCACATAAATGAAATTATGGAGAGCTAACAGGTACCTAAAATAACATGACCTATGTATCCTGATTTATGATGCTCATCTTCTTCTTCAGTGAATCAATACCAAACCTTCACCATTATTTTGCTTTTCCTACTTTATTTTTTCCAAACAATGCAAAGCCTTGTTCTCCTCATAAAACCGGTCACATATGCAAGACCCTGTTGCTCTGAAAAATACTTTCTGAAGGAAAATTCTAATTTCAATTTCAAAGCAGCTCACAGGGAGAAATGGAAGGACTACAGTCCTATATACAAGTCAAATCTATTAGGATTCCTATATTAACATTTCTCTCAGTATACAAAAATATTCATGACAGGATGACAGAGACTGAAAAAGTGGTTGCTTCTCTACTCAAAATTTCACAGTTATGTGTTCAAAACTGGCTGTTAATTAACCTCCCAGAAGTCACTAAGGAACAAAGGGACACACACATTTATCCTCCTACTTAACTCACAGCAAATGGCATCGTTTCATTGCCACTATGACCAACACTGAAGCAGACACTATTATCACCATTCTCAAGGACTGAGAACTCAGAATGCCTAAATACCAAGGAACTGTTTAACTTTCAATTGAAACCATTCTATAATTCTATGACAAGCATAGTAAACAGTTTAATTTTGAATACAGACAATGCATTATTTCTTTTCACTCTACTGTGATGGCAATTGCTATCAGAACGTTTTTAGCCTTTCTTTGTTAATGAGAAGACAAACAATCCCAAGCTATCAGGAAAAGCAAACATGTATACTGCTCTGAGGCTCAGAGTTTATGACCACATCCTCATTCTTTAGACAGACAGCATTTTTATCCTTTGGATTCTATGCTCAGAGATCAGAAAGGTCAATTGGAGCTAACAAAACAGTACTTTGTAAGATCTCAGCACAACATCTTTCTCTTCAGCTTCCTAAATGGAAAGAGTGGGAGGAAACAAGATAGTGGAGATACTTCAAGCAGCTAAGGTACTCAGAACAAGTGTGACTATACTCTGAATGTAACTAAACAAACACACAACATGAGAGGAAAAATCTATTTACTATGTAACTGAGCCTTCAGTCAACATTCAATAAGCAGCTATGAGGAGAAAGTCATAAAGCAGGAATAAAAAGGACATGCCACTTCTGTAACAGGTTAAGAAAATTCTTTTAACAATTCCTCAGGAGTCCAATATTCCACTCTCAAGTTTCTTGCCAGGTTTCACAGATGCATATAAATGTTACTAAACCAAGTTGCAAGCTTTTCCTTTAGCTGAGCTTGCAAAAAATTTCAAGTCACAAAATAGAAATCTTGAGCTCATTCACATATTGGAAGAATAGCCCCTTCCTCACTACCAGATAAAGAATTAAAAGAAAATAACTGACAGAGATTTCTGTATCAACTTTTCCACCAATTCTTTCAGATATTATTGATTGAACAATTCAGATACTATACTATTTAACAATGTGTATTACCGATCCTACAAAGCCAAGGGGACAAACACGAAGCCTGATGAGGTACTTGCCAAGATGCCAAACACCATTTCCTTCCTCCAGACTTGGCTTTCCCAAACATCCATTACTTCAAAAAAAGAGGTTATTACACAAGCCCTCTTGGAGGCACACAAAACTGACTATGTGTTTTTCTATGCAATAACCAGGAGATCTATCACCAGCAAATCTGGTATTTCAATATATGCTTTCTTAAAAATCAGACGTTCCTCCCTTGCCTTTATAATGTACAAGAACTAATGAAATTACATTTCTTTCCCGGAGAAAACATGCTTGCCTAAGCTTGCAGATGACAGGTGAGTAAGATCTAATAGCAGGTCTCTATCCCTAAAGTTCCATTTAACTTTTGAAGAAAATAATGTAATTGTTTGCAATATCAAATCTACTTAGCTATGTATTTGATAGATTATTTCTACATCCTCTGCTCTTTAGCAATAGAAACCTACTTTGTAGAGAAACACTCATGTATAAAATCTGTGAACTATCAAAAACACTGCATGTATTTTTGAATGAATCAATAAATAAATATTTCAAACAGAAAGTGTATGTACTGGAAAATGACACCCTGAAGACCTATTAAGATAAACAACCGCATATATAATCACAGATTTTCCAACTTCTTTCTTATACCCCTCCTTGAGGAAAGTGTACTTCTCACTTAAGCCCCACCTGCAAAAAACAGATCTAGTTGGAGCCTTTCTTTAAATTGAAAGAAAAAACCCCAAACTTACACTTCCTGTACACACCATTTCAGTAAGCTGAGTCTAAAATCTCATTCTAATTACCAGAGCACTACATCAGTGGAAAAGTGAGAAGAAATGTTCATTGTGATTAAAATCTACTGGCTGAGATATTCTAATATCTGCATTAGCAGCACATATATGTCAGAGTGAACTTGCATCCTGACACACAAGAAAACCCCTCCCCACACTACTAGAGTTTTCTAGAGCTGTTGCCTAGATCCACAATCCATTGCAAGCTCCACTATCAGAGTCTTTCTCCTACCAATGCTCTCCCCACTGTGCATTTAACCTGTCTCTCCCCCAAGGAAAGACAGTTTGAAACCATTTTTCCTTATCAAGGACTGGAAAAAAAAGGAAAAAAATGGCTCAATGAAAGAATCCCAGAATGTCTGGCACTGCAAGAGAGAGGGAGAAGATGGAGAACATACACTTAGAAGGTAATCCTGAAGAAGTCCACCGCCTAGAAATTCTTCCCAGGCCCTCCAGCAGCTGTCTACATGTACGTTCCACGAGTGCCTTTAAAACAAAGCTTCAATGGCAGAGGTTTGGGTTCAGGGTACTCTGAGGGATGCCAGCCTTGCCAAATGCATCTTCTGAAGCAGCACAGCTCAGCGTAAAGGAGCATTCCAGTCTCTTGGCAGGTGTTTGGGAGACCTACTCCCAAAGAAGGCCTCTCATGCTTCATGAACTTAAAATCATACCCAAACAATGACAGGGCCTGCCTTAGTCATTTCATTGCCCATGTCAATGTAACCTTGCATTGACAGAGATCATTCTAGTTTTCATTCCTTTGCCTTTGTCTGCAAGTATCCATAAGCATTTTCTTCACACAGGACTAAACTCCTCTGGTTATTGCCACACTTAAATATTCCGCTCTGGCACAGTCCTTGAGAAGTGTGATTTTGGGAAGAACTACAGGCAAACCTTCCACCTAAGCTGAAATTGCATAGGAACTTCGAAGAAAAGCAGGTAATAACATTTCCCCAAAAATTCACAAGGATACTTTCTGAGTACAGTACAATACATGTAGAAACAGTTTTACTTAAACCTCAGGCTTCCTCCAATATTTTTTGTTGGGGCAATGGCTACCAGTAAGACTGTCCTTTTGTGTTACAGCACAGCAGTAAACAACTTGACATGGGCTTAAACAGACACAGGCATGGCATCTTCTTGTCACTTCTTAAAGAAGATCCAGGAAGGGCAGGAGAATCTCTCTTTGTACAGAGCATACTGGAGACTTGAGCCCTCATCAGTCTGGGATCAGTAATATTAGCCTTATAAAGTTCTATTTGCCTTGCACATCACTCACAGCATTAGAGACTTAACCAGGGAGTCCTCACATGAGATTATCTCTACTCAACCTTCAGACTGATTTCAAGCAACACCCCCCACTTAGGGTAAGCATCAAGGGGGGGAAGGAGACACTAAAGAGGCAATTTCCTTAGTTCTGGAAAGCATATTACTAGGGATCACTGATCTGCCAGTCATGACCTGGGAACAATCACTTGCCTATGCTTGCTGTGCTTAGTCCCACAAGGATAGCTGGCAGCAAAGGCACAGGTTAAAGAGACCAAGAAGGGGGCCAATCTTAATTTCTCTACTAATAGGCAACATCCCCCAGTCATTATAGCCTGAAAGCAGCATGCTGCAACACAGAGTCCTGCAATGTGGTGGAAAGACAGTGGGCAAGCCCTGTGACCTACCTCCAGTTTCAACATGTTGAATGGTAATTTAATAACTTACTGTCTTCAAGGCACACTTGAACCATAAAGGACTTTGGTTCTGTCATCATGGCAGGGATGCACATATCACCCTACACCATTCACTTTACAAGTTTTCAAATTCCTGAGGGTCATGTTTGTTAGTGATGTTTGGGAGAAAAGAGCATGTTCCCATATCTGATATCACCCTGTCCCCTATATGAGCATAAGCAAGGTCACCATTTGTCATGACACACAGTAACAGAAAAAAAAAACCCAATTCAGACTACAGCAAAGTGACAAAGTACATCCCATATGACCGAACAGTCACAATGTATAGATCAAAACACTTTTTTTCTTCTTTAATATAATCACAAAATAAGGATAGTAGGCAGGTGAAAACATGAAGATGTTGAAGGAAAACAGAAAGCCTGAAAGCAAACAATGTATTTTGAAAGCAGGAAGAAATCTTGATTGTAAATCCTCATCACCCATTACATACCCAGCATAGGAGCACAGTCCTAACACCAACAGTGCAAAAATGTCTCCAAACTCCAGGATTTACAGGGAGTGCATGCATGGTTTAAATATCACAGGACCCAGAAGAAAACCCATTGTTTTGAACTAGTATAAATACCTGGAGTACAGCAAATACTGAAGGAAATCACTTACTTGCTTTTTTCACCACCTCAGCACTACCAAGAACAAAGCAGCGTGTGGTATCTCAGGTTCTCTATGGGGTGGGGGCTGAACACAGGGTACAGTCTCTCATGCTCAAAAGTGTAATACAACATTCTGCAACTGCCATTTTGAGACTGCCAAAAACATAATTTGCCCAATACAAACATAATTTTTTTATTTGTTTCACACCTATATTCTGCTCAATTAAGTACCTGTGGATAGCAACAGTGGCAGCATTTTTTATAATGGAGTTACATTTTCTTCAATAAGCAATAATTTCTGCACCTGTAGGCTAACACAGTAATATCATTTGTCATATGACACTGCAAAATAAGTGCTATACCAAGGTTCATATTGTTCTCTTTATCACACTTGCCTTATTATTAAAGAAGCAACAAAAAGAAATGTTGCAAAACAGCTCCTCTGACAGTCAGCATTTTTCTTCTGTCTTTGATGCATTTCCCCACCACAGTTGTCACAGCAACGACACATACAGAAGCAAAGTCCCACAAGAGGCAGTAACAAAATAAATAGCAATCCCAAGGCTGCGGAGACTATAAAACCGATTTCATAGTAGATGGCCTGTAATTCAGACAAAAATAGTGGTAACAGCAGGTATCACACAGTAACTGCAATCAACATAGAGCAAAGAATTCAAAATCAAACTGCAGACTAAACCATCTATTGAGTTACTGAGGTTATGGAATTGGTATATTTTGTCAATAATTGACAACTTTTCTAACAAAAAGATACATAACATTGTAGCTACTGATAGCTAATAATTATTTTCCTAGAGTATTAGCTAGGCAAACTACAAGAGTGCTAAGAGAGAAGTAGGCTCACAAAAAATAAATGTGAATCAGTGCAATGGAAAAATGTTAAAAATGAACACATCTGAATTCCCAGACCACAAATTAACTGTTTCTCACATCTGTTTCTAAAAAGGCTCCACAAATGTCAGCAAGGCTAACTAGAGCAACATCTTATCACTGGGAAAAGGAGGCTTCACTTTTTCTCCATTTCATTCAGTTAAGAGTAGAAAAATTCATCTGAACCCCAAAGGGAAGTATTTCACTGGATGATGAATTACAATGGCAAGGGTTACTCCAAAGGGCTGAATTTAAACCTGCTTAGGGACCGGAAAACAAGAAGAAGCAGACAGATTTTAAGATCTCTCAGGTAAAGACGTTTATTCTGCTGCCAAACAGCAAGGCAGCAGCAGCTAAAAGGATGCTTTCCAAAGCTGGCAGGAGTGAAAGGGAACAATGCAATGCAATACCCTGACTTGCTTTCACACGCAAGAGCCCTGGGACCAAGAAGCTGGGCCAGGCAGCCCTGGCAGGGCCCTGCACGAGGCAATGTGGCTCCCAGGGGACACTCTGAGCTGGCCTTGCTGCTTCCCTCTGCTGAAAACACAACCCAGCCAAAAGCAGGCCAGGGAGGTGAATGTGCACAGAGATAGCACAGTGTGGGCATGCCCCAGCAGTCCTTCTTCCCTGGGAAATCTATCTTCTCCTTTCCTTTCCCAATCCTAGAACTAATTCTCACACTAGTACTTTGAGTCCTTTGCTGTTTTGCAGATCCACCAGCACAGGTGCAACTTGGCAGCAAAAGGATGAAATTGAGGCTGCATAACTGTCCTGTAAAATAAGTTACAATTTCTCACAAGATATCAATCATGCTCTAGTTCCAGCTTCGTTGATGCCCCTCCTCACAATCCCTAATTACCAACTGAGCCAAATACAGCAATTACCACCATAAGCAGAGTTGCAAATTTCTGCCCTAATTAACAATTCTAGGATGAAAACTACTCTTTTAATTATTGTTAACTGCTTGTTAAAACCTGTGCTTCCTTCTGAAGACTATGAAGTGCATGTTTGAAAGAAGAATTTGGCTGGATTTTGCAAAAGAATCACTGTTTTCTTTTCTATGTAGCTGAACACTTCAAAAATTAAATGACAGCATGTTAGATGGAAAAACTGTACTTAAAGTAACATTAAAAATGGCTATGGATGTTTTAACAGCAGTGCAGACAAGGTTAGTTTCTTTTCAAAGCTGTACATCTACCATAAGACATTACCTGAAGAGTCAGGACAACATTTTCTGGCTGTGGAAGTCAAAACAAATGGAGAATGTGTATAACACACAGGCAGCATGCACAAAAAACAAATCCCATGAATAATGAATAAATAACCATGACTAGATCATAACAGTTAACAACAAAGAAACAATAACAAACAAGCCACTAAAGTAAAATAATGCACAGAAGCACCATTAAATAATTATGGAAAAATATTTACAATAAAATACATAGCAGCTATTTTCTGGTTTCCTTGGTGAATGAAAGGATTTGTCCAACAAAGACTTTCATCTTAAAACAATGACAGAGTAGCTATTTCCACACTGAGCATCTATTTCTTATAATTCCCAATATATCTCACAGATGGCCAGAGATGGCATTAATTTGTGGTTTGGTGATTTCTTCATGAACTCCACCTGTCATAACTGATATGATATTCTTGACTTTTTCTTCTCAGTGCTTATTTTATTTTAGTAGCTCCAGTAGCAGTTTGGGATCTTAACGCATTACACACAAAATTAATTCTCACTTTCAATCAACCATCTAGAGGTTCAATTTAAATTATTCAAGAGAAAAAAAGGCATTCAAGAATGACTGAAAAAATCTACTTAACAGTGCTTTCCTATTTTCTAATCTGTAGAATTAGAAAAACACTGAAAACTAAATAGTCAATGACAGAATTTCAGAAGAACTCAATTTCCCCTTGTCTCCACAATTATAATATAATAATAAAATATAATTTATATTTTATTTCCCCCTTCATTATAATATAATAAAATATAATTCATATTTTCTTTTCCCCTTCACCTCTACCTGCCAAATTCACAGCTGACAGTGCTTTCCCCATTCTCCTAACTGGAAGAAAAGCAGACAAGCTAGAGATGGCAAGACCCCTCAGCCCAAAGTCTGATGTGTGAGAACCAGAAATGTTCAAGTTTTAGCTATTTTTTAATCAGAATCACACACATCCTTTTGAAACCTCTACTGTATAGTACTACTTAAAATGTTCAAAATCATATTTTGAACATATTAACATATTTTCTCCTGTATCAATGGGAGGATAATTAGTGCTTCCCCTCCCTTATTAATCTGGTTCCAGGTATGATTTTGAACATCTCAAGCATGCAGCTCCCAGCAGAAGCAAAGCAGCGGCAGCAGCAGTGAGCTGGCTCCCCAGAGCAGGCACGGCTCAGCTGCTGGGCTGACCTGGCAGACTGCTGCCCCTGGCAGGGCATGGGGAGTGCTCATGGTTAGAGTCCAACTGGGAACACCAGGACACACAGCACAGAAGTGGGAAGGGTCTCCTGGGTCACTAACACATTCTATAAATAGGTTAAAAAATGATACAAAGGAACAAGAGCAGAAATTTAACAGGATAAACAGGGGAAGCAGATTTCCTGTTCCTGCTACTGAAGGGCTGTTCTCAGTTCTTGGTGGGCAAGTCTTCTCCTCACACATCCATTTCAGCCCCCATGCTTCAGTGCTAGCCCTGTATTTTGCCCAAGAAGCAGAATCTTCTTCCTTGTGCTTCCTCTACATATATATTTCAACAGAGTAAACACATCCCTTACCAACTCTTTTCCTAAGCTAAGCAAACTCTTCCAGTTTCACTTGAAGATCCACAAGTTTCCCAGATCACCCTAACAGACACTTCCTGAACTCATCTTAGTCTGAATTCATTCTTCCTGAATTTGAGTGATCAGAACCACAGGCAAATATTTGTAACTACTTATTCACACCCTTCAGCAACATTCACACTTCCCTGTCACCACTGGAAATTCTTCCAGGGGCACATCTACAGCCGTGCTGGCTGCTTCACAGCTAATTCTGACTGATGCTTCTGTCTTCTGAAGCACACTCTTACTTGTCCTGATGTATTTTCATTTTCCAAATTTGTTTCAAGGTTTTGCGCTGTATTCAGATCAGAATTTGGACTGGTGAATGTCCTGTATCTGTTCTGCTTCTTAAGCACTCCTGTATTTTAACTGCCACTCTTTAATCACATCCCCTACAGAGGACTAGTCTCAGGTTTCTCATTACTTACGTACTAGTTACTAAATACTCTGCCTGTGGTCAGGGATACCACCTACAGTCTAACAGTCTTGTCCTGAGACTCTCCCCTCCAAGCCCTATCCTTATATTCTTCTCTGGGGATGCAGGAACAATCTGTGCTGCACCATTCTCTAGAGTCCCACCAAGCAAGCAGGTGGGATCAGAAAGAGTCACCTGATGCAGCAGAACAACAAAACCAACACACCAGGATGTCATGCAGAGCTTATCAAGCTGCTGGAGAACAGGCTTGCTGCTGGGAAGACACCAGTAAGGCCATCCTGGTCACAGCAACAGCTCAGGGTCTGTGTGCAAGCACCACACCCTCCCTCCTGAAGGGCACATGGCACTGTGGGCACCAGCAGCCAGTCACTCATATGAAGTAACTTGTCCATTGCCTGGGCACAGTTCAATTCCCACAGAAACTCAATTCCTGCAGAAACTCAGCTCCTGATTCAGAAGCGGAGCATTGCTCCAGAACAGCCCAAAACTTAGATACACACTCCATTCCATCTTCTTACTAATATAGAAATAGCATATTTATAATACAAATTCAGCTTTTTGAAACAATAGGTGAAGCTTACATGAGAGCTAAGCAGTAATGGTTCTCCATAAAGTTTTTGAAATAAAAACTGTATTTTTCAATACAAAGAGCCATCAATCTTTATGCAACAATCCCATTACAGCTGGAATTTTAAGTCACCTTTAACTACAAGTAGTTTCTTTAGTGGCTTGTGGAATTTTCTTTATAACTGGTCTCACATTTTTCAGGAAAACATCATACTTATTATTAAAAAACATCCATATTTGTATCCTGTGCATATACTTTTAAAATACTAACTCCTGGTTTAGGAAAAAAACTGAATTTCAAAGTCACAATTTTCATTATTTTATGCAGATACACACAGACAATTTACCTTTTGATAATCGCCCTGTGTATTTCCAAACTGCTGCTGTGCTAGTTTTCTGATGAGATCTGAAAATAAGCAAGAATATTCCACAGTTTTAAACAACATAATTTATAAAAGCAGAGGAAAGAGAATAATATGAATTCTACTGTTAGGTTGGCAAGATGAAAATAGCAACAGCAATCAACAGCATAGGCAAGCATGTAAGTGTCCCCATAAATCTGTATAGAAACAACATTTCTAATCAACTGTGTGTTTTATGAGCTTGCAGGAATATAAGCAGCTTCTCTATCTACTAATCAGTTGCTACTAAAATACAGTGAAGGTTTGTCTGAGGTCTTCCTCTGTACCATAAAATCATTAAAAGTTTATCACATATGTATCAATTACTTGGGCAATGTTTTGGGTATCAGTTTTGCATCATGTTTATGCCAAGTACATAAATATACATCCACATATGATATACACAGAATTAGATACATAATGTGCAAAACAAGCATGCTAATGATTACTTGACTGAAGGGTACAAAGAAGATCCTTATCTTGCCAACGTTACCCCAATCTTTTCCCCACTTTTTATTTCTCTATTTTCTTTTTTGATCTCTGGATCAACAGGGAGTATGTAACATCACCAAAACAAATCAGAAAGCCTAACATGTGACTATTGACTGTGCATCATATCCAACACTCATTCTAACTTACAATATATAAAATTACAGCAATCACAGAAAAAGGCATGAATTCAACACAGCTAGTGCCACCTTCAGTAAACCCTGGCAGCTGCAACAAATGGATCCCATTTTTGGGACATCACCAGCCTACTGTTATCAAGGTTTCGACAGCCCTATGGAAACTCAGTTGGGAACTGTGGCTCCCAGCCACTTCTGTGTCACCCTGCACTCGAAGGAGAAGGGCACCACCAGCCCTGCAGACCCTCTGCCACAGAGAAGCACCAGTGGCCCTGGGTGTGCTCCATGCTAGGCAGTGTAAAAGCAACAGTGTTTGGATGTTCAGGAGAAATAACTGACCAAACTTCTGCTCTCTGATGAGGAGGAAGCACGTCAGGAGGGCAAACACTACACCTCAAAGAGCTCAAGGAAGAACTTTACACCCTATGCTCATACAGAGCTGGACTTCATCCTACTATTGACTTATTTTTAGTCTCCCCATGTGGAAATTAACCTAGTTAATAAACAACCTCCAGTTGGAGGATAAAAACCTCCAGTAAGTTACCTAACCTAGGGATCCATAAAGGACCTGAAGGTCCTTTAAAACTGACTGTTCACCTCCCAAAAATACAAGGCCTGTCAGAATTTATTGTAGCACTCATAAAGTATGTTCAGGGAGTTCACAGGGGTTGTGATCTCACTCCTCTCTCCTCTCACCCCACACATGGCTCAGGAAAACAAATCCCTAAGGAAGCAGCGTCCATAGCTCTCCCTCCTCAACATCCCACAGTAGGAACATGGACTTGACTGATGGAAGAGATCCTGAAGACTTCCTCACAGAAAGAGGAAGAGTCCATGGAAAGAGAACACACTACAGCAAAGCACCAACTCCTGCTTTAAGGCAGGCAGTCCCTGCAAGGGAGCTGCAGCCAACAAGACTGCCAATTAAAAAATAACAATTTGTTCATGCATCAGTGAGGTGCCAAGCCACAAATCACTCCTTGCACATGGAGTAGATTCCAAAACACTCAGAGTGTTGGTGGTATGTAAGCAAGGACTCTATTCTGAGGCAACCTCAGTTTGGAAAGACCATCCATAAAGTACAAGATAAGGCTGAATCCCACAGTAAGAGAAATGAGACCAACACATACATGGAATAAGCACCTGGGAAGCACAAAAAAGTTATGAACCCTGCAATTTCTTTCACACTCTGCATCTTGGGAGTCATGAGACTGCTGAAAGAAAAGGCACACACCACTGCATGGGCAACACACAACTGATCACTGCTGCAGCTCTGGAACATCTCTCACACTGGGACCACCTGCATGGTGGTCCCATGCATGCACCTAATCTCCCTGCATGGAGACCGTCCCAGGCAGCATCCGTGCTTCTCTGAAAGTTGCAGTAACAAGGAGATACAAATCTAAGTGAGGCAAAACTTCACAAACCCCAAAGATGCAATTCACACCGGCTGTTGGACAATTTTTTCTTCTTCAGCAGAGGTAACATTTCTTTCTCCCTGATGATTTCTATGCCATATAAATAACTTTAAGAAATATGGCTGCATGAAATAATAAATGCAATAAATATTTTTGGCAGCTGGATGGCTTTCAGCATACAGGAAAAGGAGTAAAACAACTCTCTTGTTAACATATTGATTCAACTATTTAGCATTGTGTGACAGCCACTGATGAGAAACTGACCAGCTTCAATTAGAATGTGACAGGAAAGAATACAAAGGAAAAGCTTTTGTGATCCTCCGTGCACGAAGCAGCACAGCCTGTGTGCAGGTGATCAGATGCAGGAGCCAAGTGCCCAAGATTCTGTGGCATCACTCTCCTTGATGCTGCTCTGAAGGCAACCAGAAGAGCCCCCAGCAACCTGCTCTCATTTCCAGGCTACTCCTAACTTTGAGGTTCATCTTGCTTTGTAAAACAGTTGAACTTGATTATGTCTGAAGGTCCCCTCCAGTGTGAATTATTTCACTGTTATCCTGCAATCATAATGACTTTCCATTATAAATTATTTAGTGCAGTAGTAAAAACACTGCCAGGAAGCATGAAAGAAAGCAAGACTTTATTATTGACAAAAATGTCCTCTCATACATTCCCTACTATTGAGAATTGGTACAAGAAAATCTTAAAAATATTAGCTTTTCCTGTTAAATAAAAATTGAAGGCATTTACCCATTCTCATAGTTGAGTGTCTGTCCCCATAATAAGTTAAACATTAAAAAAATCAAACCCTCAAACATGTTACACGAAGTTTCAGGTACTTGTATAAACACAGCCACACCCACACAGATTTATGGACCTTTGCTGGCACACATTATGCACATGAAAGTAACTACTCAAGAGAAACAGAACAGCTGAGAACGGACGGGACCCCTCAGATCATCCAGTCCAACCTCCCGGCTCAGGCCAGACTGACCCCCCCCACAGGGCCATGTCTGGTCACGTTTGCAGTATCTCCACGTAAGAGAGACAATACTTTAAAAAATCAAACCAAAACACCCCAAAACTTGCTCTGTTCTTGTGATATGCCTGAATTACTCAGTCTGTTCCTCATTCACAGTTTTATTTATACTGTTTCTGTATTTTATAGCCTGGGAGCAAAAAAAAAGACAGAAGTCAACCTGAATACACTATAACAAACTCATGCAGAAAATAGTACTTTGTATCTTTTTTTGAAATTTAGAGACTCTAAAGCTTATTCATCAGAAAGTAAAACATCTTTAAGTTAATAAGAAAGCCTGAAAACTGGTACAAAAGGTTCCCACATGGCTTGAATAAATTTAATAGTAAGAACAGTACAGGTTTCATGCACAACTCAAGGGCTGCTACACAGACTATTTTTTCCCCTTAATGTTACAGAATGTGAGACTGCCCTGCTGAATAAAGATTCACTACTTAGATTACTTTGCAATCATTTTTCAGAAGTAACATGATGCTCTAAGGTGTTTTTCTAACCAGGCAGCACATAGTGATTGACCAGTCTTTACCAAGAATTTATTGTTTCAATAACTTTCAATATCAACATGGTTAGACATATCCCCATTTGATTAATTTCAAATGAAAAGCAGAAGTTATAGTCCCATGAAAGTATTTTTGGCTAGAACTGAATGTGAGATTACCTGCAGCTACTCACATACCTGTAGGCACAAACAGGCCATGATGAATTCCCAGCACCAAAATCCTCCCTGCTCAGATGATCTTTAAAGGTCCCTTGCAACCCAAACCATTGTGATTCTGCAGGTTTTATTGCACATTCATGATAATCATAGTTACTACTGCATAGTTACTAGAGCTTCAGGGTGAAATGGGGAAACATCCTGTGCCAGGTACTGCGTAAACAGGAGCTAGATATGGCTACACTGCCCATTGTAGCACAGTGAAAAGACAGCTCAACTCACACTTTATTCAGCCTGGGATTTTGGTCTGCTTTTATGAAGCATCTTTCCTCCCTAGCTGGAACATCTCATCTCTAGCACTCAAATAAGCTTTTATTTACAACTGAATTCAGGTAACTCCACACAACTCTCTCTTGTGTTATGGCCAAGTACCATCCTGAGGCCTATTTCTGTTTCAAACATAAAAGCGTTAGGAAGGTGTGATAACAAGTGGTGTCCTGTATTTCCAAATTAACTGGATTGCTCCTGAAATCTTGGCTTGACTAGCTGTACACATTGTTTCACAGGACCAGTAATCCACAGCTTTAGCACAAAACACATTTTATCATTGGGGTTAAAGAGATTTACCTTGTGAGGCTCATTTACACAGCTAATTACATTATTGCTTTGCTGAATCCTTCCTGCTCTCATCACACAAGCAAAATGCCATCTGCCCTAGTAAATCTAACTAGCCAGATGAACTCTTAATTTACCAATGCAATTTGTGAAGAAATATTAAGTACCTCTGAGGATCTCCAGTTAAGAAAACATAATCACTAACTCCTGCATTGCAAGAGTGCTGTGTCTACAGACCAAATATCTCATTACTCTGGCAGAAAAATGAGGTTATCACTAAGTGTGCTTCTTAGAACTGCTCTACAGAAAGAGATAGCAAAAATAATAGAGATTTAAAAATAATCTGTCTGGCAATTAAGTACCAACATAAATTAATTACAAATTCATGTGCCAAGGAAGCTTTTCATACCTAGGTGACAGGAAAATAGCTGGAGTAAAACCTTTGGGAATGCTATGCTTTCACTTCACTCAAAAAATTCCACTGAGCCAGTTCAGCTGTAGTGCAACTGCAGCATTAATCAAATTATGCCAGAAATTAATGTCTTTTTATGCATAAATATAATATATTAGGGAATTATACATAATATAATATATTAGGTTTCTATTCTGAAAGGTCCTCAAACAAGCCAATAAGAACCATGACTGAAGCGTTCATACTGCACCAAAATAAGATTTTTTCCAAACAACAGGGGAGAATTACGTAGATAATACAAATGATCAATTAGTAACTACTTTATTCATATCTCATTCTCTTGTGTAAAACAATATTTCAGTCCATTCCTGTCTATCTATAATAGGTAGAGTCAATGGACTACATACACACTGAACAGTTCAGAACCTCTCTGAATATAGGTCAATTAGTCTGACATTAATGAATTAAAATTACTTCAGACTTGGGGTTTTTTTTCTAATTATGAGTCACGCTGATGAATATCTCCTGCAAAGCCAAGAAAACCAGGAAAGCCTTTCAGACTTAGCAGAGACAAAAACCTTCTAGGCATCTTAAAGCAAGTTTTACAGCAAGTTCAGTTTACTGACATTTTAAAATACTTGCTTTGACTTGAATGGGGCTTTGGTTGTTTCCCCAAAGCCTCAAGCCATAGCCTCTACCATGGCCAGATCTGGCTCCCACTGAAGAGGTCTCCTTTCTAGTGTAACCCAAGGTTACCTTTGGTCCCCTTTACTGGCCCTGCTTCCATGAGGGCTCTGCTCACTCCTGCTGTCCCCAATCCCCCAGCACTGCTCCCCTCTGGTTCCACTGCAGAGCAAGGGGAGAGCTCAGGAATGCTGAAGGCTGTGCAGAATCCACCCTGCATGGCTGGTGACTGCAGAGAGGGAGGCACTGACACACACTCTGCTCACCCCATATGCTCTGTCCTCCCTGTGCACAGCAGGAAGAAAACTCACTGTGTAGACAGGTGGGAAGTCTCATAGACAAGGAGATCTTCCAAAGTCCCACACAGTAAGAGATGACTGTGCTGCACAGATAAGGAATCTAATCCAGGGATTCACTCATATAGTCCAGACTATTCCTTTCCAACTTCAGATTGAAAAGCTTCACTCCCCTCTTCACAATATTTTCCTTAGACAGACCTGGGACATAGCCCCTGTCCTTAGAAGAGAACTAAGAAAAAAGCCCTAGCCTCCTTGGACAATTTCTCCCCCCTCTTTTTAGGCAAAGTCTCTCTATATACAATTAATTTTTCTTTCCATTGAGTTACTGGGAACATCAGGTTGATTCAGCTTCCACCCTCTTGTTCCTTTCAAGAGGCAATTCTGACCCTCTTCCCTTTGAGCACAACTCCTGAACAACACACAGATCTCCCTTTGCTTCAGTAGCCCACACACAACATTACCCATTTCCATTACAGAGGTGGTGAAAGGAAATTCTCTGTTAAACCACCTATTCACATGCATTAAAGAAAAACTGAGCAAAAAATCACCATGCCTTTTGGACAAGAGAAAAAGACAATTAAGAAAGGAACTTCACTGCTGTACTTCATCACTAACGTGCAAAATAAAGCCCTAGAACCTGTTATTACACAATGCCCAGAAAAACTTGTTTGCATAGATGTCAAAATCCAACAAGTACATACTAAATTGCTTAAGTAAGTATTTTAACCTCTCATTTGCTATGGCAATCTGCCTTGTCACCCTCTTCATGCCTTCAGCATGCAGTTTCCTCCCATCAACATGATCACTGTCCATTCCTATTCTCTGACTCTGCATTCTTTAATTACATACTGTTATCCTATAGCACTCTGGCTGTCACAAAATTCAACAACACACAATATGACACAAGCAAAAACACAATAAATACATTTTTAAGGTCTTGGCAGATTTGTAGATCATATGCTGCTTTATTCATAACTGCAAAGACAAGCTACCAGACCTAGAAGTGCACCTTAGATTATACTGCATGCAGTGCAGGGATATGAGAGACAGCAGAGATGCAATATGAAGTAGGTAATGAGGAGATGAAAAGCTATGAGCAGGGTTGAAACCTTAGAAATGGCCTAACAGGGAGAGCTTTAGCCAGAGCACAGGTAGGACTAAGCATGGTGGAACTGCTGAAGACAAGGAACTGCATGGCAGCAACAGCTTCCAAGGTAATGGGAATGTGAAATTAAGGAGACTCCTTTTACACCCTTCCTAACAGAAAACAACACTGGTCTACTGAAGAAATAAATTATACAGCAGTGGGTCAGATAAAGGTAACACTCAATGAACTTAATTCATGCACACAAGAAAGTTCCCCATTTCCCAAAAATGGAAGTTAGTAGTTAGGAGAACCAAACCGGTACTTTAAGACCTCCACAGGAAATGCTCACACCACACAGCTGCCCCAAACTTGAGGTTACTCTTCAGCACAGTCACATTTTCTCCTTAGGCACATTCTGCTTTCCATTGACACGCACAAACAACGTTAAAGAGCCTGGCCAAGGAAAAGGTTTGAAGAAAAAAGAAATAGCCACAATATCGACCGTTACAGGATGCATGGAATGAAAGATTTCTCCTTTGAAAACAACCTTTGCAGGGGCTTTCTAGTTGTTCCTTGCTACAAAGGAAGTTCTGTTCTTGCTGAAGTTTTGGAAGAAGTAAAAAGAGAGAGAAGCCTTTAGAAAAATCCTTCCTTAGGAGGCTGCAATGAATTTGCATGCATCACGCAGACACAAAATGAAGTTGAAAGCTTTGAAGAAGTATTCCACACAGAAAGTACATTCTCTCTTTTTCTGAAGTCAACAAAACTTCTGTAGCACACTGTTTGTGCCATGACAGCTATTTTTTGCCACTTGCATTTGCTTGCAGTAGCTACCTCAAGTTCTCCCGTAGGCTGCCATCTGGTAAGGATTTACAGCAGATTACAGGCAGAGATTTACTTGGTGCACTGTATGTCTGTCTGCTTTAGCACACTGCACAGGCTCAGCAACTTCTTGATAGGTTGGGCTGTGTGGACATAACGGACTTGTTGAACAAAGTAGTAAATATTTGGACTGTATGAACAACATTTTTTCTCTTCCTTTATCTCCTCAGGAGCTGCTGTAAACTGAGGAAAGCACAGAAAATCTTCTCTTGCATAACTTGGATTATTAGAAATATGAACACAGATAATTAATTGAGAATGACATGCTGGAGACCTGCTGACCAGATTACCTCAGTGACTGGCATTCTGGCAGCTTCCCTGAGACTCCTCAGAATTCCCTTTCTCCTCTTCCCCATTTTTGCAAGAGCCATAACTTTCCACATATGTTTGACAACTGGGGCATACATATTGCTTCAAAGTACTAGAGAGACCACTACTGCGCTCAAAAATCAAAGCAAAAGTAAAGATTGCTACTCTGAAGAGACCTAATTAGGCCTGATGCTTGGATTTATTTGGTACAGGTGCAGGCATCTTTCAGCTGAGTTAAACAGCCAAAGCAATACTTGATAGTAGTAGCAACACTCACATCCACAACTGTAATCACATTTTGAAGTTCACCAAAATAAAATAATTTTGAATATTTTCTGTCAAAAGAAAGATCCTATGTTATGATGCAATACAAGTCATAATTTAATCACACAATTGTTTTTAGTTAAGAAATTTATGTGTTTATTGAAAAAGGTGTCAAAGTAGGTTTGTGGGGCTTTTTTATAACTGGCAGGCTTACACTAAAATGTATATACTGATAGATTAGTCAGCTTAAACTACACTGACTGACATTTGTGGCACCTGGTTTCTCTTCTAACATGAAGATAACTCACTTTGGGAAAAAGGAAGAAGTATACTCAAAAGCTTTACTACACCTATGGAAAATTTAGATAATGTTAAAAGCATAATTAACATTTACACATTTGTTTTGCTCCAGAAACTTCTGAATGTTGCATATTCACTTGGAAAAGGCACCACTTTGGTTACAATCTGGAAGTTACACAGACCATCTTGAGAAGCAAAAAACAATAGTGAGAAAAAGGGAGAGGAAAAAATACTGATTGTCATTTTCAATGTAATGAAAATTGACTAGCAGAACTGTGGAAAGATTTCTTGCAAAGATCCATCAAGCTGTCCTTACTTCAGCTGACATCATTCAAGAAAAAGCCATCACTGAACAAGACTTAGGGGTTTATTTTTCTGTGAACAACCACCTAAGCAAATCACCAGAGAAATATAATAGCGCTAGGCTGTGTTACGATGGTCTGTAACAAAGAAAAGAGAGCTCAAATGACTGTCTTTCCAATAACAGGCAATCTCTGTACAGTATTTCATATGATTAACTCAAAATGCTTCATGGCAGCCAAGATGATGAAAGAACTGAGAAGTCCCTTGGAAGCTTGTGCAAACATAATCCAGTAAATTCAGTGATATTCACCCCCACCCTTCTCACCCAGTTCCAGAGCTGTAAGTTAGAAATGAGAATGAGGTTCAGCACTATGTGGATAGCTAAGCCTGTAAAAATTAAACGAAGGGGCAAGATGAACAGGATGAACAGCACAGTAGTAGCCACTGCTAAGCTGAGAAAACCATGGTGCCTCAGTAGAGCTGCCTGAAAACCCAAAAGATGTCTATAGCTGCTGGTAATTTTCCAAGAGATTCATCCACAGTGCCAGACACTGTGGCTGATTCAAAACCTGTTCTGTCCAACTTCTCACTATAGGAGGTGCTGCAGGTATGCTCTGCAAGTGTCAAACAAGCTATCATGCTTTTAGTGGTACTAAAAGTACAATAGTGCTAATTATCTAAATATATGCATTTCCAGAACATAGTACTTCAGGTTTAAAAAAAAAAAAAACATATGCAAACCCCACCAATGAAGACTCTACTTAGTATGACAAACAAACGAGGCCATGTCCATTCACAATACCATCCTGTACTGACATCCCTCCCCCTTCCTTGTAGTCAGCACCCCTGGATTTAGTTGCATCCAGAACATATACCCTGATATATGTGTGTGTGTGTCTGTGTGTGTGTATATATATGTATGCTGAAGCAGGGAATGCTGCTGATCAGCCCTCTGGCTATACCTTGTGTCTCCCACTAACAACTAACGCCCACAGACAAACAGAACAGGGTCAGGATTGTCCACGCTGTAAATATCAGGCAGATTTCTGCCTCAGTACTCCACACAGAACATGCCCAGCCCACCGGCCAGAGATGTTCCCATGGACAGAAAGTATGTCATTTGGAATAGGGAGAAGGCAGTTGAGATTGGGGAAATAGGAGCTGAATAGCACACAACAAGCCTCTTTAATTTAGGATTATCATTAAACTCCAAGAGGCAAGGCTGTTTGAGGTACCCTGCAGGAATTACCACAGCCATTCGTGCTAATGTCACTTTCAAGTACCCCTCCCATGGAAAGTAACCCAATGCCCCCTCAAGATCTACCTGAGGTTTGTTTTTTCTAGTTTCTCCCTTCTGTCCTAAGTGTTGAAATTGTAAAGTTCAACTGATGTTTTCCAGTTGCTGTCAAAGCATGTTTTTTCTCCTAGGCAGAGCTGGCAGGCAGAATTACACCAGATCAGGGCAAGCACTGAGGATTACTGTAGAGAAAGAATTCCAGCTGGGCATAAAGAGCAAGAATTTCAGATTATCAACTATGCTATACTGATTAAAAAAATTACTTCCATATTTTCCCTAAAATGCCTGTCTGCAAAAGAGGTTCCTTGTTTACATAATCCAGAAGAAGTGGGCAGGAAGGCATC
The DNA here is from genome assembly GCA_039654755.1 of Calcarius lapponicus. Classification (NCBI taxonomy): domain Eukaryota; kingdom Metazoa; phylum Chordata; class Aves; order Passeriformes; family Fringillidae; genus Calcarius; species Calcarius lapponicus. Next base: position 16,175,246 of record CM077466.1, read on the forward strand.
AGAGAAGCCTTAACCTTTGCCACTGTAGTTTTCTGTGGTAACCTCCAGCAAATCATCTATATAAGCCTCCCCTCCCTGTCTCCTCCCTACTCACAGAAAGTCCTTTTGACAAGCAATCTGTTACTATGCCATTCTGAATAAATCAGGGGGAAAAAAATTACTCTTCTGATGCCTAAGAAAACTAAAAAGCCAGCCTTAAATCTGCTTCAGAAATGTTCTCAGACTGCTCCTCACTTACATGGGCATGTCACCAAGCAGAGCAGCTCTTAACTTCTCCACACAAAATGAGCAGTGATTTTTTTAACACTATTTCCTTAAATGTATATGAGTGGGCAGAGAAAAGAAGAGGCTAAATTATCTCATATCTTCCTGCTGCTCCATCTTCCCCAGTATTTCCAACACTGCATACAAGAAATTTCTTTCAATGTATATGCTGTATTTCCAAATGAAGGAGCACTGTTATCCCAGTTCCCCACCACCACTGTATGTAACACGTGTCACTGCATTTTGCAGTGCACCTGTCACACCTGCATTTTTGATACACACCTTTAAGCCATTATTCTAAATTCACACCACAGCTCCACTCACAGCTGTGGAGAAACACCAGAGGGATGGAGGGAAGGCACTGACTGTCACTTGACAACAGAACTGAGCCAATCTAACAGCTAACTTACTAATGGGCAGATTGCTCTTCCCCTCTTCTCTGTTCCTGCACCAGTTGCACCTGTGCTCCCAACCCAGCTCCAGGATGTAAGCTTTGAGAAAACTAACCCACCTGCACAAGGGAGTTGCTATCAAACACTAGCTCAAAAAAAGTAGTATATCACATCCAAACTAAAACTGAAACTTCTCACAACTGAGAAAAGGATTTCCTAAATTATGTTTTTATGAAACGTAATAATGGCTACAGGTACCTGTGCAAAATTTTATGGTGCTGGACTGTAGCACTTGCAGAGTCAGAGCACAATCCTCTCACCTTGTGCAGACGTGCTCAACATTCCTGGGAAAAATCGTAAGTTTAAAAGGGCACTACCAACTACAAATAACTGGGCTTAGCTCCAACATCCAGACATACACATCTGCTCTTGTAGGGGAGCTGTGGAAGACTTACTATTAACAGGAAGCAAACTTGAAGTAAAAATGAGCACTGAAGAATTAGTTACAGAAGGCAGAGAAGCTCATTTGACACAGGCACACACAAAGTAATTCTGTCTTACTAAGTTTAAGCGAGGGGGTGATAAAGTGTTTTGATTACTTGCTTTAGAGCCTCAATACAGCCAATAGATTTAAAAAGTCAGTATCCTAGGAGCTCATCAAACCTACCCAAAACAAAAGGGTTTTGCATATGCATTTTCTGTTACAGCTATACCAGCTACAGATACAGTTTATTTTCACATCAAGTTACAGGTTTCTTCTTAAAATATCTGGAAATAATTTAATTACTGAATACACACATATGATTTAATACTGAGATAACACAAGACTAACCTGCTGAACTTCACAATCTGCAGCTGCTTTAAAGGCTGAATAGATGAGGAGAAAAAGACCAAAAGGGGTCAGACACAGGACTTGACATTAAAACATTCAAGTTCTGATCCTCAGTCTGATAAAACTGTTCAGCAAGCAAGATTCTGCAGTCAGAAAGAACTGAGAGGTTTAGTCCAGGTTTAAAAATCATCTTGGTTTTGTTCCCCACAGCAAACAGTACATTTAACTGTCCTAGGGTGACGTTATGATGCTTGTATCCCCATTCATCTGTTCTGTTAATGTTGGATATTATGTTCTGTATCTTTAAGACTGGCTCGGAAGAGTGAAAGTTTTGTTTGGGTTTTCTTATCAGCCTGTCTGGGACACAGAGATGGCAGCAGTTTTTTTGCTGCTCTTGCTTTTCGCTTCTCTCTCTTTGCTTGCTTGCTTCTGCTTTGCTTCGCTTCTGCGTAGCTAGCTTAGCTGAACAGTCCAATTTCTTCCTGGACTGTTTCTCCTTTCCTTCTTTTTTCCAACCACCTTGAACCTGCTCCGGACTGGGACCTGGGAACACCGAGAGTTTGCACCTTGTGGCTGCAGCGGCTGCCCCAGTGCCGGAGGGACTGAGAACAGAGCGAGCACCCCCGAGAGAGACTCTCTGGATTTGTCATCTTTTTTCAGTGTTCCCATCCGGTATTGTTCATTCTGTGTGCTGGGGGTGCTGTGCCTGTGAATAAACAGGTTCTTCCCACTTCTCTCTGAGGAATTCTTCCCGGACCGGCTGCGGGGAGGGGCCGTGTGGATTTGCTTTCTGGAGGAGCCCTCTTTGGAAACTCTCCACCAAATTTGCCCAAAACCAGGACATTAACTCTCCACAATATCTTTTGCCCAGAATGTACCTGCATTCAACAGTTCACTTCTATGTTAAAGTTGAACTCCCACTTCAGCAAAATGCTTATCTAGAGTAAAAGTCAGAAGCTGGAGAAAAGCAGTTGTAACTTAACTGGTAAAATTGTTCTGCAGTATGTTCAGTAGGGTAAGGTAAACGGGCTTGGAAGTTTTTGTTGTATTTCTCCTAAAAATAGGAGCAGGAGCTTCATTCCCTGCTTCTTTCCTTTGTGCAGTCTTTACATGTTTATTACAAGACAAGTTGTGAAGCCAAAGATTTGTTGGGCACAGCCTGCTGGCAACTGCAAACTCAGATTAACATTCTCTTATTGCAACTAACAACTGTTTCCATGGGAACAAAGACAAAACTATGATAATTCACAGCAGCCACAGCATCATACTGACCATGCCCTGTCCATACCAAGTTCATATCTGATGGTTTCCAACACAACGGATGACATGCACCATCTCAGAGCCATGAAGGGACAACTTTATCAATAAATCAATGCTGCAGTTTATGAGAATTTTTATGTAAGAAAAACTGATTATTTGTTTTGTTAGATGTCCTCCTTCTTAGCTAAGTGATAGAAAGAACTTGTAATTTTCCTATTATCATCTCTTTATTTTAAGTGGTGTTATTAACAAGAAGGAAAATGATGCCTCTATCCTAAACAGTCCTCAATAAAAGGAGTAGCAGCACATGGAGGAACAAAGGCACACTGAGATTAAAGTCACCCACCAAGCCTCAGGTAGCAAACCAGTGACCAGTCTTTTCCACCCTGGTGTATCATTAACCCAAAGTGGAGGCTGCTTCCCTGAATAAGAACTAACTCATTCCCATTTACAGCACTACATCATTTGGTAATGAGTACAAAAATATTTGACTGATGGAATTGAAAGCAGAATCTATTTAGACTCGCTGAAGCACTGCAATCAGATATCCTAATTCACCTCTTCTGAGCTAGTTTCTTGCCATATCCAAAGAGCACAGTGCTGGTCTTAAAGATTCAGCAATTTAAAAAATCTTAAAGGCATTACAGTTCCTTGCCCTGGTTCTGTTACTGTATTTTACATGAGAACTATATTTAATCTGATTAATAACTTACTTATTAATTCTAAACTTAAAGTTATATTTCCTTAAACTTGATGGCATGAAAAAAATTAGAAGGGAATAAATAATTACTTATCTAGATGTAACTAGAAGAAAACTATCTCACAAAATATTTCTTGACTGATTTTTTCCTTTAAGTGATTCCTTTCAACTGTTGAGTCTTAGCAGCATGCAATTAAGAATAACACTTCCAAAGACTATCATGTACTTAATATCTTTTTTTATCATAGCATAATAATAAAGCATAAAGGCATATAGTATATGTATAAGTATATAGTATATATTTATACAGTGTATATGTATAAATATATAGTATATATTTATACAATATAAAGCATAAAAGTATGAAGTATAAAGGCATACTTTGGACTGAAGGACTATGAATGTTATCCATCAGAGCACTATCAGAAGATGACTTACAAAGGCAGGAGTATCTACATGCAATTAGACAATCCTATCACTTCTCCTCCCAGGTAAGAGTACTAATACATTGGAAAACTGAACATTCAGTACTTCCAAGTATTAGGAAAAAATATAAATCTACTAAGATCAAAGGTCTAAGTGATTGCTGCCAAGGCTTACACAAAAATGAGACTTCTCTATGTTGTGGCTATATGCAATACACTGGGGCATCAACCTGGAGCTAACTGTTCTAAAGTCCCATGAAAACCATGAAGTCTGAAATAGAAACATCAAAAGGCTTGATTTCTGTGCCCATTTGTCATCATGTTTATTTTCATCTATGAATCAGAATTATATTTCAATTTTAAAAAAACCAAAACAAAACACCCATTTTAAATATGTAACTGCACCATTAATACAGAGAATGTGAAAATAGAACAGCATATGGCAAAAGAGATTATGGGGATTAGCCAATTAAATGGTATGACTCAAACTGGCATGATCCGCCAAATCTGTGTTTTGCAGTGCAGTATGTGGGGCCATGGGAACACGACTTCACTTAAAGCAAATAACAGAGGCAAAGTTCTGAAAATACCTGATTTGGCAAAAAGTTTCTTCAAGGAAATAGGGAAATGCATGAGATGTTGAAAGCTTACAAGCTAAGAACAAATTCTTTGCTTCTTTAACGCTGGAGTTCATAATACCAACTTGATGTAGAACCTATTACGAGCAGTCCCACCAGAAAATAACCTTGACCATAAAGTCTATACTCACTAATTATTCATATGCTTAGGACATCAGATATTAATTTTGACAAACAAGACTACAGACCAAATTCTTGGTAATATAAAAACACAGTAAATGTCTCAGTGAAATCAAGTTTCCACAAGAGTAAGTGAACAAAATATTCAAGCAGAGCTTCAGGCAGACTGGAGGCCTGCTTCCAGGAGCTGAATGCAGATGGCAATCCTCACCATCAGGTTTCACAGAGACACAAACAGCTCACCTCATCATTTAACAGAAGGAAAAAGGCAAAAGAAGCAGAGGTATCTGGAAACAGTGCCTCCTAAAAGTGAGATTACTGTCACCTTCATGCAACTGCCCTCGTTACACCTTGTGCAAGATCTGCTCAAAAGACACATCCTGTGGGAAAACAGGCCATTCTTCGGGCCTGTTTTCAGAAAGGATATTTTTTCTGGCCCATTGCAGAATAATTATTCTGTTGGTTAACCCCTGGGATTCTGAGCTCTTGCCTAAATAGAATCTATTCATTCAAGTTCAGCTGAGCTCCATCTTCTACAGTTATGTCAGAGATGCACGAAGAAATGTCAAAAATCCAAGTAAACAGCAGTTCACGGATATCATACCCATTATCCCAATGAATTTAAGGCTTTATATTATTAAAAGTTTAAATTTATAAATTGAAAACTGTTTTACAAAATAATAGAAACACCTTTTATACACAGTTGCAGCTAAACCACCAAAAGGAATCAAACCAAAGACGTTCTTGGATTTAATGTTCACCTTGATACAATTTTAAATGCCAGTATTATAGAGAAGCATTAGCACTTTTAAGAGCTAAGTGAAACAAAAAGCATGTTGAAAAATTGGTAAAACTACCAAATCCACAATTTCCAAAAGCACCTTTTAATCACTGCAACCTCAATAAGGTTGCACACACTTCTACAACATCTTAAGTTTTCCTTTAGGAGGGAGAGCTTAGTAAGAAACAAAGGGAAAAAAGGTCTCATTAAAACAAGTGCAGTTTCAAGTTTTAACTGAACAGCTTTCAAAGGACCAAGAAACTACACACAGCTGTGTAATGGACCTGCTCTTACATAAAACTTGACCATAGATGCACATATATGGAAATAAATGAAATTTATTTCAAATTTCCTAGGCTAAATCTTATAATATTATAACCATCTGACTGTTTATCACAGTGTGAAAAATTCAGCTGTCTCTTATGGATTTAATGGTAAATACAAAGCAGCTTATCCTCTACTTCTATCTCATGCTTCTTCAGTTAAGAAAAGAAGCCTCAAATCCATCAGTGACAGCTCTGAGATATGTAAGCAAAGTTCTGTGAAAGGTCACCAACATTGCATTTTCGATAACAATCTCCTCCCCATTACGCTTAGCAGAAAAATATTCTCTTATACACAACTGTACAGATTTCCAAGCCATAGCACATGCTACCTACAAAGCCCTTCATATATTTTACTTCCTGATTATGGCCTTAGTATCTATGATAGGGTGTATCAATATAACAAATCAATATACTAACATCAATAACAAATCTGTATTTTAAACAGAAGTAGTTTATCTGCTTACCTTGAGGAAAAGTATTTGGCTGCACTAAGTACAGGAATGCATGTACTATTTTAAACAAAATTCCTATTGCCCCAGGTTCATGGTATGCACCTGTATCATAGGTCTTGGCTGGTACAAATCCAAAATCCAAAGTTCCAGGAGGTGGTTTGTATATAGGCTGTACCTCTGAAATTGTACTTCCACAAAACAGCAGCAGCAGCAAACAGAGTTCCACAGCCATAGCGAGCAGTATTCATAAAACTGGAGGTAGAGGTATTTGTCCGACCAAGTCTAGAAATCTTCAATACATTCACTTGAGGAGTAGCTTTCTAGCCAGGACAGTGCTACTCTCACACCTTCAATTCTTCAATGTATTTTTACTTCAGAGTGGAACAGCAGCCTCTCGTGAAAACGACTCAGCGCACCATCTCTGGCAAAAAGAAGAAATAGCTCATTAACACACGTGCAAGCAAATAGGAAAGTGCAAGACAACTTGCAGTCTTCTGTGGAAAATGAACGTATCAACAGCTGCAAAAGTGAGCCTGACAGGACAGGGAAGAAAAACATTTTGAGGCTTGTGAATAATATGTTATACTACATACATTGTACTTGAAAGAGGTGGAAAAAGAATTATGCACAGTTCCAGGTCAGTGAGTTTTCAAAAACAAAGAGAACGTTGATACAGCTCCAAGGGAAACAAAACTAAAGGAGCATTGCATGAATTGCACTTCTGACTAAATACAATATGTCACGTCACAACAATTACACAATGCATTTAATTGATGGTTCTGAAGTTGATGACATTATTACAAGTCATACCCTGTATTTCTTTAATTTACACCTTTTAGCAAAACCTTCAATCCTAGATACTCTTAACTGTTTCCAAGAGTGAAGAAAAAATTATACATCACTGAAAAGTTACCAAAACAAAAAAAACAAAACAAAAAAAATCCAAAACCAACGAGACATCACCCTTTTGACAGAGTACAATGGGCATCAGCAATTATTTTCTATTAATTCAAGCTATCTCAAAGCTCTCCTTAGGAACTGGAGAAGTAAAAAATTTTTATTTACAGCTTGCTAAACCTGAGTATCATTAAGATGACTTTGGATGGTTAAAAATGTTTAAGAATATTCTGAATCTACAAAATCACATCAGCCTAATCTACCACTATTTAAGAAATGTATACAGAAACACTCCTGGCTTTCCAACAAATCAAGTGACCATGTCTTGATCTACAAGAAGCCAGGTAAAACTCCTTCACTTCAGTGTGCAACAGCAGCCTCTAAGGAAACAGACCAAAAACAACCAAAAAAAAGGTGACAGAGAAGCTGCTGCGATTCTCTGCTTCTGGAAGCTGCACATACCTGCTGAGTGTGACAGTGAGCACCCCACTGACCTTCCCACCCATCAGCCCCACTTCTCTCTGGGACACCTCTGTTGATCCCCAGAGTGCCATGGCAGGGCCGTGTGGAAGCACACTGCTCATGACAGGACATCACTCCCACCCAGAGAGCACCAGCTGCCTTCCCCAAGCACAGCTGGGCCTCTGCTGCCCTTTTAGCAGCACTGCCCAAGAGGAAAGCTTTCCATCTCCACCTTGGTGTTCAGAACAATCACCAGCAAGAGTGACAGCAAAATAACACAAACACCTCATGGCTTCAGTCAGCCCAATGCTACACCAACACCTTGACTTACAAGGTACTTCCAGGTCAAAGAGATGCTGAAGACACTTAAAACCTGTAGTAAGGTGAGACTTCAATCTCTCCATGCTTTACGTTCTCTGGTTAAACACCAGCTATCTTTCTGAAAACCAGTACTTTGCAAGAATTCAAAAACACATTGCAAGCTTGTTTGGTAGTCAGTGCTGCACTCAAAGGATAGGTCAAGAAAAACAAGGAACAAAGGAACACAAGATCAGATCAAAGACCTAGAGACAGTTTTGTTTCTCCACGGTTCAAATTAGTTAAGAGGGAACACTCAAACCTATCTTTCTTCCTCATGGCTTATGAAAGCCAAGAAGAATGAACAGTAATAATGCTATGATTAGCACAATTATCCAACCCTTATTAAAAAAGGTGATGGTAGCAAACCCTCTGAAATATGCTCAACACAAGCACACAGTAATTTAGAACATGCAATACCATGGAAAAGAATGTTCTATTAAAGATTAATGAAAGAAAAAAAAAGTTCAAATCCAAAATATTCATTTTCCTCCTTTCATTTTTTACTGAGACTAGTTTTCTTCAGCCTAGAAGATACTTTTTTGTGAAGTTTTATCATATGCACATCTTACTATAAGGCTGGACACAAAATTGGTCAAAAAGTTAAAACTGCTTAGGCTGCAGCTTATCAAATCTACAGGAAGCTACAGGACAAAATATCACAAGACCACAACTAGATGAAAAAAATCATTTTACTTTTATGGCAGAACAGTGAAAACTGTGCACGTTTGATACACTACTGTTCTGATGCCAAAATTACCTTTGTTTTTACATATATTCCTCATATATACTCATAGCTCTGTGGACTGTTATTGTACAGCTATATCGTTTCCTAGCTAACTCCAGTACTTTTCCTATTACACAAATTCCTGAAGCCTGTTCTAATCTTACTTCTTCTAGGAATCAAGCCACCCTCTCAAGACAATTTCTCGTGTTTTAGACAAACAAGGTAGAGCTACTAGCAAGGAGGGGGGGGGTTCAGAGGGGGTCAAACCAAGAGGGGAATTACTTCATTAACTGTACTTCTATTTGGGGATTCTTATCAATTATGCTAATTTGCTAAACTTATAAAAGTGTGAAAGCCCTATATCACATGTACATTTTCAATGTAATTTCAGCATGCATGTCAGTGTGTTGTGCACCTGGAGGGACCTTCATTAAATGGTAACCACTTTTTATCACCTTAACCTTGTTTGGCTCTTGATTTTAGGGACTCAAAGGCAACAGTTCAATTTTTTCCTTAAAAACAGATTTCAACAATTTTTCTAAGTCAGGTTTAGTTTTCTGAAGATTTCTGAAGTACTGAAGTCGCAGCACTTCAGGGAGTCAGGAGAAAAAGCTCACACATGGTGACTGAGCCTTGATTCCAAAACTTAAGGAAACAGATGCAAAAGCATCCATTTCAGTGAAATGTTAGGTGTGGTTGAGAAAGATGAAATTGATAAGATGATGTCTTCTCTAACTGGTGTCTTAAGGCAAAGCTCTCTGTAGTGCCCTGTTATATTAGAGAGAAAGCAGAAGAAGATAAAGTACACACACAACTTGGGTTTTTTTTCAGATTTTAGATTAAAGACAATTTATAGTCTATCTAATTGCACAAACAGGCAAATAAAACAGTTAAAATGTTCTCCCAGTACAGGAAAACAATCACTACACCTTCTAGAATTAAGTAGTCATGTATTAACCAAGTGGGCATTTTTAAGACAAGGACACTCCCTGTACTGCAAAAACAATGTTTAGTGGAAAAACCTAAGTTTCCAATTCTACAGAGTTTTCAGTCAGGCTTTAATAAAATTCAAGTGAGTTTTCTGCAAATCAAAAAATCTGCAGATTTATGACCATATTCTCTTCCTCTCCCTTTGCTGGCAAATATATCACAGTAAACATGGTATATACAATCTATACTGGGCAATTCCTCCAGACTGACACCAGTTTTTCTCTATACTACATAAAACACTCATATTTTCAAGGTTACATTAATAATAATAATCAGGAACTTGCAGAAACACTATTAAACCTGTAACTTAAGATGCCTCTGAGCATCTAATATGTATTCAACCTACCTAAAATAACTCAGATGTAAAAAACTCCCAGCAGTTCTCTTTTTCTTGATATCTGAAAGAAACTTAGCTGGGAGCTTATTAGTAGTTAAATATGCTAGACAAACAGCATTAAAGAGGAAAAATCTATCCCTGAAATCTGTAATTCTGAGAACTTCAGAAATGACATACACAAGAGTGACATAAATAAATAGAACTGAATAGCAGTTTATGCGAATCTTTGTTGCAGCATGTGGGCATCTCATTTCCTCAGACACAGTGTGGCATCACTGCAGTCAATGAGTTACAGGAACTGCCAGTACAACTCTCCCCAAGTTCAAGTAAACAGTGAATGGAGAGAAGCTGTGTGAAACTTGGAAATGCTTACAGTAATTATCAAATAAGCTACCAATTTCATTACTACACACCCTGCGAAGTACTTGTTAAAATAAATTAAAGATTTTCATTCTTGTGTGTGGTCTGCAAATGTCCACTTGGAAGAGACTCAAGCTTTTGCATTTTATTCTGTGGCTGACACTAATATTCTATATGTACAAGTAACGAAGCATAACTCCTGGGCTTTTAAACACCACCTGTGGAGAACACCATCACTCAAATATGCAGCACCATTATCATCTCAGATATATCCTATCCTGTTACTACAAGTATTTTCCAAAACCAACCTCTGCTCTAAGTTTAACAAGAGAAGAGGAGACAGAGCTAGATGCTGTAGTTCAGCAACTTCCATGATACACCAACTGTGAATAACAGAGCTCAGAGGCAGCATGATGTGCAGCTCTTTGTTCCAATGGGACTGGCCTCCTTCTGTTTAACACCACAATCCATGCAAATACAGCACTGCAGTGCAGCGATGCAACCATGATTAACCCCGTGAACTGAAATTCAATCAGCCAGGGGCTAGACTGCTGAAGCTCAATGGGGATGCCTGCTGGCAGTGAACCAGGATGGGCTGGGATGGTGGTAGGTGCAGTTGTCCACAGGAAGCCCACACAAAGGTTCTGAGTACATTTGTTAGATTTTTTTCAATCACACATTTGAAAATCCAAGTCCATAATCCCTGTCCACCATCCCAGCAACCACCAGAAGTGAAATAAAAACAGCCACAAAAAAGAGTTACAAGCAGACTGAAACTCCTAAGTATGGGGGGAAAAAACCCAAAAAACAACCAAACCCACACCACCACCTTCCCATTCAAGAGACCAAACACAGCAAACCAAGTTAGATACTGGCAGGTTAAAAAGATATCGTTTTCTGTTACAAAATCTGCCTAGGCCTACCAACAATTACAACCTGTTGCCATAGGAGGATTGAGAGGCAGATAAACATAATAAACACCAGGGACTGCAGAATAGAGCTTGGCAGCACTGAGAAACACTAAACAAATAGCATCTTCCACACAAGGCAGCCTTGGTACCCATCTGACTTGCCTGCTATATGTTCAAATCGAGTATGTGAAAAATTGGATTGGGTCAGGAAAAACTGAATATTCAGAATCCAGTTTGCTTTGAACGGCTTCTTAATAATTTCAAAATCAATAAACTAAAAAAGCAACATCAAAAAATTCTTCTGTTTTAAAAGTCACAGCCTTCTGCAAGCAGAAGCACATCTGTAAAAATTCCAGGTGAGATACCTTTCCCCAATTATAAGCAGGTCTGATTTTCAGCTGACTGTGTAAATATTTAAAGTACATTTTCACTAACCAAATAATTTATTTAACTTGATTCTAAGTGGCGCATTTACCCCAGTATTAATAGATCATTCTTTGTTAAATTACTTCCAGCATCACATAGAAAACTGTAAAACACAGTAAGTCCAGCCCATAAACAGGCGGTTTTTGGGAAGTGTGAACTGATAAGCGCTGGGTACGTGTCCCAACACCAAGGTACTGCAACACGACGCACGTTTCTCACTAGGAGCTGAGACCAAACCTTTCCTTCACGTTCTTTCCAATTACTTACACAGCAGAGACCTCTTCCTCTAACAGGCTGCCTCGTCCTTATCTGCAAACTGCAGAGGAGCGCGGCTACCGCAGCTCTGCCTCTGCTGGAATACCGACCTATGTGGTAGTTTCTTTACCGGCTCCTCTGCATCTGTGTGCAGCAGACACAGCCCATGTTTACCACCACACTGCCTCTTCTCCCCAGCTCTCGGATGAGGTCCCCGGCTCACTGCAGAGCTCACCTCGCTGAGGAGACGCTCGGGCAGCCGGGGTGGGCAGGCGCGGTCTGCCCAGGTGCACGGCGGGCAGCCGGCGGCAGCAGCGCCTCAGGGAACTCCTCCGAGGCGGGCGGCACCGCCGCAGCGCTGCCGTGCCGAGCGCGGAGCCCGCAGGAGCGCACGGGCCCTCTCCCCGCTCGCATCCACCGCAGAGCCCAGGCTGGGGGTCGCCTCCCTGCCCCCCCAGCCCCCCGCCCCTGACGAGCCGATTTCGAGGGCAGCACAGCCCCGTCCGCCTCCCCGAGGCGGCTCAGACGACCCCCACCGCCCGCCTCGCCCCGGGCAGGTGCCCTCAGCGGCCGCCCTTTTCCTCCTCCTCCTTCCCGCGGAGCGGCTTCCCCTGCCCCGGAGATCTCTGGGGCTCTGCCCGCCCAGCTCCTGCCGCTCCTCTCCGTTCATCTGCCGGCGGCTCACAGCTGTCCCCGACCTCTCCCCAGCCGCCGCAGCCACACACGACCCCCGGGAGCGAATCCGCACCCCGTGCCCGCCGCCCCGCTCTGCTCGGCGAGCGGACCCGCCCTGGCTCCCCGCGGACCGGCCGCATCCCCCCGCCGTGCCGCAGCCCCCTCCTCGCGGCCAAACCCGTCTCTCCCGCCATCCCGCTCCCCAGCCCCCCGCAGCACTGACCTGCCCGCCGGCCGTCCCTCTGTCCCCGCCTCACCCTGCGCTCTAAGGGCGCCTCCATCCCGCCGCTTCCACAGGTCGCTCTCCCAGCCTCTGCTGAGCCCCCTGGGATCCCTTCCCGCCGGCAGCCCCATTCCCTGGGGCACCCGCCTCCCTCGACGGCCACCCGCTCCCCCCTCACTCGGCTTCACGGAGCTCCCCCGCCCGCCGCTGCTCTCCCGCGAGGGAGGGGGCCGCGCTCTCCCGGCCACGACCTCCCGCCCGCAGCGGGAGAAGGCGGAGGAGCCTCATCCCCGCCTGCTGCCCCCCACGGCCCCTCCGGAGCTGCCCGGGACCCCTCCTCACGTACGCCCCTGCCCGAAGCTCTCACCGGTCGAAAGGGGACAGCGAGCCGGAGACGGCGGGGCACGGCCAGCACAGCGCTGCACACCCCGCTCCGCCTCAGAGCGCCGCGGCAGCCGTGGCGGCGGTGCCGCCCGCGCATGGATTACGGAGGGCGGGCTCTGCCCCGGGCCGGGGCTGCAGGACCACCCCGACAGGCCGGGATGGATGGTGGGGGAGGAAGAGGAGGAGCGTGAGGGGTTTAACCCCGGCGGGATGTGCTGGGCGAGCAGAGTGCAGATGGGGTAGGCTGTGTGCCGGTGCCGCGGAGCCGAGCGGGTCTGGCTGAGCCCCTGAACCTGTTGCATCCCGGGCCGGCTCCCGCCCTGTTCCCGGTCCCCAAGGTGCTCCGCCACGCCGGGACCCCCGGCCGGCTCCGCCGAGGCTCATCCCGCCTCGCCGCCCCGGGCATGGCCGTGCCATCTCCCCTTGGCCAGTGCCTCGGGGGTTCCTTCGTGATCAGGCGGTTTGCTTTTCGCATCAAGATGACTTACTCCGTTAGCTTTTGAAAAAAAAAAAAAAACAAATCTTGTTTTACTCCTCTCTAGAAGTGTCCTTATTTTCTGATAGCATTTCCTTTAGGGCTGTTATCTACGTTCCTAAGTGTTCTCTGTTCACGAAGGCCAGTGATTTACTGGTAAAATGAGAAGTGTTTTTCTTACAGCTTGCAATGCAGTAACATACACTTTCAAAGGCTGTGCCTTCCTTCTGCCTTGTGCAGATTTGTTTGTGCTTTTGATTTTTATTTGCAACTTTGGTGTATTAATGTTGTTCCTCTATTGCAACAGTAAAATATGAACATGATTCTTGCCTCTATTACTACACCCTCTATTATTCAGCAGCACAAATGCATTGTAAGACAAAGCAAGAATTTTTGCTGGACATCCAAGGTTATGCTGGTTCCTTGGAAATCAGTAAAAAATACTGATGGAGTAGGCAGTTAGTCTCCTTTTGCAGGCAGAAACAAATCAAGGCTACAGCTATGGCACCGCTCTGCATTGCTAATTGAAGCCTGGCCGAACATCGAACAGTTTTCCCACAGGCAGTATTCGGTGTTGCTGAAATCTACCTGTATTTCAGCTCAGGGCATTTGCCAGCAATGCACATCAAAGAACGAGTTGCTGCACTGGCTGCACACAGAACAGTTACCCTGAACAGAGCTAATCTTAGCTTGTTCAGCAGGAGCATATGTAAAGCCACAGCCCAAAATGGAGTGGTACAGAGCTCAGAGAAAGGCTCTTTTCCAAGTTCTTGTTGTAGTTGTCATAGGCACCCTAAGCCAGGTGTCAAAGAAAGAACAAGAAGAGTCTTGGGGAAAACAGAACACCTTGACCGATGGACAAATGTGTTAAATTAGTCAGTCTGACAAAGAGAATTACAGTGCCTGTCTTAAGCTTTGCATGAACCTTGCTCTAAATAGAAGAAAATATTCCTTCCAGGTAATGGGCTGTGAGTGCCCAACACTGTTAATGAGACAATATGGTGAGTTTGATTCCCTTGCTTCCATTCAGAGTTAAATCAGAAAGGCCAAGTCCTACTGACCCCAGTGACTCACTGAGTGATTTTAAAATGCAGAGTGAAGGCATATGGCTATAGTGATAGATATCTGCAAGGATGGAATAGTCTGCAGGAGCTCAAAGAGAATGTGGGAATGCAGAGGAGAAGAGCGTGGAATGAAGCTGTAAAAAATCTTTACTTGCTGGAGCCAAAGATATTTAGATTTTCTCTTGGGTTACTAATTTATACAAGTGATGTGATACAAGTGATAAAAGTGATTTCTACCATTTATGGTAGGCTACCACAGTACTTCTGGATGAAAAATGTCTGTAGTGTGCATAAACAAGGACATGAAACTAGAGTAACAGGAGAAAGATATTGGCTTTCAGGCAAAAATGGAACCTGAATCAAGACCAACACTACTAATGGAGGCATTTCTTCAGCAGACTAAGCCAACACCTATTTTATGATTAATATTATCCATGTATGACAGATCTCCTGTTTATTTTTATGGATGTTGCTATCAATATAAGAAAGCTTTCCAGTCGTTTCTGAGTTTCTCAGTACTATTGGGATCTAGCCTGAAATAAAGGACTTGCCTAAGGTGCCTGGAAGTGATTGATTTAAGGTAATTTATGTTGTATTGGGTAATGAAAATGTGTTGTCTGAGTAGCACCTAGTTAGGATGTCAGAGCTTGTCACTGTGAGATGGTAAATGGAAGCATGACCTCTTTAGCTGCCTCCTGTTACATTGCTGGCACCCCAAGCATGTGTCTGACCTGAAACTGCTCTGAGCAGCTGGTGACCTTTCCTTGATGTTTCTTCTCTGCTAACTGCACGTCAGGTAGAGGCAGACAGCTGTACAGAGGGAAATACTGCACCAGTTTGCAGCCCTTTCCCTCTCGTGTCCCTGCCATCCAAATGCCAGCTGTGCCTGAGCTGGCTTAGCCCATGCTCCTGTGGGCACGGCGAGGGATGTGCTGGTCTGTGTGCTGCCTGCATGTGGAACACAATCACATCCAGGAGCCACAATGTGTGAAAACAGAATGGAGTCTTAGCAAGCTCAGAGACATCAAGAAAACTTGTCCTTGAGGGAGTGCATCGTCTTCTATCTGTGGTCCTTCGTGCCTTTTTCGGGTGATTGGGCTAAATTTAATCAGGATGCCTTCTAGCTCTGTTCTTCGTGGCCAAAACTTTGAAATTATGTCAGCACTCAGAGCTGTGGTCAGGCTCCCGAGGCAGCTGAACACTAATTGCTCACATAAATAGGAAGCAGTCTTTCAAACCACAGCACAGTAGGTGATAAGGCCTCTGAAAACCTGCTGTATAAGCATCCAAAACAGTAACAGCTGGAAGAAAAAAACCTGACCCATACTCTGTTGTGAGCATTTGAAAATCTGGCTGCGTATCCGTCATCTCTGTTATCTCAGAGGAAAATCCTCAGATAACAGGAAGATACATGAGATTTAGAGCTTAACTATAATGGTTGTATCATGTAATTGATTTTTAAGTAGAGCTTGTGATTAAAGGTCTATTAGATAAATAGCCTTTTTCATTAGTTGGAGTCCAGCTAGGTATAGTATTCCCTGAAGAGACTTAAATCATAACTCCAAACTTTCCACCTCCGAAAAAAGAAAAAGGACCAAGTACAAGGTATAAGGATCTCTTATATTGTGTTTAGTCTTCATCTGGATGTTTGTTTAGGGAGAGAAGGGTGCATGGAAGTGTGGGAGAGGAGCAGCATGCCTTCTCTGCACCAGGGCTGGGGAGAAAAGTGATTTATATACACCCTTTGCCAAGAACTTGTCAGAGTGACAGCATCCAGCATTCTGCCAGCATCCCAAAATTGAACCAGCTCTACCCTTTAGCCCAGTGCCTGCCCACTTTGCTCTGCTTTCTGTGGGTTACAACCCCTGAGTCCTTCCCTGTCCTCTGTGTGCCCTGCCTAGCTCTGCCCTTCCTTCTGCCACTCAGTACCACGCTTCCCTTCTGGCCTGGCTCAGCCCTTTGGATTCTGCCAGCCCTCCCAACTGGCAAACACTGCCCAGCAGCACTCCCCAGTACCTGCCATGGCCTCCTTCTGCTCAGCTCCCCACGTTCACCCTTTCTCCCCTCTCTGACATCCACAGCTGCAGCCTTCCTCATCCTTAATTCTTCTGTGGGATGCAAGGCTTAAAGGATTACAGGCTGGATGAGTTCACAACCCGAACTCCAAGCTGTGAGCTCTTCAAGGCTGGAGCCAGCCTCACCCAGGCTCTGCAGGCTCTGTGAGAGAAGAGAAATGGAGTTAGAGCAAGCAGGAGGAGCGTCTTGCTGTATTAGACACAAAGCATGCAAAATTTGAAAGAATTATTGGAATCCATAAAAATGGTGGGAAACACTACAATTGCTGTGTGCTATACTCTGCCATGTATTTGCCTAATTTCTTACTCCCAAGGAAAAATAAAAAAAATGAAATGGACAATGTTACTCACATTAATTCTCAAGCTTAGAAAACAGTGCGATATTTCATTGTAGACCTTTGATTCATGCCAGTTTAGGGTATGATTTCAGTAAGAATTGCCTTCATTTGAATAGAAGATTTATATCCCTTTAGGATCCCTTCAGAGAGCTGATGTTTTGTCAGCTGCATGTCTTGCCATTACTCTCTGTTGTGCCCCTTTCTTGTGACTGTGATAAATCTGCATGTCAACTTGTCAGGGAACTTAAAAATTATATTAGTTGTTTTTCATCTGAGGAAACAAACCAGTAGTAGTTGCTATAACAGATTTCACAGCTAAACAAAGATAAAAAATGACAGGGATTACATGATGCATGTACTTGAAGCTTGTATCTTCTCTTCTGAGCTGCCCCACCCTCCCCACACAGACTCACTCTATATCATTTCTATGTTTTATTTCTGCTTGCAAGCTTTGCCTCTTGGCATCCCGATAAACTACAAAGTCAGGAATGCTTGAAACAAAAATGGGAAAAGCACATGTCTTTTTGACACTAGAACAAAATTAGTAACCCAAAAGAAAACCAAATGTCTTTGGCTCCAGCAAGTGAAGATTTTCTGCAGCTTCATTCCATGCTCTTCTTGTCTGCATTTTCACATTCTTTTCAAGTTCCTGACTTGGTTCTGATGCTGTTTGGTAACAGGTTGGGGTGAAATGGCCAACTACCACTCCAGGTTTTGGTTCCAGCTCCAGCACCTTACACTCCTCAGGTGTCAAAAAGGTCCTGGTCAGCATCTCCAAGGTTCTTTCTGTGGGAGCTGGATGTAATTAGTTGTCTGATAGAGGACAACATCAGCAAGGGCATTTCAGTTTGTTAGAAAGCAACTTATGGCTTTGGATGTATGCTTTCAGATGAAGTCCTGAAAACCTCCTGCACATGTGTAATTTCACCTGATAGAGAAAGAGATTTTAAATGAGGATGCTCCTGTTTACCAAATTTGAACACACAAATTTGGTGCCTTCCCCTTCAGAAGTCAGGGTACTGCCATGGGACGTAGAACTGTCTTTTCTCAATACTGGTAATTCCTTGCTTGTGACCAGTTAAGCACTGCTACCAGTACAGCTCTTTCTTGTCATGTACTGATATCCTGGGGGGATATACAGGCTTCAGCTGGGCTGGATCCCACAGGCACAGTCACAAAGCTCAGTCCTGGCTAACAAATTCCTCTGTGCAGATGATGCAAGTGGCCAGCAGCTGTATGTGGGACAGCACGAGCCTAGACAGTGGCCTCACCTCAGGCTACTGTCATGGACACCTGGAGATTAGAACTGATAGATTCTTCTTCTCTCTTATAGCTTACTTATTTTGGGAATTTTTTTTTATGAATGCATACATAAATTTCTTCTGAAAGCCAGGATCTGAGATGGACTGCTTGGGCAGAAGCCAGAGAGGCTGTTTACACAAACTATGAATCCAATAAAAGTATCTGAATATCAGTAAGAACACAACAGTACAAAAATATTTAATCAGCTAAACTGAGAACATAGGTGAATACTATCACAGAAGCAAAATCATTGATCTGGATAGTCACTTTTCAGGAAAAAAAAGATTGATTTTCATCTCAATTTGTGACTCTCTGACAAGCAGAAGCCCCTCAGTACAGGGTGACTATCCATGCTTTCCACAAAATGTAATCCTACCTCAGGAGCTTAGCTGCTGCAGTGACCTTCTTTTGTCTGCTTGCTCTGTAGTAAATGCTGTCTGACGTGAGCAAAGAAGATTGGAAGAAGGTTATTTTTAATATCAGTATTAAATGATCTGTAGCACAACAAAACACAAGAAAGGAAGGCATCCATTTATTGTTTTCAGGGAGAATGACACCACCACCTACAATATGTTGTAGGGAGCTCATAAACAACACACTTCATAGGATTAACCTGACAGGGCCCCTTCGCTCCAGTTTCTATTATTAACTTTACACCTACTGTAAGTCTCCTCAAATGAACTATATGAGGTGTAACGATTTATCTAACACAGACTACACCTCAGCTGTAAATTTATTACCAGGATAGTAAAGACCTGGGTTTTAAAAGCCCTTCGCAGAGTTGTGCTGAGCATCTGATCCCCAAGGTTCCTCCAGTGTGAGTAGAGAGCAATTTTTGTCATTGTCCAGGTTTTATAGTCTAGGTGATGAACTATTCCCTCCCTCTCCTGGTGTTCAGCTCCACATTTAAAAATTCCCCCAACATTTCTGTCCCCATCCCAAGCTCCCAATTTCTACAGAACAGTTGGAATAGCAGCCTACTACCCACAAGCTGGGTAATCACACAAAACAGGAGTGCAGCCTCTCTCCTCTGCCACCTCTCAGCTCCATCTCCCTCCTTGGTCTTCTCAAGTTTGATACAAAACCATTCATTATGGCTGAGAAAAAGACTGCTGCCCTGATGATAACATGACCCAAGCAAAATTACATTTTTCCTATAAATTAATGAATTTTTTTTCCTAGGAAGGTATTTTCAGAATTTTGTGAAGATTGGCTCTTTCTTTCCCTAATTTTCTCATTAGTTTATTATTTCCCGTATTTTACCGTCCGGCTGCTAAGCTATAGACCAAGAAATTGTCAAGAAATAAGTCAAGAAATAAGCTATAAACCAAGAAATTGTCAAGTATTTCTAAAGTTGAAGCATGTAAGATATGAAAAAAAAGCTGACCTTTAGCCCCGTTTCTGTGCCTTTTTGCATGTCAGAACATCAAATGATTTTCATTTTGTAAGTATTTCATGGCAACATTAACCCTTTGAGAACAGAGAACATGTATATTGGAGGACACCTGAGGTTTGTTCCTTTAATCTGTAATCTTAAAATGTGGCCTGAGTTGAGGTAACACACAGCTGTATTTGTGCAGGCAGCAGAGCAAGAATCAGCCTCATGTATCTTCTTGGTTGTGCCCTGGGCAGGCTGCAGCTTCCCTCCCTCCTGAGCTCACAGTGGGGCTCATGGGTGCAGCAGGGGTGAGCCACTCTGTTATCTTGTTTGATCTGTGCTCTTGTGTCGGGTCTCTGGCTCCATAATTCCACATGCCTCTCCAGACTGGTACAATTCAAGGAATATGAAGTCTGGGGGTGCAGGTCGTTCACCTGAGTTCACCCTGCAGTCTGCACCCTTTGGCCTGGGAATAGAGGCCCACATATACACAGAAAACAGACATTGCACACATAATCCATAACCTGAGCAAAACAAAGACTGACTTTCATCGAGTTTGCTCATCACCTGCTTTCATAAAAGGGACTGCAGGAAGTCTGGCACTCTTTGGACTGTGCTGCATCTTGTGAAGAAAGGAATGGTCAGGTGCTGTTTCATAAGATCCTTGATTTATATTTCTTTTCCTTTAAGCCAGAGAGGACTGTTCTAATTCCTTGCATGTGATTCATATGTGCAACATACACAAATCCATGAAGATCTATACCAGTTTCAATGCTAAGCTAGCAGGTGTGGCAGACTCCTGGGAAGAGGTACCAGGGTGTCAGATGAGAGTAGACTTTGGTATACTGTGAAATGTCTGAACAGACATCTTCTCTCATCATTAACGACTAAAATTTTAGCCTCCACCTCAGTAGTCTAATTTAATTTTCCATTTTCTTTTTCACTCTTTTGAACAGCCTCACAATAGTGATGACCAGTGTAGTGGGTCCACAGTACCAAGCAATACCAAAGAATTAGGGGTGGTACCACTCAGTGGTGATAGTCTTCAAGTCTGACCTCTACATCTTGGTCCAACGCTGTTTGGTGCTAGTTGACCTTTATGAGATTATTTTAGTCTTGTCCTTTGACAAAATAAGATATTATGATAGTGTAGCACCATTCTTGAATCTTGCCAGGTAGAATTTCTATGTTTTTCTCTTTTTTTTTCTTAATAACGTATTAGGAAAAAACATGTTAAATATTGAAATAAGTTTTTAAAAAGAGTGTCAGTTCTTGGAACAGTCAGTGGTCCAAAGTGGACATGACAGATAAAAGATCTGGATTTTGGTGCCAATTCCAACTAGAAAGCAACCGTATTCCCTTCAGCATATGAAGCCTGCAAATCCTCCACAGCTGCTAAGGTAGAAAAGGCCTTTTGACAAATCTGGAAGCCATTATTTATTATTCTAATGCTTTATCTATAATTCTGAGCCTCTCTGATATTGGGGCAGTCTTTCTGCTCTTTAATTCCCTGTCCATTGAATTACAGATACTTGGGTCTAATAGCTTAGAGCTCAGATTGCAAGCTCCTGTTCCCATTTCTCTCTCTACATGGACATCCCATTAAATTCCTCTGCATTTCATTCTGCCCATTTGATGAGGCAACTACAGAAAGGCCTTACAAGGGAATTAGAGGCGTAGTCCAAATAGTAGTAATTTTCACCATGTTTTGGTTAAGCTTTCTCTGTCTCTGTTGCACCTTGCTTATCCTAGCATTTGCCTCTGTACAGGCTTGAATGTTTGCTTTTTCAGACTTGAGCTGTTACCCTCTGCTATTTGTAGTATGGAAATAAATAAATTCCCAATTTGTGCTGTAGTTGTAGAAGCAATCATCCTATAAAAAGTAATCTACAATTCACTGCAGTAAAATGTATTAGTTTATATATTCTGTATGAGCTGAGAGTTGGTACAGTAAAGGCATGTAATTAAAAAGTGCACATGAGATGTATTTTGAGCTTTCCTTAGCAGCTGTTTCATATTATGAAACATGCACAGTGCAGTGGTTTTGTAATTGGATTTAAGTAGTTTGCAGAATATCTCAATACACTGAGCAAAACCCAGCAAAATGTTACAAAAAGTGTGCATAGTAATTCTGCCCAAGAGTTGGCAAAGAGCAGAGAGAGCACATCAAAAATATTTCCTGCCTATGTGAATCTATGAAAATTCCCAGAAATACTAGGAAACATTTACACTGAACTCAACAAGCAGAGATAAATGTGTGTTCAACTCTTGGCCAAATTTGAATTCTGGTATACATCAAATGTTATTAGTTTGTACTTAATGACACAGAATACCACATACACTTAAAAAATTCTTCCAGTTGAATTTCCAGCCTAAGTTAGTTTATATTATAGCCATTTTGATATTTATTTTCTGTAAGTACCTTGTATTTTGATTTTTTCTGAGAAATTCAATTGCTTTTTTAACATTGAGGTTCTTCTGTGATGAAGGAGGGGTGATGGTATTTCATAACTGGAAGCCTAAATCACAGAATCCTAGAATACCAGATTGGAAGGAACCTCAAGGATCATCTGGTCTAAAGTTCTTGGCAGAGACACTTAAAGATTTAAAGTATATTATTTTCTCTCTCTCTTTAAGAGGGGAAAAAAAATCTAAGATATTTTTGCTGCTGTAGCAGGATTTGCAATACTACCAGGGACTGCTGTTCTATTTGTGAGCTAAGATTATTCTCAGTGAAATGGCTCAGCTCCCTGAGGTTCTCAAAATTCCTCTTATGCCTTTGCCAGATTCACAATAGTCTCACATTTGTTATTTCACTAAAAAGAGGAAAAAAAAGAGAAGGGAAAATTATGTGTTTGGCTGAAATAAAAAGGAGAAATGTGCATGGCTGAAAAGCTTCAAAAGCAACTCCACAGAGCACCTGTGTGCTGAAGAGCACTGAGGATCATTTACTGCTGAACCAGGAGCTGTCCATCCCAGGGTGTGGAACAGACATGGGGATGGACATTGAGAATCTGAAGCCCTTCACTAGGAATGTCTGTCCCACGCATTCTCACCTCGAGGAAACAATTCACTTTACTGATTGGCAAAATGGTTGAAATAAAACTTGTCTTTTTCCACAGCTTTTTGCCAACATATATTTCAGCAGTGCTTCTGGAGCCCTGTTTGAAGAGCAGTGTATGGTACAGTACAGTGTCTTGGGAAATCAGACAGATAAATGCCATGTTTAGAAATGAATTTTCTGTTAAATGAGATCATAATTGGTTAAATTGCAGGGTAGTTAAGGAATTCTTGCTCTTCTGGTAAGATAAACAGACTTTATTGCAAACAATTCTTGTCTTTCTAAATCAGTTCCAGGAAACCCTATAATGTCAGTCACTATTAGCATTTGGAATAGCATTAAGAGCTTTATACAAGCTCATATTAATCTGTCTAGGTTAACCTTTGTATCCAGGCTGCCTCAGTTGCTGTATTTCAAATCTGCAAAATGTCAGGTTTTTTTGGTGGGCAGGAAGAGGTTTAGCACAGATTTAGCAATGCTTTGATCATAGTATGAAGTAATTTTGAACTTATTTGTGACCAAAATAATTTATCTGGAGCACTTTTATTCAGCTTATGAACTGAGTTGTTTAATCGGTTGGAGCAAACTTGTAGCCTCTCTTTTGCTGCAGAAGCTGCTATGAAGACCAGGTGACTATTAGGACAGAGAGTAGTGTCAAGAATATTACATTTCATTGGGTCTGTGGATCTCACAAGAGGAGAAGTATCGCATGTGTAGAGAAACAGAGTGGGAAGGGTCCCCAGTTCCCCCTCCCAGCTGCAAACTCTTCCCAGAACATCCTGAGGCACTTGTCCAACTTGCACTGCAGCACCTCCATTGAAGGCAGTGCCTCAGACCGTGCCCCTCAGGCAGTCTGGTCCAACACTTAATTATGCTTATAATAAGAAAATTTTCCTAATATTTAACCTAAATATTCTTTGCTGAAAATTAGGTTAATTTCTGCTCATCCTTCCCTTGGTGGACATGGGGAACAATTGATTGTCCTTTTTGTAACAGTATTTGGAGCACTGAAACATGCAGTGGAACATGTTAGCATGTCCTTTCTCTGGTCGTCTGGTTTCTGGATCAAAGCCCAGTTCTTCAAAGCTATCCTAAGAGTCATGTTGTCATTTCTGTCTTGTGACCTCTAATTTGCATGTGTCCTTTAAAACATATAGTTTCCCTGTGTAAACATGCTACTCCAGCTGAGAGCTCCTTTCCTGAGGAAAGCAACCTAACAACATCCCACATCATAAAGAGCCTTTTCTTCATGCACTGATGAATCTGCCTTCTTGGTAGGCACATACTCAGTGTGTTGGTTCCTGCAATATCCAGAATCTCTTATGCAATACTGCTGGTAAGGCATGTATTTTCAGGGTTGGGGTATTTTTGGGTGTGTGTTTCATTTCTTTCCTCCTTTTCACTTTGCCTTATTTGATTTCATATATTTGATTTAGAACTTTCCCAGTTTCTAAGGACTAATTTGAATAATTCTGTCTCCAAAATGCTTGCTGTTGTCTCTCAAATTGGCATCAGTTGCATATTTTATAAGGACACCCTCCACTCCTTTATCTGTATCATTAAGGAAAGTTTTGGAAGGTACAGAATTGGGCCCCCAAAAACTCTACTTGAAACAACTTCAAATATTGTCACTGAACCATTGATACTAAATGTCCTATTGTGCACAATGAAAAGAATAATGCACCATCAGTGTTCTTGGCTGCACGTGGAGCAGGGTTAAACATGGTTTTATGGGAATAGCACAAAACTAGGAGTCAGAGAGGTTGATTTTGTTGGTTCCCCAGCTGTTAATACATATGGCAGAAAGTTATTGTAATCTCTTTTTCACCAATTTCCTTGTCTGTAAAAGGGAAGCAAAGGTGCTTGTGCAGTGCATGGCTCCTCAGGGGGAGATGCTATTGCAGTGCAGGATGTGCTGGCTGTGCTCTGGCCCTGTCATCACTCATGCAGCTAAAACAAACCATGCTGAGCCCCGGGAGCCTGTAGGACATCCAGTGCTGGTGTCAGAGCCCAGGTCTGTACCATGCTCTGGTCTGCCCAGGACCCTTTGCTTCCATTTCTCCTTCTAGCACCCAGCAGTGGAATGCATGTTTGTGCTTGGCTGGCATTGGTGCAGTGTGAAACATGGCTGGAAGCAAATTCTAATTGCAATTCCTTGCATGCACCTGGCACAAACTTCAGCACTGCTGAAATGTACCAGTGAAATAGGGGGTGGGATCAGATTGTCTTCACGGTTGTTGCTATGATTTTGTAATTCATATTAAAATAGTTCTCTTCTTTCCCTTCTGCTTTTAAGCTTCCTGATAGTGATGCAAACCAGGTTTCTAATGCTTATTTGCAGAAAAAAGGTTGTGATAATACAACAGCTTGAAGCCAGAGTGAGATTTGGAATCATGGGGGTAAACAAAACTTGTTCTGAATGAAAATGTGCTGAATTGCTTCCTTGGTGCCCCACAGAGCAGCAGGGAACTGAGCAAGGGGCTGAGCACAGAGCAGTGGGGAACTGAGCAAGGGGCTGAGCACAGCTCCAGCCCTGCAGCCCCACAGAGCATCAGGAACTGAGCAAGGGGCTGAGCACAGCTCCAGCCCTGCAGCCCCACAGAGCATCAGGAACTGAGCAAGGGGCTGAGCACAGCTCCAGCCCTGCAGCCCCACAGAGCATCAGGAACTGAGCAAGGGGCTGAGCACAGCTCCAGCCCTGCAGCCCCACGCAGGGACTGCACTGCTGTGCCAGGGACCCAGGGCTCAGCCCTGAGGAGTTCCAGGCTCTGCTCCCACCCCTCTGGCACAGCCTGTCAGACCCTGCCTGCCTTCTCCCTGCTCTGTGGCACTGGGCTGACTGACGCTGAGCCTTTGAGGGGCAAAGAAGGAATGTAGATGATCCTGGAGGAATGATAAAAAAAAATGTTGATGTTTATGACTGGCTGCCTGCTTGCTCTTTAAACATGCAGGGAGACATTTGATAAATATTTAAGTAGTACCAATTTATCTAGTGCTGTACATGTTTAACAAGATGAATACTAAAGAGGATAAATAGATTAGGATTTCCAAAATGATTATGCCAAATGTGTCTTTTTACTTTGGGCTTCTGTGTAGCAAGGATGTTTGCACCAGTGTAACTATCTCTTAACATATTAATAAACCATGTGCTTTGAAACCCCAACAAGCACATCCTGCTCCAAGGTAGCAGTGCTGAACTAAGCAGTATTTTGTGCCACTGCAATACTTCCATGGTGTATCAACAAAACATCTTCAGGTCAGGCCAGGCTGGGGATTCAGAGCAGACTCTGGCTGACCTTGAACATCTTTATTCTCACCTTGAAATGCTTTGCTTTGAAATGAAGATGGTTTTAATGTTTAATATTTCCCTTGCACACACGCACACTTGTCTCAGCAAACTCACATGTAATACATGTGTATATACATGAAATGTGTGACTTCTGTGGGTTTTTCTCTCAGTCACGTGTGGTGAGGAGTAAGTTTGAGTGTGGAAGATTAGCTTGAGTACTTTGTATGACACATAAAGCCTCTGTGAATCTCTCTTGATTAGTTCTCCTGTCCTGACCCTAATACAGAGGTAAAAATATTTAATGGCCTGTACTAAATTAAGTAACACAAGACTGTGACTCAAGTATGCATGACTAAATCTAGTTTAGTGATTCTTATGCTGGAAGTGTGTCATCAAGCTACCCCCAGAAGAGAATGGCTTAGGTAAATACACGATGGGATCAGCTTGCAAAGGAAGAATCACATCCGAATACTTGTTTATATTAGTCAAAACCATTCAAGATCCCTTTGGCAGTGCTGGGCTTTCGCTTCAGATAGTAGGAAAGCCATTAGAAATGAAATTACAGCACCAACATTGAGAATTGTTCCCTTTTGTTGTGCTTTGATTGAGAAAAAGCCTGCCTTCAGCATGGCAACTGTGCAGCAACCACGGCCACTGACATCAGGGCAGAAGATTCCAAATATCTTTTGTCCCCTTTTCCATGCTTTTATTTGCTTCCCCCACCTCACCAGAGAAGCTCAGCTGAGATCAGAATGTTATGTTAGAGCACAGCCTCATCCTCCACAGAGGTTCAGTGTTACTTGGGTCAGGACAGGACAAGACTGGAGCAAGTTTTCTTGACAGAACAGAAAAAACTGAACTTCTGTTTTCTCACATTGAACACCTACTGACACAGCCCCTCTGCAGAAGGGGGCAGAGCTGCCTCTGCCCCCACCAGAGCAGCCCTGCCCCGCACAGACAAACCCCCCAAGCCCCTCACCACCAGCAGCAATTCCTCTTCTTGTAGGCAAAGGAT
The DNA here is from genome assembly GCA_039654755.1 of Calcarius lapponicus. Taxonomy (NCBI): domain Eukaryota; kingdom Metazoa; phylum Chordata; class Aves; order Passeriformes; family Fringillidae; genus Calcarius; species Calcarius lapponicus. The sequence goes on from CM077466.1 coordinate 16,202,437, forward strand.
GCAGTGGCTGCCTCATGCGGGGTTTTGCTGGCCCTGTCAGGCTTCTGCCTTCAGCAGCTGCTTCTTTTGCCCATGTATTAAACTTCTTAAAGGAAGGGGAGAGTTTCCACGTGGTCTGGTGAGTTCTCTTTTGAGCAGAACTGGAGCTATAAAATCCTTAAAAACATTTTAGAAAATACATTACCATGTATAAGAAATACAGCCTATGTACCCAGATATAAACAAGGATTTCATATTAAATGCATTTATCCTCATTTCTGTCACCCATGGAAAGTTATTTTCACCATTAAACTCATGCATGACAACTTGTTTATCCATTCTGAATGCACTGGACAGGAGTTAGTTTTCTGTATTCAGAGACAAACATACATCACCTTCAAATATCACAAATATTTAAGATGTTTCCTGAAAGATTTAATTCCTTTCTCGATTTTTTTAGACAGCATGTCAGACAGGGGCAAAGTTCTGGGTTCTGTACTGTGGAAAGATCTTCCTTTGTTCTTATTAACAAACAGTAAGAGGGAGGTTGTTGAGGCTCCCAAGCAAGGAAGGGACACTTCACAGTGGGGCAATAAAAAGCCTAATGGGAAGCTACCAAAGCCACAGCATTACTGTATTTTGGAGTGACTTGCCAGGACAGCAGGAGTCCTGGTGCCTCAGAGGCCAGGGGCTGAAATAAAGACCAAAACGCTGCTGCCAACTGGAGAAAGACCCAGGCCTTCAACTTGGCCCCCTCCAGTTAATTTGTGGAAACCAAAGAGAAGGTAAAGGGGTTTTCTTGTCCTCTGTAATTGGAAAAATATGTAGAGGATTTACTTCCTCCAGATTTAAAAAGACCTGGTTACTTTTGCATAGCAAAACAAGAGGTCTGAAGGACTCCCCAGCATGTGGCCCCTCTTGGAGACAACAGTTTTTCATGTTCCTGCTGGGCAGAGTTACCTGGGGCTCCCTAAGCTGCCAGCACCAAGGCAATTACCGGAGCAGAGAGGCAGTAGATAAAATGTCAGGATATAGAAAACACTAGTTTCTTACTGGCTTCTGTATTTACAATTGTTTTGCTCCAAATCCAAACACTGTGGTCTATTGCAAAGAGCCACTTAGGGATGTGGAAGCAGAGGAAGAGCTCAGGGTAAATTTGTGCTGCTTTTGAGTGAAGTTTCAATAGTGTATAAACACTGGCAATGCTCAGCCTCTTGCTGTGAATATCTTTTTTCCCTAGTCCTGGGGTGAATGGCAGTATGAGATACAGCCTTTAGAAAAACATTAATTAGTATTTCAATCCACAGCATCTAGCTTGAGCCAGCTGTTCTTTTAGATTCATCTACAGCAGCACATGCCCATTTCTGAGATTTTATAAATAAATTAGACTGTGCATGTACTTGTTTTCAGTTGCACATAGAGAGGACATACATTTTAGGTGAATTTTCCCTCCAGCAACTGAAAAGTTCAGTATTTGAACATCCTGCAATGGAAGCCCTCATCCATGGAATTGCAAGAAGCCCCTTGTGATGAGTGAGGGCAGGAGAGGTGAAGGAATCATCAAAATACATTCCCAAATTGTGATTCTGCCCTTGTAATGGCTGCTGGGAGCTGTACATGTCCTGCAGAGACTTATTTTGAGCATTATTGTCAGGCTCTTCCTGGCACATTCTCCTCTGTTTCATCAGTAACAGGTCAGAGTTACTCAGGGATTGTGCATTATTTACACATCAGTGCTGTGCAATTTCCATCATCCACCTACAGAAGCTATCCAAATTCAGCAGCACACTTACCTATTCATTATGCATAACTTCCCAAGTCTCAGATACACACTTCAGGCCATGCTTTCCCACATCATTTTTTTCCTATTTACTAATTTACAGGTCCTTTGCCCTACAAATATATGTAATTCATTCTGAATATTTTATGCAAAATGTAATACTAATGGGATTTGAGTCTTGCTGATAAGGACTCAGGCTCTCTAACTGATATTCAGACAAAACTTAGTCTCTACGTTTCAAAATAGATGTGATTCACAGTGCAAAGCTGCTTAAAGACACAGAAATAACAATGCTTAAAAGAGAGAAAAGAAAAAAAAAAATAAGTGTCACTCATGCAATTCCTCAGGATTTCTTCCTGAGCAGGAAGAACTACTTCTTTTTTAAAGATCTAAAAAAGGAAAAGTCCATCCTCAAGCTGGCAACTTGTTCATACTGCAATAGTCTTGTTTTTCAGTGTTCTTTGTGCTCACCATCACGGCAGCCAGCTTAAAGGCAGATGACAGCCCCCCTCCTCTGTTTTGGAGTAACAGGAACTCTGAAGTCATTAAAAAAACCAAAAAACAAACAAACAAAAAAAAAAAACCCAAAAAAACCCCAAACACAAACCCTACCAAACAGTTATTTCAATTTCCAGTTGCAAAGAAACAGATATTTTTGTTCAGCCTGGAGCCTTTTCTCAGTATTTTCTTGATGAACCCTGTTATACTTATGCCATAACACAAAAAAAAAAAAAAACAACCAAAACCTAGCTATTTGGTGTTTCATCTTGTATGGCCACTACTTTCTTACTACCTCAGTGTGGCTGACTGGAGAAATTTGAGTTTTATTTGCACTCATGTGATATTTCCACTCCATGCCATAGCCCATATCATGCTGTGCCCTCATCACCCCTCTATTCCCCCTGCTGGGTGAAAATTGCCTCCCTTGGGGCACTCTTTGATCAGGGGGATCTCCTCCATGCTCTCAAAATCAAACCAACCATTTCTATTTACACAATTGTGTTCTACATAATGGTATTTTTTCATACAATGGGACCATCATGGTATTTTTTCATACAGTAGAACAAGAACTCCAAGCCTCTGATGCCCATAGCCAAAGTATGGACACCTCTAAAAAAGAATGAAGCAGGGGCTGCCCTTGCCAGTGGGCATCATGAAGAAGATCCACAGGAAAAAGGGATGCCTGATATCCAAAAATTGCAAGCCAAATGCTCCACCTGTGCCTTTGTGAAGCATCTAAGACAGGCAGAGCTGGTGCTGCCCTCACTTGTGCAGGACTTCAGTCCCTGTTACAGAAGAAATCCAGGACTCTAATTCACACACTTCAGTTACACTGAAATCACCTGTACAGGAAATCTCCTGTACTGTAGCTTGAAAACAGACAAGTTGCCAGAAAATCATATATCCCAGATGAAAAGACTATCTTTTTCAGGACAGAATACTTGCATTAACATTAGGAATTGACTGGGCTTCTTGTCAAAATAATATACAAGAAGTTTAATTTGTTTTCTGAGTAACTTGCCTTAATGAATGCTTTTATTTTTTTTAATAGAGACATCAGAGGAAATAGTGATGCTGCTAGAAGTATTTTTCAGATATTCATCAAAAGAATTTCTGGTGACAATGGTGTTTTTTATTTCTGAGTTGGACGTCAAACAACTGCTGGACAGAGCAGTACATAAACCTGGAAAATTTCTCACTGGAGCCTTTTACAGATATCAAATTCCAGCTCAGTCTCTCAATTGTTGACAATCCGTGGGGATTATAGGAGCTGCTCCTGCTTGTGTTTGTGCAAGTGTTTTCCCTGACCACTGGAGCTATCAGGAATATTTTACTGAACCTGGGAAACAGCAGCAAGTGCAGCAGGATGGGTCCAGAGGAACCTCCCCTGGCAGAGCTCCAGCAGCTCCACTCAAACACTGCAGCAGCTTGTGCTGCACCGAGTCTGCCTTCAGAGCTCTGATTTCCAACATATGGTGGCCATAAAAGGGGACAAACAACTTGCATTAGTTGTGCAAGAGAGTAGTAAAACAGTAAAAAAACATTGGAAAATCAAAGACGGAGAACTGCTTAGTATCAATACCAGATGTTCTGGAAAAAAGTGGTCCTGACTGGAAATGAGAAATTGTTGACAACCCAGTCTGTACACTAATTCACTGTTGCCTTTATCTCCATCTCTTCACTGCTGCCAGTGAAACTGGGTGCTCTTTGGAAAAGCAGCTGCTCTTTGGTGTGCCAGGGCTCTGTCCTCGTCTCTGATGGCCTCACTCTTCCACGTGGGACCTTCTGTAAACCCACAGGTTAAACAGGACCCCGTTAGGTTAAATGAGATTATTCAGGTGTTAGAAGGGTCTTGTAGCAGGAAATAAACAAACGGAGAGGAGGGGCTGGATGTTAAAAGAAGGGTCACAGGTTAGGGAGGAGAATGCGTGTGGAGCCCCACAGCAAGCGTTGGCAGTCCCGTTCAAACTCACTCGTTTCCATCAGCTGCCAGCATTGAAACCTTGCCCAGCAAGGGAAGAGGACTGCTCTAGTAAAGTGGCTACAGTAAAGTCCTTGTGCGTCCCCGTTTCGGCCAGGGAAGGGTTAATTTTTTAGGGTGGCCGGTTCGGTGCCATCTCACATCACTGAAAGGTACAGGGGCAAGGGACGCGCTCACTCTTTCAGCGGAGGGGAAAATGGTGTGGTGGGGAGAGCTGGCTGATGCTGTGGTTTTTTTCTGTGTAAATACTCTCTTTGTCTTATACCTTTTATTATTCATATGGTTGCTGTTACTTTCTTTTTCTTATCCCACTGTCCTTGGCGGTAGATTGCTCTTATCTCGCCCTGTAATCTCCGCCTCGGTGACGGGGCAAGGGAGGCACCGTCTGCCCCGGGAGACCAGAGGAGTCCTTCTCAGGGAGGTGACAAACCCGGGGACACTGAGCATCCCAGACACGGCACCGTGTCTGCAGGAGCGGCACCGGCTTCAGGAGGAAAGCTTTGAATCTTTACGACAAGGCTTAGCCACAAAGCTCCTTTGGGTATTGCTTAAGTAGGTGCAGGTATGAGCACAAGAGAAAAAAGGAGAACTCAGAGGGGCCAGCTGCAAAAGCACACAGAGCAGGACCCGAAAAGAAAGTCCTTAAAGGCAGGACTGGGGCACTGGCTGTAAGGCTGATGAGATGTTAGGAAGGACACCATCCTGTCTGGTCTTTTTCAGGCTCTGCTGAACGATGCCAGTCTTTGCCAGCATCCCATTAAAGATGTTCAGTTCCCTCCTGCAGTTAAAACAGCCTGGAACACCTTTCTGACCTTTCACTGTCTTGGTTCAGTAGTGCAGCAATCCAGAGTGAAACCTATGAAGATGTAAAGAAATCCCTCAAGTTACAATTTAAATCTGCACAACAGTCGGCAGGGCTTTAGGGCTTGTCACCATGAACAAGAAAACAAAGATGAGCATTATATTTCTTTCTGACTCTTGTAAGAAAGCCTCCCACTAAAGCTCTCTGAAATTAAGGAAATGTTTAGTGTTTGCACTGAGGAATATGTGAAAACCAGCATTTTTTTCAGACAGTGTTAGTACATCTTTGATCAGTTCTATAAGCTAGAGATGTATTATGTTTGGATTTTGAGTCAGAAGCATTTGATTTGCATTTTGTGATTTTCTTGAAAACAAATGAATTTGAAATACAACTTACTCGGTTTATGGAAGAGAGTTGGTCCATTAAAACACCTGGACAGACAAAAACTGCCTTCTTTTTTAGCACAAGAGAATTGCTGTGCTGTTATATTTTCATGCTCCCATTCAACTTCTGCAGGTGAATGTTGCTAGAAGCAAATGGTACTCACCCAAGCCAAGTTTTCCGATCATCAGATACTGTCCTTAAGTGTTCCCTGAAACTATAGCACAGTGGTTGGCCTCTACTCAGTACAGTTGTAGTCACCAGATAAGAAATGCTCCTGCTAGAGAGGGAAATGCCTTCAGTGCTCACCCCAAGCATGTGACCAGTGCTGAATTTCATTAATGCTAAAGAACCATGTCTAGGATGGCACAGACATACACATTGATGTGTTTTGGGGAATGTTGCTCAAATGAAATGAAAATAAAGTAAAATATGCTTTTTCAGTAGTTACCCAACCTGAATTTTACTGTTTCCTTTCTACCACAGCCAATGACACCTGCCAGATGAACAGAGGAGCTGCAGTGGAGCACAGCTGCCAGTCAGAATTTAATTGGTAGCTATGAATAATGAGTACTTTCCCTCACCATAGTGGCACAATCATTTTAATATTGCCATACTAAATTTGGTCTAATTGTACATGAGACCTGGAGCAGACCTGCTCACTTCTAGTTGTACCATTCAAAGAGACAGAGAAACCATAAGGTCAGGACAGATGAAGCTTATTCTTTAAACTTAGATTTCTGAATTCTCAGATATGCATTAAAGAAGGAAAGAGAAAAATGTTCTCTATGTTATCAGATTATTACTAGCTCTAGAGAATTGCATGTGACTGTTAACAACTTGTGACAACAGTTCAGTCAAAGTAAATTGTTCTGCCAGCCACATGTCAGCTAACCCTGCTCCCAGTCGGGTCTGCTCTGATTGCTGCCTGGAAAGAAAGCTGTACACAGCCCAGGCAACTCTGTAACCTGCTCATTACAGACTTGGGAGTTGGGAGTTTTTCAGTTCTTACCATGATTGCTCTCAATAAGCCCATATAATTATATGATAATATGATGCAAAATTTCTTCTGTGGGTTCTCTGCACTAAAGAGGCATTTCACCCTGGGAGAAAATGTTTAGTTAAGGTGGCAAGGGTTGTTTTTGCACTGCAGTCTCTCAACACTTGTGCTTGCTGTATTTCCTAAGGCTGGAACTCCTGGGGTCATCTGATTGTACAGCAATCTGCAATTTATGTATTTATTTTAGAGAAAAAGTCTCCACTTCTTATGGTTACAGACAAAAGCCTCCAAGTAATTACCACTAATAAAAAAGATATCCTGGAGGTCCAAGAAAACAAAATGGCATTCAAAGCTTTTTGTTTGCCAAATCTCAAAGTGTGCATCAATCATGGTGCTTCAGACAGGGGTGAACCTGCCCTGAAGTTTATCCCCAGAGAATGGGTGATCCTGAAACCTGGTCTGAAATTGCCCTGCACATTCCCTTGGTGAAGCCTAACACAGTGAGTAAATCTAAAGGGAATCAAAGAGTTTCTTTGCCTCAGGCAAATGCTGTTCTTTAGGATGGGCCAGCACTGTAAGCCCTTCTGGCCTTGTTCCTTACTCTGAGACAGATTTTGGGTCAGTGAGCTAGATTCCCTGTTCCTCATTTCATGGATTTCTTAAGCAGAAATAGTCTCCCATGTCCCACTGTGGGAGAAAGTGCTGCTGTGAGGCTTAATTGAGATTTGTCGGGTTTGAGATTATTGACTGAAATGTGAAAGCATGATATTACAATTGCTCAGGGATTTATTGCACATTTCAGAAAGCAGAAAGGACTGTGGCTTAGGTGAAAGCTATTGTAGAATTTGAGGTGTAGGTTTTCATAAGTGAATCACTTTCAAGCAGACACAAACTTTTAAGCAGTGCCAGTTGTTTGCTAGAGGAGTATCGCAGGATGATCTGTAGTGTATTTCCTAACTAATTACTTCAGATTAAAGTGATATTTAAATGTTACTGCATTGAAGGGAAAACTATAGTGGTGCTGTCAACTTACTTACAACCTAGAAATTACTAATTGAATTCGTTTTAATTAGAAAAAGTCTGCTACAATTGAGGACCTGCCCCACATAATTTGGAAGATTTTTGTAAATTGCAATGTCCTAGAAATTGCTAGCAATTTCTGATAGCAATAGTGTGGGATGGGTTTTGTGGTTTTTTTTGTTTGTTTTGGCTTTTCCTGTTTATGGGGTTTTGTTTGCTTTTTTGTTATCATTGTCTTTTTTTTGTTTGCTTTCGTGGAATTTGTTTCTTGGGGTTTTTTTAGGTTGTTTTTTTAACAAGTATTTGTCTTTAGGTTTTTTCATTAGGCTTTATTTTATTTTATTTTATTTTTTTCCGTTTTCTTTTATTCACAAGATTGGGGTCTTTACACTAAATTAGCACTGTATAAAAATCCATTAATTGCACAGAAAAGCTGTCAGGGTGAAGTATGTCTCTGATGCTTTGTGGTCTGCTGGTATTTCACTGAAAATTCAGGCTCAAAGACTTAACTTCATGCCTGAAGTATTTTATTTCAGTTCTCATCCAAAAATATAACATCCAAATCTTTGACACCTCGCTGGAAGTGTAAATGTAAAGATTATTGAAGTGCAAAGGAAATTGGGCAAAGCTTGCAGCTTTCCTCTCCCCTTCACAGCACTACATCAAGGATTTCATGTCAAGATAGTGGCATTGTAAATGGAGCTGATATTGCATCTCAGCTGCCTGCTTCAGGTCTTGGAACAAAGTGATGTTTGATTATCTGTAATCAAGGTGTCAGGGTCCCAAAGCCAAACCACTAATCCATATTTATGGCTATTACACCTTAATAATAAGAAGTGCCAATCTCAACAGAATATGCAAGAGATCAGTTTCATGAAACTATTCAGGTGCTTAAATAAAATTAATTACCATCTAAATCTCTTTAAAGTCCAGCCCAGACTTGGTGCAGTTTGGCCATGCTGCTACACAAGAAATGTCCAAACTTTATGCTGACAGAGACAACTTGATGATAAACTTGCTTTATCAACTATAAGGTACTTCAGTAGGAGCATAACATAGAAGGGTAGAATCACACTGTTGGTTTTGTTCCAACAGAAGGTTTTTGTGCAGCCTTGGCAGGAGGATGGCCTCCAGTTTTGGGACCATGAATGCAGACAAATTGAGGAAAGTCTAGAAGAAATTTAAGCTACTTTAGTCTAGGAAAAGAGGTGATCAAGAAGAGTTATTATAACAGTTCTCCAATAAAAATGTAATTTGGAAGAAAGTGATTTGTTGCTCACTCTGCCTCCTAGGGTAAGGAGAAAGGAAATTAATGTATCACAGGCTTCCTCTGCTTCTGCTCCTAGCAGGTAGCACCACGATAAAGATGGTTTGTTATGGTGCTCCAGTATCCGGCCAGCAAGTAAGAATTCATTCTTTGTTGTAGAAAAGAACAAATGGCTCGCCAAAAAAACAAATTACAGTCATCACTGCAATGAAGAAGCAGCAGGGGCTGGTGAAAGGTTCAGATGGGTGTGATGGAAGGGCTCCTGCCCAGGAGACGTGTTCTCTGCACCCAAGCAGCACAAAGACAGCCAAGTGACACAGGAAGGGATCCTGGCCAATCAACTAAGGTACTTGGAGAGAGCAGGGGAGAAAACAGAAGGGATGCTGCTCTAGACTTGGGAATCCTGAGCCTTCTGCTCTAGGGTCAGGTGAAGCCAAAAGCTTCCTGGAGGGAAGCACACAGGTGATGTTCCCAAAGTGGCTTTGTCACCCTCAGCCATGGGATGGCATTGCATGAGCTGTTGAGGAAGATGAGAACCCTCTTGACAAGGGAAGCTTTGTCTGTCAGCTTTCCAGGATGGGGAGGCTTTCAGTCAGATTTGGGAGGAAAAGAATAACAGGAGCCCATTGGTAAGCAGTAACTGTTCAATCCCAGCTAAAGCCTAAGGACCAGAAAAAATCAGGTAGTTACTGTAAATCCAAGGCAGGGACAGGTAGGAATGTGCCTCCACTGAACACTTCAGATGCTTGTGGATACTGCCAGAGCTGCACACCACTCCATCTCCCTGAGACAGCAAAGCACCAGGACAGAGGGAGGGCCACAGCCCTTACCCTGTGTTTGAGGGTCATGGTAGCTGACTTTGACTTTGCTTTCTTGTTTCTCATCACTGGGCATTAGGACATCACAAAACGCTTCAGAGCGTTTTGTACCTTCTCTACTCCTGCTGAAGGGCCTTTGGTAAACATCAGTTCTGGTGACAGCTTAGCACTTTTCTCCTTTTACCCCTGGAGGTAATCAAAGGCACATTAGTAGGGCTTTGTACACCATGAGAGCTTCTTACCTTATTCTTATCACCCTTCTTTGTAGAAACACCACACTAAGACAAAACACAGCAGTACAAACCCACCATTCTCACTACCAAATATACCACCAGCAATCTCATGGGAATTTATGGGGATCTTACACATCAGTATGGAGGGATGTGAGATTTTTCACTCAGCTTAGGTCTTATCCTTGGCACCAAAACAGAAAACTCGGAAAAGCGGCTAAAAAAGTTGGTAGCAGACTTCTTGTGATTTAAAAGAGCAATCTTTGGAAAAGGGAAAAAGGAAATGATAGATCAAACCAACTGCAGTCTTCCACAGTTTTTCTGGGCACATAATCAGATTTGGGTTTTGTTCTTTTCAGCATTTGAAGAGTAATGTGATGATGAATGAAAGCCAGCATAAATTTGTCAGATCATTTCAAACCAGTGCATTTCCCTTCAACAACGCAGCACACCATAAGCTGAGAAGCAGCAGATAATCACATATGTTGACTTTTATGAGGCTTTTGATACTCTTTCATGTGATCTTTCCAAACTAAGGAAACATAGTAGAGATTAAAATTGCTTGGAGCAGCTGATAAAACTCCTTGGGAAATCCTGCTTGGGGAATATTTATCACCATTTCATCCTCACACAGCAGTAAGGTTGTGCAGGGATCTCTTCATGCTCCATTGCCACTCAGTGTTTTTAATCAGTAATAATGGGCAGGTGCCAGAGAAAGGTGAAGTGGAGGCTGTGGATACACTACCTGACAGGAGTTCAAAACAAACTTGACTAACCACAGAAACAGATGGTAAAAAAATTGAACTGAAGCAGCTCTAATACAGGATTTTACATTTTGGCAGCAGTATATACAGCACGAGTGCAGTCTTGGGAATAATCAGGCAGTTCCATTGGAAGCATCTAGTTCCTGCAGCACATTCAGACTCTCCTGGGTCAGAAGTGGCATCCTGTTTTTAAGAGGGAATTTCCATACCAGGATATGGCAGCTAAAAGCTGGCTGATGTAATCCTCAGGCTCAGCTCAGCTGGGATGGAAGGTATCAGCTGGAGTTCTGTGCTCAGAATGAGCATGGGACACACTCTCCACACAAACAGAAGCTGAACTCATTGTGGGGGTTCAGCAGGAGCCTGAAGGGAAACACAAAGCAGTCTCAGCTGCCAAGGATGTAAGAAGAAAAGAGAGGGAGAGGCAAAATCTATTCTCCATGCCACAGATGGACAAAAAGTAGGGAGGGTTAAATTTCAGTGAGGAAGACTTAAAGCAGATAGTGGGAAGGTAATAACAGCATTTGCAGTGTACATATTTACTGTTCAAGAAGACTGCCATTTGAGATTGAGAAAGATGTTAATATCAGAATTGGACACTGCATTGGACAGGACCTGAGCTAGAATCAGTAGCACTATCCAGCCTCTGATACTGTGAAACAGGCTTGATTAACAAGATTTAAAAAAAAAAATAGGTAAAACGAGTGAGTGCAGCAGTGAGCCCTGGAACAAAGCAAACAGACACAGCTGAACACGGCAGAGGACAAACCTCAGCTCTGGCACCAAGCTGCAGGGCTGGAGCGTGTCACAGCACCAACACACAGCAACAAGGGGGGAACAGCAGCAGAACAGAACCAGAAAGATCAAAATTTTGGCACTGGCTTTCCAGAGCACTCCAGCTGCTCTGGCCTAGCGCACTGGACTGTCTTCCCTGATTCTTTACAAGCTGTGACTGGCCCAGGCTTTGAAAGGCCCAGCAGTGGAAGGGCTGGAGCTGATGTTGGATGACTTCAATGCCTCCTTTGCCTTCTACAAGGCAGGTAAATAAATTCCACAAAATTACTCTGATGCATTAGCAGAGCACCTATGCAGAGAATCACTACTGGGGCTTTGGTCCTTGCTTTTGAGAAATGAGGGTCTAACACAAAAACTGGCTGGAGAATTTATTTGTTCCCACATGGAAGCCAAATAGCTCGTGGTCAGTCAGTGAATGGCTGAACAGGCAGCACAAAGCATCACCTCAGATGCAGCAGAATTCACTTTACTCCAGTGTTAAAGTAATTTGAAGTGACTAAAGACACAGATTTTTTTATCAGCCCAACAGGTGAATCCTCTGCTATCGCATTAGGGATTATCTCCCATCAGTGGTTAGTGCTGAGCTTCAACACAAGGTTCATTTTCATTGCAGTTACACCTCAAAAGACTCCAAAGGGCAGAAAACATCAGCCTGAAAACAGTGTCCCACAGCTCCCAGGTTAGATACATGTGACACATCAGGAATTGTTCCCGGAAGGAACTCACCTATCACAGCTCTGCTGCCTTGGCTACAGAAAGGTGGCTGGTGGCTGCATTGCTGCCTTTAACAGCAGTGCCAAGCTCAAATCAAACCTGCAGGAAAATTTTGGTCTGACATTCAGAGCTGTACCAGGATTGTACTTGGTAGCATCAACTCACACACTGTCCTGTGTTGATTTAGTGTATCAGTCCCAAGAATATGCTGTCCAGTGCTGGGTTTTAAGTTTCCTTTCACACTTCTCAGTATATCAAATGTATCACTTCCTAAGAATCTGCAGTTCCACTTATTTTAAACTGTCAGTATCAAACAAGTGATTCCTGAGCTACCTTGATAATGTATTTTCTGGGACAGCAGACTGGGAGCCTACAAGATGGAGAAACTTTTACAAGGGCATGTAGTGACAGGACAAGGGGGAATGGCTTCAAACTGGGAGTAGGTTTAGATTAGACATTAGGAAGAAATGATTTACTGTGAGACTGGTGGGACATTGGCACAGGTTGCCCAGAGAAGCTGTGGCTGCCCCATCCCCAGAAGTGTTCAAGGCCAGGCTGGACGGGGCTCTGAGCAACCTGGTCTAGAGAAAGGTGACCCTGTCCATGGCAGTGGGGTTGGAATTAGATGATATTTAAGGTCTCTTCCAACCCAAACCATTCAGTGACTCTGTGATCTAAGCACCTGTCAGGACTGGGCATCACAGGAACATACTGAAAACTGTCAATAAAGTTCTTATTGCTCTTGTCCAACAAACTGAGCATGGATGGGAAGAACAACCAACATAAAACCTGAGACTTCTTAAACACCAAAAACTGCTCTATTAAAAATATACTTGCCTTGTAGCACAGCCCTCATACCACCACTCCAAGATTAGTAATTTCTGCTATAAAAATGTTGAAGCAGCAAACACAACACATAATGCATGCAACGTGTTTGCCTATAGAATACAGGATTTATCTAGCAAAGCTTGTCATAGAACTGCTCAGGTTAGCCTAAAAAAACTAGAACCCAAGGCAGTGCTGCTGAACCAAATCTTCCTACCCACAAAAATTGACTCCTCTCTCTCCCTCTCCCCGCAATGCTCAATATTTCCTTGCAGTTCATCTGTCAGACAGAACTGTCTGCAGCTGGGAATGAACCTCAGCTCTGCTTGATAGCATCACTCTCCTAGGCAGTGGTGATGAATGGAAGCAATGACAGCCTACACAGCCTAAAGCTGCAGCTGTGAGGCACAGGTGGGCAGCAGTTACAACATGGGCATATTTTAAAAGCTGAGTTTATTTCATCACAAATATGAGAAGTGTTTTGATCAAAATTGAGAAATCTCTTAAAACCTATTGCAATTTTGGATTTTTTTTGTTACTACAACTATAAGCTTACGAATAAATGTTCTTTAGTGTTATATATTTATGATCTTTTACAACTCTGCTGGCAGTGTTTTACTAGATCAGGGTATACTGAAATCCTAAAAAAAGCCTAACTGGACTCAGGCTTGGTAGGTATGGTTGATGAAAGTTACTATGAAAAAGACTTACAGAAATGATACATCATTTTCTGACAGCCTTCACAGTCTAAACATTTTATATAATTATATACAAGTTCTTTGAGATAAAGGTGGTCCCAACTGCAGCTTGCCCTGACAGCTGCTCAGTATTTACACAAAGCTATTTGCTTCCCTGCAGTCAGCAAAATTAAGCCAGTCCAAATTTCTAAGAAAGAGCACTCATTCTGAAGAAGTTTTAAAAGCAAATTTTGTTTAACATTTGTGGAGAGCATTCTGAAGCTATGACTCCCCAAGACTGAGTTGAACAACACCTAGTTTACTCACAATGAAAAGAGCCCAGTTTATAAGACAAAATGTTTCAGGAGCTTCACAGAGTCTGATTACATTTGTGCTATAATTAAGTTGCATCCATCCTTGCTCACCACCACCAAGATTCACATCTCCAGCCCAACAGCTGAGCTGGCACAGCAGCCACAACTGGGCAAACAATGGCTTTAACAACAGCGACCTCATCAATTATGCTGAGTCACGGAAACAGACTTTGGAACAAATTAGTAGACTACACAAAATTTTGCACCACAAAATATTAAGACAAAGTCAAAAAGTTTTCACAAACTCACTTTAAATTAAGAGGAGAGTAAATTAACAGTATGGTTATGATTGTAAAACTACTATGCTTGAGGGGAAATTCTGCTTGGCTGATGAAGATCTGAAAGGCTTGAAAAGATTAATTAAATAATCCTGTCAAAACCAGTTGTTTCTTAATGCTCCCATAATGAATAATACTAATTATGAATATACACTGTACTCAATGTGTGCTTTTGGAATTAATTTGGCAACTGTGACTTTAGCTGAAATGTTTCCTAGATTTTATTTTTGGAGGGATTTATCAATTGAAGAACTTCATTTATCCACTACTTAGCTTGTGATACTCTTATCTGTATCACTGTTAAGACAGGAGGTTTTCAAGAAAACCTCAATCATTTCTGTTGATGAGAAATTTGGTGTTGCTGTTTTTTCTTGTTTAGTGGTTTGTTCCCCCTCAGCCACCTCTACAGTTCTGAGAGGACCACCCAGGGTCAGAGAAGCAGCTGTGATTTTTCATCAAAGATACTCTGCTAGAGATCCAAGGAATCCCTATAAATCATGAACACAAAGATGAGAATAGTCAGAGCTTGCAGCAAAGGGAGGGAATGCCCAGCTGGGCCCCTACCAGACCTGGGGAGCTCAAGGGAAGCCCTGAGTTTGCTGTGCCCTCTGCACAGTGCCTCGAGTCCACCTTGGTGCCATGGTGATGCCAGGGCAATGAAGTCTCTCACCTGCACAGCAGGCAGGGCTGTACCAGCCATACCCAAAGCCCAGCTGGGCTGCTTTAGAAGTGTCAGACAAAGCCCCAGGAGGATTCAAGCCAGGCCTCATGCCCCAGTGCTCAGCAAAGGCTTTGCCTGTGCTGCTCCTGCATTCACCCTTGGCTTTGCTGGGGAGGTGTAAATACAATTGTAGTAACTGACCACAGAAATTACAACTCCCCTGAGACACAGTATTTTTTCATTCACGTGATGTGTGCCCTTAAAAACCAAATTAATAATAGGTTGGCATCAATTTCTTCTGGTAACAGCCAACTGCTACAGGAATAGATCTGAAGCCATTGATAACCCAGTTCTTACACTCATTCGTGTCCCACATTTGCAAGAATTCTACTTTATGGACATTGGAAATTAATACATTGAACACTTTGCAAGATCACCGACTCTGAAAACTAAGAAAGAAATGTTGACGCTGTACTTTTCCTTTTTTAAACAAATATTACAAAATTGAATTTTATTGGGTTTCACACAAGATGCACTTATAAAATCGATACAGAATGTCATTCAACAGAAAAAAAATTAAAGCAATTTCAAGCTTTCTTTAGCAACTGCTAAATAATTATAAAATAAGATACACCAAATTGACAGATAATCTTAATTTCAATGTGTGAACATCTCCAATTAGTATAAAATACATCAAAAATTAAAGATTTTCAAATCTTTCTTCCACAGCACAAGTCCTCTTCTTTTTACTTTCATCCCTAAACATAACCACAGATTTTGGCCATTACTCCCACTACTCTTATGGGAGAGGAGAGGCTGAAAGACTGCAGCAGGGAGTTCCCACCACAGCAGACATCCCTAAACTGCACAGCAGAGTTCTCTCATTATCAAGTCTGCTCAGACACACAACTCTGTCCAACTACCTCCATCTGCTATATTACTGTAGTCCTGCAAGTCTCAGGGATTAGCAGATACATTATACTTTCACATGTTCATACAGCAAAGAAACTTTGGCTTTCCCATTCTGTAAAATTATGAAATTAGCAAAGAGCAAATTGTCTTCGTTTGTTCAGTACTGAAGTACTTTTATGATACCTTCCCTTGGAAAGTAAAATTGGCGCTTACTTGAATGTCTGAAAGGCATTTTGGAAGCTAATGCTGTGTTTTAACAACATATGAACAATTTATCATTAACTAAGGGGTCTCTTCTGATAAAACTCTCCAGCCTATGTTTTTGAGCTCAAATTTAATCCACTCTTGGTCTGAGGATTCCAAAATTTCTTTTGTCAACCCTCCCAACTCTGCATCTCACACCAGAAATTAAGATGCATTGTAATGCTTAAATGCTCTTTATAGATCTAGTCCATCTACTTAAGTTTGACTATAACCAATTACATTGAATGGATAATTATGGTTTGATTGTCAGTGTGAGCTTTTATAGGCATGTTCTCAGGCAAGTTAATACACAGATGTCATTGTTCTAAGTTATATGCAAAATGCAGTGTAATGTTCTTTACTGCTGTGTTAATGCCACACCTACAGTTCCAACACAACACTTGCTTGCTGCAATTAACATTCCCGTTTCTTAACATTAGAAGTGCCCCTTTAATATTTTTTCCTACAGCAACAAAAAATCCTCAGCTTTTAAAAAAATTTTCTAAATAATTTGCCTTGCAGGACACACAACACATGAAATGAATATGCTTCATATTTGCCCAGTTATGCAGAACCTTCATTACTGTGATCTTTCCTTGGTGTTTAGTATTCAGATAAAATACTAAGCAGTAAGTCTTTCACTTAAAGGCAAAATTTTATTCTGATTACAAGATTTTCAAGATACATCTTGAAAATATTTTTGTTGACAAGAATAACTATCTTGACTTACTGTTTTATGTACCAATGCTTTATGTGTTTGTTGATATAAGCACAAGTTTTGAATTCTGCTTGCAGATGTTTAATAAAACACGGTAACTGGATAGGCAAGCTTCCGGTCAAGTCACCAAACATTTCCAGGAATATCCTTACACTGGAGGAACCTTCACGACAAATAGTGTTCTGGAAGCATGGTTCCAAAATGCAGAACAGGGTTATGCTTTTTTCCAGTCTGTGTTCCAGGAAAGTGATACTGCAGCTCTGCCACCAGGCTAGAGACTCACGATCCACCACATTTTCCAAGAGGCAAGTTAAAGATCTCTTACTTGACCTGACCAGATACCAAGCCAAGTTACTTGTAGAAAGAAATTAATAATTTTTTTGCCATTAATAATTTAAGTTTTTAAATAAATATTTATGTGCCTTTTGGCAACTGTCCATTCCGGTAGCATCTGCTGTCCCAACAGCTCAGTATCCTTAGCACATAGATTTAAAAAAAAATAAATTCTTAGTCAATTCTGTTTCCACAAATAGTAAACCTGTCTATCTCCAACAAGTCTTTCTTTGCAGACCTGTGTTTTAATTCTGAGCTGTCTTGGCTTATATCTTTTTCTTCTCCATCAGGAGTTGTCAAAAATTGATCAGAATTGCTTGTTACAAGTAAAGATGGCATATTCTCCTTCTGATGCACTGGTTGATTGGTAACTGATGTAGAACCGTTTTCATCTGTGGAAATTCCTGTTGGAACAGAAGACAATTACAAAGAAAATAATGAATTTAACACAGACATATTGATACAATGTGCAACTTCCAGATTTGTCCAAAGCTATCCTGAAAAAGTGTGCTGCAGCAAGTCAGCAGAACAACAGAAAAATGCTTTCTGGAAGCCACTACCTCTTCTTAGCTTTCTGGTAAGAGATTTCCTTTTCTAATTTAGTAAACATATAGAAAATAAATAGACAGAAAAAAAATTCTACAGAAGTTTAAATAATCAGCAAGAGCATAAGCAGCAGAAGTTAGGACATACATGCTTATTTTTGTTGGCTTAAGCAAAAAGATTTCTGACAGTCCTTGTGTGAATCACACAAATGTTTGCTACTAAAATGAACAAAAGGAATCTCTGTGGCAGGAACTAGATGTGCCTAATCCTCTTGATAAGTACAATAAACCTGCCTTCTCCAGGGATAGCTAATAAATGACTCATGCACTGCTATGCACTGGCTTCTAAAGCAGTGCTATTAAAGATGTCTATTTTTATTCCTGTCTCTTACTTCAGTGGAACTGAACACTGGCTTCATTAACCTAGGATATTGGTAAGTTATATCCATGTATTTTTTCCATATTTTGTTAAAATGCTTAAAGAATAAAAATGCACAAGCAAATCACAAGGAGAGAAGAAAAAAGATAAGGAAAAAATTATCTCCTCCTCAGTAAAGACTGAGCTATTGTTTCTAAAGGAATCTGAAAAAATCTGACTGATGTGGAGAGTACGGCAGACCAGCCCAAGGAAATGTTACCTGTCAGAATGGCAGCACTATCCAAATTACTACAAAACTTATTTCTGCAGAGCATCTGTCCACAGTATGTCATCTACTACCTGGAGGTACACGGGTTACCCTCTACAATCTTATGCAAATTAAAGGTACTAAACTTGCATTGAAAAAGGAGACAAGTAATTTTAATTCTAATTCTAGAACTTGGTTACAAACGTAAATATTTTCTAACTCAGCAGCTTCCAGATGTAGCTGGTCAGCCTATATATGATTACCAGTAACTAGAGCTTTCATCCTTCAAGAGCAAGTTTAGAATTTTATTCTTCAAAATTTCAACTGTTTTGGTGGACAAGGTGGAAATTCTTTAGGAAATTAACTGACTTAAACCATAAGCTGGCAGAAAGGAGACCAGATTAATTAATTCCTTTACCCCCATCCTAAGAAGAGATGGATTGAGAGACTGTATTGTAAAAACCTGGTAAGTGGGGCACAGAGACTAACTAATACTGCAGAGTCCATCCAGCAGTAATAAGGCAAAAGCTGGGGAAAGTAAAATCATTCTTTCATGTAATCAAGAATTTTAGTAAATAAAGAGGTGTTAAAAAACATAAAATCCCCAAAAAACTGTAAAATTGAGGTTTTCCCATCACCAGTGGAAGCTAGGAATGCTCTGAATAAATCCATAAAAGCTTTTTGGTTGCTACTTTTTGCTCAAAAGCTTTCTGCTGGAGAAAATAAGCATCCCTCCTACTACAGCTCAAAAGAGCCTTCAGGATTTATATACTGTAAGTTAAAAGCTGAATGTAAGTATTACAAATGCAGTAATAGAATGTTTAATTAAAACATTATCATCATTCTAGTACTCTAATGAAATACAAAATTGAATGCAAATATGAATTCAGAACAATTCACATCACATTCTTTCATCATGAAAGTAAAGCAGTTGTATGAACTTAAAGGTAAACATCTGCACCAAGTTTGTGCCTGATGTGATTTGACACATATGAGATACAGAGGTTTAAGCCAAACACTGACAGATTCTTAACTCTGCCCTTGCTGGCCAGACACTCTGACGACTAACGAGCACCTTGCATTTCAAGCTGTTCAAGTTGTTGGCAAGCCATGGAGTGAACACAATAAAAGCCCCACTGTTAAGTTCTCTAAGGCTCTCATTGAGCTTTTCCCACAGGAAGATGCAATCCAATTCAGTTGACAGGAACAATGAAGGTTTCTGTTTCCTCCTATAATGTGTCACACAAACACAATACTGCCATATTCCCATTATAAATTAACTGCTGATGCTGAGGACCTGTAAGAGGAAACTGTGCTGCACAGACTGGAAATGGGGTAGAGACCCACTGAAATTCCTATCTGGATTTCATAAAGCTTTTCATTATGTGTTCATGACAACTACAATTAACTATACCTATGCATAAACCTACCATGTTTTACTTTGATTTCCATGAGAAATACAGATTGCTTCCCTACTAAACTTAAGCACTGTCACAGATGATGTGTAAATATTCACTTATTTGCACAGTGACATAGCAAAGGGGGTTGGACTAGATGGTCTTTAAAGGTTCCTTCCAACCCAAAACAAACTATTCTATGGTTATGATTTTAAAACAAAAGCATGTTTCTATTCCACTGTTTCTATCACATCCACATATCACAGTGACATCTTATCAGAGATATGAGAATTTATTACCTAAAGAAGATGTACGAACTAAACCAAATAAATTCTACTATATTTGCAGACTTCTATTCACAGCTGTGCTATGGCATAATTAAGGTCCAGCAACAGGGTTTGTGCAGCAAACATTGTCATGCATCTGGTTTAATATCAAATTTAGTCTGAAAGATTTTCACATAAAACAAATCAAGGCAGCTGGCCTTACCTTGGGTAGATTTAAATGTGCCTTGCTGTTTGCCAGCTGGCTTCCCTGGGGTGGCAGTCAGGACAGGATTAAATAATTTCTCCTCCATTTTTGCTTCCTTTACATATTGACATGATTTCCCCAGCAGTACAATGCTGTTAAGGACCTTGAGAGATATTAACCTGGAAAAAAAATTGTTTACATATTTGCATTAGTGCATTAAAATAATTGCATATTATTCATACTGCAATTATTCATATGAAAATAATTGCATATGGTAAGTGCTGTCTTAGAAGGATTAGCTAACAAATTAAATCCTTTCAATATCAAGATCAAAAGGTTTCCTAACAATTTGTTTCAGATTCAACGCTTAATTTTCTTTTTCCTCCAGAAAGCATCTAGAAAAAAACACCAAGCTTTATCATTTAACTAAAGGACTACAAGGACAATTAAGCAGCTATTTAAGGCATTAAATATTTAAACACAGAATTAAAAAGTGCCCTCAACACTGCAAGTCCAAAATAAATGTACCCAAATTGAGTGTGCCTAACCAAGGATCTCTAGTAGGCTTGGAACCACAGCACAGCAAATACAGAACAATGGAATCATTAAAGTTGGAAAAGATTTCCAAGATCATTGAGTCCAGCCATTAACCCAGCACTGCCAAGTCCTATGTCTAGCTTTTACAAACTACAGGCCAATCAAAATAAAATAACAATCACAGAAGACAGTCCATAAAACTCAACAAATCCAAAGAGGCAGCACTGCATTTCCATCATAGCACAGTCCAGATGATGGCAGATTCTTTTTCTACTATGACTAAAATGCAGCACAAACATCACTGAATCCCTTTCCTATCTGTCTCCTTGTTTGAAGAAAAGGAAGGCCTCATCTACCATCAACTGCTTTTTTACCATTCAACTGAATTTTGCAAAATCTAATTTTCATTACTAGCAACACGACTCATAGTACAATGTCCACTCCAGGGAGTGAAGGCTCATTGCAGAACAACAAGGAGAGAGTGATCTGTTCTCTGCAGAATGAATGAAATATTCTCTATGCAAATCAAACTATGTACAAAAGCGAACCAAATGCAGACTCTACATTCATCCTTCACTCTCTGAAGTCTGTCTATCATCTACATCATTGAAAGACTTAAGAAGAAAACTTGAAATGAACATTCACATACCCATGAGCAGGTCTAATTGCTTAATCATAAAGTGACCCAGGCACACTCCAGAAGCAGCTCCCCTATCTCTCTGTGTAAGTGTGATCAGAACTTGTCAAACAGAAAAACAAACTACTCTACACTTTTAAGGGAAAAAGTAAGTTTATTCTATTTCAATAGAGAAATGGAAGAATGAGCAGAGCACACCACTTTCAGTACTCAGAAGAAAGTGACATTTTAGTATCCAAGCAACCACAAAGAAGATATCATTTTGTATCAGCTGAAAGCTGTGCTTCTCTTCAATTTTATTATATTATTGGGACAGATTTTATTTCAGACAGTTGAGAAGGTTTCCTTCATTTTTAATGTTTTAGAGGTGTTTTTCTTATGCTTCTTATGTAGCATGTTTTTTGTTCTGAGAGAATAGGTTTCCACAGCATAGTTTGACTCTGATTTAATGAGATCAGAAGTTGAAAAGGCCATAAATCACCACTTCCCTGTATCAGTTCCAGCTTCTCATGGACAATTATGCAAGCATTTCTAGCAATTCTCCTTTATTCTTTTCTGCCAGCCTATCTCAGGCTCAAATTTCTAACAATGTGAGTTTGCAGTTTTTCAAAATTCTAGGAAAAGGAAACTCATGGGTTTTTTGGCAAGACTCTTTAACTACAATTAAAGATTAACTAGAGTAGTTAATAAACAATACAAAATTAATCCATCCATAGTATGGGCTCAATTCTTTGCCCAGCTAACTGCTTCAGATTTTATCATGCAATTTCTCACATATCTATGCTATTATGTTTGTATTCTATATATATTCTAACATCTGATGAAAAGCTGAAATTTATGTTCAGAACAAAAATTACTTGAAAGATGCAGGAGGTGAGCAAGCTTCAAGTCTGAGATCACAACAAGAGTAAAAATTTGTTGTCACTTTTCAATAAGGACAAAATAGACCAAAATGTGTTTAGTTTTGTGACCTATGTCTTTAAATAGCAGCATTTAACACTTAATGTTAATCACATTACTTCTTTCTGCCCTCCATTCCCCAAGCCACAGAGAGTGAAAAATCCTAGGTTACAGCAGTGGAATGGTAGAGGAAGGAAAATATTACACGTATTGAGAAAAAGGAAAAACCTTTTGCAGGATGACCTGCAAAAACCTGAGCAGGATGAAAGTGCTGACCTTGGTGTACCACAGCTTGAATGTGATGATCAGGGCATAGTGCTTTGAATTATACAAAGTTAGCTTTAGGGAGAACACGGGCACAGCATGTAGTACGCTGGGGAAAAAGTCAAAATACGGTACAGAGGAATGTGGCTAAAATGTTACTATTTGGCCTATATGCAGTATCTCAAAAGTCTTAGTTACCTGACACTAAACAGATGTGTCCCTACACTGATCTAGACAAAACACATCTGATCGAGCTCCATTTTTTGCAGATTAGTGTCAGATTAGAGACAAGAGTCTACCTATTAATAAAGAATGTGTAGTAATCCTGCTCTTTTCACAAGCTATTGCAGAACAGTAGTCTCCTCCCTTCCAGCATGGTCTCCTCTCTTCCTGCTGAACCACTGCCTCAGCCTCAGAAATCTTAATGCTTCTCAAGCCTTGCTGCCTTCACTTAAAACAACTTGGTAGGACACTGGAAGAAGCACTCCCACAAAACTGCAGGCAGGTTCTTCTTCTGTCAACAGCCTGAAACACTTTATTGCTTATGATCAATTTTGAGAGACAACAAACAATGACAGTGCAGTATACAGCTTCCCTAGGAAGTACAGACAGTACACAGATTGTACACAGCAAGTGTCTCAAGACAGGTAGACTAAACTGGATGTAAAGTACACTTATGCAGTCCAGAAGTACCTATCAACTGGTGAGAAGTTAAAGGTAAGGTAAGCATAAACTGACTTGGCAGTGAAGGGATGCTGAAGGGATAATTACACATCCTTGATAGGGAAAATGAATTGCCATTGAACATTGCATTTCTTAACTAAGATTACTTAATGACCCACCCTTCCCAGGAAATGTGAGCCTTGCATTTATTCTTTTCTTTTAACAGAAAGGAAAGAATAAATACATTTCCTAAACCAAAGTGAACCTTGTATTTAACCATCTGAGAGAAAAATTCATTATCTGCTCAGAGCACTTGAACTGCTTATTTTTGTTCGCTTATTGAATTTTTTTGTCTTTTTACAGAAAACTTCATTCCTTGGAATTCAATTTCCCTTCTTACACAGAAATATGATGCTTGTCTCTCAGATTCTCTCAGTCTTTTTGCAATGAGTTATTTCCATTACTGAAGTTACTTATTGAGGGCTATAATCTCCCAATGTAGTCACAGTACTCAGGGACAAATCTGCACTGTCAATTTCAGATTATGAGCATAAGGGTTTTATATTTATGTTCTACTGAATATAAATCCTGTTTATCCTTACATCCAAACATATCAACAGAAACTTCTTGCACATATGTAATCAAATAACGGTGAATACTTTTCAATTGTGAGGATTTACTTACCCACAGTAGAACAGCACAACACAAACATAAGCTAAGACTCCTTGTACTTTTATTGAGCTTGTTACCACTCTGATGAGCTGTTTTAAGGATAAAAGTTAAAATTTAGCACACGGTTATTAACAGAATGTTGTAACAGACATTTCTTATTTGGTAAATTCAAGAAAAAGTAGAAACATTTACATTAATAGAAATTTAGTCTAATGCTCCCCTTGGCAGTACTAACTACTCCAGATCTTGATTTGAGTGAGTGTTATACCAGCACTTAGTTGCAACTTTGCCAAAACCAGAGTTTGACAATGTTTCTTTAACACTGACTTTCAAGTAAAGTAAGAAGTGGAAAAAAGCATATTTACTGACAAAGCATTTACAGATCCCCAGCATTATAACTACTGCTTGTCTGTATGTGTGTATCTCATATGTGTAGGGGGAAAGTCGGGACAGCTATTTAGAGAAAACATTCTGCAACAGTTAATTCAGGACAGCATGCGGACAGACTTCCATTTATTAAGTAATTCATTTTATAGCAATATGTATGTGCAACAAAGTCAACTATTTCAGAGTGATGCACTCAACAACAGATCAGGAGCTCAGTGCCCCATATAAAAAAATATTGAGTCATTAAGCATCATTACAGGGACAGCCACAACAAGGACTCCTATGAAAAACCTCAATAAACTGCTGCACTACTGCTAACCTTCTGGCAATCAGCTGCTTTGACTATTCCAAATGAATGAATAGGATAACTGCCAAAAGGAATACATGTTTAGTAAATACAGATGTAGTCCACTGGTACAATTCAAGTTCATACAAATTCTACAAAATTAATAGACATTCGATTTTCTATGAAAGGCTGAGAAACAATAATGCATTTGTGAAGCCACAAGTAGTATGTGATACAGGTTATACTGAGCGTTAACTCAACCTTTCAGCATTATTTCAGTTACCTCAGATGATAATTTCACCCTCAAAACATCCAGCTAACTATCTCAGAGGGACACATTCTCAAAGTGAGATCTTATTGACAGGAAACTGATAGGAATGATACTACTTACTAAAACAGCCAGTGGAAGAGGAATGAAACCCATTCTTCTGGAAACTGAATCACTATAATCTGTATATGCCTAGGAAAAGAAGAGGAAGAATAATGAACTATTTATGCAAAGGAATGATCTTATTTTAGCTTGGCACACCCTCCAGATAAGAATAAAGCTCTGTTAACAAACACTATACTGGTATAAAGTGTACCTATTCACATTTTGGAATTCAATTGGAGATAGCTGCACTCTCAGACAAAAATGTAATACTACCATGACCAGTAAGATTAGCTTCAATGCCCTAAATCAAGAGCAACTGGAGTATAATACAAATGTCTAAACTGAGAGCAACTAGGACACTGAATCCAAAGCCACTATGATATTTCATCTGTACATTATTACCAGCTTAGAGACCTTTTTGTATTAATTTGACTGATCCTCAAATTCTCTACGGAAAAAAACTGTTACAGGGATAAAAGAGCAATTATCCACCACACTAGCAATTTTAAATCATTCTACAAACATCTATAATTAGCCTTAAGATAACTGTGTTAAAATTATTTTGAAAATGTTTTTACATTTGTACTCAAAACACAAGTACTTCGCATGACAGCTTGCCTGCAGTATTGAACATCACACCAAAGTCAGTGCCTAAAAGATGCTATTTTATTTCCCACAGAGGATCCTTAGGAAAAGTAATGGAGTTTTCACTAATGAACTGTTTTTTTTATTATTAAGAAATTATTAAGTAATGATGATGATTATTATTATTTGTAGCTGATGGTGTCTAGCTTCTTTATGAGGTTTAAGGACGGCATTCCTCACAACAGCCCAAGAAACAGGCCCAAGAAAACTACAGAAATCATAGTAATGAAGTTTATTTATAGTTACAGCACACTTCTAAAGCACTGATGAGTGGAATGCTAACAAGTGAAACCTAAGGAGTCTTCATCCATGGAAGATGTGCAGTAAACACCTTCCAAAAAATGGTACTAACTAAAAACAAGTGGTCTGTGTGTTCTATAAATACCCATGCCATGACAGTAATATGCATAGTACAAACATCTCTAAACATCTGTGCATTCTTTCTGTAAAGAAACACAAATTCCTAATGAATACTGTGCTTTAACCCAACACAGTTAAAATACCATGAAAAGAACAGTAATCTAAAATTACCCTGTTAAGTTTACTTAATTCCCACGTATGTCAAAAATGTAAAGTTGTTACCACTGTAAGTGTATTTGGAAGAAAATATTCAGCAGTATATTAAATGAAGTTCAAACTGACCTGAACAACTGGATATAATATATATCATAAAGAAACATTCCTGTTATCTCTTATTAAAGAAAGCAGAGCAGAGTTTCAGCCCTGCAGGAGTGTAACAGTACCGTATGTATTTCTTTAGGTGTTTGTTCCAATATTCCCCTCGTAACAATTGTGTTAATTAATAGAGCAAAAAGCATTTTATTTTCAGGCTTACATTTTTCTGTCGACTGCTAACAAGGTCAAATGCAAGACTGGCTCTGTATTCACTGTAGACCTGGAAAAAATCCAGCACATCAGATGTGTGATTAATTTGTTGTTATCACACGTTATAAAAAGCAACACAGATATTAATAAAGTATTTCCACAAAGTATTATGAACTTATACATTTGCTGAAAGAGTCAAAGCCAGTTTTTCTGAGGTCTAATGGCACTCTTCAAGAGATGAGCCTCTATTTCTGCAATAAAGTAATTTGCATATATATATATACAACAAACAAACAACACTATGCTATGCTTTAGGAATTGAATGAGACTTCATAAAGTTACTGAATTTCAGGATCATGAGAAACAAGAAATAAAAGAAATCATGTTAATCACATTTAGTTTTTCCCCCCACAGTTCATAACTGCTTTTAAGCCACAGGAAAACTCGCCCTGGGATCAAATCAAACAAATGAGAGAGCTTTCATATACACTAACCAAATATCCTATGAAAAAATCAAACTGCATCTGAAGATGAATTAAGTTTTTTCTTCTCTTTAAAACAGTTCAGCATATTAAGAAAGAAAATCATGTATCTTAAAGGTAAGTGGCAGGACAACTTGCACTGCAGGTGTTAATAATTCTGGGTAAAGTCTGATGTAGCAACCATAAATCTTTAGAACTTCACACACAAGTACTGAATAAACTTTGCAAAATTGCCAGTGACTACCCCCATCCTCCAGCTGTTTCAGCACTCTGAAGCACGCTACATTTTTGGCTACCATGGCTTCATTACTGCTCTTTTCCACACTCTCTATACGAAAGTAGGGCATGCATAAATGCCTCTGGCATAAGGGAGCTTATTAAGTGCATCTATTACACTTGTTTCTACACCTCACAGTTACTTTAGAGATGCTGAAAAAGAAAGCACCTCACAAGTTCTGATCTCATTTTCTGAGAAGTGGTTTTAATAGTGAAAAGACATTAGCTCATATCTTCACAAATTTATTGAGCATGTTTGAACTCACAGTGTGGAACACAAATGGCCCATGTGTAATGCTGCAACACACAAGAAGCAACCTCATCTACTGCTTTAAAAGAAGGACTGGATAATATATGCAGCCTAAGAAATTTCAGGAATGGGAAACTAATATAACCTACTTCCTATTAGTGCTCCAGGGACAGTGGGGAAAAAAGATCTCCGATTTCAGATTCCACTTTTAACACACATGCAATAATAGAGTTAAAGCAGCCTAACAAAACGTGTTTTTCCAAAGGCCTGAATTTTACAGTCCATTTTGTTAGGGAAGGCTACAAGCTCAGTCTAGACTGCAAAACAAGTAACTTTCTTTCAGTTTAAATCACTTTACAAAATGATATGCCAGTAATGTGAATTGTAGCTATTATGTGAGCTGTTATACAAAACTTGCAATAATTTATGCATCTGGAACTACTAATTTAGTAGAGATGTTAGTTACACATTAAAAAGGTCCTCAAAAGTATATTGTATCAGGAGACTAGCAAGCTTTCCCAAGTGATATCAAACATATGAAAATAACAATTTTTACATTTTCTTCACTGGAAAATTTTTTAATATTTAAAAAAATATTAGCAAAATTAAATTCAATTTAAAATAGCACCCAGCATTCCAAGCAGGATACCTACATCTGCCGTGATGTCATTGAATTTTGTTATAAAGGCATGTTTCACAATATCCACTGCGATTTCTGAAGCAACGACCATGCAAACATCCGGGAATAACACCCAAAAGTGATCTGAAGGTTGTGAAGAAACAAGATAGGCCATTTAATTTAATGTCAGCATACAAAAAGAAATATAACAATTCTTTTCAACAACGAAAAATCCCCGTGAGTCTGAATATGTAAATTTACATAATATCACTGAGCATGCAGTGTGCAAATTCTTGCTTATTCCACTGCTGTCCTAAAAACTTATCAGTGCTGTACTATCACATCACAGTAAGGATCAGGCTCTAAACTCTTCACTTTGTAAACCTCTACTCTAGTAGGAAGATAACCTTTGTAAGTACTAGATACAACATGTTCAGTATGTGTAAGACATAGACAAAGCATCTGCTGTTTTAGATACTTAAGGTAAAATTTAGGTAGACTTGTAAGATTCAGGCAAAATATACCACACAGATCAGAGTCAAAATTATTAAAACAATGTTTTAATAAAATCACTGTTTTATACAATATTTATTAAATATGTCATTAAAATCTTCAGTATAATCAATGTTAGATTAAGAATTGTATTTTAACATAATCTGTATCACATTTCAATCTCACTAGCTACATTCTAGGGGATTCTTCATTCACAGCGTACTCAAAGGAAAGGAAAGGGCTGGGAAGAAATTGTTCCAGACACTGCTTGAAAGATAACTACACATGTTTATAGCATAACAATAGACATTTCTAGCAGAAAGAACAGAGTCATTCTTAGAAGAATATCAGAAATAGAAAAATGAGAATCTAAGGTATTTGATAAAATTAGGATTTGATAATTAAATGTATTGATTACTCTTATCTTTCAGATTGAGAGAAGAAGCAAGAAATACAGCTCTTGATAGCACAGAATTTTTTCTTCTAGTTTACTCACCTGGATTCCATGAGAACTGTTCCATATTTCTTAGACATACAATCAGTAGCAGGACGTAATTAGTGAACCTCTCCTTTATATCTGGATTAAAAAAAACAACAAAATCTGTCAGCTCCAAAGAAATATTTATTTGCATACAAAGATATCTACTCATTCTGAGGTTCTATCATTTATTAATTCTTGGATTAGATAATATTTTCCACAAATTATTTAACTGGATTTAAGGGGTGGGGGAAATGCTGGGAACCACATTATGGACAGGATTTCCACAGAAGGCTCTGACCTGGTCTGTCCAATGCTGCCTCACCTCGGAGTTCTCAGCAGCAGAAGGAAATTGTGATTTACTATCACCTCTTCTAACACATGAATAAAACAATAATTCTTCTTGATAAAGTCTGTGCATTCCTTCTGTGTTTCAAAAAGAACCAGCACTTCCTATTACTAAAATAAAGAGAATGTACCAATCTGTCCTTTCAAGCTATTAGCAAGGTACATTTCATTTTCTACAGATCATAGTTATTCAAAATGCTGTATACTGGGTTCAGTAAAAGGAAGAAAAAATGTTTGAAGACAACTGTTACACCTTAGCTAGAAGGCTCCTACCAGTCTTTCACACTGCCCTCTTAAAGGGAACAGCAGGATGTATCAGCAGAATTATCAAAATGGTAAGCACTGTAGCACAAGAGCAATCTAATTTGGGACAAAGTCCTATGCCTTGCCTCCCAGACAAGGCAGTCTTTTTTTCTACTTTGGAATTCTGTTTCCAGAGATGACACACAGAGCTTGCTTCAGGAAGCATCACATTTTTTAGCTTATTAAAAACCACCTTCCTGAGACTGTATTACTGAAAAGCAGGGTAAAACCAAAACCATAATGTCATCACAATTTAGGAAGTTTAAAGAAGTCTTTTTAGAAGATGGAGCTACTAAGAAAATCTGTGAAGATACTCTTATTGCTTGTTACACCTGTCAGAAACCACAAAAATAATTTCTCTGTGGGACCAAGGATTAATTTTCTTAAGCATATCCAATATTGTGTGGGGTTCTACCTACTGATTTTGGGAAACAAGAAATAGGAATGCTCAGAAGAACACACAAGGATTAAACTGGACAAAAAAACCCCTGACTTTGTGTCAACAGTTTCCATCATCTCTGACTGACTACAGGTCACCAGCAATATTGTGGCTGCAGTTACTACTGTATAATAATATCACTCATTTTAGAATAGAAATTTGGAAATACTGGCAGGTCTGAAAAAATAGAGCAAAAATAAAAGAAGAAATCCTGCAGGAGAAGGAAAGAAAGAGCACACAGAATTCAGGAAGAATGAGATTTCATGCACAATATCATAAATTCATTTGTCAGTATGGGCTGGGGAAGGGACAGAGGAAGCACAAGCTTTCAAAATAGAATGAATGGCATATATATGAGGAGGGGGGGGGGGAGATTTTAGTACAATAAATTTAAAGCAGAAAAGAGGACTTAAGTAAAACCTAACCATAATTTCTTAATTTCCTGCCTATAACACTCCAACCAGTGAAGCACATTTTTCTATGCTTCTGAATTCACAAAATATTGCCCAAATGACCAGAACACAGTATCATCTGAAAAACCTAGTTACAAGGCACCACTTGACACTGTCACAAATGGATAAAAATGCAGTCAAGCACTCATTGATCTACACGATTTATCATGCCCATTAGTGACTTGGAAATAATCAGAGTTTTCAGACTTTTGCACTGAATTTCAAAATAGTTTTATTTTCTATTTCCCACATTGACATGACACATCACTGGTCAGCAATGTACAACAAACACAGATCTCAGCTTCTGTTTTTCAGGTCCCATGGAGGCCTGTACAGAGAGATATTCTCAAGTGGGAAGCAAGGACATTAATTCAGGCCTAACATTAAAGCATGTCTCAAGCTAATCCTCCAGACATTTATTACCTGCTTGGTATGTGTTAGCTCACCAGTCAACAGGATTAAATTGAGAAGGGACATTTTGGACTTTAAATTTCCTCTTATAATGCTGTAATAATACCAATTTTTCTTCCACTAATTTCTGAGACTGGGTGACAGGCTGATACCTGTTTCCCCCCTCTGCTTATTTTCCCTGTTCTCAGTGGCCTTCCTTCTAATCTGTTATCTCTGCAGCCACAGCTGTTCAAGGCTGTTAGGAGGGAGAGGAATAGCTGTGGCTGCTCCTCTTCATCCTCATCCCTCTCATCAACTGTCAGAGTTGCAAGCAAGGCAGACAGGGCACTTTACAGCAGCTTCAACAGTAAACTCAAACAAATCAAAAATTCATTTCATTTCTCACCCTCATGGACAAGGACAAAAAAGGCTTAAGAATATCCAAAACAACCACTGGTATTCAGCCCTAAATATTAATTAGAATTCCAGAACACAAAATATGTACAGTAATGTTTCATCATTTGTTATGAACTTATTTGATGTTGTATATGTACATTTGGTTTTTTTAAATTGGTGAGGGGATTTTCCTGTACCATGTATTGCCACTTCTTGGATGATGTGGTGAACTACAGAACAAGTGAAGCTACATCCCTGAGTCCACACTTGCTCATGCTCTTAAGAACAACAAAGGCAAAGCATATCAATGTAATTGTGAATTTGGCAAAACAGTGACAAACCACCAGTGTTAGTGATCAGTTACAGACAGCACAGGTACTAGCAGGAGGTAATCATTCTAATCTGCTTCAGCATAACAAAGAGTAAAGTGGAAAGAAAAGTGATCTCTTTTCATTCTCCATCGTGACAATGCTTAGTAACATTGATATAAGCCATTTCAACTCAGTTTTGCATGTATTCCACTAAGTATATATGATAAGCATACCACATAACTGTTTTTCTGTTAGCATACAGTACAGCTTCAATAACTCTTGCCATTATAAGACAGGGTTAAATGACTGCCAAAATGTCAGGCCAATGACATTTTAAATGATCTTCAGCTACCTCCACAAGGACATGATTAAGAAGTTTACTTTCTCAGTGTTTATGACCCTAAGTGTTAAAAACCTGACATGTAGCACTAATTCAGATATATTTATCCCCTTGACCAGTCTCTTGTCAGCACATGCCATGCACAGTGCTGACGACATATTGTGCAGAAATCTGGATGGATATCAGTGACAGGTGCTGCCCCTCAGGGGTCCATATTGGGACCAGTTATTTAATATCTTCATTAACAGCACAGATGAAGGAATTGAGTGCATCCTCAGCAAATCTGCAGATGACTGAGTGCTGAGGTTGCCACACCAGAAGGGTAGGATGTCATCCAGAAGGACCTGGACAAACTCAACAATTGGACCCATGGGAGTCTCAAGAGCTGTAATGAGACCAAGTGCAAGGTGCTGCATCTGGGCTGGGGCAACCCCAGGTATCAACACAGGCTGGGGATGAACAGATCAAACCAGCCCTGTTCAGAAGGACTTGGAGGTTCTGGTGGATGAGAGGCTGGGCATGAGCTGGCAATGTGTGCTCACAGCCCTGACAGTAAAATGTGTCCTGGGCTGCATCACAGTGAGAGCCCAGGAACAGAGATCCTGAAGTGGGGTAAATAGTCTTTAGAACACACAATTATTTCCTTACAAATTCCCTGACTCATTGTGTAGGATTCCCAAACCAGAAAGAAAAAAAAAAGTATCATGTTAATCCCACTGTTTATGTTTAGATCAAAAACTAGTTATAAATTGTAGCATGTAAGAAGTGAAAGAAGATCTTCTGGTTTACATCTCAGCAACTCCTAAATAGCTCTAAGTGCTAACTACCTCTTAACAAGTGACCAGAGCACAAGAAAGGATCAAACACTGAACAAGGAACCATCAAGGACACACCAATCTCAAACACAGTCCTGCCCCCAAATCCCTCATCCTTAAAATAAACAACTTGATTAGAATAATGGTTATTAAAAAAACCCTAAAGCCACACAAGAAAGCAGTTCAAATTTCAAAGACCAAAGGTAAAAATAAAGGCTATTCAGTATTGTGATCAAAGTCAGAGACTGATAAATTTGGAACAAAGAACAGAGAAGAAAAAGTACAGAATTATAAAGAAGAAAACTGAAGTTCCTAAAACTTTAGAATAAATATGTTAAATTTTTGAGACAAGAGATTTAAAAAACAAGGAAGAGTCAGGCCTAATAACAAACTGAAGGAAATAACCTAATGCACTACATCTAATGCGCTTCTTTGTATGAGGTACAACTGACTTGTGTGAAAAAATTTAATTTAGAGCACAGCTTGAAATTAAAATAAGACATTTAAAAGCATAAAGGAAGGCAGCATGCTGGGCTTTCAACAATGATGAAAGAACTTCTCTTTATAATTTGGTCGCCTTGTTCTCTAATACTGACCCTACAAAATTAGTTTACAGATAACTATTTCAAAAAGAGAATATACTATTTAAATTTAGGGAAATATTTCTGATACAACAAATAAAATTCTGTATAGAAGTGCTTTCCAATGGCTGCAGTGTTTAGATTGCCTGGGTGTATATAAATTTCCTTGTAAAAGTCAGGGTGACAATGCAAAAGTAGTTTTGCTGCAGCTGACAAATCAAAGCTGTGGAAATAGCTTGGTTGAAGTCCCAGATTCTGTAGCTGCAGTGTCAAGCAGCTATAGAAGCCCCAAGGTCTTTGTTGATCTGCCCCTAAAAGATAACAGGTTTAGTTTTATCAGAATAGCAATTAACTTATGTATATTTCATGTCCTGTTCAATTCATTTTTATGTAGATGATTCACAGTTATATTAATCCTGAAGTTTTAGTGGATTAGCAGTTACAGTAAAAAAGTGAGAAGGATCACTGACTC
This sequence comes from Calcarius lapponicus, assembly GCA_039654755.1. Classification (NCBI taxonomy): domain Eukaryota; kingdom Metazoa; phylum Chordata; class Aves; order Passeriformes; family Fringillidae; genus Calcarius; species Calcarius lapponicus. The sequence goes on from CM077466.1 coordinate 16,236,162, forward strand.
CACTAAGTCCAGAAATGTAAATACTGGGAAAAATAATACAGCTCCACATCAGCTTGCTATCCATCAACTGGTGCTGAGCACAATGCCAACTGAAAATGATTTCACAATTTCCAGTAGCTTGGTGGCACTTCCTATCCTGATATCATACTATGTAGAAGCTTGAGCCAGGCAGGGCTCCGCAAGGTATTTCAACATGTGATACAGGGCATTTCCTAGAAAGTCCAGCTTGCACAGTTCATTTCTGTTTTCACACTTTTATTCACAAGAAAACTTGCTTTTGGATTTTAGTTGTAGTAACTTCTCTTGAACACGGTATCTATTCTTGTGGTCATTGCTTATCTTTTCTGCTATGTCATATTTTTCTTTTGATTAACACACTAAATAAGAAGAGAGTTTCACCTATTCTTGAGAAATTCCTCAGATGCCCTGTGAGATTCCCATTATTCCCCTCAGATTATTTACCTACTGTGTGCTCATCAGTAACTTTACACTGAATTGAAAACATTAAATACTATTTAAATACTGTTTAATAACAGTAATATTTTGAGCTGAGCGCCAGAAAAGGCGAATCCATTCAGTGTGTCCAAGCTTCATCAGCTACTGCTGCCATCATTACCTTAGAGATGACTGCAGACCTCAGAAAATTACTGAAAGAAGCAGAGAAAGGTGGGAAATATATGGGAGTGCCTAGATTTAGTGTTTCCTTTCAGAAGTTTAGTTCAGCCCAGTCACGAGGTTTGAGCACAATGTGTTCTAGGACACACAAGACACTCCAAAGGCTAACTGGTAGCTCAGCTGACAGGACCAGACTAGCCTCAGTTCCAAGGCAGGATGAAGGTACGGGCAATAGCATGCCAACACCATCATAAAGATACACCATCAAAAGATGCACCATCATTTCAGCTGCATGAAATAGGATGTTTAAAGGATACTAAAGCGATCAGAATACATGAATTGAAGCAAGACTGTTCCATCCTTACTGAGGCTGTGACGCAGTACATCTGTCCAAGTTCAAAAGAGGTGAAAAGCTCTACTAGATATCTGTCTGTTATTTATTTATGAGAAGAAAAACACTGCTATTTATAACCATACTGAAAGGTGTTCCAGGAAAAGTGATCTGTTTAAAAGGAATAAATTAGCTTGTTTTGTGCACTCTTCTATGTATATACTCACTGCTTCCATCCCCACACTAATGAATGGCAATACTTCTTCCATCAACTGATAAAGGACGACCTGGTTCTGCTATTATAGGTCTTCAATAATAATGTCCAGCAATAAAATATTGATATCCTTTTCTTTTTATGGAGGAAATTGCTAGCAATTTCTAATATCAGTCTCTTGCTTATTTCAACATGAAAGAGGCCTCACCTTTAGTCAGGAGAGCTAGATGGATAGTTGTAACTATTTTCTGCACTAATAATAAACCTTATCTAGGTTTTCTGTCAATAGTTAAGTAAATTTCATTTTTAGCATTCTCACTGTAAAGTTAAGTATGTCTGATTTTAAAAATATAAGTAAACAGATCTTGGAACTGAAAATAATACTATTATCACAGAATAAACATTATCAACATATCTGGGAAGATGTTTTTGGGGAGGTTTAAGCTTAAAGTTTAGTGTTAATTTTCTGTTATATAATTCTCTGTGATATATTTAAGGTTTTATGTAAGTAGTCTTTCATCCAAAGAATTACAGAACATTTGCATGTAATATTGAAGTTTGCAGATGACTTAGACAGAGGTCATATCAACAGTCAGAACTCAAAACCTGATGTAAGCCTATTGAAAATTTAACTTATGATACAAAAATATTAATAATCTGTTTTTAAATAAGTAGCTATTTTATTTTTTTAACCTATTGCATATTTGAGTTATCTGGTTTAAAAACTTTGGGCTGGAATGAAAAGAATATATTCTATTTTCTTTGCTCATTTGTATAAATGAAAGTGGGGACATTCCAATCAGATATACTGAAGGAATTCTTCACTTTGGGCACAGGTTGCCCCAAGAAGCTGTGGACGTCCCCTCCATGGAGTGCTCATGTCCAAGGTGGATGGGGCTCTGAGCAACCTGGTCTAGTGGAAGGTGACCCTGCCCATGGCAGGGGGTTGGAATAAGAGAATCTTTGAGGTCCCTTCCAGTCCAGGGCATTGTGAGATTCTACAAAACTAGTACCAGCAAAGAAGCTCTAGCACGACGTTAAAGTGCAATCATTCCTACTGGCTTTGAAACCAAGAATTCAATAAATATTTCAAATGGCTGATATCAGCATTAGAAAGAATCACCATCAAAGGATACCTGAACAGCTTTTCCTCATGAGACACACTGAGTACACGTGCCCAAAATTCATCCTAAGCAGCCACACAGTTAAGAAGTGCCAGAAGCGTGTTTCCCAAGTACCTTCTACCTATTATCTTGGGAGCATATCACAAATTTGAGTTATCTCTGGTACATCCCTCATATATCAGCTACTTTGTCGCACTGGTTTTTTTTGTTTATTTGAGGTTTTATTTGTTTGGGATTTTTTTTGTTTGTTTTAGGGTTAGGGTGTGGTATTTCAAGATCCACCCTCACAGCCACCCTACAACATGCATTCTGAGATCACTGTGTCAATATAGCACGCTATAAAGTCAATTTTTTGAAAACAGAAGGCTTGATCCCTTGGAAGCATGGGCATTTCAGCACAAAGCCAGTAGGTTGTTTTAGCACCTCAAATAAAAACTTGCCATAAAAAGATTAAGTGTTCCTTGAAGTGCATCTCAATTTCATCCTACCAAACCAACCAGTAAAATGGGTGATGAGGAATCCAAGTCAGAACACTCAAATTCACCAAGGTAAAATGTTTAGAGTAAGAATAATATTAAATACATTGATTATATTAAATACATTAATGAATTAAATAAACAGCCTCTCTCCACATTTTCTCCTGATCAGCACTGCTATACATACCACTATTTGACATTTGAAAAAGATTGTTCTTCTCAAACTTCTTGAAAACACTTCCTTTTATTTCGACGAACTGCAATTTTTAGAAACAGTTAGTTAGTTTTTACTCATAAAAAAACTGACATTAAACAAATAATATTATCAAAAAAGAGGTCATTTTAAAATATTAATATTTAAGACATGTGGTACACAAAGATATAGGATTCTGAAACAAATGAGGGTAGCTATATGATAAAGCTAGATACTTACATTATTGGACATCATGATGGTAAGCAGTGATTTATTGTGGGAGTTGAAGGCCACATTGAGGGTTGTTGCTTGAACCATTATGAGAATAGCATGCAGGACTGCACAGCAGGGTTAAGGAAGAATATCTGAAATAGGTTTTCTGCACAACAGTACTGAAGAGCAGTGAATCACAGATCTCCTAATTTTGCTTTCAAAGTTTAACAGGAAAGTTTCCATATTCCTGCAAACCAAACTTACAGCAAGACAATACTTACACGTATCTAATAAATGCCCAGTGCTTTTTAGCATGTAATAATGATGCTAATTTTTCTTGCTCTAAAAGAACCCAATGACATTAGTTGTGAGAAACATCAATACAATCTGAAGAAAAAAAATCTCAGGTAAAGATTCTGAATTAGCCTAAAGATTTCAGAAAAAAATAGGGAAAAATTTTAAGAATTTTAAATTCATGACCAAAACTACTGGACCGCAGTATCTCTTTAGATTCATAAATTCATTTTAAGATTATTTCACACTAAGAACATTTGCATCCTGAATACGCATGAGTTTATCCTTTCACTTCAAGAAAATATATTCAAGCTAGATGCATTTAACATTCCACTAAATAACAAAACCCCTCTATCTTTAAGGCCTTGTGAGCCAAAATACTCAAAACCAAATCAGAAACAAAATTTTCCATGAACTATCCAACTATGGCTTTTCATTTTACTACAGGTACACCATCATGAAGGGATTATTTCTTTTAAAGTAGGTGGTACTGGCAATCTTACTTTTCAAGTAAAGGAAGACTGATTTAGGAATACTATCAATTTTTCAAATGTATTAAAATAAAATAATTCAGAGCAATTACTCTGTAATTTAACTTAGAAAATTATGTAATTTATCAAAGAAAAAGGATACAGACATAGAACACTGCCATGAAGAAGTGAGGAATCACACCTATGTGAGCTCTTTTTCTTTCCTTAGGTTCTGTAGCTGTCCAATAAAGAGCATCCAAAATATCTTGTCCAAATGAAGAAATCAGACGATCAGCCACCTAAACAAGAACAACTTTAATGCCTTTCTCTCTCCAGCACTTGAGTAAGCCCAGGTCAAGAACACTTCAAACTAAAAGTACAGCTCAATCTAAAAAAAGTTTCATGTATATATCACTTTTGATCTCTTTCTTATTCCATTTTCTCTCTGGATTTCACAGCAACACTGTTCCTTTTGTATATTAAGCAGTGTACTTTCCCTTTCAAATTTACTATCCCCTTTGCAACAGTATTTGGAATAAATAATATATTGTTATCTTAGATGCTTTCTTGAAAGATACTCAAGTACAACTTAAACCTCAGCCTTTTCTAAAGTAGTATGTATGTTGTATCAAACCATTTAAAATGTTTTTACCCATCCCTCTGGGTTTAATAGAAAAAAACCCAACAATAAAAAAGTGAATTCTAGATGACAGGGAACATTAGCTTACAGGTACAAAAAGCCTGAAATTAGACTTGGCTTTACTGCTCTCTATACACTGAAGTATATACTTAATGCAAATGTCTACATAAAGCAGAATTCAAAATTAAAAGTACTATAACACAAAAACAAGTGATTAAGAGGGATTTGAAAGTCTGCCAAAAAGGGAAAATATGTTGAAAAAACAACAAACACCTGGAGTATAATCCAAAGAATATACACACAAATAGGAAAAAACCCTCTAGCAGTAATTCTAAAGATAGAAAACATATGGACAGCATTTCGAACTTGTAATTTAATACCACAGCAAGAAAGGTCATAGGGAGTTCCACCAGTTCCGAACATTTCATCAGCAACAAACATATAAAACTAAAAATCATTACACAGAACAACATTTTTTCTGTCTATACACTGCAGTTCAATAATTTTAAAACCAAGCTGCACAGGGCAACAAAACCAGAACTTCAAAAATTAAACTTGGCGTGTCTGGCTAAAAAAGAGCTATCTCTCAATGCTTACTAATTCAACCAAACGGAAACAGGTAAAGATGACAAACTGATTATCTCTACTTAAGAAAGACAAGGAATATTTTCTCTTAGTGTCTTTCTGCAAAACAATTTTGGACATGTTAAATCAACATGTAGCAGTACAGAACCAGGTGCACAAAGTCCCTGCAAATATTGATAGTAAATAAGTTCTTGGGACAACACAAACCTAGACTTCAGATAATCTCCTGACTTTTTAAATTAAATAATTGTCAAGGTAAAAATATTGAAGTGAGGAAAGTCATACTTATTTCTGACACTATTACTGAATGAAGTTTCCTAAAGTATGAACATTGAATTAAAACAAAATTTTACAGGATGCCTCAAGCAACTGTACAATGTGCTGCGCTCTAAGAATCACCTATGAAAGAAAATGAATTAAAGCCATGAGCTGATGAATTATCAGAAATCTGAAGCTCCCAACCCGATCAGTTTGAGAGATATTTACAGTGGCATTGTTTTCGGCTTTTAGATTTTGTAAATTGAGATTGTCTGCATTATTTGGTTCCTGCTCATTGTGATGACCCATTGAGTAATTACACCTGGTGTAGTAACACCAGCTACAGAAACTTAAGAGTTTGGTAAGTTTTTGTTCACAATATTGTGAGGGTTTTAATAGATAAAATGGTGGCTTTGCTTTCCTTTCTATTTAAGCAGTCCTTGGTTCTTTGCTGAAAGGATAGAAAATATTAAAACCCACCACACAATATTGTTGCTTGCTTTTCCAAATGTGACTTACCTAAACCCTACATGCCGGCTCCAGGCTCCAGCAGAATTCCATGGTGAGTGCTGTCACCAGCGTAACGCACACTGGGGCTTCACAAGGAGCAGGAGCCGGTGGGTCTGAATCTAAAAAAGAAAAGTGTCATTTAAGCCAGATGTGCTGAATGCTCCCATTAGCCTGTCAGGTGGGAGCATTCAGCACATAATTTGAAGATTTTGCATTCCTCGTATCTGTCCAGGACAATGCTGCCCGGACTTGCCAACAGCCGAAAACATTAGGACATTGTAAACATCTCTGTTGCTCAGTGATTTACTAATTAAAAAGATCTTCCTTATTTTGAAAACTTGGGAAAATATGTAAAGCATATAGCTTAAAAAAGAGCATACTAAGAATTCCTTGAAAGAATTGCTTGCATCGGTAGCAAAGACTTTTAATCAAAATCACCGAAGTAGTCTAAGCAAGCCAATATTCAAACTGTTGAAGCTGACTATCCAAGTCTTTCAGTGGGATACCATGAACATTTTCTGCCAATACTGCCGCAACCTGTCATGGTAAAAAAGCCCTTTAAAAACACTCTGCTTGGCATGCTGGGTTTCATGAGACACCATGGAAATTAAATACTGCTTCCAAATTCAAAGTCTAACATAATTTTTCTAATAACCATGAGTAGTAACAAACTTCCTCCTTTCCTAAAAGAAACAGTGTAGCACTTTTCTTAGTTAAAACACACAATTTTAGTTCTGCCAAACATAGCAAAGTAATTCAATTCGCCATTCCATACAGAATGTCACATGGCTTCCAATTCACAGCAAACACTGCAGTATTGCTTCAAATTATGTGGTAAGCACATAAAGCTGAGAAAGTACAGCACTAAGTGATTTGTAGTCTTGAAATAAAGAGAAAATACTATTTTAAGCACATGGATTTATTTAGTAAGTGATAATCTCTCATCAATTATGGAACTATATATGGATGAGTATTTCCCCACACAACTAAAATCTAGATAGTAACTCAGTGCCATCTCAGTATTTGTACACATTTTCCAGAAAATGTAAAATCAAAAGCAACAAAAACCCTATGAATAAACAACTGGAGTGGCTTGTATTATATTTATTTCACTTACTACAACAAAGTGTGTTCCTTATGCAATATTTTCGTATTTTATTAGGAAAGAACAAATGCCTTCAGACAAAATATTCAGATTTTGCAGAATGTCACCCTGTTTCAGCAGTCTTCAAACAAGGGTACAACAGATGTTAAAATAAGGATTAATATATCATTCAGGAATCCCAGATACCTAGCAGAATAACTTTTGTGTACAAAGCTCTGATTGAGTCCATTTAAGAGGTTGTATTCCTACTATGTCCTATATTTGCAGGATGGAGAAAAGATTGTGCCCATGAAAACATTATTTACTTTGTGAACCATTGATCATAGAAGCACAATTAAAAATCTTATGCTGTTTATTAATAGAAAAACAGAAACTGTTTTTCTTGACAGAATTTCTCTTACCTCTCAAAAGAGAATTTCCTTTTCTACATTCATTCATTCACATTAAAGGCTTGTGTCTGCTAGCCAGGACTGAGGTAAAGCTGTAACGCGTGTCCTTGCATACAATGAAAGCTATTTTTCCATAATGATGAATTAAAACCCAAATTCCATGTTTTCTATTATCCTCCTTCTCTTCTCTCTCTCAGGATCTTATCATTATTTCGTATCAACAGCTTCTACTTTTCTTGGTGAGTTCAAAATCTCATTCATTACCTGGCACTTTGTAAGACACTTCTTTCATTGCCATTTCTCGAGTTTCTTGCTATGAAATTGATTAATAAGCTCCATAAATTAGGCATTGTGAATCAGGATCTAAACCCTTATTGTTCACAAACCTGTTTCACTGCATCTGTGCTTATTATCTTAGCTATGTGCAGATTTGTGAGAATACCAGATGTGCCACATTCTAAGTCAATACTGGAACACAAACTATTTTAGATAGTCTGACAAAAGCATGCTTCATATTCTGATGTCATCCTTACCTCAAGCATATTATAGATGATGTAGAGCTTTATGACAGACTGTCCCCTTATCAGATGATACATCATAGAGTAGTCAACATAGTGCATCATGAAGTAGCAGATGACCAATATGACTCCTTTGAGCATGTCACATACCTGAGCAGGTTGTAGCAAACGTCTGTCACTGAAATACAAAGGGCAAAAAGTTCCACTAAATGTCATATACCCACAAAACCCAGATGTTACTAAGTCATTATGAATTTACAAAGCTGTTCATCATGGATATATTTTAATGTAGTTTATTATTCCTCCTCCCCTGCCCCTCACTCCAACACCACAACTATGACCCACATTTATAGATCACACTCACAAACAGGATCACAGTCTCTTACTAGCTACATCCCTGTAATTTAAACATTATATTTGTTGAGAGTTTCCACTTTTCAATAACCTGTATGCATGCCCTTGGTTTCTAATTTACCTAATTCCCACTTCCACACAATTCTATGATTTTGACTTCCTCAGGTACAGAAATTGTATTCACTATGATCAAAAAGATATGAAGCAGTCATCTTCAATTTCAGTATAATGAACCTGGTGCTGAGGAACAGGTTGTAAATTCTGTATCTTCATTTAGCTCTGAGCTCTGCAGCAGTAAATGCAAACAATATGACATCAGAGTTGGAGGTTGATTGTGAACCAAATGCAGAAGTTTTCCATGAGTAACCCGAGAGACTAAAGGAATCATTAAACAATTTCTTCCTAGTAAAACTACAGGAAGAAAATAGCTTTATCTCAATTGCTACAACAGTATACATAAGCATAGTGAAATAGCAAGGCCATATTCACGTGTCTATTTATTTAGTTTAGTATTAATAGGATGCAAAGCAGTTAAAAAGCCTTTGAATTACATCAAAAGGTTGAGAATTAAATATAAAAAAGGAGGACATTATTCACATTAAATATATCTATTTTTTAATATACACTGAAATGCTTTTAAAGATGCTAATGTTTCAAAGAAGTTGCAAGCAATTAGCAGAATTCAAGTAATAAATTTTCAGTTTCTGTATTCTTAAATCAGTATGTCATCCAGATATTAGACAATGTTCCCATGAACTGATAACACATTTAGAAAAAAAAAATTAAGAGTTACCTTGTAAAAGTGTATGTCATTTGTAAAAAACATCCAAACAGCTACTTATGACCTCTGGAGTAGCTCTACAGACCCTGCAGAGAAGTCTAAAAATCCCTGCTACCTCACTCATTCTATTTTAACCACACCTGGGGTGTTTAAATTTGGGTTTCTTTGTTGTTTTCCATTCAAAAGAAACTGCCCTGAAAACAACGCTCACACATTGTATCACACCTGGAACCACACAAAGACATTCCACAATGGGCAAACAGGTCATGCTCTTCCTGGGAGTATGAACAACAAACTTCCCAGAACTCTCAGTTTTACAGTATAGCACTTTGAACAGAGAGCAACTGCTCCTTTTAATATACAGTTTTTACTGCATAAACTGTATTAATAACAATTACATTCTAAATAAAAGAATTCAACCTCATCCAGCATACCAGACTGCTTACATGGGCTTTCTCTCCCTAAGAGACATTTTCTTGCTTTCAGAAGTCCTCCAGTAACAAACAATCTTCACACCTTATCTTATTTCAGCCTAAGTCCTTGACAAAATGCCTCAGTGAATTTTCTTTCTTTCTTCAGCCCCCAAACTGAGTTTTAACTGCAAACACCAATTGAAAAAAATTAAAGAAAACTGAATGTGCACCTTTTACCCACTGCTTAAAAAGGCTGTAACTGTCTTTGCATGACACACAAAAAAATGCACCCTCCCCAACCTGTAAAATCATTTAAAAAATTTACAGCCTTATTTAATTGCATCTGATTTAAATTATTATAGTTATTAAAACATAATAGTTTATATTGAAATATTTACAAGACTTAAACAAGCCATAATTATGATTACTGTTCATACGCTGAGTAACAGCATATTCCTTTTCCTCCAATCTACTTCCATTTTGGAAGTGCATTCAGTAATTTCTGTACAAGTTTCCCAGCCAACACTCAAACTCTGAAATACAGACTGGGATACAGTCATAAAGGTACTATTATACCACAACAGTAATGCCAGGCCTTAGCACATGAAAAAGAGACAGAATTTATTACTCAGAATATCAGCATCTTCATTCTTCCAGTCAACAACTACCCTATCATTAGAGAAGTAGTGAGTACCTACCTGGTAGAGAAAACTGGATGAACAAAAGAGACACCCACCTGAGAATCTCATTCAGGGTCTTTTAAAAGTTTAAAGTACCAGTTTTAACAATAGGATGGTCTCTTACTGAAATGCACTAGTGAGCAGAATCTGTTTATGAAGCTTCTGAAGCAGTCCAGAAAGATTGTCAAAGGAAGATGCTTTGATGACCACAAGTCAATACAGACTGAGAATATCACGTCAAAGGTTTTCTGGCTTACAAGTAATATCAAAGATGCTCAACCACCAGACACAAGCTGCAGATGTTCTGTACTGATAACTCTATCACTCTTCTGCTTGTGTTGGTGTTCAACTGACTACACTCAAGTAAAATCAACTCAGGAGATGCCAATGTAAATGCACACAGCAACCACATGACAAGGCACTACAAATCCTGAGACTACATAAAACCAGGAGCACAACTGCTCTTCTAAAGGTGGTCTCAACTCTGAAAACTGTCACAGGAGACTAACTCTGCATGAAGTTGCATACAAACTTGCACACAGCATCCTATAAAAGATTTTGAGAATGTGCTGTGTACAGAACAAACTTGATTATCACTGAAATTTAATTCAAAAGCTGCCCTAAAGAATCAGATCAACTACTCTTGATTGCTGTGCTTTACAGGAATTAAACCTTTGTAGAACAGATCCCATTCAAATAATATTTTTAGAGAATTTCAGAATCATTTAGGTTGGAAAAGACCTTTCAGATTATCAAATCCACCTGTTAACCTATCACTGCCAAGTCCATCATTAAACCACAGTCTATTAATCTTTTAAGTACCTCCAGGGATGGTGATTCCACCACTCCCCTGATCAGCAGCCTGTTCCATTGCTTTACAATCATTTTGGTGAAGAAATTTTTCCTAATATCTGATCTAAGCCTCCCTTGGCATAACTTGAAGTCCTCTTGTCTTAACTTAGATTTAGTTTCTCACTAGTCTGTCTGTATCATGGGGAAAAAAAAACTGCAATAAACATTTTTTTTGACATTTTAATTAAAAATACAATCTATCAATGTTCTATTCAAAGTTCGAAATAACTTCTGGTGCTTCTCCTTCCCACAGGAAGCAGAACCAACAGTAATGCTGTGACAACTTCAGAACAAGTGTCCTGGTTTGGGCTGGGACACAGCGCCTTTTATTTTTAGTAGCTGGTTTTTTGGATTTAGTGTGAGAATGCTGATAAACACACTGAATGTTTTGGTTGTTACTGAGAAGTGCTTACCCTGAGTCAGGATTTTTCAGTGTCATTTGCTCTACTAGTGAGGAGCTGCACAGAAGGCTGGCACAGAGTGTAGCCAGGACAGGATGTCCCAAACTGGCCAAAGGGATATTCCACACCAAAGAGCATCACACCCAATATATTAACTGGGAGAGTTACCCAGAATGAGGTCTGTCACTGTTCAGGGACTGGCTAGGTACCAGGCAGTTGGTGGACAACACTGTCACTTGTTTCTCTTAGGGTTCTGTTAGATTCTCTCCTTCTCCTTCTCATTCCTATTATTATTATCATATTTAGTATTATTATTAGCATATTTCATTCAATTATTAAGTTGTTCTTATCTCAACCCATGAGCTTTACCATAACTTTCCAATTCCCTTCCCCATGGGTGGAAGATGGAAGGAGTGAGTGGCTGTGTGGTACTTAGTTGCCAGCTGGGACTAAACCACAACATCTTAGTCACAAAAATATCCTCACAGTTTCAATTTCCTCAGTTTGATGACAGAAGAGCTACCAGCATCTCAACCCTCTACTCAGTACAAGGGATTACTGCAAAGATTAACTACAGAAGACTGCTTTCTAGAAAGTAAGAAGATCCTAGCATTTAAAACATATTCCAGTGTTCTTTCATTGTACACTAGAAAAGACCCTTTCATATTGACTAAACAAGTAATCTACAGTACACCACTAACATGTTTCCAATTGAGAGAGATTAACATGTCTCCTCCATAAATCCATAGAAGCATTTTTATTGTAGCAGAATCATCTTCCACTTTGGTTAATAACATTTAAAAAAGGATTTGGAGGTGTGTTTCTGCATATAATAAGAGAAAAGGGACAATTATTTCTTACAAAGACAAGGAAATCAAGTAAATGGATTAAGTCTCATGATTTGTCACCTTTTGGAGGATACACAGAACTAACTGCAAAGCCTGCAGAAATGCAATGATGCAGTCAGTGTTCAGTGGGAGCTGACCACTGCAGTTTTAGCACACAATCAGGCACACAGTTCAATCTCTATTTGTCACAAATCATTCCTATCCTTTGCATTAAGCTGTTTAATACACAGAAACACACACAGGCTGATGCGATTTCATGCCCGTCATAGCACCCCAGCAATCTGCATTCATTTTTCTCAATATGTGTTTTTACTTATTGTCTCCAGTAACTACTCACTGTCAACACTGAAAAGTACTTTCAGGACATCATCTAAGCACTAATTAATCAGACCTCATGATTAATATCACACACAAACTCATACTGCTGTAGTCATGCATATGATGAGTGTCATAAAATCTCAAAGAAACAAAATTAAAAGCTCACATTGGCCAAGCTATGCCAGCTACAAAAAAGAAAAAAAAACCAAACAAGAAAAACATAGCATAGTGCTGGTAATTTCAGTACCTCACTTGGAAGTAAGGAGCCAAGTTTTAAGAATTAGACATTACTGAGCTGATGAGATAACTCAGAGTGTGATATTGTACAACTTTAGAAACCACTGAATGGAGATATGAGAAGCTGAAACAGCTTAGCTTACTTCCATCACTTCGCATTTTTACAGCTGTGCATGAAGTATGACAGAATACCAATAGAAAAATTACATGTGGGTCTTATTTCTAATGAATGACAAAATGAGAACAATAATTAAAGAGCACTACAACGATACAGCTTCAGTCATTCTGGCAGCAAGGTAACAAAGCAGTGGGCAGTAGAATTTTTTCTGTAGAAAGCAGTTAGTCTTTTCCTTCAAAGTTATCCCAGGCATACAGTGATGCTGCACAACTGAGTTAAATATTAACACTTGCCTGGCATTCGTGAACTCTGCTCTTGAAAGACGGTATCATGAGAGCCTGTGTCCAAGATGTAGTTCCTCTAATGTCCTACCAGATTCCAGAAATAATGTTACATGGTTTCAAAATTTAGCTGGATATAATTTACCTCCCAATTTTCACACCTCAAACTAGTAAATAAAAGGATCCAGAGCATCTGGACTGTCCTTGATATGCACCTTGTTACGATGCATGATTTAGATCTTTTCATATAATTATTTTCCTGATTATTTGAGCAACCTTGTTTAGTGGAAGGTGCCCCTGCCCATGGCAGGGGGGCTGGAACTGGTGATCTTTAAGGTCCCTTCCAACCCAAACCATTCAAGGATTCTATGATTATTCCATTACTACTTCAAATATTTTTTTGCTTTGAGTCATGCTCTCTAAGATGCTCCTTACAGAATTTTACAAGTGGTTTCATTATGCTAAGTCTGAAGCCCCCACATTAGCTGTATAGCCTAGACTATCAAGGAATCAAATTTTAAAACTTCTTTAAACAGCCAAGTATCTTAATACTAAAGAGTAAGACTTATCCATCCTACTATCCACTATGTTAAATCTTATATTGCTTTACTATTACTATCACTGAATACACCAAAAATGTTCAAACATGAGATGATCCTTCAACCTGCATGAATTCAGTGAAAATCCAAGTATTCCTTACAGATAAACTTTCTTGCACTGTAATATTAACCAGCAAATTATGACAATACGGAAAAAAACCACACAGACACTTCACCATTCTACAGCATGTACTTAACAAGATGTTCAAACTCCTCAGCCTTTGGGTATATTTATCTTTACATCTAATTGACAGAAAATCTCCACTGAAACAAAGCCTTACTTCTCAGAACACCATAAACAATGAAATCCAGACTTTAGGGGATATACAAGCTTATTATTCATTTAACATAGTGATACTATGCAAGCCAACACTACTATACCTCTCTATTCCACCTCAGCATGCTTCTGTTTCAGCCCAGTGAGTTGTTAAAAAAGCAGAAGCATGCCACACTCAAGGCTTATCCTGCAGTATTTACAGCAAAGTCAAACTATGGCAAAATTTCCACAATGCACTGACTGACATCAATCAGGAACTAAGCAAATCAGTGTTACAGAAAAAAGCTACTTTTTACAAAAAATCAAAGGTTAATACTCATGCTTCAAACTTTCCAGTTTATGGTTTGTGAACCATGAGACAAATTTAGAAAGTGTAAATCCAAGTCTTTCCTCTGTTTAGAAAACCACTGGATCCGTGTATGTCCCCTCCCTTTGGGAAGCTAAAAGCAAGCCAACTGCCTCATAAATATGCAGAAGAATTACTTCTAGAATACTGGTATATTCTATAAAATTAAATTAAAATACTATCAAATTAGAATGTTACCAAATATACTGGCTACCCACAAACTTAGATAAGTTTTAGGAAAAACAACAATTTTTTTTTCCAAGATGACTTGTGACACTTGTAAAAAATCCCCTCTGCTACAAAATCAAGTCAAACTTATATCACAATCTACATAAAACACCTACCCAATGAAGAAAAGTCTAGTGTGAAAACCAGTGCTCATCATAAGCAAACTCAACTGGAAGTTTAAGGAACTAGTTGAACTAGTTATCTGTCTGTAATTTTCAAGGTATTTTTATTTAACATCATACTCAAAATGCCATGATCTACATTTTATACAGCAGCAAGACTTCTGTCTCCATCTACTGGTTGAAAAGCATTAGGTTCCATCATCCATAGGGGCTATGACTACACAGACGGTCACACTACTGATCCTTAATGTTTGCTACTTTCTTTTTAATAAATTAAAGAAGCAAAGCAGCTCAAGGTTTTCAAAGCATTGGTATCTATCCCTCCAAACTCGTTTTTGTTCCAACAGCTGTACAACTGAAGTTACTCAGCATCAAGCAGTGTTATTAAAAATAAATCACAGTTTACCAATATTTGTCTTTACTATGTTCAAAATCACAAGTAGCTAATGCACAAGATTGCTTAAGCAAGTGATTTCCAAGAAAACCAAGACTGTGTGTCAGGTATTTTAATAAGACTGGCTTATTAAATTTAAAGTAGTTAAACCATTTGGAACATGAAATGCAACCTAGACAAAAAGAAATCTGCTCTTGCTGTATAAAAAAGCTTAAAAGAAGTCTCACTGCAGTTGCTTCTGGTATGCTTTTCAGCAACTGACACTACAAAATGAACAATGCTTTCACTACATTGTGTAATCTGCAGACAAGTACACTTGTCTGAGTATTTAGTTACTTTGGCATCAAACCCATATGCACTCTGAATATATTATTTTAAACTTAACTGCACAGACTGTCACATGATGCCATATGACTCCTCTATTTTTATCTTACAGGCCTACTGGTGCTCCTCAGTTCTTCACTAGTCTGATTACACATGGCCTTCCAATCATCTTTTAGAGTTGTTTGGGTTTTGATTGTTTTGTTAAGTTTTTTTTTTAAATCAACAGGCATTCAAGACTTTTTCTTTATTGATTCAATTCACAGCATTTTAATTGGTTTCTTTAGTTTAGACTATTTAGTCTCATCCAAATAATTCATATTACTCTAAACAATTACTCCTATGAAGTCAACACATACAAAATTTCCAATACTGATGTCATATATACAGTAATTTAAAGATATGAATAGACTGACACTGCAAAAATGTTTTAGATGGACATTTTCATCTTAATAACATACACATATATATATTTTAAAGCTTTTGTAAAAATAATAATTCTATAAATGTTGACACTTAAAAAGTCCTTTTTATTTGGGTTTATTGTTCTGCTAATAATGCACTGAAGACATCTTTTAGCATTTTACAAGTTTAAGCATGTATTTTACAGCAAATCTCTTCTAACTGTATTATTTATTCAATGCCAACATTTTTAAAGAGGCGACCATTGAGGAGTATAATAATATATTTCAGTTATTATATTGTGGTCTAGTTTAAAGTTTTGCTCTTCTTTCTCTATTTTACATTGAAGGTACTTGGACCGCTTTGTTTTATGTGTAGTTTTTACCAAACTCTCTATTCTTCAATATATCTTTCATAAAAGAACTGTGGTGTCAAATTTCTAATTTTACATGAAGCACTAACAAAAATAATTACATTAACACATAAGAGTATATTTTCCTGTTAGCATAATTAAAGATGTAAGGGAAAATAAAATCCAAGCAAGGTTGTCTGAAGGATTTACTTGCCCACATTAAGTACACACTAATTTTTTTTAAATTGACTATGTGATCTATTGGAAATATTTTCCTACAATTATGCTCAAGTTTGGCTTCAGGAAAAGAAGTTATTTTGAGCAAATTTCCAGTTTGAGATTTTAAGAAGTGGTACACCATAAACTATGCAGGACTTCACTGATGTACAATTGTAATTCTACAGACTGATAAGAAAAATATGTCCCAAATGTGGACTTCTAAGAAACTGAGAGCCGAGCTTGCCAAGATTAGGTGGCATTGCATTTCTCAAACAATAAAAAGCCTCTACATGCACACAATACAGCACGAGACCATGCTAAGAATGAAACAAAACCAACCTTGCTGTTAGGCCCCGATGAGAGCTGTCTCAAAAAAATAAAAAAAAACAAAACGAAATTTCAAATAAGTGACAACTAGAATAAGCTTTCATTAGGCTTTTATTTTTTAAATAAAGAATCAAATATAACTGAAGATAGTTAATAAACATGTGCTAAAGTGCTGTATTTTATTATGCATAGAACTATCTATGAGTCTAATACTAAGACACCTGGCAATGAACTTTCTGAACTCCCTAAGACTGAGGTAAAGCATTACAAAAAAAAACCTGCTTTAAGTACAAACAAAAATATAGCTATGAACCTGACTGAAGCAGTACTTACAAGAAACCTCAAAAAGGTTAAGGCACTACAAACTGAAGTAGAGCAGGGGCTATAGTTTTTCCAAGATATCCTTTTTTAAACTGGGCCAAATTGGTCCACAGGTACTCTGCATGAAAAATACTTTAAATCTAAGATAACTTATTTCCACCATGATGTAAAGTTACACAAGAAAATACACCTACCACAAATTGCATTGAATCAATTTCATGTGTTTGTTATTAAAACTAAGTGTTGGTTTCTCCTTTGAGGTATGCTGGTTAATTTAGCTATACTACTCCTTTGTAACCAACCTTTTTACTGATTACCTGTAGATGTGTGAATTTGGCTGACAGCACAGAAGGAAAAAGAAAATCAGGATTTACTCACCAAGGAGGAATCCCTGTGACACCACATTCCATCCTATAAAGGAAGTGAAAGTGCTCTTCCCTTCGGTCTGATTTACAAGAAAGAAAGAAAGAGAAGGTTGTAATGTTGCTACACTATGCACTGTTATGGAAAGGAGCAGGGAGTACTTGATCTGAGAGTATACTACAGAAAAAAAATGAATGCATCTTCCTTTTCTGGTTGGTAGAAAGCTACACATTTTGGTGGGCAGATGCACAACTTCCTAAATGAAAGTCAAGTGACAAAAGGAAGTTTATGGATTTCATAGCTAAATTCCTCAGAAAAAAAAAAGGCTTGGAAATAAGTGTATAACAGAGGTTCAAATTTATTTAATAGCCTGATAATATGAACAAATAAATAATGTCCATAAGAAGAATACCATTGTATTTGTTTGTTTTATTCTTCCTGATATGCTTTATTTCTACAGTTTCTTTCTTGGAATAATGCTGTTCTATTTATTTCCTACTGAAAAACATGAATCTGTAAATTCACAAGAGGCCAATGGGAATTTTAAGATGTACATACAATATAGCTGAAGTTATTAATGTTACTGCTGACAGGACCTAAATTCACTTATTTCAGAGAGCAGAGTAAAAGAAAAATAGAGAACAGGTATTTATAATCTATCTGTATCTACTTTCACATGGAAGAATTCACAGAATATTCTGAGTTGGAAGGGAACCCACAAGGATCACTAAGTCCAACTCTTAAGCAAATTGCCTGCACAGGGATTGGACCCACAAGTGTGGTGTCATAGGCACCATGCTCTAGTTCCTGGTGGGACTCAGCTCTGGTGTGAGGCCCTGGAGGTGCTGGGGCATGTGAGGGGTGGGTGGGTGCTGCTCACACAAAGCAGGATCTTGTTGAGCTTCCACTGTCAAGGTGCTGCCCTCATCCCTGGACCCACTCCTGGCAGTGGGGAACCCCTCCACATGAGGTGTGTGTGGGAGGTCTCTTGTAAAGGTTTTGCCAATCTATCTTTACATGTAAGAAAATACATAATCTTCTACTGTATTTTTTTGAGAAAACTAGAATTTGGAGAAAAAAACCCTCCCTTTCCCTCCTAAATCCTTTTTTGCTTTGTGGAGATGATGGAAAATGCCTTCACACATAATTAAATTGGGAGCCTTATCAGAGTTCCACTAACGTGCAATTTTATCTTTCATATCACAGTGCTTTACAAATAATACAGAAGAGCTTTTCCACACTCCCAACTGCCCCTTATTGGCATGCAACATATTTTCAAGAAAAATAATAAGTTAGCTCTATGAAAGAGCTTCAAAACAGGCAGCGATATTAATCTACCCAGAATCTCTGGGTCTGAGGTATTGATCAAAAAATTGTCTGAATTGTAAAATGAAACTTTCAACCTTGGGTAGAGTTAGTTTTAGGAACCTGTCTCCAAGGACTCTAATTCAAAAAGAATTCCATCAGGTCCACTGCTCTGTCTACCTTGGCACATACTTTCACTGGAACAATGAATCTTTTATGCTGTCAAAGAATATTTTAATAAAGTGAGAATAGTCTACAAGATTCAAAGAGAACGACTCAGGAAAGTTCTTTTCTTGTCTCAAAAGAAAATACAGTAGAGCTGATTTTTTCTAATTTCAAAAGATGTAATATAATTTTGTGAAGTGCTTGTTAATTTTTTTTTAAAGCACCATGCCACTTAGACAGCACAGACTAATGAAGTTGCACCTGCCAAAACTACCAAAACCATGTGATGATTCAGCCTTTGCCAGTTTGATCTCAGTAATTAAACAAAGCAGTTTAGTTCAGTCAATGATAGAATCTTGGATTCTTCTGACTGAAGTTCTTGAAGATTTTTAAAAGATTGCTTTGTCAGCACCAAAATAGGTCTGACAAAAACACAGAACTAAATTTGCTCAAAAGGAAAGATCAAGTGATGAGGAAGGACTGCAGAAGTCAAACTGAAGTGCTTACACTGTCTAGGCAGAAAAAGTAAACTATTTTCTTTGAGATACATTACTCTGTTTCCTTTCAGAACTCTGTAAAATGAAATATTCCAACGTGTAGAAGAGGCTATAAACAACTCCCCCTATATTTAAGCACTTTGCCTAATATACCATAGACAGGAATTAGCCCATTTATATAGAATGTGGTTTTATGGTTAAAAAAATGGGTAATATAATTTTTCTCTTGAAAAGATAAGATAGAATTATGAGGAAAGAAATTAACTGAAAAGTAAACTGGAAGGGAAACCGAACACTCACTGCTCAATTACTCCACTGAAATGTTGAGAGAAAAGTCAGGATGAAGGGAGGAGCACTTTTCTTTACTACACAGAATGGAATATGATGTGGCAGGTTCAAGTAACAACTAGTCAACATTTATTTGGTATTTGCAATGAAGAACAAGCCAGAAGATAAACAGCCACCTGCTTTGTAAGTACCTTTTGTAATTACAAATGTGCTTTACTTATTCAACTCTATTTTGTTACAAATATATAAAAATCTATTTCCTGAGCTGGAAGAAAATCACAAATATTTTTCTGCCATAACAAATAAAATCAGCATAATTACAAAACCCAAGAAAACCCCCAAAAATTCAAAGTGCAGGCTCTGAATACTTGGAAATAAGAATTATTACAACTGAAGAAGTTCCATTACATACTATGAGTCCTAAAACTTTCAGTAAAAAGCCACAAACTTTAGAACATGAATGAATGAAACAAACCCTCTATTGAACAAGTAGAGATTCTAGTGAACTAAATTCCAACATATTGGAAGAAATTGTGAAGGAATTGCTTCAGGAGTTCTTACAAAAACAAAGACTTTTTCACTCAAGATAATCTCAGTTTCATAGCATCTTACTTGATAACACTTTAACACAGTCAAGTTCAACAGATTAAACCACCTTCTATTGTCCCTGACACACAAAATACTGGCAAGCAAGCAGACTAAATATTAGCATTGCAGGTGCCTGTATGCATATATACACATATCACATACATGTGAGTGCGTATGGTGCTTCAAATGTCACTTTTGTCAGCATATTGAGCAACAACCTAAACCAGTAACTGGTCTTTGAAATCTTTAATTGTAATTTCAGAAGAGCAGAAAATTTCTTTCCCAAAAGGAAAGCTGAGTTTATAAACAAGGAAGAACATTTTTAAAACAGAATAAAGTAAGATTCAAATGATAAACTGAACTCCATTATATTTACCTGAATTTAGTAATAGCATCTATACAGATATCTACAAATAGGCACAGAATTTGCCTTGTCATCAGGCTAAAACCAAGTAACTGTCATTTTTACATGGCTAAGAAAACTCTCTTGACCTACTAAGTCTGAGGTTCAGTTCAAAATTAACAGCACAATAAAACACTAGAGACTGCCATCTAGTGCCTATGTTTAACATCACCAAATACAAACATCCCAACTTCAGACTATATTTTACAATATTATTTTTTTGCATTTGTTGTAACTAGAACATACATTTCTAAACTATGCATTTAAAAGATCTTCACATACAAAATACAATATTGATAATGCAAATACAGAAACAACTTGATTAATTTTTTTTAAAAAAATGAGTAACCATAAATCAACTTCAAGTTTTAGAAAATTCAGAATAAAGGTCCTGAAGTCTTTATTTATTAAGAAAAAAATTACATCAATACAACTGCTCCTTTTATTTTAGACTACACTTAAGGCTTACACAACCAACTTTACCATGAAGTAGCAGGTTTTATGAAGGAGATTAATTCTATCCAATTTTTGATGCCTATGCAACAAAAATTGAAAACTTTATGTATTAGCAACTTCTTAGTATTGATATGAACAGAAAAAACAAGGCATTAAGGTCTAATATTTCCTAATATTCTGTTTGGTTTTCCTCTCCATGCTTCACTCCCCCTAGGATTCTTTGGAAGAAAGAAAAGAACACTTTTTATTAATGGATCTTTTCAGCAAAGTTTTCCATGAAAATAAGGAAAGCTTTAACTGTTAAAAAACAAACAACTTCTGTTTTGATATCAAATAGCCTATCAAAAGACATGAACCAAGTCTAAGAAATTTTTAAAAAATGTTCACATAGATGTTAGATAAAAGAACAAAACTATAGGGTAAGGTTACATCCCTCTCCTTTACTAACCTGAATATGCCTAAGTGGTGCTGTTATCAAACTGTTGTGTCTGAAGGAAGCAATGGTGACAGTTAGTGACTGCTGGTAAAGCTTAAAGGTCACACACACACCTTTACTTTGGCTAGTTTAGACTGAGACTTCTGTTTTTCAGTGGAAGAAGTCATTAGCAGTTCAAACAGCACTGAAAGGCCATAAAATGAAGCATACACATAAATGGTGAAATATTATGGGTATCAACACCTTTCTCTTGAATCAACTTACCGTAAGCCATAGCAAGGCAAAGTGATGAACCGGAACATTGCCAGGAAAACTCTCAAAGGAAGCAGGGTGAACACATACAGAAAAGCATCCAGGCACAAAAAGATTCCAAAAAACATCAACTAAATTACAAAAATAAACAGAAATATGTTAGTTGTTTATAAAATTCACAAAAAGTTTATAAAGAATTATGTTATAAAATACACATTTACATAAGACTAATTAACCAAATAAGCACAATATTCTCACTTGTTCAATCAGATGAACCATAAAAAAAATTAACATGCTATGCATTTAAAGACTATTCAGCAATTCTGCACCACAAGGTCCAAGTAATGAAGGTTTTTGTAGACTTTCACAGCTCACTGAACTTAGTCTTTATTTAATATATAAACTGCAGTTGAATATAACTGCAGCTCATTTTCCAATGGTGACTTTCCTGTAAGGTAAACAAAGTTCATGTTTTAACCTTAGGGGAAAAACCCACAGAGGTGTGTGTAAATGTGCACAGCCATTTTCTTCCTATCTCCTTTTCCAACATTATTTCCTCACCCCAAAAAGTTTTCTATTACCTTGTAAATTTTCTATTGCACAGCTAATTACAGCTGTGGCAGATCTCCTTCAAAGAATAACTACCTTTTTCATACAAATAATATAACATATGAAATTTAAATGTCTTATCCTTAATTTACACAAACATTAAAGCCATTCATTGTGGCTACAAGCCAAGCAACTCTATGATAATTAAACTAGACATAAACTCCACTATTCTAAAGCTCCCATATATCAGACTCTCCCCATATGACATTCCTTCTTTATCTGCTCTTTAAATGATTCTGTGTTCTATCTGAATGGAAGTCTAGAAATATGGTTTTATGCTTTGGTCAGACCATGAGCCAGTATTTATTCCTGTAAGGATAATCCCATAGAAGCCAGCTTAACTGGCTACACAATTAAGAGTAACAACATCTAAGCAGACTTAGATATATCCATGTCAAACATGTGAAAGTTGGATGTGCTGCTGAATGGAAAGGAAGATACTGGGGTGAGGGTGTAAACCAAAGTACAAGTAAATGACTTTTAGCTCTCACAGTCCCTTTGCCTTTCAAAGTACCTTCTTTGTTAGCTTGTGCAATGGCCAGTCCCATGTGAGCCCTCTTACACCTCATACATTGTACCTCCAAAAGCAATCCTGCAGACTGCACTCCAGAACAACTATCTACAAGCCACATAAGAAAACTGACTTGGGCACAACAGCACTGCCATCATTCCTGAATTTTTATTTTCCTTTATAGTATTATTTCAACCAATTCTACAGTGGTAGAATACTTTAATACCATCATGATGTTGAAGTCTCTTTCCTGGTATTTACTCCTTCATCTCTAGTACTATTTTCTGAAATGTCATCATTTTTAGTTATTATTCAAAGTTATCAGAAGCAGTGGTTACATGAACTGTGGATAAATTTATGCACTGCTTTAATATGTCATTAATCTATCTATTTCTTTTAAAATAACTTTTAAACTAGGTATTGAATATTCAAGCAATGAAGATGACCAGAACTGCACACTTAGTATTTTTAAACTCCTTAACCCCAACAAAACAGAATCATAGCCTAACATTTTGGTTGTGTTCTTTGAGGGCATCTTTATAATCTCAAAAACAATGCTACTTTTTCTTTTAGATTTAGACAGATTTCTTCTCCCCAAGTGCAATGACAGTTTTTCACGTTCTATAAGCTTGCATTAAGATTTGCAATTATTGCTGAATGTCCTCATATTCCTAATGTTTTTACTACATGCACCCAATGAAATATAATCAGTGCTGAACCATCTACTCCTTTCTGTAAACATTATTTTGCTGCTCCATTAAGGAACTAACAGAAAAGCCTACAGAGCTTTTCCATGATCATAACTATAATTTAACACAGGAGCACAAAGTTTAACTTGAGATCAACTGAAAACTGTTCCCTTAAGATGGCAGGAATAGAGACTACCAGACCACCTTATTTAGTATACATAACCTACTAAATGAAAAGCTCCCACTGAAACTACACAAAATGCCTGAGTGGAAGTAGCACTTAGATGGTAAATTATCTAGCTTCTCTAAACTAGAAAGGGTACTCAGAACAACGACAAAAATACCATCCTTTGAACATTACACTCCTGTCTAAAACTATGGATGTTAAATAAGTGCCTACTAAGTAGTATCTCCCGAGATTAGGCTTTGATAAATTTACTCCAATTTATTCTCACTCTACCTGATTATAGTTTTCATTCTTATTCTCTAATTATACTATTAGGTAGTAAACAAAACAAGCCATCGAGAAAATTCTTCTCTTTTTTTACTAGTGCCTCACATGCTTTATTTCATGTAAGTGGATTTTTGTATCACATTGGCAAGCAGTTTCTGCAACAGGTGATGATCTGTACACTATTTAGTTGATTTCTAGGTGCTCAATTTGATAAAGTTAGTATGTATACTAACATGGACTAAGCCAAGGAAAAGAACTAAAAAAATATTTCATAATCTCAGCGTAAAAAGATAACTATCATTTTGAAAATCTCTTTATTATTCAGTTTCATAATATTTCATATTCAAAGCACAGACTGAAGTTTGATTTACCATGCAACACCCATCAGTTGTACCACTTAAAGCATTAATCTTATTTATAAAAAGACTGCTGGATATTACATGCTCTTACACACCGAAAATTTTATTGAAAAGCTATGGTGACAGTCCTTCAGAATAATTTCTGTGCCTTGGAGAGAGCATGTAATAATCTACATAATTAAAAATGGAGATGATGTAGAAATGCTGTGTCATTGAACTGAGTCTCTACCCTAAGTGGAATATTCTATCATAAACTGGAATGAGTAAATACTGAGGATGTGAAGACACCATTTCTGGAGATGTTCAAAGCCTTCAATCCTGAACAACCAGTTCTAGGATACACAGCTTTAGGCAAGGGCATGGACTACTCCATGGGTCCATTCCAATCTCATTCATTCTGTGATTTTCTGCAGCAACTGACTGGGAATTTAGTTTGGTAAAGCCAGGCCTCATCATGGCTGAAGGATGAATTTAATGATACCAAAGGCGGAACATAAGCACACTACTGACCAAGGGAATCCTGCCCACCCTTCCTCCCTCCTCCACTGCTCCAACAACTTTAGTTATAAAGCTTCCCTTCTGTCACACCACAACACTTGTGTAGACTCTGGATTCTCAAGAATACTGGCTGAGCAAATCAGCTCACTATTCTAGCACAGAGCAAACAGAGCAAGGAAAGTAAAACATTCACTGCCAAACTATGAGCAGATTTAACTCCTGGAATGGTCCAACAAGAACCACAGCTCATGCAAAACAGGCAGTATGCATAAAGCAGGAGACTTAAGTGGGAGAAGAACAAAACAAGCTTCTTCCTTCAGTGCAAATTAAAATGATTTAGCCCTATGTAACTTCATCCCTTCCCTAGAGATTTTGGTAATTTTAGCGGAATTAATTTTAATGTTATCATTACACTGCAGCCTAGCCAAACCTTATTACTGATGGTGCCTTACTCATCAATCCTGAGCATACTGCTGCTGCTGCTGCTCCCAAATCAACATGGTTAAGCCAGAACAAAACCTTGGCTCACAGCAGGGCCAGAATATTATCTAAGCTGACAAAGAGGAGGTGGCAAGAATCCCTCAGGAAGGGCCATAACACTGGGACAGAGAGGGGAGATGTGGCAAATAGTGGCAAGAAGCAAAATAAAAGAAAAACTATGAAAATTAAGTTCAAAACCATAGAAAAACTAATCTGTCACCATATTTTTATAAGACTGAAACCTTCCCATCCTCAGACAACTTCACATTGGAAAAAATCTTTGAAAAAACTTTTTTTTATGTAAAATTACATTTTGCTGTAAAAAGTTTTATTTTTCTTGATTATTCCTTTAAGGATCAGTGACATCTTTATATTTGAATTAATTTGTCATCATCTGCACTTGTTTGTCTCTGCTAATAACATGAGTTGCAAGCAGCAACAAGAAAACAGGCAAAAAAAAAACTGAAACAAAAACGTTTAAGTTAGGAACGTTGAAAAATAATCGTTATTGAGGTTTACATCTTGTTTTTGTAGCAAAAATCTTTTAAAAAAGAAATAGTTCTTTAAATAATTTAATTCAACAGATTTAATCTCAAAATGGAATCAAAAGTTAAAGCATACTTCACCTTTTCCAGTTCTTTTGGTATCCGCATGCACGTGTACACTCTCTCCCGCCGCTCTGTGTATTTTGCTTCATTGTGCTCAAGGAAATAACCTCTTGTTAGCTCGGCACTGATGAACCTCAGCAAGGAAAGATCTATTCAGAAACACACACAGGCAGAAGTCACCTCAGGCATGACCTCCAGAGGGTGAGAAGCTGCTAACTTTTGTTACTTATTACTTGCTACATATTTCATTTGCATAGCCTCTAACCCAGAAGGTTTTGCTGATGGTTAAATAACTTTGCATGGAAGGAATTACAGGAGATGCAAGTCCAATGCTCCTAAATTTATTTCCCTGCTGCCTCCCAACAAACAAGCTACTCTTCCCAGGCAATCAGACATCCACTTCTACAACACATTACTCAAAGCCGCCACACAAAATGCAACATGCTGAGTGAATCTAATCCTTAATGTATTATCAGACCTCGTAAATTTACTAAACTCTATTTTTGACTTCTTAAAGGCTATTTTCTCACTCAGCAACATTAGCAACTTGTTCTTTAAAATAAAGAATAGCTTTCCACAGCAGCAAAACGTTCACAGACGTGTGATCCCAAGCGATTCAGTGCACAAACAGTACAAACCCACTGAACCTTTGGGATCAGGTCTTTCACAACCAAAAAGCCATCAGGCACGTACAGATCTCCTCTGCTTTAATGGCTGTAGGTAAATAACCTGAAGGCTGATTGGCCTGTGTTTAAGCAGCTCATATAGCTTCTAAAAAAGACTTTGCACAGAAGAGTCTTACAAAATTTATAATATATGAAATTATAATTATGAAATTCAGGCTGCTAGCACAAGAAGGTTGAACTTAAGTTTCAGCACTCGCAGACAAGGTCTGACACTACCACCTCCTTGTAACACTTCAGAAGTGACAGAACACTACAACGAAGTTCAACATCTCTGGTTATTGGCATTTAAAAACAGAAACTCTCAATGTTACACAATACCCAGAAGATGAAAATCACTTATCAAGACAAACAAATGAAAAGCTAGAGACACTTATTATGATACAAGCACACGTTCACAAATGGTAAATTCAAATTTCAACCAAAGTTTTAGGGACTAGAGGAGGGAGAAGTAACCTTGCATGGTAGAATGTTCTGCATTTTTCAGGGCAGGAAGAGGCTGTATATACATTCTTAGCAAAACAACTCAAGTAGCAACTGTTAAGAGCAGAATGCAAGTATTGACACTCTGCATGAAGAATTCACCCAAAACTGTCTGAGGCAATGCCTTCTCAATATTCATCACATTGAAGATGAAGACTTTCACAGCAGCCAGAAGTTTACAGAGTTTTAAAGCAAAGAAGGAATCAGCTCAAGCAGAAATATAAAAGAAGCAAAAGAGGATGTGCTTACAGCCTGCATTACCTTGGGTGGGAGGTGTGATTACAACTTGGGGGGAATTACAGGCACCCTGTAGTTTGTGGTGCTGCATTAATATTCTCCATATGTCTGCTATCGTGATTTATTATATTGCTGGTACTGACCACAGCTATAAAACTCATTAACTACCTGTTAATTATGTACTGTTAATAAAACAAGATTTTCTTTAAACTATGAGAAATGACCCATTTTCCTGTGTATGAGCTTGTCACTGGATAGTGATTTTGATGATCCACTTCTACTAAGTAGGCCAAAACCACTCTAAGCCTTAAAGGCATTTATTTAAAAACAAACAAAACAACATGTTGCTTAATGGGTAATAATAAACTAATATTTACATATAAAGTTTCAAACAAAGTTCATTCTGTGAAATCACTGCTCAAGCCTCTTGCAAACTTGTTTTCTGGAGTCTCCCTTAGTAACACTATCACTTTTAACTTTTTTGGTTATGTCAATTCTTCAATGTTTAAAAACTTGAAAGTAAGAACAGGTATGTATAAGCACACCAAATAATTACTCTGTTAAATGCCCAGGTGTATTTTCTTCTACCTCAAATAACCAACCTTCTCTAACTTAAAGATACAGCCATCTCAAACAACTGAAGTTTCCTGCACAGTAAATAGATGCATATGAGCAAGTACCATGGGGTAACTTACGAGTCCCTGCCAGCTTCAGATATTCTAAGATTTTAGCTCATGAGCTATTTGTTCCCACCCCTTCTTAACTAACACCAAGTATTTTAGAGGCCTATCGCTGAAAACCAAATTATTTTAAGCTTTCAACACCTTGGACTTTCATGCCCTAGATACTGAGGGATAATCAATCCTCCTGACTGAGCTTGATCAATACACAAGCTCCAGAGTGTGACTGCAAAATCCCCTCCCCAGTGACAGGGGATGCACTGGAGCACACGGTCACTGAGCCACCTCCCTTCTGAGCGTTTACTGCCACCCAGCACCAGCCTCAGCTCTGTGCCAG
Organism: Calcarius lapponicus; assembly: GCA_039654755.1. NCBI lineage: Eukaryota > Metazoa > Chordata > Aves > Passeriformes > Fringillidae > Calcarius > Calcarius lapponicus. The sequence continues at coordinate 16,264,669 of CM077466.1, forward strand.
CTGTGAAACAGATTAGTGGCTGACCCTGTAGGAAAAACACAGTAACCAAAAGAACAGCATGAGACACCACGGCAGAACAAAGTAATAAATCATTTGAAAAACAGCTGAATTCTGCTATCAAAGCATCAAGCAACATTTTCTTTTAAAAGTAAACTCTACCTCCCACTTCAAATGCCTTCCTTACTTCAAATTCCCCTCTTTTGCACTCAGAAAGTTTTAGACTGTGGTCCAAGTTTAATCTGTTCAGACAGATTCATACTCTTAATGCTTACAGTATGCTCATTTACCTCCACACCTCAGGACAGGAAAGCATAAGCATCTTCAAAAAACACAAAAGACACAAATTCCTTCAAGGTAAGAAGACAGTGATTTATAGCTGCACAAAGGATAACCATTAACCAGAAAAGAGAAGAAAAGTTGAGGAAATGTGAAATGTACTGCACTTCAGTAAGTTTCTATTCTATAATCATTAATTTAATCCTAAATACAGCAGTTCCAGGCACTCACTTCACTCCCGACAATCCTAAATACACACTTCTTCCATAAGCATGCCAATTAATCAAGAAAATATATCTTTTTAAAAGTTTTCTTCTCTAATCAACTTCTCTTTACAGTACTAGTCCTGCTTCACCAAAGTGAAGAAACCCCTATTTTATTATTTAATGTATTGCTACCCTTAGATGAGTTAGACTTTTTAGGTGCTCAATCAAGAAGCCTGTTCTTATGTTTTCTTGCCATGAAACATCAAAGAGCACTGAAGATTTTTAACTATTTTAAAATTTCAATTCAATTGCATGAACGTTGTTAGGTATTCTCCACCACCTCCAGTAACAATCCCCTTCTTATAAAGCTATTTGTTCCAGTGTTTTTCAGGCACACCGGTATGGATCTTGATCATTCTTTTTTTTCACCTCAAAGCAATTCATACTACTACAATCAAGCTAATTGCTTTACAACTATGAAAATTACGTCACCTTTACATTCTGTAGAGTTCATCAACACCACAGAACTGCAGTCAACGATGCTGCATGTCTGTTGATATAATACATCAGAAACAGACACTGCACGCATCAAACTCGAAGGAAAACATTCAATTATTGACACATTATTAAAGTTAAATCCTAATTTCCATTATTTTCTTTTTTTTTTGATAAGACCTGTGTTATCACATTCAAGCCAAGACTGAGAAAGCCTTGAAAGTTTAACACTTCAAGCACTTTCCAGATTTTCAGCAAGCCAATCATTCAAGAATACAGTAGCAATATAGTTATTTATAACCTTAAATTAATTTACAACATTAAATTAATCCTGAGACGGTGACTGACAGTTTTTACAAAAACAGCAAGGGTATTTTAAAAAGTTACTTAGTAGGTACCTGAAATAACCGGTTGAAGGCTGAATATAAATATAGCTGCATACTGATAGCAAAGGCCATGACATTTCCCCTTATTTTTCCTTATAAATCCCCAGCTGGCAAATTTAATTTACTTTAAATAACTTTTAATAATCTGCGAACAACTTCAAAGTTCTAACAGCATCGTCACTGCCAGCAGCAGAGGCAAAGACCACTGTATCACAGCTGTGAGCGTGTAACAAGCACTGCTAAGATGACTGAACATTTCCAGCACTTCAGCAAGAAACTCGAGCGAGCCCGCAGCCTCCGGGCCCGCGGGGCTCAGGGAGCGCTCCGAGCGGCCCCTCTCGCTCCAGGCACGCACCGCGCCCGCTGCCCCGGGCAGCTACCGAGCCCGACAGCCGGAGTCCCACCATGGGGAACAGCACCCCTCCAGGGACGGCGCCCGTGGGGCTCGCACCCCTCCCGAGCAGCAGCAGCACCTGACAAACTGCGTGACAGGGCACGGGGACCGGTCCGCCCGCGCTCCGCACCCCAACAGCGCCGAGCGGGGACCGGGGCACAGCCGGCCACGCGCGGCACCGCCTCACGGACCGACCCCACGGGCAGGGCTGAGGGAGAGCTCCCCGCGGGCCGCCCGCCGCTCCCGGGGCCCGCCCGCTCCCGGCGCACTTTTCAAGTCGCTCGCCCAAGTTCGCACGGGCGAACCAAGAGCCGCCCGCCCTGGGCGACGCCGCGACGGCCACCCCGGTACCCCGTGCGGGCCACCCTGTGCCGGGGCCCCCTCTGCAGCGAGGAGGAGCCCGCTCGCCCTGCCGCCGCCCCTCACCCGAGAGGCTCCGCTTCTTCTTCCTGCCCCGGTCGCTCTCGTAGAAGCCCAACGTCTCCGTTCTCTGCTGCGGGGACGGCTGCCCCGGGCCGGCGGCGGGCGGCCGCGGCTCGCTGCTCCCCCAGAGAGTTTTCGGCTCCCCGCGGCCGCTGTCCTGCCGTCCTTCCCCGCCGCTGCCCGGCGCGGCGGCGGCGGCGGCGTCGGCAACGCCGGCCATGTTCGCCGCCCGCTGCGCGCCCGCCGCCCCCGCGCCGCGCGCCTGCCGGTGACTCATCACCGCGCGACAGCCGCGGGCCCGGCCGCGCGCCACTGCCCCGCGCGCGGGGGGCGGAGAGGGGCGGGCCGGCGCGCCGCCATCTTGCCGCCGTTAACCCCTCAGGGAACGGGCCGTGTCCCGGCACCTCCCGCTGCCCCGCCCCGAGGCTCCCCCGCCTCTCAGGGCGCTGCAACGGAAGGCAGCGGGTTTGCGTCGGGGGTCAGACTCAGCGGGGCCTCCGCCGTTTTTCGCAAAAAACGTCACGCGTGTGACGGTCACGGTTTCACGCCCCCCTCCCATCCCCACGGGCCGTGGGATAGCAGCTCAAAGCGGTGGCTAACAAGGTGATTAAACCTTGAACCACGCAAATAACGATCTTGTTCAAAAATGGAAAGTCAGTGGTGAATTATTAACTCTAAAGCCAACAGGGCTTCGGTGAACTGCAGAGCACGAGTCGGCCTGGGCCGGGCGCCTGAGGTCACAGCCCCGCGCTGCCCCGGCCGGGCCTGCCCCGCCCGGCTCGCCCGGAGCCCCCCGCGCCCCGCAGCGAGCCCCACCTGCCCGAAACACAGGGCATGAAATCGCGTGGTTCGTGAAGGCCTGGAAATGCCATTCATTCCTGGCAGCGTGGTACTGGCGGTGATGAGGCTTGCTAGAGACCATACTAATGAAAAATAATTGTTCCTGCCACAGACTGCTTGTAATTTACACACAAAGGAATGAGAAGCAGGCAGCTCAAGGTAATAGTGAAGCACTTGTTTGCAGTGGAATTCACATGGGCAAGAGGACAAAATACCTGGCCTGAATTTCAAGTACGAGATCTCTTTCACATTCAGTTCTCTTGTTCTTATCACGCATTCACAGGCCAGATTCAGTCAGCTTAATATTTAGCCACTCACCCTGGAAAAACAAAGAATGCTTTATTCTTTCTTTGGAAGGTCATAGTAGTCTTCACCTATAACTCTAAGAGAGTTGTCTCAAAGAGCATTTTGGGCTTTGGGTAGACTGGATGTGCCCATTCCCATTAGTAGTTCTAAATGCCCCAAATCCGGCATTTCAAGCCAAATATTGTATTTTCAATCAAAATTTTGTATCTGATCCAGTTTTGTATTCAATCCAATTTTTGTATCCAAATCCACATCTTGTGTTTTCAGACAGGGGAGTGCTTTTTGCAGTGATACTGTGTAATAAGAGCATCAGAGAGGGAGTGATCAGTAATAGCTACTATACTACACATTTTCAGTCTGGAGTTTCATCTTATCTCTTCAGATGCAAAAAGCAGTTGGAAAAATAGGATGCAGAGCAAAAGTTTCAAAAAGAACTGAAAAATTCTCTCAGCTGAAAGGCTGGTGCAGTCTATGCAAAGTTACATGATGCCCTGAGAGATGTTCTGCTTCTCTCCTTCCAACTGTATAAACTTTTATCCAACCATAAGATGCATTGTGTGATATTTAAGGACAACAAATTGTCCCAACCTTGTGTCAGTTTTACCAAAAAGAAGGTGCTTGCAGCATCAAGCATCATCTAACATCTTATTCAGGTCCACTGAGAAGCATCTAATGAGTTGCTGGCACCAGTTGTGACAGCACATACATTTTTGTCTTCAGGGGTTGACCCAAGACAACCTTGCTTCATTTACAAGATCTTCAGTTTTCAGCTTGAAGTAATTCAGTTGAAGGCACGATGATATTATGACTGCAATATGGTTCAGCTAAGAATTCACTCTTACTTTTGACACTTCAAAAGCATATTGAGCACATATCCTTGAGTTTCTATCCATGGAGTCCTTCTGCATTTTTTTCCCCTGTATTAACATACAGTTTATAAACATAATTTGCTGGATGATTAGTATGTTCTTTTTCACTTGCAAATATGTGTATTCCAAATATTACATGTGATATTTTGGCACAGTGCCCATTTCTGGAAGGTCAACCCAACTGCAGCAAAATCCAGCGTTTAAGTATTTGAGGCCTTGAACTAGTCAAGACAGAGGAGAAAAGTTGCTTGGTGAGAAACATTAGCAATGTTCATATAGGAAGTAGTGTTTAATTATGATATCTGCTGTTGGGAATTATCTGGAACCATCTGCTGTTTGGACAGGAAAAGCTGATTTTTTTTTTTCTTTGCCTTCCAAAGCTTATCTGCTTTGAGACATGCTATGGAGTGACTCTGCAGCACTGTTCACGAATCTTTTTCCTGAAATGATTTTCTTAGAACAAGACACAGCCCTGTCAATGTTCCTACAGCTGCAGTTCCACCTTTTTCCCCAAGAGATAATTAGCAGGTGGGGAGGAGAGGGAGGATTGTTTCAAAACAATGACTGTCTCCCAGGAGAAAAACTCAGTTCCATTCATAGAACAGCAAAAACCACTAGGATAGTGAATACAGACTGAGAAGTAAGGGCTACTTAAATTTTAGTAGGAATGTCAGCTCTTTTGATCTTTGGGGCTTTCTTTGCACAAGCTACCTTATTTTTGCCCTAAATTTTCCATACATATAGTAGACTAATGCTTAAACTACATAAAAAGTATTTTATACACAATAATCACAGAGGGATTTTTACCAGTTTGATATCAGAAGAGTTTTTCTGGCAGTGTTAATTATTAAAACTTTTATAGTGTATCCAGCTCAGCTGTGCTTTAGTCCCTGAGTACTCATTACTCTCTCTGAATGAGGAGAGTTCTTTTACTCTGAAGAACATTTTATGAAGAACATTTTACATGGTTTAAAACTCCTCCTTTTTTGTTGTGGATTTTTTCCCCCACAAGCCACAACAGAAGGTCACTAAGAAGACTCGGAAAATGCATAATATTTTTTTTTTTTGTTAGTGCTTTTTGCTGGCAGAACTTTGTTGTCTTTTCAGACCTTGTCTTGTCAGATCAATGTCATTCACGCCCACCAACTCAGACAATCCTCTTAAAAGATGATACATCAGTGATGTGTCTTAAAAAGAAGTAAACTAAGATCTTCTTTTTAGGTAGTAATAGAAACATGGAAAAAAGATCTGTCACCAAAATTATATTTCATATGAGAAGTAAATTGCGGACATAAGTTAGGAAATGTGAAAGAAGTCTAGAAAAACTCAGTGTACTGCCCCAAGCAGAGTTAAGTGTAAAAAGAATACATTAAGGAACAATAAAGAAGAGGCAGGTGTTAAAATGATGATAATAACAATGCAATATGAAACAGTTACAAGTAACTGCAATACTCATAACTACGCGAAAACATCTTGTTTCTTTCCATTGTAAACTTTTTGCTAGTGGGGCTCAAACTTCTTTAGACTTTGCAATATCATTCAAAACAGACTAGATAGTAAAAATGTATGTTTTAATTATTTAGTTTCTTGAGTCTCCTGCAAGAATTATCTTGAATTGTGATCTTGAATGTGATTGTGAATAATTTTTCCTTTTAAAAAGTATCATTGGTGTGTACACTTTCTGTGAGGAGGTAAGCTAACAAAATTAATGGTGAATTCTAAGTGCAATAATGCTGATTTATTTCCACAATAAAATATTTTTAGCCCCTTTTGTAATATAAACAATTTATTTTGTGTTGAGTTTGTGACTTTTAGTTCATCTATCAATTTATTATATGAGTGCATATTCATTCTTCTACTAAAGGCAATGCATCTCTTAGCAACAACTGATATTAACAAACTTAGTTCTAAATCCTTCAGAGTTGCAGCTGTCATATATTTGCAAGGTACAAAAGTATTGGTTGGAAATATAATCTAATTCTGTCTCAGTCAGTTGTGTTTGGTAGCTGAAGTTAAAAATATCTGTTTACGCCCACAGGGGAAAAATCCTGTAAAGACTTTTTCCTCCATTTTATGTTCAACATCTAAGCAGCACATTAATTTTGCATGGGATAATCCTCACATATGAAAAATAATCAGTACAAGCAATTTTCATATGCTGTATCACTTTTTAAAGAACATCTCAATAGAAAATTACAATGTTTAAGGTTTACCATATTTTTTGCTATGTTGTAGGCTAAAGATTAGGTTGACTCCTAGGTAAGGTAAAGGCATTACTCAACATCAGCTTGTCCTTGAATAATGAAAGTACAAATCAAGTTATGCAATACTACAGTACCTGAAAGTCGAGTTTGACTTCTCACTGGTACATTTCCATTGTTTGTTTGCTCTGGATACTTCATTATATAGCACGGGAGGTACTGCACAGTTCAAAATCAGTGGTGCTTTCCAGTGGCATCATGATTGTCCACACCTGCCATCTTTGAAACTTTTGGAGAAATAGTTATTTTGAGATGCTTTTATATGGCATTTTATCCTGGGACCATTGCTCAAGCAGGACTGAAGGGAAGAGTTGCAGAAAGTTCAGTATTACAGGTCTTTAAATGCATGCTCACATTATCTTAAAAATAAAATTGATAAAATTATTTGATTTTCAAGACTTCTAAGAGTTTCCCAGTGTAATAATTTTATATTTATTTTTCTTTCAAATTTCTCTTTTTTTTTATCAAGGCAATAATTTTTCTGTGACCATCAGTGACAGTGCTTTCCTGCCCATGACCTGACCTCCATTTCTCTGTGCCAAGATTTCTTCAGGTTTTGTATCTTGTTTAAAATGCCACAGCTAATACTTAAACCGCTGCCTCTGTTAGAGTGCAAACATCTGAACCACTGACAGCTTTTATATAAAAGCAACGAAGTGTCTTTTCAACATCAGCATCACTGAACTCTGTGATGAGGCATTTCTCCACGAAGTTCAAAGCGAAGTAAAGTTTGAAAGTAGAGTAGCACAAAGACTCTTCAATTCCAAGTTACTTTTATCACAACCTTCATCCTGAGATGCTGGAAAAAAGGTTTTGTAATCTCCTTTTCTCTTTTTCTCACATTATGTGCCTGTAGCTGCATAACATTCAAAGATGGCTCTATGCATGACAAGATAGTTTTAAGTGTTATAAAATGTAAGTGCAGCTGCCTTTGACTCCATCCCCAGCTGCTTCCTCAGGAAAGCTAAGCCAGACATGAAGTGTGAGAGGACTAGGTGGGAGGAAATTGGTGGAGAAAATGCAGATGGAAAAATGGTTATAAAGAGCTTCAAAAGTCAAGAATTGAGAGCACCTGGCAAACAGGGTCTCAGCACCTAAACATGAGTTTCCTGTACCTAAGAATGTAACTTCCAGTATCCTACAGAAATTGGCTGGTGTTTTGTTTAGGTGTCAGAAAGAATGTTACCTCTAAAAATGGGTTTCCTAATGTATAAGTTTCAGTCTAGCATTTCTTCGTATTTTTCAGGTCCAGGGAGCAGAGATGAAATTCCAAATTTAGAGTGTCCAGGATTTTATGACTGAATTTACAATGTGAGTTTTCAGTCATGCCAAACCCGAGTGGAGATGGAAATTCTCTGTTATAAGAATTGTTAGCAATCAGGTTTGCTGTACATGGTCCTATTGATTTTAACAAGTTGAAGATCTCAATTCAGCAAGAGCATTTCTGTTATGATAGTGTAAGAAGAGATATAGGTATAGAAACACAGATATGTATAAATACACACATGTACAAGCTTTGTGCCTAAAATTAGGCTGTGAGATCTCTAGATCCTAAGTCTCTCACTTCTGGGAAACATCTCTACTCAGAAGAGAATTCAAATGTGTTAGATTTGAACATGAAGGTGTTTTCTGACTTCAGGCAGTAAAACTCACAGAATCACAGAATAGGTAAGACTGGGAGGGACCACTGTGGGTCATCTGGTCCAACTTCCCTTCTCAAGGAAGGCCATGCCAGAGCATGTGGCACAGGGCTGCATCCAGACACTTCTTGAATATCTCCAGTGTGGGAGACGCCAGAACCTCTCTGGGCAACCTGTTCCAGTGCAAGGTCACCTGCACAGTGCAGACATTCTTCCTCATGTTCAGCTGTAACTATGTGGGCATCAGTTTCTGCCCACTGCTACTTTTCCTGTTGCTTGGCACCACTGAGCAGAGTCTGGCTCCATCCTCCTGCCACCCTCTCTTCAGATACTGACAGACATGGATGAGGTCCCCTCCCAGTTTTCTCTTCTCAAGGCTGAACAGTCCCAGCTCTCTCAGCCTTTTCTCATGAGCCAGATGCTCTTGTCTCTTCACCATCTTTATTGCCCACTGCTGGACCTGCTCCAGTCTCCATGTCTCTCCTGTGCTGAGGAGCCCAGAACTGGACACAGCACTGCAGATGTGGCCTCAACAGGGCTGAGTAGAAGGGCAGGATCCCATCCCTCATCCTGCTGGCAATGTTCTCCATAACGCAGCCCAGGTTACCATTGGCCCTCTTGGCCCCCAGGGCACAGTCCTGGCTCAGGGGCAGCTTGCTGCCCACCAGGACCCCCAGGTCCTTCTTCACAGTGCTGGGCTCTCCAGCAGGTCGGCCCCAAGCCTGGGGGGCTGGTGCCCCAGTTTATTATTTTCCAGATTAAGAACCCTAAACTTGCCTTTGTTGAATTCTAGATGGTTCCTTTCTGCCCATCTCTCCAACCTGCCCAGGTCCTTCTGAAGGAAGTACAGCACTCAGGAGGACCAGCCCAAAGCTCCTCCTGTGGGGGGATAGAACAATCTCATCCTTGAGGAGTTGCAGCTGTCCTAATCACCAAAGATTAGGAACAGGCCTACCTTTAATAGGCCACAGCTGTGTCCAATAAGAAGACAAGTGCTACAAAGGAGTGGGTTTGCTGGGTGAGCAGGGAGTTGGAGTTTGTTGGCTGCGCTGTGAAGAAGAAGGAGTCAGTGCTGTAAGGAGCTGCCCATGAGAAATCACTGAGAAGGTATAGACCTTTTGCAATAGGATGACAATGTCCTCCCAGCTTTGTGTTTTCAGTGAACTTGCTGAGGACTTGTCTGGACCTTCATCCAAGCCACTGATGCAGAATTCTAAAGATTAAGCAATCCTAAAACCAGTACTGAACCTTGGGGCACACCCCTAGTGCCAGGGCTCCAACTAGACCCTGTGCCACTGATTAAAAACCTCTGGGATCTGCTGTTCAGCCAGGTCCCAATTCACCTCACTGTCCACTCATCCAGTCCACAATTCCTGACCCTATGAGGAGGTTGTGGGAGACAGTGTTGAAAGCCTTGCTGAAGTCAGAGCAGACAATATCCACTGCTCTCCCCTTATTCCTCCAAGTAGTTGTTTCCCCATAAAAGGCAATCTGGTTAGCTAAGCCTGATTTACCTTCAATGAATCCATGCTGACTATTGCTGATCACCTTCCTGTCATCCACGAGAAGAGATGGCCTCCAGAATGAGACACTCCATTGCCTTTCCAGGGACAGAGGTCATGCTGACTGGACAGTAGCTCCTTGGGTCCTCCTTCTTGTCCTTTTTGAAGACCATTTGCTTTCTTGCAGTCCTCAGCCACCTCTCCTGATCTCCATGACCTTTCAAAGATGATCATGAATGGTATCACTTCAGTGCCTGCCAGCTCTCTCAGCACTCACTGATGCATCCCACCAAGGCCTGTGTGTTCTTCAAAAACATTGTGCCTCCTGTAGGACTGACTGGATCAATTAAGAGGTTCTGGGACACTAAGCTTAGATTTCTATGTGTGAAAATCATCATTCATTTTGTAATAATACTTGCATGTGTAAACCATAAACTATAGCATGCACAGTAAAAGAAATGTATTGCTTATAAATATAGGATGAATGGCTTTGAGACTAAATATTCAGTCATTGTAAGTCAAAATAAAGTCATGACCTTTACTGTACTCATGCAGTGTTCATGAGGTTGGGACCAGTTTTGAAATATTTGTTATTTAAACAATGCTAGAATAAGTACACTTAATCCACTTGATCTACTTAATCCATATAAGAAGGGTGAGAAACTTTCTACAGAACTGTTCTTCGTGAACACACATTGTTTTTTACATATATAGACACACAAATGTTTCTTTACATATATATGAAAACAAAATACTGAAATAAGGTCAATTTTAAATATTTTTTAACATAAAGATGTTCTAAAATCAGCCATTCTCTTTCAGGAAGGGGTTCAGTGTTGCGTTTTTTTAATAATCATCCCCTTAGATAGGCTTTTGCTTTATTTATTGCTCAGTTCAGTTGTCAAATGTGAGAACAGAATTTGGATCAAATTCAACTCTAAATTAATTTCAGTAACACCAATATAGTCTGTATGATCTTATTTTTAAATGTTAGAGTACAGGTATAGAGTTTTGATACATTTACAAAGTATATCAATATATCAAATTGTGTCTATCAACAGCATAGTGAGAGCATCAAGGGAATGATTTCTTATGGGCCAAAGACCCTCTGTAGTAGCCTGATGAGATAAGAACGCATCATCAACTGAACTCAAAATCTCCTGCCTTTTTTTTGCTCAAGTTTTATATTTTAAGCAGGCAATTTTAATTTGGCAGGCTCCTTACAAGTCCAATTATCATTTGGAACTGCAGGAGTTGGAATTGCTCTACCTTGATGAGTAACAAGATCCAGTGGAATGTATTGGGATTGTTCTTTCAGCGCTGATAGATCATAAAGAAAGGCACTTGACACTGAGAATGTTTGATATTCCTGCAGAGTAACCCTACCTGCCCTATATTTCAATCAACTAGCACAACAATAACTAAACATATTTTTTCCTTTCCATTTTCAAATTATTCTTGTTGCGAGTTTCTCAAATTCTCAACAATTTGTATGCCCCAGAGTCACATTTTGAGTTAACAGAACTCATGGAGAGCCATCAAGTGTAAAACTTGAGATTCTATTTGTCAGTTGCTGAGTTCACATTGGAATACCAGAACATATGTCTTGGGGAAACCATTTGTCCTGGTTTAGGGCAAATTTGGGAGGAAACTTCCAAAGGGATCCCTCTAGAAAGCAGATTCAAGAGGCCCTTCCCCCTACTGGTTCAGGAAAAGGTTAAAAAATCTAGCAATTTATTTGAAACAAAGTGAAATATATTCATTTTTGGAAATTGAGATCACATTTTCAAACACAGGCAAATGACTAAGAAAAAGTCATGTAAATCATGTATCTAAACACTATTACATTTAAAGTACTGACAATATTTGAGTTAGCAGGATTTACTTCTATCTCAGCTTTATGAATATATGCTTCTTTACATTCTAATGGCTTGTTCTGGCCTAAAAATCTTGCAACCATATGCAAGATTGGTGTTAATGTTTGCATTGATGTTAATGTTTGTTTAGAGCACCTGCACACAGAGATGCATGTTCCCCTGACCAAGTACCCAATATCCCATGGAGGTGTTGATGAAAACAAGCCTAGACATGCAATTATCCAACCAGCCTGCACAAAGATGACTCCCATGTATATGGATATTTTTGTGGGCATTAGTCAGTTGCTTGGTTGTGGTAACTTGATCCAAAGTCTGACTCTGGAGTTATTTTAGTGACCAGGGTGCACTATTTTAGTTCTGTATTATAAATCCCTATAATTTAATTGCTGACAGAACCTTTATCGCAGCATTGCTAACAGGTCATTTAGGATTGTTATGGTCTGATAGAAGATCATTTATTCATTCAACCCAGGAATAAAATGCTTGATACATAAATTTTAATAATTGTAGCCCTGCCCAGTCAGGATGACCCTTTCCGAATGACTGGAAATTACATGACTCATTCCCTCGTTTTTATATTCCCAACTGGTACATTCAGTTCTCTCCCAGTACTCCTATATTTCACAATCCATAACAATCATTCTCCCATTTCCTTAAGTGAGATTGTTTGAAATGAAATCAGGAGATTTATAAATTGAAATAAGAACAGTTGAATGCCTGAGTGCTGCCCCTTGGATGAATAGAAAGCTATCATCTTAATTGAAAGCAGCACACTTTATGGTAATATACAAAGTATAACTTCTGATTATCCACAGAGCACTAGTGTACATTTAAATTGGAGTCCCTGATATGGACTAAGAAAGAGATACTTGAGAATCAGCAGAAAAAAAGTTAATGATGTTCACACAATTACTGTGCCTTCTTATTTACTCTTTCCTAACCTCAGCATGCTCTTGATTTCTGAGGCTGTGACTTCAGATTACTCATGATGTCAAATCACCCTATTTTTTTCTGCAGTGCCTCCAAGATGCATCTTGTTTTTTAAACATTTTCCTCAGGTCTTCGGCAGCCAAACTTTACAACTTTGCCTGAACAGTATTGTGGACTTTTCAGACCTCTAGCCCAACTTGAGTGAGCACATTTAATGCCTGTCTGAATCAGCCACATGATGAGCATCACAGTGTCCAGCAGGCACAGCCAGGAGCTGCGTGTTTCACTCTGGAAAATAACTGGTGTCCTGGGAGAGAGGAGCCCCCTCCCATTTGTTTGTAATGGCTGCTCAAACACTGTTGTGCTAGAAGCCTTCTGTTCTAGGAAGTTAAGGAATACACTGATACTGGGCCAGCTCTTTCTGTGCAGCAAAGCCCAGTTTCAATGGGCTTTCAGGGATCATTGAGCAGATAACTCAGTGCTGAGAACATGAGAGCACTGTGTCCTGCTGGGTTAGAGGCAGTTGGAGGTGGCAAACAGTTTTGCAAGGGAGCCATTTGTATTTAAAATTTTAGATCTGCGTTGTAAAGGGTCGTTTTAGACACCCAGGTTTAAAAGTTGGAACTTAAATTTAGGTGTGGGTTAACAACTGGACTTTGTCTCTTGAGGGAAATGAATTTCCAGGTTGGGAACTACTCTAACAAGACAGTTTTCCCATTTGTTAAATACAGCTATTAATTTTAATTTGCATAAAGAATATGGATATATGAGTCCCCAATTACTGTAAAAGCAATGAGATGATGAAGTAATTAGTTCCATGAGGAAATGATATTACGTAGTGGAAAGCTTATTTTGCCAAGGATCAATTTGTTGACATTTGAGTCCAACTAGAAATGAAATGTGTGGAACAAAAAGTAGAGTATTTTAGTAAAAAGCCATCTCATCAATTTGGATACAAATGAAAAGCATCTCTGCTTCCTAGCCAGAGGGCCTAATAAGGGATTTCTCTGCAGTAGCAGACTCACAATGACAATTTAAAATAGAAGAAAAATAGAACAGTGTATCATTAAGGCATAAGGAATGGGCATGTTTCTTTCTTTATTCCAGATGTGGAATCATTATAGCACTTTTTCCCTATGTCTAAATGAGGATACTACTACATATGCCACCCTTTACCAGAGCTGTGGTGCTTGATCCTGGAACACAGAATCATAGAACAATTTGGGTTGGAAGGGATCTTAAAGATTATCTAGTTCCAACCCTGCTGCCATGGGATGGGGTGTGTGTGTTTGTGTGTGATGTGCATAGTGAGTGTTGTATCTGTGAAACCTCTGAAATCCTCAAATAGGAAATAAAAAAGGAAGGGAAATATCATAACTTTGGTTTACATCTGGATTTCCTTTGCATGATGGCTGTAGTTGCGTATGTAGTCATATCAATTCACTGCATCATCCCCACAAATAAAGCACAACAAAATTTTGTTCCAAGAATTTTCCTGTCTGAACAGGAGATTATAATAAATACAAATCAAGTGATAACAATGAAAAATGAGTGAACTACAAGGAAATGAAGAATACAGCTGTGAAAAGTAAAAAAGCAGTTATTATGATAACACATTTTGTTAGTTTGTTCAAGAAACAAAAGGGAAGGACAAGGTGCTTTTTACAAGCCAGAAGGTTTTCATTCTGAGTACAAGATAGATGTGAAGCTTGCAGATATAACAGGCAAATGAAGAATTACATGAATTATCCAAAGCACAATGACTTTTAGTTATTCTTGAAAATAATAACAGTTTTTAAATGTTTTAATTAACTTAAGCTTGGATTTCAAATATTTAGGCCCCACAAGATTTTACTTTTGTGTTATTCATAGAGTGATATAGCTACAATAAATTTACAAAAGATAATATGTAAGATCATTCATGTCTGTGTTGGATAAACACTCCGCAAAAGGATAGCAAGGGTTCACTTTGTCATCTAGAGATTGTGTAATCATGCCTGTCAGAAATAAATACATATATATATATACAAACACACACTTATATATATTTTTATATACATATATATATATACACATACATATATAAACCCCCACCCTGCTAAAAGCATTCAGAACATCTCCCCAGCTGAAATTGGATCAAAATGGGGATAAAGAAAAGCTCTTTTAACAGTCTATAGGTATGCTGCACAACAGCTTCAAATAGGAAATGAAGCCATAATATCCAGAATTGAATTGGCAAAGATTCAGTTCTGTCGTAAGAATTAATTTTCTTTTTTTTGGACATGAATCAAATTTTAACTGATGAGAGTTAGAAAAATCTGCCTATACAACCACTTTTTATTCCAGCCTTGTATGCTTCAGGATTTCTTGCTCCTTCCTCAGAAGAAAACAATTGGGATTGAAGATAGGCTGCTGGAGACAGTATAGTGCCTCATGGGAAAGAGAAATCCCACCAGCTGTGGCTGTGCTTATCTGTTTATCCAAAACACACACAGATTTTGTGCATTCCAGTGTGATAGGTGTTTTTAGAATTACACAATGAGCAATTGCCAGTAGCAGAAAAGAATTCACCACTTAAAACCAGAAGAGGCCCCCAAGTGGCTGAGTGCTGCTTTTCTGAGGTTGCGCCCCAGTGGATGAGCTAGGTCAGGTAGTGGAGTAGCTCTGGCACAGCCCATGCTTCTGCTGTATTCTGCTTTCACCCCCCTTTGCAGCTTTGACAGAATTGGCTCAGCAGTGTTTCAGGCTGACTGAGATCATTCCTGTCTCACTGGCTGGTGGATGCTGACTGGTCTGTGCCTCACACTGCTGCTGTAACCTGGACCTCACTGCAGGCAGGACGAGGGCATCAGAAAGGGAAGATTGCTTCTGGGTCACTCACGTGTTCCTCATTTGTCAGTTGTAAGCTTATGCCATTTTGAAGGTGAAAAATGTGCAGGGGCTGATTGTGTGTGTGATGAAGAAATTCCATTGAGTCTGAGTATGTGTGGATTATATGGGTATTTTGGAAACATTAGTGACATAGCCTGTTGAATCTGCATACCTCTAATAATGGTACAAAGCCCACAATCTCTGTTGACATTAAGTGATTAACACTTTTAGTAATAATACAAAGCATTGTGAACTGTGGAAAAAACCAGCAATTAATTATATTTTGTATTCTAGAGACTTGCCACAGCTAGGTTAAGAAAGAATGCATGGCCAAACCAAGAGGCTCCAGAACACAGCTGTGTGCAGCTGTGACACACCACTGGCAGAGCCACTGTGAGCTGGGTCTGTCAAAGCCACCTTAGAGGAATATTTGAAGTAGGAGAAAAAGATGCCCTGGGTAGTTGATCACTCCACTTGTGGCTTGGCTCTTTCTGGGGGGAAAATAAGCAGACAGCACAAATTATGGGAGACATTAGATAAGGCAAATGTACTCCCAGGGCTGCACACACCTGTGGTAGCATATATCCTTTTGAATTATGGTTTTTCTTGGCTCTCTGTTGATCTTAGAGACCTTCAACTCAGAACTTTGTTCACTACTCTGTCTTACTGATGTGTAAGTTATTTGTGAATAACTCCTTGAGTTTTAAAAATACATCTTTCACTGCACTGTATTTTTCCTTTCAATGTGGACTTAGATCTACATAGTTGCTAGTGAAGAGTTCTTGCCAGGAGTTGAATTATCACTAATTCTCTAATTCTGACATGGATATAAATTTTGTGTGCTTTTCTGCTTATAAGAACAATTTCCCTTTGAGAAAATCAAAAAGTAAGCAGATTTTTAAAGAAAGGCCTGAAATTCTTTAGGAAAATGTAAACTAAATATTTAACTAGGCTTCTATAAAATATTTATTAAGTTTAGCGCCAAAGACAAAATGTTTTGGGCACTGCTAAAATATCTCACGGTTTATAGTGTAAAACAACATGAACTAAATCGCGTAACTCCAAACACAGGTATCAGACATCTTTAATTCTCTGCTGCCATCTTGTGACTGTTCCTGTGACCTACTGGTGTATAACAAAATCCGAGCTATTTTAAGTGCACTACAAGGGAAACGCACTTGTAGTGAGGCGGAGGAACATCTGTTGGAAGAATTTGTAGCTCCAGTTTGGAAGATTGCATGGGGAAGAGTGAGAAGTTCAGTTAAGAAAGCACCATGGTATTGAATTGCTTTAAGTATTTTCTACTTTCTTTGTTCACCTTCAGTTTTGATCAAATAGTACATGATCATGGTGGATTAAGAAATAATGTTTTTGTAGAAAGTATGTGGTGGGGCTGATTTTTTAGCACATGCAGCAGGTCTGGTATGTTGCACTCTGTGTGCAGGATGAAGTACATGTTTTATGTACACAGATGATGCATGTATACCCACATTTCATGACTCACACATTTGCTACATTTCATTTCATGATGTATCTGAGCTGACATTCTGAGCACATTGTGTGGATGGGCAGAGTGGCAGTTCTTTTCCTGTTGGAAGGTATTTTCAGACAGATGAAGAAGGCAGTGGCAGTGAGTTGATTGGCAGAGATGGAGACTGCACTGAAGATTGACTGTTGAGGTAAGTTGCAGAGGGACCCAGATGTTGCTGTAACAGATATTTTGAAATTATTGAGTTATACCACAGCAATCTTTTGAATATTCCACTGGGTGTAGCAAAGTAAAAATAAATACACTGTCACTTACAGGTGCTCAGAAAGCACAGCAGGCTGGAGATTGATGAGGGGTGTCAGACAGAGGAAATTAAGCTCTTGAACCTGTATGTGCCATGATGTTCCTGCTTTCTCACAGTTTGCTTTGACAAATGCTAACAGCATTACCTGGTTTATTTGAACTGCAGTGAGCTAGTGGTGAGACACATGGCTAATATACCAACTATAGCTACATCCTTTTTTGAACCTACTTTGTGGTTAGAAGGCAAAGCCATGTGGTAAGAAAACTGGGTTGGGTGCTATTTATTAAGTCCTCATGGCCATAAAACCTTTCCCTTCACCCTGTACCATCCCCCAGGGAGCTCTGCACACTTCCTGCATTCTGTACCTTAGGGATACCTCAATAACCCAGCTGAAAGGTGATGTGCAAGTTGCAGCCATCTCCAGAACCCACACTTCTCTGCATGTGCCCCCGCAGTTCCCTGCATCTTTGTCTGAACAAGGCTGTGCTGTGTCTACATGTGCTGTACCTTGGAAGAACTGGGGAGCTTCTACCTTTGCTGCTTCCCTAACAGCTTGAATTTGCAGCTGGAAAGCTGGCCTGTGTTTGACTTATTCAGTGAAACTGCTGGGTTTAGAATAATAACTAAAATCACATATGGATGGTTTTTGGCTGTGGGCCTTCCTGACTAATTCAGTCACCAAAACAGGGCAACCTGTTAATTACTTGTTAAAGTAATATATGTTAATTGCTTGTTAAAGTAATATATCTTTTATCAACCATAAGGTTTCAATTAAATTGAGGGTTTTCTAATGTATTTTGATCTGTTGTTTTGCATTGAATAGTTAAATTTATTTCAGTTTTTAAGGATCACAGACATTAGTGATACTGCCTAAGAGCTGACTAGATACTCATAGTTAAGTTTGACACCACTCAGGAAAAAGACCTGATTTGTTTGAGGTCATGGAGTTATTTCAGTATCACTGTTTCCATTCTTTTGACTTTGCAAAAATAAATGTAGTTTTTTTAAATTACTTTTTCTCTCAAGTTTTCTAAAAGTTTTCAATACTTGCAATACTGACCTGGGACTCATTTAACAGAGGAGGTTGCTCTGCTTTTACTGCTCTCTCAAGTTAAAAACTTGTCAAGATTTGTCTCCCATTTCTGCTTGTGTTTGCTTTTCCATAAAACTTACTTCCAGAACCTGAAATTTTCCTAAAGCCTTCTATTCCTGCTTATTCCAGCTGTCTCCTTCATATAGGCAGTCTATGTACTTTTCCCCTTTTTAAAGTCATTTTCTAAAGTCAGTTACCACTTTCCTTTCTCTTTTGCTGCCTTACTCCTGCTTCATTTATGTTCTCTTTATATCAGTTTGCAAGAGGCAAACACCGTTATTGTTTCCTACTCCGTACAATCCATCAAACACTATCTCCTCTGCCAGATTCAGAGGGGTCAGCAAATAAATACTTTTTGGTGAGATTTCCATCTTCTGCTCATGCTATTTAAAATGAAAGAGGTGATGGCCTCAACATTAGGGGTTAGGAAGAATATGTGAATATGCATGAAATCCAAGAACTTTTCTCCCATGAGAAAATCACCAAATACAAATGCTCATGTAGTAAACGTGTAGATACAGCAATGCTCTATGAACGTGTTCTTCCCTGGTTTAGGTTATGTAGCCTGAATATAGCATAGGTGGATCACAGGTAATGCAGCAATGTTTCCATAAATCATTTCCAAGCAGTATTCACTATCCTACATGTGTGTAAGAAAAAAGGCAAGGTGAGCTTTCAGGCACATGATGCTTTTTGGGGTGTCCTACACAGCGCCAGGAGTTGGACTCAATGATCCTGATGGCTCCCTTCCAACTCAGCATATTCCATGATTCCATAAGAGCAGAAACCAGGCAGCATGTATGAAAATTAAGCTTTTTTGTAGGTCCTTGAACATGCCAAACCTCAAGACTATGCCCCACATTTCTCATCCCTTTGAGGGAGCCAGTTTTTTAAACCTGCTTTCAATATGCTCAGTTACTGTGCAACTGTTCATCACAGCCAGCCAAGATCAGGGTGAGCATTCACTCAGCTCTGCCCATTGGAAATACTCTCTGTGCCTCAGATGTGTGGCTACTTGCTTATGCTAGAGGGTATTGACCTCGGGAGGAGCCTTGTCAGCATTTGCTGCACAACTGGGTTCATCTAAACAGCTGATGACACTGGTTTGCACTAGCAGGGCCAAGGTTGCCAGAAGCATTTTAGCAGATTGACCCAAGATCCCTTCCAGGAGCAGAGCCTCCAGGACAATGCTGGATGTGCAAAAAGCTGGGGTAGAATGGTTGAACAGGGATCTTGCAGAGAATGTCTGTCCTAACCTGAGACACTGCAAAAACAAAAGCTAGTCACAAGAGCAACACCAAATAAGGATAGAGGTCAAATCAAGACTTTGTCTCTCATTTGATTACCATGGATGGAGTTTTTAACTAGAATTCACTGCTGATGTCCAAATGTCCTCCAACATCACACGGAGACTTGTCCCTTGTGAAAAATTCTTGAATGCCCCTAAGATTACTTGGAGTACCTCAGTGTCTGGCATTGTAACCCAAGTACCCTCTTTTGCTTCATCGTTTCAGAAGACAAAACAAAATGAGAAAAAGCAAATAAAATCAATATATATTTAGTAAAAAAATCTCTATTGAAGCTCACAAGTACAGCTGTTAGGTTGCAGGCATTATTTCAAGTAGTAATCCTTTCCTTTCAGTAGGGAAATGGAAAACTAAAACGCAACGATTCCTTTTACCTCTCTCCACCCTCATCTCCTTAGTCAAGTATGTAACTCGATTCTTGCATCCATATTCCCAGAACTGCTGTATTTCAGCATTCTCTGATTGCCTTTTGCCTTTTCCCCCCAAAATATATTACCTTCTGTATATTGTGTTGTCTTCTTTCCCACCATACTCCTGGAACGTTGTATGCCTCATGTGCTGGATAAGGACATTATCTAATTCCACAATTATAAATAATTGTTAACAAATTTAGATCAATGCCAGATTTCATATAATGCCACTTCTACAGCTATGTTTCAAGTGTGTGAATGAGAATGGCCTCATCTGAGCTGGTTTTGACTGCCATGGTGCTTTATCCTCCACAGTCTAAGGATCCTGTGGCCTGCATCTGAAGACAGGATCAAAGACAAAGCATCAAAGACAGGAAAATATAACCAATGAAGCAATAAAAATCAGTAAGCTTCACCGTGAATCCCTCCACCCCCTTGTTTACACACCTCCTGATAGCCAGGAACATCCTGCTAGATAAGATGTTTTTATGTTATCTCAAATTTGTATTGCATTAGACAGCAAAGTAACATGGTCTGATGTGTTCTTACATGGTCTGATGTGCTTTGTTAGGGATATGTTCACTGCTTATTAACTGGATAAAACCTGATATTAGCTTGGCCTTGTTTAATTTCTAATGTTATTTACTCTGTGATAACTGACTAACCTCAGTTAACATTGTGAATTGTTTGCCCTGTAATGACCAGATATTCCATTACATTATGTAAATTATTTGCATAATTATTTGATCAGGATTTAATGTTATTGGTAATTAGAATTATTTGCTGCTGGTAATGCTGTATAAATGATCTGTCATTAATCACAGGGCACACCTTACCAAGAGCTCTAATGAGGAAAGCTGCAGTTTAATGTCACTAAACTATTGGTCTCCTCTGGGCCATTGTTTTACATCACAGGGAAGTGGATTTTTTGTATTTATTGATGAGTCATTGACCATTACCATAAAGACTTGGGGCTTTGTAAATGTCTTTATTCCTTGATGTAAGATATCACCAGACTTTGAGTCACAATAATTAAAGAATGTAGATGATAAAACTTGACAGGTTTTCACACTTGCCGTTTTAAACCACATTAGAAGTTCCTCCTCTTGAGAAAGAAAGGTGTTCCATAATCCACACCTCTCCCACTGGTACTGACAGAGCCAAAGACCCGTCTTTACCAAAGGAGAATTATAAAAGACAAAGGCTGATGAGGCAGAGCATCATTTATTCAGGAAAAGATGCTGCCAAGGGGAAGGGCAAAAAGCCAAATGAGAAATGTTATTGCTCACTTTTATTAGGAACCACTTTGATTTACTGTATATTCTTCTTGCAACAAACTACTAGTAAACTAGTTAGGGCAAAGAACAGTAACAACAGACTCCTTCCTACCCCTATTTAGATTTTGCCATGCCTAGCAGAGAATCCCATACTCTTGGAAAGCTGAGTGTCCATTTAAAGCTGGGTGCTAGAAGGACAGATCTCTGAGCCCTGCAGTGATGAGCCAGTGTGAAAGAGCAGGGTGCACACTGCAAGTGTGCAGTGACCATTTCTGTGTATAGAAAACAGAATCATTAACTGCCAGGATCTCCAAGGTAGGAATTAGAGTTTAGGGCCCCAAAATCAGGATTTAAAGTACATTTCTATATCCTGGATCTCCATGCACCTTGGCAGACCATGAACAGGTATGTTGAAGTCATATGAGAATTCTGATGTAGACTTTTGTGTACCCACAGTAAGTGTAAGGCCTGAATGTTTTGTCTTCTCAGGCTCTGAAGTTACTTAAAATCACACCTATCTGATTAACTAATGTTAGATGATAGAGTTATTCCCAAATGAGACCTTCTAAAATGAGATTCAAGCCTCAGAAAGAGCCTTTCCTATGACTTAACTGCAAAGCATTTAGTGTAAATTCTTTTCCTGAGTATCTGAAAGAGCTGGAACTGTATATGAAAATGCAAATAGTTGTCACAACACTTCCTGTAATTTTTGTGGAATAAAGAACTATTTACCTATATAGTGATTCATTCAAATTTCAATGCCTGTTTATCATGCTAAAAGATTTGAATAGTCTGAAAGAAATATTTGTACTGAAAAGCTTTATTTAAAATCAAAAGGAAAATAGCTGAAACCTACTGAACCAGCAAATATATGCTAAGGAAGATCAATGTGAACAAGATATGTTTTTGAATATTTTACCAAGGGAAAAAACAGTATCAATAATGTTATTTTTAATTTTCACCCTCTATAATGGTCTTGACTTTGCCTGGTAAAGTTAAACTAAAAACATAATCAATTGTACAAGGGAGAAATGGATAATAGAGGAATATGAAGAAGAAATTTGTATATATAAATTGCTAATTGAGGATTGATTGATGCAAATAAATGTAGAATATGAATGACTGTGATGAGCTTTTCTCATGAAACCTGTGTGCTTCATAAAAGCTTATGAAAAAGCTGAACTATTAAAGTCAGCAAAAGATTGCCTTAAAAAGGCAAGTGTTCTTGCCTTTTTAATAAATAAAGGCTAAAAGAAAGGAGTAAATAAATTTCAAAGTATTTTGAATCATTTGCAGCAGTCTGTACTCTTCGTAAGAGACCTACTGACAGAATTAAGCAGGCAAACAATGAGATGTGCACACAGCAATATATTGGAAACATGGTGGGTATTCAAAATACAGCAGCTACCTTTCTTGTGAAGCCAAAATAAAAAAAATTAAGTGAACAGTTTGTCCACTAACATTGTGTTTTTATCACATAAGAACGTTATGTTTCTCCAAGGTTTTTGATATACGTGGACCAGTTGCCCTACAATAACAAGAAACTGAGGAAATATGTTCTATGAGTTCTGTGAGCATTTTGCTAAAATAGCTGCAAATGACTTTTTCTATGAATGTAGGGATGGATATGTTTTACATTTTAGTTAATTTCCTTTCACTTATTTTTCATCAACAAATGAAACCATAGAAGAGTATGTTTTTAAATTTAGAGTTAGATTTTTTCCTTACAATGATTCACACAAATGTATTTCAATTTTGGTTAGAATACTGCCATCTATCAGACAATGCCTTCGGCTAAAAACACTGTAATCCCACAATCATGGGCACTAGGCAGATGCAATGGGTAGCAAAAGATCTGCTACATTTTAAAATGTGGAAATCCAGACTCAGATATTAGCTTTATTGGTGTCTGTGACTTTTTCCCCCCCAGCCTGGTCAGTTAGTGAGATTGGGAAATGCCTTTGTGGAATCCTCCAAGTCTTTGCACACAGGCAGAGAAAAATAGCAAGGGACATTAAAAGGGCATTGGAGAGGAGGGGTTCTTACAGATCTTATAGTTCCTTGAGGTTTTTCAGAATGTGTTTAATGTGGGGAAACAGTCACACTACACTCCTGTATTATTCCCTTCCAAGGGCTAGGCTCGTCAGAGTTTACTGGCAGGAGTTGTACACAAAAAGCCTAGAGAGGAAAGAGCCTCATGGTCTGGAGGGGAGGGAGTATGCAGGACAGCTGTGTGTGCTGTATCCGCCACATCCCAGATCCCTCCTGATCCTCTTGGCAGAGGAGGATCAGTCTCTGTGCAAACTGGGGCACAATGATTCTTCTGAAAGCCTTCAGACCCTTTGCTCATTCTCCCTAAAGAATCTAGAGAATTTCTAGCCGTTCCTTTCTTCTCCAGGCTGAAAAGACCAGATGATTTGTAGCTATTAGATGGATGCCACACTGCTGAGACTGAAAACCTGCCTCAGCAAAGGGAATGGAATTATTTATACATATATGCTAAAACACAGCCTGTACAGAAACTTACATAACACAAATAGGGAAATAAGTGCAAGAAAATACTGACAAATTTACTGCATAATCATTCTTCAATTTACTAAAATAAGAAAAAATTATGAAACTATTTGCAAGTACAGGCATGTGTTTATGTTGTAAAACATATAGCACTCCCCTATCAGTTTGATTCTGAGCAATATTGACCAAACTTTTCTTGGCCTTCAACTGAGAAGTAAAAAAAAAAAGGCAACATCTTAGTATTATTTGTAATACTACCTCAGTGGCTCCCTAATCCACAACAGAAGCATTAATCACCTTGTCTTTGTCAGGGCAGCAGGGCAGTTTGCAGTCTTTCTGTGTACTTGATTTATGAACAGCTGATGGCCATTGAACTGCAGCAATGCACCTAACAGTACTTCCTCCTGCTTTAGTATAAATGTTACAGAGCACCAACATTTTATTCTGTCTAGTATATACAAGGTTAAATTTGTAAGCTCCTTAATTTTTGCCTTTCTTTCCTCTGGTTTTCATGTCTTGTTTTTTCCTCCTCCATCGCAAAAAGCATTGTTGATCTCAGACCTGCAGCTCACCACCCTGCTTGGCTGTGCTCAAGAGCAGGATCAGCACTCAGACCTTCCACTGCTGTCAAGGTGAGCTCCTGCCTCAGGTGAGAAGGAAATGACATGGGCCTCCAGCCCATTGTCCTTCACCTCTCTGTAGGTTTCCACTTGTCCCGTGAGTTTCATATGAAATTTGGAGTTTTGAGGTCTGGTGCAGATCCTTTTGGGCATAAGTGCCCAGTATGGCCAAACTGCATAATTGCTTTGGAAGGAGAAAGGAAGGGGACTGGATTTGCATTTTGTTCTTTTGCAGATCCCCAAGAGCTGGGACGCTCAGCTAGAGCTACAATTTAGAAACACCTGGGTGTTCAGAGAGAGCCCCCTGCTCAGCCCCAGTAGCAAAGTGTGTGTCCTGAGTCCAAGAACATCTGGCTGCAGTCTCAGCAGTGGGTGGAGGGAGGTGGCTCCTTACCTGTGCTCCTTAGCTCTGGTGGCACAACAGCTGTGGAAACCACACACTTCTTTAACATCCTTACTCTCTGTGTCTGTTCTCCAGGGAGACTTTGCCCATTTTTGATGAAATATCTGTGTCCTCCCTTTTTTGATATTGTCTCATTCCTTAGGCCTCCTCTGAGCTCTGGTCTGCAATTTTTAAAAGCCGAGGCTGTGTCCAAATTTCTGTTAATTACAGGACTGACAGAGCAGAGGTTGCTGCATTTGGTAGTGCTTAGGAGGGTATTGCTTTGTAAACTCCGCATTTCTATTCACCATTGCCTGTAACAAAGCACTTTTTGTTGGTTAATAATGCCTCAAAAATAATGGTTAAATTTAAAGCCTCTCCAATTCTGTAGAGTGCATTAAGAAAAAGAAAAGAAAAAGGCAATCAGTAGAAAAGCTTAGGTTTTTAATGCTTTATCTCACGTCTCTTGGTAAGAGAATGAGGAATGTATTCACAAATATTTGAAGAGTGGCTCAAAGAGATAGTGCTGCCCTACAGAAACTCCTGGCATCAAAGGGTATCTATCAAGGCATAATGGGATGAAATTAGGCAATAAAGCTAACCAGATAAATAGTCTTTCATCCTGAAAGC
This sequence comes from Calcarius lapponicus, assembly GCA_039654755.1. Lineage (NCBI taxonomy): Eukaryota > Metazoa > Chordata > Aves > Passeriformes > Fringillidae > Calcarius > Calcarius lapponicus. The sequence goes on from CM077466.1 coordinate 16,289,971, forward strand.
ACATTCCAGATGTTGCATAAATGAAATAGCAATTGCAAACATTTTTGGGGGAGGATTCCTTCCAGCGGAGATCTGCCAGGTGCGGGCAGGGGTGGAAGAAGGCAGGGGAGGCTGAGCAGAGCCCTTGTCCTGGCCGGCACGGAGCCACCGGTGCCGATCCTCGGCCGCCGCAGAGCGGGTGGAGCTGTGCCCCGTGGGGCTCGGTACCCAGGGAGCCTTCGGGCAGCCCCGCTGTGTCCGGCGCCGTAGGCAGCGCTCGGTGCGGCTCGCCCCGGGGCACCACAGCGCTCCTTTTGGGCTGGAACCCGAGCGCGTTCACTTGGGCTGGAACCCGAGCGCGTTCACTTGGGCTGGAACCACAGCGATGGGAACAAATTACTGGGCCGTTTCCAGCAAGTGAGTTTGGGAGGAAAGGTGGGATGCAGCAGAGGCGTGTCAGGTCGTGAGGCTGCACTTGCTTGCTTTACCTTCTTTGATTTGCTGTTATTTTTCAATAAAAAGCTTGTATTGTCATAATGTTTTATTTAAAATACCTGACGATTTAAAGAATAACAGTACTGCGGTAAGCAGAACACCACTGCATCTCCACCACCCCCGCAAGATGGAGCTCGCAGCTCAGGAGCCGGGATGATGTTCTTTGTGTCGCCGAAAAATGAAACTCGGGGGTTTACTCTCACCCTTTTCTAATTTTTATCTTTTGCTAATATAATGCAGATTGGTTTTATACATTATTTATAGAGCCCAGAACTAGTATAGGGAATGCTGTCACTCATTTTAATGATTTAGATATGTTTTTTATTATTATTATTATAGTGTATACGCTTTGGAAAACCTTCATTTGGATCCCATTTAGAACACAGGAAGTTGCCCAAAGCTTGGATGTGAACCTTAATTTACTGAAATCCTTGTAAGGCTGAGAATATTTACTGCTGGCATTTATTGCTCCTGTGAGAGTTAGAGTGAGAGAGAGTTGGGGGGAGAGAAGGAGGAAAGGAAAGACAACAGTAACTTCAGCCAAAAAAGCAAAGAACATATGTTGGAGTTGTGCTCAGCTGCGTGCATGCAGAGCAGGGTTATGTGCCTCTGAGCTGCTCTGCTGGGACAGGAGGTGCCTTACTGCCTCACAGATTCAGGAGAACCTCACCTGGGCTTGTCCTTTGAGGAGCTGAATCTGCTTTTTCTAAAGCTTCTCTTTATAAAGTCAGGTTCACAAGCAATTTGGATGCTTAGTTTGATGTACCCCATAAGGGACTGGGTCCTTTTTGCGCTGCAGCAGAAGTCCCTTTGGACTTCCCACTGTGCTCTGCAGATAAAAACCACAGGGATTTTAGCTGTGCAGAGCTGCAGAGGTTCCAGAGGTACCCAAGGGAAATATGATGCACGACCCCAGGCAACCTTGGCTGGAGATAAGGGAGGGTTGCAAACCCACCACTGTCTTGCAGGGAGTGGATGGAGAATGTGACCCAGCAACCAGCAGTAATGAAGGAAGGAAAAGATATCTTCATTTTTTTCCTCTTTCCAGTTGCTTGTGCCTGCACAATAATAAATAAGCTTATTCAAGCTTGGTTGTTATGACTTACAAGGAAAAAAAATTCCTAGGATGGGTCAGTCTTTGTTCAGGTTATGAGTGCAGGGGATTTCAGCAGTCTCCAGCTTTTCAGAAAATCAGAGTTCTGCACTTCAGGAGAAAGAACAGGTGCCTCAGTAAATCCCAGTGCATTTTTTACTTTAAAGAAAAGCAGAACAAAATATTTAACTTTTTTTAAAGGTATTTGCTTTATGCTCTCCTATTCCTCCAGCCCTTTTTCATTCAGCTGCTTAACCTGCCTTTCAGCTGGTCTCTCTGGTGGCTTGTTTGTCCTGTGCCGCGACAGCTAAAGCAGCTAATAAAGTAGCTGGCAGGAGGGTGAGTGAAGGGATCATGCCAGTTACTGCCCCTATTGTGGAAAAAAACCTCAACAATAAAAATTTTATATGTCTACCTTGAAATTTCCTCAAAGACCTGTATGTTACGGAGAGTTCTTAAACGAAAACATTGTTTTGTGAATCTCTAAAAGAATGCAATCTGTTTTCAGAAGAGCAGCTTAATTTAAAAGATTGCCCATTTACATGAAATGCCCACAACTCTTTGTTACTATTATTACTGAAACAGCTTTTGATGATATACTGTCATTATTTTGAATTTAGTTATGCTTTGTTAGTATTCATTACTGGCACTGTGAAAGGATCAAGGTTTTGCTCAACAAGGCATACCAGTGTGTGGTGAGGAGACAGCTTTTCTCCAGGAGCTCACAGCCAGAGTTTAGTCCTGCAAGGAGGCAGGATGGGGCGAGCAGCTGGGAATTGGCAAAAGCAAAGTCAGCCTATGGAAAGCTGTGCCCCTCTAAAAGGCTCTGTACTGCATGAAACACCTGGGCCCAGAGACATGAGATTATTGCCAAGGTCTCAACAATTAGTTCAGGTAGAGAACATGATTCAAAGAGCAAGTACATAAAATTGGGAGATCTGTGTTCATGATACGCTATCTAGATGCCTACTGTATAATTTTAATCTTGGCACCAGATTGCTCCTGCATAAACATCTAACATCTCCTCAGCAAAGGCTTCCTGAAGAACCTTGAGAGACATGCAGGTAGTTAAGATATGCAATGCCTGCTCACAGAATTAGGAAAAGGGAAATGAAGAGAAGGAATTTGCAATTGCTTGTAGAGCTGGAAGGTTAGGGATCATTCTTTATCTCTTGTGTGAGTGAGAGGGCACCCATCATGAGCAAACTGCTAGGCACAGTTGTTCATTTTTACATTAAGATGTCATTTCCCATTAATTTAAAGGACTCCAGTGCAAGATGTGGTGGCATGGTTTAATTCTCAATAATCTCATAAGAATTGCAATTTTGAGAAGATATTTAAGTGTTGGAATAGATAGGGAAATTGTTAAAATTAAATCATTAGAACTGTTTGGAACAAGTTGGACAAATATCTGCCAGGAATGACATAGGTATGGTTGCCTCTTCCTTGAGGAAGAGAAATTGACAGGATGACCTATTTATTCTGTTTTCAAGGACTTGTGTGCAACTAGCTGCAGGTTCTTAAGAGCAGAAAATATTCTGTGTCAAGGAAAAAGACCGATTGCATTGAAATAAAGTTCAATTTAAGCTCAAGCTAAACAAGAAGTTTGTAGAAATCATGTAATTATGCAAAATCCAACATACATAGTATCTAAAATTTCAGAGGAAATTGACATTTTAAGGAAATATATAGAAGATAGCATGAGAAATTCTCAGAAACAGCATCCAAGAAAGCTCTGCTGTCTAACATTATCAAATAAAATAAATCATTCCAGTGAGGGGAATTTCGTGTTTCTAGTTCCAGATTCAAATGTTTGCCTAAAAATAGAAATTATCTTTTTTTTTTTCTTTTCTCTTTGTGTCATCATAGTGTTGCCATTAAGAATATAGCCAGCAGCTACTTTCATTAAGAGAAGCCTGTGATCTCAGCTGCAGGAAGAACAATGGAAACATGCTGTTCTTCTCAAAATGCCTCTGTGGATTTAAGCTTCTTCTGCTCTGCTTTTTCATCATAAGCTCTCTGCGCACCAGCGCTGCAAGCCTCAAAGAGGCCAGGGAGGAGCAGGGTCAGACTGGAATCCTCTGTCCCTTGCCATGGGCTGGGGCTGTGTGGGTGGTGCCTGCAGGCTGAGCTGCAGCATGACCAGGCTGCTGCTCTGCATTGCTGGCGCCATGGGCTGGCCAACAGCCTGCAGCCTGGGTTTCTTGGCATCCTTCCTAGGAAGGCACTCCGCCTGTACCTCATGCCATATGCTACAAAGGTATCTGGGACTGATGGGCAGCCTGAGTGTTTCATTTTTGGACACTGGGAGCTGAGCTATAACCAATCCCAAAGCCATAAATACGCCCTCAGAGAGCCAGGGCAGGGAGACTGATGGGCTCTATTCTGACTCTGGTTATTTAAGCAGAGTATAGATGCAAGGTCATACCAGGAAGTCACTTCCATTAAGGAAAAAGCAATTTGAATGAGAAGTTTTCCACGCTGTCCATGAAATTTTCTGCAGATAAAATTCTAAAACCAATGTTGTTGCGGTGTGATGCAACAAATGTTTAAGGGGGGAAATGGTTGTTAATCCTACAACACTATGATAGAGGATAGGGCGCAGCTTTAAGTACTTCAAGAGTATAAAGAATCTTCTATTTTACTGAGATCAGACGAACAGAGCATTACTTTAAGATAACTTTTAAATGAAAATTAACTCCCAAACTGACTGCCCTGGTTTATTTATAAAACCATAAAAATGTATATGTATTTTGTGCTTTCCCTGCTAACAAGGTGGGTTCATTTGGCAAGGCTGTGACCTTCTGCTATCATTTTTTTGAGGTCTTCATTGACTGCTTGATGGACCTTTGAGCTGAAACTGTTTTACTTCAGGATATCAACTGCTAGAATGACATTGTCTTGTTGGCTTCATTTGATGAATTCTTGCAGGTGGGATTCAATTGAATGAGTAGCAAGCAGTGTATAGTGACCTGATTATTTATCTTGTCAAATGGAGTCCCTGGACATAACTATCAAGCTGCCATTGACACTGGAATATGACCAGTTCTGTATTAAACTGTCCAGCTGTGATGTGAAGAGCACACCAATTATTTACTTAAGAAGCATAACACTGAGTGCTGAGGATGTTTGAGAGGCTTGAGAGCATGTATAGCAATAACTGCTGTCTCAGTAGCCTTTTTGAGGATGGCCCAATATCAAATTTTCACAATACTGCTCTAGAAGGTCAGGATTATATCATATTTAGCACAAATTCATGGAACATGCCCACAATTGGTGAGTTTTTATTTTCAATGGTTTCATCAGTTACTCATTCAATGTAGCAGGGTATGATTAACTAATGTAATTTCTAGATCTTGCCCAGCAACAGCATTCATCGGGCTTGTTTAGCACAGTCATGGTCCACTGCAACTTGGAGGGAACTGCTATTGGTGCAGCATGTTTGACCTGTCAGCCAGCTAAACCCCACACAGCTGCCTTCTCACCCTCCTCCAGTGAGATCTGGGAGAGAACTGGAAAAAGGGTACAACTCATAGGCTGAGGTAATGACAGTTTAATAGGACAGAAAAGCAGGGGAAAATAGCAATAATGATAAAGGGGTATACAAAACAAGCTCTGCACAATGCAATTGTGCACCCACTGACCAATACCCACCCAGTCCCCAGCAGTAGCCACTGCCCCACAGCCAACTTCCCCTCTGGTTTTTGTTCGCTATGGTGCCATATGACATGGCATATCCCTTGGGTTCCTTGGCTTCATCCCTGTCCTTTCTGTGTCCCCTCCAGCTCCAGGCACCTGCACCCTCCTCACTGACAGGTGGTATGAATGGTGGAGAAGTCACTGAATTAGTGTAGGCACTGATCATTAACAACTAGAACATCAGTGTGAGATCAATATTATTGTCACGGCACAGTACCAGCTAAGAGACTTTTTAGTCATTAATTAATTAACACAGCACAATGCCAAGTAAGTAACCTTTCAGTCATTTAGCCAGTAAGACTGGTGCAAAAAGATAAACTGGTACTGGAGACTTGGCATGACCTTCCAGAGCTGTATCTCTGTCATGTCTAGCAGACTTGTTTGGTGAAGAGCAGCTGTAGAGGAGGATGGTGACCAGCTACATTGCTGAAGTAGGTCCACTTAAGAGTTAACTGTTGACCTGACCCTCTTTGCATCCTGCATATTAAAAACAATTAGATAAAACAATAATTAACAACTTATCTTAACTGCAATCTATTTTTATACAGTACAGCTTGTGCACAAGTTTTTGATTAATTCTAACTCATGGAGAGTTGAGACAGTCTGTAGTTTTAAGATTATTCAGGTCAAAGAACAGATGTTAAATTTCTTTAAATAACCAGTATAATTTTAGCCCAAATTAACAGATTTGTTTATTAATGCTCAGAACACTCAACCTGTTTTTAAAGGATGAGAATTGTAAGATTGGAGAGGTGAGCTCATTTTTTCTCCATAATAAAAATGGTAACTCTATGCTCTAGAAGCAAGAGAGGTCTCCCTAAACCATAGGGTTGTGACCAAGGTCTTAAGACCAGAGCTGAGGACCTGTTAACTTTGTGAGCAACTGGGACAAGTGAGCCTTTTTCAAGGAGATTCTTGAAGTTGAGACATTTTACAAAGGATTTGCTGTGAATTGGGCTCAATGCAGGGAGTCCCTGCAGTTGTGCATTGTCTCTTCTCCACCCTCCTTCCTCTGACAGGCAGCCCAAGAGCAGGGGGGTTGCACATCCCTCCAGTGCCACGCTTCATCCCTGTGGTTCCTCCACAGATTGTTTTCTGCTTATCCTTTAAGTACTCTGGTCATCATAAACTGGTGTGTGACCCCAAGCTATGAAACCACGCTTCATTTTAAACACAGGAACCAGCTTTGAGAGGTCCCCTACGTTTGCAGAAAATCTAAGCATCAAAAAAATGATGTATATAAAAACCTATCAAAGTCTGTGATTCCTGGTATTCATGGGAATTAATTGGCTGTGTGAAATTTGAGAATTATACAGGTTCGCTGCTAGAAGGAAGTCACAATTAGTGCCAAGTGCTTTTACCAACTAAAAAAGCCCCATGGATTAGGCCTTTCAGAAGAAAGAAGACCTGCTTCTGAACTTTTTGCTGCAGTTGGATACTCAGTCATAGAATAGTCTCCATACTGCCAGTGCATTTACAATGTAAACGCTTTCTTTTCAAGGTCAGGGTTTTAAAGCACTAGACTGCTATTGAAACTGCAGGGGCAGAGCCTGAACAATTCTACTGGTTTTCTAAAAATAAGGAGCTTTATAGCTAAACTGCAGGATGTATTTTAAAAGAGTCTCAACATTTTTCTTTTTACTGCTACTTGTATCCCATCTCTACCAATTTTTACTGCTTTACACAAAGGCACATTTATCGCAAGGCATGGCATAAAATCAACACTCTTCCATTCTAGCAGTTAAGCCCCATCTTATAATGTTTGTGATGTGCCACAATATTCAAATGCATTAAAACAAAATCTGACCCACCAGAGAGACTATGGATTTACAAATAAAATGACAGAAAGGGAGAATGCCTACTTCACCAGTTCACATTTCTTAGCTGCAGCTACTGTGTTGAATTTTGCATTTAAAAATGTCATATTTTCATTTAAAATCTGCATTCGTCAAATACCTCATGAAATACTGCAGGACTCTGAGGTGTGAATGAAGCAATCAGTTCTTTCATTATAAATGCTTAATTCTAATCAATCAAGGCTTAGTATTCCCAAACCTTTGGAGCTCTCTTGTTTAGCTTTTACAGTGCTTGAAAATATTTATTGACCAAAGGATAAAATGCTTTTTCTTGTTATTGGAAAAGATTTGCTGTTAAAATACTTAGGACTAATCCCATTAAAATACTGAGGACTAATTTCTGGTCAGTTTGCAGCTAGGTGTACTGACAGAAAAGCAGTGAGGTCTTGGCACCCACATAAGGTTACCCAAAGGTTATCCAGGGTTGTAAGTAAAAGATGATGTACCTGCTCATATCCATGCTTTCATGGAGGCTGTGACAAATGGTCATGTGCTTTCAAGTGTAGAGGACAGCTCAATGTGCACTTGGCTGTCCTTGCTTCAGATTTCAGGGTGAGCTGCTGTGCCTGCAGCCCAGCTGACTGATTTGCCTGGCCCAGCTGCTGAGCACTGTCCCAGTGTAAAGGCCAGCTAGTGAATTTGAGTGCCACCAGTCTTTCTTTCCTGGTTGCCACTGGACCAGGAAAAGCAGATAATGGTGAAAACCCACGCACACGGATTACAAAGACTCATTTCTCATTCTATTTTGCAAGACTTTCTCTTTGGCTTTCAGTACTACATTTAAAGCTGAAATACCTAACCTCTGCTTTATAGACATCTGAAGATCTTGTTCTTCAATTCCAAGCAAATCCAATACTGATGCTGTGTTATTTGTCCTTAGCAAATGTGGTAAGAGTATAAGTTATACCCACAAGCTCTTTCTTTTTTTTTTTCTCTGTTCTTGTCATTATAAAAGAAATAGAAATACATATGGAGATACTGTACAAAAATTTTTGAAGTCAGACAAAGTGTGGCACTTTACTTGTCCCAGCCCGAGTATGTGTGAGCTGAATTTGGGTACCAGAATGTAAAACTTCATTTTCATTTTCTAAACATTTTCATTCGCATCTGTATTTTTTCTCTTTACTTGCTTCTGTTAAATTATGCAAAAATTATAATGGGAAAACACTATAAATTCTTTTAAAAATAGCAGAAATGTAGTTGACAAAATTGGTACAACGATTAGGACAAGACTCAAGTAGGAAATATTTCCATTCTTTAGCATATAGAAACTTACATATGGTTTGCTATCATGCTGCCCAGCACCAAAGCCAACATCTCAGTCTGTGCAAAGAAACAGGAGGAGAGTCAGTGGGTGGGCTTCAAGCATGAAACAGAAGGAGGGAGAGGGAGTGAGAGGGGGAGAGACTGTGTGCATATGTCCCGAGGAGTTGGGTAGTGAGAGCATCCCTTAGGGAGATGAAGAACCAGGATTCATACTCTTCTTCTCTATGAGCCACAGAATGTGCTTAAATTCAGCTCTACTAGATTCCCCATGGGCAAGTTACTTGATTATTCTATACTTTCCAAATGTGGTTTCTTAGAGATATTTTATTATGAATAAATAAAGGATATCCCTTGGAGCAGGAGCATTCTGTTTATGTTAATTAACACTGTTCTATATGTTCTGCCTCTCTTTGTTCCTGTGCTAACTATAGCAAGTGAACAGCAGCAGTGGGACAGCTGGAAAGTTTCATCCTAAACTGACCCAGGGGATGGACAATGTTGGCTGAAGTTTGGGCTGTGATCAGGAGCAGAGAATGGTTGGAGGATGTGTCTCACTCCTTGGGATCCTGCTGAGGGAGCACTCCTGATCTGAGCCAGGTGCCCAAATCCAGGTGCCTCAGCCTCTGTACCTCCTGGGGCTGGTCTTCTCCTCTGAACTGCAACTGTGTCTGGCAAAGCTGATCTCTCTTCTCCCACAAGTGCTCTCTGCTGGTTCCTAAATCAGGAAAGGAGATGGTATTAGATGGCAATCATCTATGAGCAAGATATTTCAGTGCCTAAGTTACTTTGAGGATTTATTCATAGCTTTTACTGAAATCAGGGGGAAATGCTCATCTAGATTCCTCTGCAAGTCAGTCCTTAGGATTTTCAATGGGAAAGGAATGTCTGGGCATCATCTGTGTTATAAAATTTTATTTTTGATGCCTCCATAGATTTTATAGTTTTGCAAAAACACGTAGCAAACATGGAATTTATTGCTGATAGTTCATCCAGGAAATGTGTCATAGTACAAGATGGACTGAACATAAAAGATGGTTAATAAGTGTACAGCAATGGTCTGTAAAACTGTTTAATAGATCAATAAATAATTCCAGTGATAGCATATTGAATTTCAATAGTCAGTGAAAACCCACAGTTTCAAAATGCTGAATTTTGTTTTTCTAATGACTAAGTCTGTGTCACTTTACCATAAATACACAATGTTAGCAATTATCATCAAGGCCCTATTTAACAAGTTTCTAATTTTAACAAATGTGATTTACTGCAGTGAATTGTTGATATGATACCTATTCTTTATTCCTTGATGAGTTTAACCCATAAGTTGATTGTATCAGTAAAAATGTCTGCAGGGAATTTTTTCAGTAGGAATAGTATGGGGGAGTAAAGCAGTGTTTTTTATACTCTGGGGATACAGAGCTGAAGGTTCTCTGATGTTTGAGTTAGCTGCCATCCAGAAAGCTGGCAGCATCCAGTCTGTAGGGGAAAGCTCAGCTCTCCTAGCTTGCCTGGGTAGAAGGATTTGTTCCAGGATCTTTGCTGTGGTAAATCAGTGTTTACATGGGGACACCTTCAATACTGTAATGGTGAAAGTTGTAGCAGCACCCTTGCCACGCTCCCATCTCAGAGATCTGAGACACCAGGTGATGAATGGGAGGAGTCAGACACTGGAGATATGTTCCCAAAGAGACAGAAGACATCCATACCTGAGTGGAAATCACAGGCAGCTTTCCAGGAAAGAGTCCAAAAAAGTAAAGCATTTACAAGCACTCATTTTAGAAAACGTTCACTGAAAATATTAAAACCAGATCACTGTAAATCAATTTGTGTAACAAAAATACTGAATAAAATACATAAAAAGCAGCATAATTTTATAAATGTAATAGAAAGAAGCCTAACACCAAAATTATTATTTATAAAGAACATAAAATCCAGTAATAGCCAGCTGGTCAGTTTGGCCAAAGTCTTGTCCAAGACTGTTAAGATATGAGGAAGTGAAGACCTCTTTTCCCTGAAGGTGAGGACCTTCAGCTGCAGAAGACTGCTGCTGTAAGGCATGTAGATCTTTATTCTCTAGTCATTAGCACTTTATTATACAAACATTAATACAAACTGCATTTTTACAAATAAGGCAAATGGATGTATTTCCAGGCAGACTAGATCTCCATGCATTGGTGTGTATTCTAGGATTAGCTAAACCAGCCTGATTTTAAACTGTGGTCAGTGCTACCTGCACTATTCCTTTTTTTCAGTTGATTTTTCTTTTTTTTTTTCTTTCTTTTTTTTTCTTTTTTTTCTTGCCAGCTCTTCTGACTTTGGCAAATATACTTACTTTTTAAAGCACTCTATAAGAAAGTCTTATAAAATGTGCAAGCATCTATTAGCATTGCTGCATCTCCTCAGGCATACTCTTTCTGCCTAATTCCTTATGCCAGGATCAATTTCTCTTTTTTTTTTTTTTTTTAACTGATGTTTGTATAGCACCAAGTTCTAATAGGGTTTTAGTTTCTCAGGTGCAGCTGCATGGAGCAGGAACTGACCAGAATATATGAAGCAGACAGGCATAATTTAAGGCACTGGCCAATGGAAAATGGAAAGAGAAGCTAAACAAAAGCAAAAAAAAACACTATTACCCTCTGGGGTAGTCAGAATTAGCTATTAGACCAGGCACCAGATAGGTGGCCAACAGGGACTGTACCCATCAGATATGTTCATATTAGGCGTGAAATATATCCTGACAGTGCCAAGGAGCTTAGAGCTCTGGGTGGCACCTAAACAGGCACCAGATTCAGGTTCTGTTAGAAAGGGAGTGTTCACTGTGAACTCAATGGACTTCCCACACTGGGAAAATATTTATAGAACGATTTTAGTGAAAAAAAAATTCATTATAGTTTGTTAATTTGAACACAATGCTCAGCAAAGCTCCTCTGTTCCATGAGTATGCTTAGGCTGGAAATTAAGGGCTACAATTATAGCCACCCAAAAAAACCCCAAAGAACAGATATGTCATGCTTTCTTGTCTTCAACACACTCAATAACTTCCACAGGTAATCAGGCTGGCACATGGCCTAAAATCTACACTCTCCTATTTGGATTAATTGTCCAATGACAACCTTTTAGAGCTTCCCTTTCACAAAAAATGAATAGATTTGCCATGCAATTCCTCTTCATATCATGCTGTGTTATTCCTCATTTCTGCATAACATTTTCTTCTCTGGATAAATAACATACACTAAGCCTGTATGGTGTATGGAATTTGAGCATTTTTCTAGGTTGACCTGGTTGTTCTCACTCTGGTTCATCCCATTCCCCAGCACCCTTCCCAACCCTCCAGACCTTCTTGAGTTTAAACCATTAAATAACACTTTAATGGTTTTGTGACCTGCTCAGCATGAACACTGTGGAATGTGTATGGAAGCTGTATTTCACTACCTATATTTTAATCCAAATGGAGTAATTTAATACAAATATCGGGTTCAACTTCTAGATACATAAAGTATTTTGATGTTGTCAATGAATTACTAAAATCACTTCAATCCATAGGGAATGAATTATGTATGGGAAAAGCAGAAAATTCTGGAGGAACCATTTATATGTTGAGAAAAATATACCAGCCCAATGGCTATTGCAACAACTTTTTCATTATAACAGCAATAAATTTTCTGCGTGCATGAGATATGCTGATAAGGCAGAAAGTTTAGTAACTTACACTGCTGAAAGTTGCATGATCACCTGTAATCCCATTACTTCCAGTAAGTGTACTAAATACCAACTACTTCTGAATAAAAGGTCTATGTGGAAAATTACACTGTAATTTTTGTTTGCCTTGCACATTATTTAAACAAGAGTTTTCACATTCATGGCAGCAATTTCTGTCTCTGAAAGCAGTATATGATTATATATATATTATATGACCTATATATGTTAAGTCTCTAACAATAGTAGGAGAAGTAGGGTTTTTTTGGTACTTTTGGATAAATGTTTCCACATTATGAAGTATTAATGCCTAATTATGTTTCAGCAAATAATCAAGTTTTGTTTCACAGTAAAAATATTTATACTATTTTATTTGTCTACTTAGTTCATCCTCCTTTTTTTGTAGATGTGTATATATATCTATATATATCTATATATATATATATATATATATATCTCCTATGGCAGTCAGCACCAAGCAAATCAAATTGGCCTGAAAATATTACCTCATATGTATATTAAAATGATTTATTAAATGGAATCAGTAAAATAACCCCAAGTAGACTATTTATCACTGAAAGAGATCATAGTTTCTGACATTTTATTTGGTTCATTTATATATCCTGAGCTGGAGCTTTAACTGAAACTAACTTTTCTTGCTGTCAGCAGAGCTGATCTAGCAGGGACAAATCACGAACCAAATTTTTGGTCTTGATTCTAATTTTAGTGCTAACTGAAACCAGGAGCTGCTTTTTCAGAACATGTTGAATTTTCCTGCTCTACTCAAAAGTACCCATAGCTGTATAAGACCATGCCATGTTCTGCCACCCAACACCACACAGAAATTTCCAGACTTGTGGGGGGACATTATTGTGTTTGTGGCATGTTATTTTCACTTCTGGTCCTTGGACTGACACTGATTTGTGCACTGTTTGCAGTGGAATTTGCTGAGCTGCACAGAAATATTCGTAGCTTGGGATGGTCCAAGCCTGGATTTAAGCCCAGTCTGATCCCTCTAAGAGTGAAAGTTTTTCCCATGGACTAAATCCTCAGTTTGGGATTGCCTTCTTCATGTTGCAGCCTGGGTGCTGACCCTTTGATGACCATCTATACAAGAGGACTCTGTACCCCAAAGGTCATCTTCACCCAAATCAAGTCCTCTCAGCTGGACTTCTTAGCCTAGGTCCCATGCTAAAACATCCTCAGGGGCTGTTCTGCCTTTTCTGTGCTGCCCTTTCAGGCATCAGGCTTGTCAAGTGGAGTCTTTTGGGTTTCTCTTTGCAGGGAAGATTGATGCAGAGGAACACTGAAGTCCTGAACTGATTGAGGGGTTTTGTCACCTGAATTTCCTGTGTTCCCTCTCCGTGAACCTGGCTCTGGCAAATTACTCGAGGGGCAAATCCCAAAGGGAAGGCTGTGAATCAAGGGGCAAATCCCAAAGGGAAGGCTGTGAATCAAGGGGCAAATCCCAAAGGGAAGGCTGTGAATCTATCACATTTGTCCAGTTTGATGTGAGAGTAAAGCAGCTGCAGTGTTGCAGGCCCAGACATTGCCAGATGCAGTGTGGACCTCAGTGGAGTTGGTTCCAATACCTGAATCCAACCTGCACCCTGTCTGCGGTGGTTTTGCTTCACCCGAGTGTGTGCTTTGTTTAAGCCATCTTTTGCTCTTTTGTGTGCTTGTCTTCACATGAATGTGTGGCTTAGGTAGGAGGGCTTAGGTAAGGAAAGGAACAAGTGCCTAGTCCAATCCTGCATGCTGTTTGGATGTGTCTCTGCAAGTGACACTGCTCGTTCCCATAGGATGCCCCAGATAAGTCAGCAGTGCTCTGCTGTCAGTGGCATTAAAAAGCTACACTGCTGCAGCAGGGGCTCTTGCCCTCCCTCACAGATGAGACAGGCAGTGCAAAAGGCTCAATTTGCCATTTTCAGCATTAAAGGGTTGCAAACTTTGCCTTCTTTTTTCTATTATTTAAGAGTTTATAGGGCATTGCTCACATACACAGATGTTCTCTTCTGCCTTGGGAGCTTCAAGTAGGTTAAATTCTACAGGTAGATAAATATTAACTGGGTCCCTTCTGCTGCACCAAAACTCTACTGCCCCACTTTGGCCAAGCTGCTGGTTTTATCTGCTTTGGGCACATTTGCACAGTTTGTTAATACACTATAAAAAGCCTAAATATCAAATTACACAACCTTCACATTTCACTTATGCACTCTTTTACTTCTCACAAATAAAATGCTCTGCATCTTATAGCCCAAACTACCTTTGTGCATGGCCTCTGTATTTGCTGTTTATTTGGGAGCAAACTTGGGGAATATCAGACAGTTTCAAATGCTGGTTTTGAAATATACTCTTGGTATAATTTTTGGATAATTCCTTTTTATCACATCTTAACTTTGAATATCAGAAATTCTTCTCCTGTGGATAAGGGTAGTTATTGCCAACCTAATTTCAAATGGACTTTAAAAATTCAATCTTTTTAGCTCTTTAGGTTTGATTGTGCATGGCTTGTAGGATTATAGCTTCTTAGTTTTAATGTCTGTTTTTGAATGCTGGTTTGGGGTCAATGGTTAGAAACTTGGTATCATTTTTAGTTCTGAAATATCCTTTTGATTTACATGTCTGAAGCGACAAAACCTCTTATTGTTATCATTTTTGAAAAATTGCCAAGATACAGCCAAATCTTTCACTGCTTGCTGCACAGAACTGGTTCTTGCCTTCGTGTACTGTAGAATTCATTATTGTAATGCCTTGTTTACTTACATTTCTTTCTGGTGATAATAGGCTTTTCAGCCTTCAGCGTTCAAGGCCTTTGTCCGCAGAGGAAAAGAAAAATCAGGCAAAACATCAGGCTCTTTCATCAAGCTTTTCAAATCTCATTTCAAAAGTTTGCTGTTAACCATTTCAGCATCACAACAGAGGAACAAAAACCTTCATAATGAAAGATCCAGAATCAGAAATATGACTTCAGGGAAACAGCTTTTGTTCCTAAAGCTGTTTTGATGCAAAGCATATATTCCAGGATGCAGATTTCCCTTTCTGAAGTAAGGGCTGCCTACCTTCACACACCTTCTCCAGTGTATTGCTTTGGATAAAGTCAGAAAATGTAGTAGCATCCTTCCTATTGGCGTTCTGTTCATGGTAATAAATCCAGCAAAGTACCAGGTTTAACTACTGGTCTGTACTTCCCTAAATGCAGTTTTCTTGTTCCTTTAGGAATGTTAGCCAAGGCTAATGGGTTTCAAGGAGCTGTTGAAGAATTTTCAACCGATTGTATTTATTTTCAAACCCAAAATATTATATAAAAAAGAGAATTACTGACATTATCAATCATGTTTTATGAAAAATGTTGTTTTCCACCCTTTAAAATAGCAAGTGTTCACAAAATGTTATTTTTAGCTGTAAACACATTTTGTGTGACTGTTAAAGAAGTAAACTGGGCTTTCCTTACCATCAACAAACCTGTAAACCTGACAATGCATGTAAACTTAATAAGTAGGCTTTTGGTTTTCAGGTAATTGTAAGAAATTTTGTTCAATTGGTTGGTTGCTTTTCTTTAATACAAACTTCACTGCTGCTACAGTTCCACAGGCTTTCCTGTTGTGCCTTTACCTATTTTTTACCTTCTTCATGATGCCTTTAAGTTTGTGGCACCTTGCTGGGTTGATATTATTGATTCTGGCTCAGAAGAATGTTTTAGAAACTTTTTTAATTTCAGTGAACGCAAATAAGTGATTTCAAAGGAGTATGCAAAGGGCAAACTTGTCTTTCTCACACTGAACTCCCATTCTCCAGAAAATACCTGCTCATCCATTGAACCTCGCTCGTTCTGGGCACTGGAAATGGTGGTGGTTCAATGGGAGGGAACAAGAGAAATGTGTCATCAAGTGTTTGAAGGTTACATGGGGCAAATTCAAGTTTGGTTTTCTGACTGCTCGGTGCTTGGCTGGGCGCCCATGAGCTCTTCAGGCCTGTCCCTGTCCTCAGCGGTGATTTGTTTGGCTGCTCCTATTGTGAGTTCTTATGACTTTGCCAAGTATAAAGCAGCTGCTCTGAAGTGTTCTGGGCTTCATTTCTGTGCCATGTGATACTTCTTGGAGATCTTGGGAATCAGTATTCAGGTGGCTTTTCCAGAATTAGGACAGATTTCCAGCTTTTCCAGAAGGCGAATTCCCTTTCTAGAGTTGAAACACTACTTTTTAAGAAAGTCTCTAACATGCTTATAATTATTGCAGAGTTTGAAATCTGGCCAAGGGTGTTGGTTTGGTGTTAGTGACACTCCATTTTTTCAAGCTCATGAAAATTCATGTGTTTTCTTCTTGCCCTGTTGTGACACATCAGACTTTTGACCAGTTGTCAGTAGATTTCACCTACATTGTGCAGACTCCATTTTCTTAGCTCCTGTTTGCCAGTTTAGACTGTTCTGTGCCTGAGGCCATCCCCCAGCCTAACCAAAATATGGACTATGGGCTGCTCAGACTTCCCAGCAAGGCTGCAGCTCTGCTGGAAGCATTTGCCAAGTGATAATCCTGGCACTGTCCATAGCAGCAAGGGGCTGCTTCCCAAAGACCCTTTTCTACAGCAATTGTGCATCTTCCTGTAGATTGATGAGGACTGTCAACTCTGAATCTCTTGAATTTATGGTTACTTTGGGGTTTGTTTACCTGCTGCTTCAGCTCTGGCTCAACACTTTTAAAATACCCAAGCTCTTCATATTAATACCTACTCTTCCCCAAACAACACAGTCCATCTGGAAACACATCACAGGCCCCCTAAACATAGTGAGAGAGTATTTTTCCTTTTTGCATCACTTATGTAGTATTTAGTGATGGTTAAACACTATTTTTTGAATGTCAATCTTGTAAAAGCAGAAGCATATTTAAATATGGAATTTGAGAATTTTAATAAGTTGCACGCATCTGAAAATTGGACATGTTCTTATTTACTGTAAAAATAAAACTTTGTGAGTTAAGGTGAGAATTAATGAAAACAAACTGCTTTGTAAGCATCTTATCAATGAATAATAAACTCTTTCAGGAGTCTTGTAAGAATATAAAGAGTTAAATCTGTTTGGAAATGTATTCTTTAATGAGTGCATGCTGCAAACACATCCATCTGTAAAGCTGAACTTTAGCATTCAGGTAATAACTGTGCTGTCAGTTTGGCATCTAGCTTATGGTCAGTACCATAGCAGTAAAATAATTAAGAAATATTAAGTGTCTTAAGATCCTCCATTTGAAATACTACATGAGAAACAGTTTTCCTAAATTTTTTTTCAGTGTTGGCAGATAAGTTTAATTTCCTTTAAGGCTCCTGGAGTTTGGTGAAGTCCCTAAATTCTGTGCATTCCTGTGGCTTTTGAATTCCATTTACTGGGTGAACATATGAATACGTAAGAATGCTTTACCCCCGCCATAAATTATTCATACCAATAGGCCACTCCTGCTGCTTCTGCACAGCCTGTGGAAGTTGGACACATGGACAGACATCTATTTCTAAGAGCTTTAGCATTAATCATGCTGGAGAGGTGTTAAGACAGCCAGCAATTCCCTAAGGATGGAGTGTATGTGCTTTCTTCTTGGAGCGTGTGCTCATAAGAAACCGTCAACTTATTCCCTGAGTAGAATGCATTAAAAAAAATTCTTCTGTGTACATTAAGTAAAACACTTCAGCCTTCATTAGCAGGTCTAAAAGACAGCAAGAGCATTAAAGATAATGCTCACAAACAAGTTAGATACGATCCTGAGCCTGCGACAAGCAGCTTTCAGAAGGCATTAAAGAGGATGGAGACTACAGCCTGTGAAATGCCAAACTCATCTGACAAAGAGAAAGGGGGAGAGGGTAAATGAAAATGTGGAGCAAAGGCAGGAAAGTTCATTGGTGGGAGGATACTGCATCCCCGTAGTCCAGAGCAGCTTAAGAGGCTGGCTGGGACAGTATCCTGGAAAAGGCAAGCAGAGGGCTACGTGCACAGCTGGTGGTTTTCTGGTTATATGTGAAAGCCTTGACTTGTAGGGGTTTTTTCCCCATTTAATTTTGTGATGTCAGCAGATCCCCATTTAGCAGAGAGCAGCCCTCTCTGGGTGGGATTTGCACACATACACAAGTACTTTTTCTGAATTAGGGCCAATGGCACTGATGATATCAGAATGTGAAACCAGAGAGCAGGGGTGTAATTGAGTCATGAACCAAAACTCAGAAATCTGGTATTAAAAACTGCAAAATTATTTAACATTTTGTCTTGGCAAGCAGTGGAAGGCAGATGTATGAGATTTTAAGCAAGGAGTCTAAAGAGGTTTTTAATTGCTTTATTTTTTAAAACTTTTATATTTTATGTGCTTGATTCTTTTCTACTCATGTTATTAAAGTAATAATAGTGTCATTTAAAATAATTTTCTCTTGCACTAGAAGACATGAAATGCTATGATATAAAACCAAAATAATTATTTCTCCCATTAGGAATTACTTCTTGATGAAAAAACACAGTATGTTAAAAGAAAAAAGATAGAGTTCTTCACATCTTCAGTCAGAATCAGAGGAAAAAGGCTCAGAAGTGAATATCCATTGCACAGGCAGATCAAGCTAAAGTATAACTCATTGTCCTTGTGCAGAATTTAAGGATTACTGTAGGATTCTGGATGTTTCTTTTTCTTAGTTTCATGATTGCTCATCTTAAAACAGATTATAATTGATTGAATTTCTTTACATTTATGTAATTAATATATCCTCATTAGAAGTCACTTAGCTCTGATAATTCCCGTTGGTGCCATGGCTGATAAACTAAATGCCAATCAGTGTAATAAAAACAGTGAAATATAATTTCTTGTTGTTCCAAGTGATGATCAACTAATCAGCAGTAAATTTAATCAGAACACATTAACATCAATCAGTCACATTAGTGCTTGCAAACTGTTATAACCAGCTATGTCTGACAAGTTATGGAAGTTTTTCCATGAACAATTGTAGGCCATGTGCACATTTAAATATCTGGGTTTATATACATATATCTGTGTGTGCAAGCAGTTAAAACACATAAGAATATAAAACTTCCCTGAATTAAGTACTTGCCCCTGTAGTAAATGCCTGTTACTTGAACAGCCTACAGTTTTAAAACCTATACTGATCTTTACTGTTAACGGATCCGAGACACTCTTCCAATCAATGCCAGCTTTTCTGCACGTCCTGGAAATGTGTCCATACTGCTTGTTCAGGCAGAGAAGCTTTAGTCTGTCCCCCCTTGCTGGTGGGCAGTAAGCAGGGACAAAAACAGACCTAACTGATGCATTTCCCTGGATTTCCTTTCCTTAATTAAACAGAAAGGAGGAGATAAAATGTGGATCTCCAGCTTTATAGGACCTGCCCGTCAGTGGGGACTCGGGCTACAACTGACACGGCTTTTCGGGCATTCCTACATTTTTATTGGGTTGTTTTCATCCCAGCCACCAAAATTCAATACATTTAATGAAGAACTTGATGTCAGGCATATAGGATATGTGGGAATTTATTAATTTCTACAGTGTAAATACAGACATCACTGTTCAGCTCCTGACCATCAAGATGCACGTATTTGCAGTGTTTGATTCTGCACCACACATAGTCGTGTTCTTCAGACTGAAGATCTGAAGAAGCATTTTGAAGGGTATTTATTTGATATTAAGAGAAGCATTTTAATTTGTGTTCAAATAGACCACAAGTGTACATCAGAGCAGTGTGCATCTGTTTGGGGTTAGTTTCCATGGTTGAATGAGTATTTTGTAGTAAATAACCTACTTAATTGTTTTAACCTTTCTCTGTTTGCATATGTTCTGAAGATGATTTATAATTTTCTTGAATTAGTGGAAATTACTCCTTCAATAGGTTCTCTGAACATCACCTGTAGATTGTTTATGTTTGAAAGATTTACTATTCAAAATTAAAAAGGCAACATAATTTTCAACTTCACTTGCTCCACATCATTATTTCAATTCACAAATTAGGAGAGATTTCTGATGAAAATGCTCTAAACTACAAGTTTAAATTCACTTGGTGAATAGTGTCATTATTCTCAAATATTCTTCAACACTCCTGCCTGTGAACTCATCTGCAGGAATAGTCACAGAAAGTAAATGGAAAGAAGACAAACAGCCAAGACACATTCACTGTTTTCCTTGAGTGAACATTCTTAGAAAATATTTAGAAATATTGGCTCTGTTATTAGTTATATAAATATTCATACAAATCTGTCTATCAGATTGCCTCCCTGAAATTACTCAGGCCTTTTTAGGAACTTGGAGAGAAAAGTCTCTTAAAAATATATTTCTGCACATTTTCCAGACATATAATGGACTGGATATGGCCTTATAAATTACAGGCTTTCCCATACTCATCCAGTCATGGGGCCAAATCTCAAAGTTAACTTTAATGGGATTTTGGCTTAGCAAGGTTGGAGGAAGGGCAGGAAAATTTAGCCTATGATTTATACTGCTTTCAAAAAATTGCTCAGTGAAAAAAAAATACAGCAGTGGTACTTAGGTAGTACAGTTGCATGTAATTTATTTTCTACATAACCCACATGAAATTTAATAAGATATAAAAAAGTCACATTTTTGACTGAAGTCTTAAAACTTCTAGCTTCAGTGAAAATAACTGGCTTCTCAAATGAGTTGATCAAGTAAGGCAAAAAGTGAAAAACATCTATTCATTCAAAAGTGTTTTATTTGATTATTTTTATAAAAAAAAAAAAGGAACTGCACTTCACAAAATACAGTAACATATGATAGAAATTAGGAAATGTGCTGAAGCTGTGTTCTCAGTGGGAATGAAAAATGAGAATGCTCTGGCAGTGTAGGGAGATAGGGTTCAAACTCTGGGCCAGGAGCTATATTAGCCTCTGGGATAAAAAGACTGATTTTCATTAAAGACGGTGGTACCCACTGCCTTAAAAAATAAAATAATAATAGTAAAAAGTTTTGTATATGTAGGAACTTCCTTTGTAGAATATCATGGATTGGAACAATTACCATTAAGAAATCTTCACTGAGCTGTCATCTTTGGTAACTTTTCCATGGATTTTTTATCCACCTGGGTGTGTCTGATGACCAGATACCAAGATAAGATGGCAGTCAGTGATCCTTCATGTAGTCAATTCAAACAGATTTGTGGCAAATAAATGGAATTCAATGAATAATATTGTTAATTGACTTCCAGAGGTAGACCTTAAAGCAAAGCAAACAAGAAAGCAAAGCAGAGCTGCCTGCAGCCAGTGGGGATTACACCCAGCCTGCCACCCAAAGAGCAGCTGCAGCCACAGAGGCTTTGTTGTGCCCCTGAGCAATTGAGCATCCTCTGCAGAAGAAAATGATACAAAATGTGCCGTTATTTATATACTTAGGCACAGTATTAATTCTTTTTATGGAACAGATATATTGATTACAGACCCAGGGACTATAAAAGAAGCCAAATCACACCAAACACAAAAATGCCCCAAATTTTAATTGCTAGCAGTTCAGTAAAACTTGTGCCCTGTGGTCACAGGGCTAATATGTGCCTGCTGTTCTCTACATCTGAGAGACACTGGGCTTACCTTTGGAGCAAGGAGGACTCAGATTAGACACTGAAACAGGTTTCTGGGGCATCTTCAGTGCTGGAGATGTCTAAGTAATTAGATTAATACTTGTCAGAAAGGTGATAGATATGGCTAATCCTGCCTTGGTGCAGGGGGCTGCCCCCATTGGCTTCCCAGACTTAGGATTGAAAAGACAATGTTATGTATAGAAAGCTGCACTTTAGGTGAAAGCTAGATACTCAATAAACCATAATTAGAATATGGTCACCATTATATTCTTTTGACACCTAAAATTAGTTTTAAATTTGACCTAAAATTTATTTCTCTAGAGGTAAATACAAGAATAATCACAGATCCTGTTGTTGTTTTTGTTGTAAAAGGAATGCTGTTGCTTTATGCTCAGAGGTCTACACTAAACATTTAGAATTCCACTAAGGGCAAAATCTCTCCCTCTCATGCAGTGTTCTCAGAAATGAGGTCAGGCATTTCTCAATCCCTGGCAAGAAAACTTTCTGACTCATTACTCCACCACAATGCATCCATAATTTCCCCTTGGGTCCCAGTCAAATTGTTCAAATGCTTCGGAAAAATTTATCTTTGACATCCCAAGAAAGGGAATATAGAAAAGATGTCCTCCTAGCATGAAAGGATTAGAGTCCTCTTAGATTTGAGGCAGAATTTCTTGCAGTTTCCAAGATATTATTATTTATTAATTCATGCAATGGGCTTCACAAGCACTGAGGTACTTTACAGAATTAGAAATTCTATTGCAAACACACAGATGTGAAAGTCCTGTTGTTACAGACAGTGCTGAACCATGACCAGCTTTCTTGTAGGACCCAGATATCATCAGAAATCCCCACTAATTTGGCACTGAAATGATTGAGCTTCTCAGTCTGCTTGCTGAGGAATTCCAAATTCCCCAGAGCTTCCTGCCCGGAGTTTAAGACATCAGGTGCTCACTTCAAGCACTTTGAAGGCCTCCTGTATTTCCCTTAAAGATTGAGCCTCTGTGCTTATGTCCTGAAACTAATGCAGCTCATCCAAGCCTGCCTAGCAGTACACAGATTTCTGGGAGGTCTGGGATCCATTTCTGAATCATGAAGTCTCACATTCCTTTTCCTATGGCTGTCCAAGATCTGAACTGGGCACATCCATTGCAAAAACCTGTTGATGCGTTTCCACTCCATCCCTCCATCCACACTCAGACTCCAGCAGCTTTGAAGGGAGCTCTGAAGGTCTTCTGGTCCAGTTCCTGCTCAGGG
Source organism: Calcarius lapponicus (assembly GCA_039654755.1). Classification (NCBI taxonomy): domain Eukaryota; kingdom Metazoa; phylum Chordata; class Aves; order Passeriformes; family Fringillidae; genus Calcarius; species Calcarius lapponicus. Next base: position 16,312,864 of record CM077466.1, read on the forward strand.
CAGATCCAACTGTAACTCCTGTCTTCTGTTTTTCCAGGGAGCCTGGCTTATGTACTAACTTGGTTCCTTTTGCCTATTTCCGTTTTTTTTGTTGCCGATAAATTGTTTATATAAAACTCCTGAAAGGATTCTTGTGGGCAGAGATGGACTTGTGTCTGCCATGGTCACCACCATGCGAGTAACTCAGGTAACTGGCACTGCTACCCAGCTTTGTCTTTAGAGAGCCTAAACCCCCTGAGCATGGTTACACAGGAGGTGTCGCTGTGAGGGCTCAGGGTTCCCAGGGAGGAAAAACAAAGGACAATGCTGAGCTGATGAGGAATTCTATTGCAAACACACAGATGTGAAAGTCCACTAATTTGGCACTGTATTAATTTACATATTCCTACACGTATCCCTTTTAAGGAGAGGGGGAAAACAGAGTAAGCGAGAGCCACTCTCACTGTGTTGGACTTGAGAAAAATAAAACCTACCCCTCAATAAAATGGCAATACTGAAAAAAGATGATAAACATATAAACATGCAACATTGTAGTTTATGAGAAAGCAGGTGAGATGTCCTGCCCTGTTAGGGGCTACAAAGCAGCTGCAAGTCAAGCTGCAAGAAGCAGCTTTCCTGGGAAGGGAAGCCCTTGTATGTGCTCAGGGCTGACCACCAACTTCTGTCTCTTCTGAACTGCTCCTATAAACTGTAACACTGACTTTGGTACTGGAAGAACAAGGATAAAATGTCCCAGGCACCACACGAGCCTCTTCAAACACATTTGTACACCTACATGGTGGATGTTTCTGTTTAAGCTTGAAGTAAGCAAACATGTATAAAAAATCAGTTTGAATCAGATCAATTTGTGATGTCAAAAACGCAGCGCTATCCTTTCACAATTAGCTGTTTCTGTGCTGAATTTAACAAGGCATAAAGCAGAAGAAAACATCACTGCTTTTCCATGTTGTCATCTTTTTGCGAAAGTCCCATACTTTCTCAGTGATTTCTCATGGGCAGCTCCTCACAGCACAACCAACAAACTCCAGCTCACTCCTCAACCCAGCTATAACTCCCTCTTTTGCAGCACTCTTCTTTTTATTGGACACAGCTGCAGCCTATTAAGGGCAGGCCTGTTCCTAGACCTTGGTGATTAGTACAGCTGCAACTCCTCAGGTGTGAGACTGCCTTCTGCACTATATTTTCTTACATTCTATCCCTCCACATTTCCTCTCCCATAGGACTTGTCCTGGAGCTGGAACCCAGGGGCTGGAGGGCTTCAGGGTGCCTTAACACAATTTCATACCTCTATCCTCACCCACTGCAAAGGCCAAGTGTCACACATGTACCCCACTGCTGCCACTTCCAGGAACCACACCATGCAGTCCTGTCAGGGAATTCCTCTCTGACAAAACAATAGCTTTTCTACCCCATTGATTTCACACTGGAAGGCAGTAACAGAAAATCATTCATTTAGCACATGATTTTACATCAAGGGCAAGTGGCAACACACAGCTTTAGAGAAGGTGAAGTGTCATGGTAACATTTTATATTCTAATATTAATAATTTGATTTAATACTTAATATGGCTTTTTGGTGTTTAGATAAGAATTCAGCAAGCTTTCTCAGCCATCTCCCACACTCCAGTTTCTGGAACACTGTATGCCCTGTCCCTCAAGCACTTATTCACACATTAGGAAAATGCTGCCACGGTGTTGTTATCCTGTTTGTGCAAAGGTCTCATCTGCTGCTGGTACTTTGTTCCTTCAATCAGCCATAAGAGCACCCATGCCACTGTCAGACATTTACAAGCTCAGCCCCGGTTGCTCTTCAGCATGCACAGATCCCATTGACTGAAGTGGGACTTTCATGTGTTTAAGGGCAGTAGGATTGGAGCAGCTCCAGCAAATGATCCCTGCCTGCACTCATGAGGACAAAAATGAAAACTCTTGACTTTCAAACAGCATCACTGGGACTCCCTACACCACATTTTTGATCCCTTTTTGGTTTTAGGGAGCCAATAATTATCCCCATTAAGAAAGGCTCAACTTTTTTTCACTCAAGATGTCACAAAACTTTTTTTTTTCCCTTCAGTCTACTACACAGTGGTTCCTGGGAATTCAGCTCCCCCGAAGTTTCCAGGATAAAGCCCAGTTGAAATCATTTCAGGAACCCTCAAGAGAAGAAAAAACTGGCTTTTTACAGAAAAATTGTATGCATAGATTTTTTGCTTAGACCAAAAAGATTACGCCTACTGTCCAGAGCTTCCTGGTTAGTTAAAGATGTGCCTCTTCAAAGCACTTTTAACCCAAGTTTGCATTAATATTTCCCCCCTTTTTTACTGCTCTGGTTTTGTCATTAAAAAACCTGGCACATATTTGCTTTCTCTTTCTGAAAGAGCTTTTTCCCTTGTTTAAAAAGTTTAAAAGTCTGTCCATTATCCCTCACTGATGGAGCTGCAGCTCAGCAGTTGTAACCCAGCCAGGAACTCCCTGAGCTCCTCGGCAGACAGGCTGGACAAAGCTCTCCCTGTGAGCTGCACTGGTGATCCTTCCTGAAGCAGGGCTTGTGGGGAAAGCCACAAAACCAGCAGTACTGAGCTTTACACATCTCAGCTGCTTCCCTGCTCTTGCAAAAGGGATTGTTGTTATCCGGGACACTGCAGAGGACAGTAGTGATAGTTTGCTGGGCTCACAGTGGCTTTTATAGCTATTGAGACTTTTCAGAAATTTGTATGAAAATGAAATTTCGCTAATTACTATCCTGGTTTTGCTGCCTCATGATAAATTCATGAGCCGTACCACAAGACAGACACATTACATGTTGTGTTAAAATGGCAGGGCTATTCCTCCCACCTTAGGCAACAAAGTCAGGTGCTAAAGTTAAAAGCCTCATTTTGTATTTCTTGCCTGAGCAATGGACTCAGGTAGATGTCTCTGGGGCACTCAATGGATTTTTGGGTGTGCTGAATCACCTAATAGAAAAACCTGTTTTCCCTATCAAAGACATTATCACCTCCTAACTTATTTTTGATGAAAGACTGAATACTTAAAGCTCTTCCCTCATATCAAGACTGAGTTCAGAAGTTTTGAAAGACTGAAGAAAACTAAGGGAAAAAACAGGGCAGATAACAATGGAGGAATGGCAAATAACAGCCTTGTGTATACCATTCTGAACAAGAATTTTCTGGAGGCTGTATTTTGTTTTTATGGGGTGTGTGTGTGTGTGCAATTTAGACTTGGTTTAGCTTTTAAACTGCCAGTGAAAGAACAAAACAGGGAGTAACTTAAAAGACACATCAACTTGGACTCATCTTTCCTTCAGCACTCTTTTGGTGCTGTGTTGCCACATTTTAAGAAAAACTACCATAAGGGCATAAAGCTTTGATGTGGAATTGAAATTTCTCAAAGTGTTCTTCTGAGCAGGTCAAACATAGACATCAGTTCTCCTCGCATCCTGGCATGGTCAGGGATCTGGGTTTGCATTTAACCCTGTAGACATCTCTTCAGCTTCTCTCTTCTCTCCTGGGGATGCGAGGAATGGACGGGTCGAGGGGGAGAGGAGCTTATTTCATTAAAAACCAGAGAGATTTTATTACATCTTTCTGAAGCGTCACAAAATTGGAAAATGAATGGAAGGAGCAGCCGTTCTGACATCTTGTCATTCCCACTCTGCCCTTTCTGCAGCTGCCATAGGCTGCCCTGAGCGTGCTGCTATCTGCAGATCTGTAAGGGATGAATCATCTCACACGTCGGAGGTGAAACCTGGCAACTCTTTAACAGCACCGCTGCAACACTCTGGAACATTTGAAGGCAGGAAATTAACAATCCCTGAGCCAACTAAAACCACAGGGGGAAGTTTAGATGGACAGAATTTAATTACACATTTTGGAATTTGGCCAGGACACCAAAACTTACACCCCAACCCTCCTGTAAAATGCCATCGGATCTTTAATACCAAAAACTATTCAAAACATCAGCTTTAGATCTGCTCCAAAGGAGAACAGCACTAGAAGCCATCCTAGACCTGTTAAGGTGTTCATTTACTGCTGACTGACAGGAAGGCTGCAACATACTGCTTCACACAAACAAGCTAAAGTAAAGCACAGCAAGCAAAATATCTCTCATACCAGCACTGGAGGCTTAATGCTTTTAGGAGAATTCAGTGTATTTTCAGAAATGCATCCAGTAAAAAAACAACAAATATTTTATTATCTCAGCAGTCAAAACATCCTTGTGCCCCCCTTGCACAAGCCCCAGATACACCTCAGCGCTCAGCCTCTCGTTTGTTGCCATTTGTAGCATGGAAAAGGGACTCACTATAGTGAATAACAACAGTGTGTCGACTTTAAAGGGAAGATTAAAGCCTGAAAGTCCATACATTTTCACTTCTCACATTATTTTTCTAAAGGAAGCTGTATACTATTTAATGTTTATTTGTGGCAAAGATGAAAAATTGTCTCTGTGGGTTATCTTTTTTAAGAAGAGTAGGATTTCTACAAATCATGGTTCTTGAAATTCCTTAGGCTGAGGAATTATGTCAGCCCTGAAAAGCACGGGTTCATTATTCACATCGTGTTACTCTGTTGACATAATTCCCTAACAGACTGGGACATGAGGTGTCCCATTTTGATACTTCAACCTACAGCCGCTGCTTTTGCATCCTCTAAATAACACTTCTGTCGCTGAGTTCCTGTTTTAAAAAAATCTTTTGAGCGGCATATCTATACAAAAAAAGAAAATCTGGGTTAGCTCTGGTCCACCATCAATTTATCAAGTATTAGTTATGTCTGTGGGATATTTTTCATTATCTGAGGATTCTTAATAGAGACACTATATACAAAGTGATTATTCCTGGACTAATAATTGAGATAATATCAATATGAAGCCTAGTTTCATTAACACCTTAGTAAAGAGACTATGATGTGAGGTTGGGGATATTTTTTCTTTTTTTTTTTTTTTTTGGGTTTTTTTATTCCCTCCAATTTGTAATCAAAAGTTATTTAATAGTAGAATCAGTCTTTACTTATAACTGAGGTTGTGGACTTTGGGAGTTGGCAGAGCCAGCTACTGGGCTGCTGGGAGCCAGACTCTTTTTGATCTTCATATTGAATGGTTTCCTTTGATCACCTAGACAATAGATCATAAAAGAACAGAGCTTTTACCCATATCTCCCTAAATTTGCAGGTAAATAATGAGATGGTCTGAACTCAGGCTGGAGTGTAAGATTTTTAACAAACAATTCTCCCCTTTGAAGTAGACTTAGCAAAATTAGCATATAAATGAGCAACGCTGCTACATAAGGACGTGTGGCTGGAGAAGAGGGATAATTGGGCTGAGGGGGGCAGTTTCTAAATGAGGTCGTTTGCTGAATGGCCGGCAGTCAGGCTGCAGATGTGCTGGTTGTGAGTCGGGGATGAGGACTGAACAGGGGCTCTGCTCTAGGCGGGCACCGCGGCTGGTGGGGGACAGGGCTGGAGCTCTGCAGCCGGGCTGGACGTGCCAGGTGAGGCGGGAAGTGAAATAAACAGGGCAGGAGACTTTTTCTCCTTTTAATACCTTTATTAAAAGTGATCAGCTCAGGATTGGGTAGCTCAACGGGTCTGCAGTGTCCGTGGTCTCTGCCAGGGTGATGCCGAGCAGGAGGATTCGTGCAGCTCTTTCCACTAAGGGCAGAGCTGAGGTGCCTCATCCTCCTGGAAGTCTTTGGGCATGGCCCAGATGTTGGATTTTCCACTCCCGCTGGCTCCAGGTCTCGATTTGAGAGTTCTCCCCAGTCGGGGTGGGGGGAAATGAAGGTTTTCAGCATCTCTGCAGGCTCAGCACTCCACTCCTCACGTCCAGACATCACTCTAATTTCTTACCTCCAGCCTGGCTCGTTGTTCCGAGGGTCTCTTCAGCAAGTTTGGAGCAGCAGCCTCCCATGGCATGCTGGTCCTGTAGTTACCTCGCATGTCTTCCCCACGTTTGGTCTTTTCTCTTCACTGTCTGGGGAGGTCCACGCCCTGCACTGTCTTGGGAGAAGAGCTATCAGCCTAGCCCAGCTAGGGTTTTTACCAACAGAAAAAAACCCATCAACTTCAACGACTCGTAATTGCCATAACAAACAAGCAGCACCCCAGCAGCAACACTGGTCTGGCTAGCTCTTGTAACTTTTTTCTCACAAAAAAAAAAAAAAAAAAAAAAAAAAAAAAAAAAAAAAAAATTGGTAGAATATTTTTGTTCATAACAGGAGGCAGGGCAGAGACAGAGCTGCCTCTGCAGGAGAGGCATTCTGTTCATTGCTGTCAGTCTGGCTGTGCTCCATCACACTGACACTCACCTCTGTCATCTTCAGCTGCTCTGTGATGGGATCCCCATAAATCCCCTTGGAGCTCGCTTTGCTGTGCCCATGAAGAAGGACCATTATGCTGAAATAGCTGCACCAGTGGTTGCTGACATGAGCTGCATGAGCTGAATTCACCGACATCAGAAATCCAGAACTAGGATTTAGTGTGGTGGTAGCTGGTTAACATCAGGATTTTGAGCTTCAGAGCTTTTTATTTCACCAAAATCAGTAAAGTGCCTGCCCCAGTGGGAAACTGCCGCCTTGTTACATGCTACTGTTATGAGTAGAAAAGCTGCCCATTTTTTTACAAGGTTGCAGAGTTCACAGGTTGGGCTAGTGGCTGCCAGGGTGGAGTTCTGTTTGTTATTGTAATCACCTGTCGTTTTCGTTAACTACCTGTCCTTGATGGTAAAGAATTCCCCCTTTTGTCGAGGGGCACCCTGCTGCTTCCTGGAGGATGGCACCCTGAGGGTGAAGAGAAGGAGACCTCGGAGTTAGCATGCAAATGGCCTCAGAACCAGCATGAAACGGGAGGGACCGCTCACCAAACCTAGCCAAAAACCCCTAAAACAATGAGCCAACCCAAAACTGATGAATCAAAGTGATGTTTCCACATGAGGAACAGAATTTAGTATCCACTAAGACCCCTTTTTACCCCTCACCCTAACCTGATGTTGACTGGACACAGGACTTCTAATGTTGAATATAAAGAAGGGAATTCTCCGTTCTTGTGAGGCCTGAATCTGCAGCTCTGCCTGCAGACCAGCGGACAAAGTTGCGCTCTTCCTCCTCCTCCCAGTCACTCCTGGGAGCAGCAGAGGACCTTTGGTTCTTCCCCACCCCAGCTGATCACTTTTACTGATGGCATGAAAAGGTGTTGTAATCCATAAGATTAGAGGGTTTTTGAGAAAGTTTTGAAAAAGACAGGCCCCAAAGACAGTAAGGACAGTGAAATGCCAAGGCGGCAGAAAAAGTTTTCTAAGCTGTAGCGCAGATGTGAGAAATAAAACAGTAGGCCTATGTGATTTGCCTTTCTAAGTTGCAAAAAGTATATTTTAAGTATACGTTTAGAAGGTTAAATATGAATAAGGCTCTGTGCTTTGTCTTTTATGAACGAAGCATTGTATTAGAGAAAAAACTGCTATTGTTTTAACCACAGCTACGTGTACTTCAGGTGATTGGATAGAACTACTGTCAATCTGCTCTTGCTTTGTGTGATTGGATGAAACTTGGACTGAGACTGTCATATGTTATGCTGTAATGTTAAGTTTCCTTGGCATTCTGTTTGATCAGTGAGCTGTCAGCATCTTTTTGCTCCATTGTAGTAACAATGTAATGAGACTGGTGCTGGAAAATAAAAGCTCTAGACGCTGATTTAGGGTGTCCCGTCCTGTTTGTGGCTGTACATAAACTGCTGGCAAGGCAAAAAGGAGAAAGGTCTCCTGCCCCTGTTTATTTCAGTACTTTGGGCTCCCTCCTCTCTGCATGAACAAGGCAGCCCCCCTTGTTCCAACCCAAAACACCCTTGTTCTTCCATGGCAGGGACACATGGCTGGAGATCTCTCAGGAGCGCTGCTCTGTAATGTGCTAAACGAAAAAGAAGTCAAATTAAGTACGGATGTTTTGAGTCAGCTTTCAACAAAAATTTCTCGGTGTGCCTGAAAGAATCATGCTCAGTTCGCTTGGTCCTTTATGCAATTTAAGGACCAAGAAAAAATTTAAGAAAAATTAAACTTGAGATTTGCAGATGACAGTAAGATCATGATCCCGGTGGCACCTGAATAGCAAACAGGATAGTGTATTCTGTGAGGTGCAAAAACCAAGCTCACATTCCCTGTGACTTGCTTTGGGGATAGATACAGATACAGACTAAGTTTCTGCAGAAAGCATTGGCACATTCTGGAGGCACTCACTGTCCTCTGGCCCAGATACTGCTGAGACCCCCTTTACCCTTCCACAGGACATGAGATTGGCCCCACTTCAGTGTAACCCTCAGGTAACATGGGAGGCTGAAGGCTGAATACACTTCTTCTACATCTTAAGGGAGCGTTGAGGGCAATATTTTTCGAAGATGTAAGTGACATTTCAGTCTGTTGTGAATGTATCCTGAAAAAAAGAGTTTCTGCACATCAGGAATTCCCTCATCACAATACTCCTTTCCAATACCCCTTGGAGACCTGTTGGGACAGGGCTTTGTGCTGCTAGCGAGCACAGCGCCCCTCTGGAATCCTTGGCTTGCTGCTGGAGCACTGGCTGAGTCTTTTTCAGGAGGCAAGGGGGGCACAGTGAGCTGCAGCAGCCAGTGGTGCAAAGTGCCTGCTCTGACACAGAGGAGTCAACCAAGAAGGGGCTTTGGGAAGGATTTTTGGAGGTGCTCAAATGTGGGGAACTCTTGGTGGGTTTGGACAAGGGGAATTTAATGCAGAGCTTTGGAAAGAGAAGGGGATGGCAGGAGCTGGGGGCTCTCCAGCTGGCACCTGAGCATGTCTATGAAAAGGACCAAGGGATGGGGAAGGTTGAAGTGGACAGGTTCAGAAATAGGAGCTTTGTCACTGGAGAGGGGGAGAGCTGGGGCAAGGGCTGGGGAGGGAGGGCGATGGGCACCAAAGGAAATGGATTTATTAAACACCCCTGACTTAGATGTTGTGTTTGGGGCAATCTCCTGCCCTGTTTTCCTTCTCCTCCCTCCCTGGGTTGTTTTTGTTTTGTTTGTTTGGTTTTTTTTTTTTTGTTTTTTTTTGTTTTGTTTTTGTTTGTTTGTTTTCCTGCTGGCACAACAGGAGTAGCCTAGCACAACTAAACAGAGCTGATTGGTTCCAGAAAAACTGATATGAGCTTTTCTTGCACTTCTGAAATCTTTCTGTCCTCACCTCTTATATTTATTAGCTCTAAGTTATTCACCAAAAGTTGACCTGAATTCTCAAACTAGTTTTCTTCTGGCAAATAAACTCTTCACTAAAAACATATGTGCCCGTCACTACACTAAATGCAGGCAGTCTATTTACTTGCTGTTTGGCTGATAGCTGGCCCCTTCCCAGCAGCACAGAGGAGATGGAAGGCATTAAGAAAAGCTCTGAATATTGCTGGCTGAATAGCCTGCAAAAAAAAGGATAAGGATGACAGGAATGAAATCCTAGCACTGTTAAGAGGCACTTGAAAGATTTTGCTACAGTTTCTATTAAAAAAATAATTAAAAATTCAATGGAAGTTACACAAATAAAAACCAGGCACAGCACTTTGAAACCTCACCAGTGTGACACCATAAATACATGGGAATTAAACAAAAATAATAGAAAAGGATCATAGTTGTAGGCAATGCACTTTAATGGCTCAGTTCAGTATAGAATAACCACAAAAATACATTCCAGAACTGTTTTTTCCATCACATGGAAGAAAGGGGCAAATGGAACTGCAAATAGAGAGGCACAGCATCTGCTAAGACTTCATTGCTTGGCCTCTGCTGTAGCACACTTGCCATCCCTGCTGAGCATTTTCATGGTGGGGCAGAGTCCAGCCTTGGGCTGATGGGTTGCTCTGGAAGCTGCAGACAGAAAGGCTGGGAAATCTGGTCACCTTTGTGAAAGCAGGGGGGTGGCAGAGAAGCTGAACGTGGAGCTGGTATTCAGCAACCCCGTTGGTACAAGATGGAGGGGGCCTCAGTGATGTTGCTGTGTCAGTCAAAATATTTCCAATAGTAAACAAGGGGTGAAGAGAGACAGCCACAACAGCCTCCAAAAGGAACTGAACCACTGTCCTGGTTTTGGCTGGGACAGAGTTAATTTTCTTCGTATGGTACAGTGCTGTGGTTTGGCTTCAGTGTGAGAATCATGTTGATAGCACACTGATGTTCTGGCTTTTCTCAGCAGTGCTTACTCTGAACCCAGGACTCTCAGTGCCTGTGCTTTGCCAGCCAGCAGGTGCACAAGAAGCCAGAAGGGAGCATGGCCAGCAGAGCTGACCCAGACTGACCCAAGGGCTGCTCCATTCCACAGGACATGCTGATTATGTGAACTGGGGGAGGTGGCTGGGGGGCACCAGTTGCTGCTCGGGGAGGGACAGGGCATGGGGTCAGTGAGTGCTGAGCAATTGTAGGTGCATCACTTGCTTGTCTTGGATTTTATTCCTCTTCCTCTCTCATTGTCATTAGAATTGTTGTCATTGCTATTATTATCACTAATATTAATAAATTTTACTTTTAATTATTAAACTGTTCTTATCTCAGTCCAAGAGTTTTATATTTCTTTTCCTTGATTCCCCTCCCCATCTCACTAGAGAGGAAGGGTGTGTGGAAGGGTGGGTGGGGTGTGAGCAGGGAGGTTGGTGGTACTCAGTTTCCAGCTGGGGTTAAGCCACAACAGCTGTGCTGTGCCAATAGCTGGGTTTGGAGACACCAGCACGAACTGTGTAAAGGTCCCCTTGTCTTTAGGGTAATTGAGTAGCATTTAAAAAAAGGTGTATATCCTCGAAATACATTCCCCAGGCGAGAGACCACACTCAGGCAGGTGACACAGAAGAGGGATTTTCCATTCAGGGGGATATGAAGCAGGTGACACCTGCTCTTGGGGCCTCCACAGAACTGAAAACACATCTTGAGTGTTGATGAAGAGTGGAACAGAAAAAGAGCTTTTTTTTCCATACAGGGGGATCCATTTGGTGGCATTGGGAGGGAAATATTTCACTGGGAAATAGGAATAGTCATCAAGGAAAGATATAGGAAACAGAAAAATCACAGGATGAAGTAGGCTTAGTAGCAAAAGAACTGGGGGGTTGACAAATTACCAGAAAAGTGATATTCTCAAAAGTACAAGCAATAGCACAGGCCCCACTGAAAATGAGGTTAGTTTTGGAAATTAACATCACATCTATCTAGTTCCAATAATCCTTGTCCATTTTAAAATAGAGCTCACGACACAAGATATCTGCTATAAATAATCAAATCCATTTTAACCTGGACATATCCTCTACATCAAATAATCCTGCTATAAAAACTGAGAATAAAAGAATTTGTTGGATGACTAGCACTCAAGAAATTGTTCCCTGGTGGGTTATTTGCAGTCTTTTCTCTACTTCAGTAGTTTATGTTGAATAACTCACAGCTGTGGAAATACCTGCACAATGGAATTTAATACTGCTAATAAAGGGATCCAAATTGGCCCAGCTCCACTCAAGACTCGCAAATGTTAAGACACAAATGTCTTGGGTTGTTTAGAAGGCTGAGTGGACTCAGTGCAGGACTGTGGATGCTCAGGCAGAGGGACTGTGCCTGCTGCCAGGGGCTGGGATGGGGCTGGGAATGAACTGGGCACTGGAGTGCACTGTGCTCCTCATCAGGGTTCCCATCAGGGACCAAGGATGTGCCACAGGGCCAGGTAAGCTCTGAAGCCTTTTTTTTTTTTTTTTTTTTTTTACAGAAAGTGCAGTCTTTTTGTGGGAATTATAGGAAATTGTGCTTTTTAGGAGCTGCTTGCTGTGCTGTATGCACAGAAAGGGCCCCAAAACCACACATGTACACAGTGGCCACAGTCCAGTCAGGGTTATCCAGTTCTGGTCATGTAAAGCACCAGCTGACATAACAGCATCCTGAGACCAGCCCTTGTAACTGGAAAGCCAGAGCTGACAAGTCTTTACCACCTTTTTTTTTTTTTTTTTCCTAATTGCAAGTCTCCTGGATTAGTCTATTTTCAAATATTGAAGGGGATTGGTAAGGAAGGAGAGCAGAAAGATGATACCTGGGGTGATCTGTATCATTCTATATCATTCATATGTCCTTCAGACTATCTCTCTGCAACATTTACAAGCATATTTCTGCAGAGAGCTGGGCAGGACACAATCTGTCACTTAACATTGTTAAGTGTTGTGGCTTAGTCAGGAGCCTTGAGAAGGGAACCTCATCAGCCCACCCCTGGCTAGTTCAGGGGTATTTGTATTTGATATTTTACTTCCAGCTCCAGAAAATCTTAACTGTTTTAAACTGGAAACAAATTTTTGGGGCTTATAATTTCATGTCAATCACATCTGGAAAGAAAATTATCAAAGTACAACTTCAAATTTCAATACCTAGAAGGAACCAAAAGGAAAAAATGCATTCCAAACAACTGAAAATATTTTGGTTGAACAAAAAACCAACCAACCAACCAAAAAACCAAAACAACAAAACAAAATATTAAAGAATCATGATTTTGAGAAATCATTATTTCTGTACATCTGCTCTGAATATTTCACAAAAGCCTGCGGTCATTTAGACAGACATTTTTAAGTGATAGTCAAATCACCACAAACCTTCTCCAAAGTAAGGCACTGGTCTGGAGTAGATTGTAGGGTACTTGGATGGAGGGTGAGGTGTAGGTAGATGAGTATAACAGTCCCAGAAAAGCTGTGGCTGCAGCCAGGCTTTTAGTGTGACACAGTGATTCTACTGGTTTTGAGGTAGGGCTGTCCCTGTGTTTGCTTTCTTCTACCCCATAGGATATTTCAAATTAATCTGCCTGTTCATCAGCTAAAGGAAGTTGCAGTTAAGAAATAAGAAGTTTTGGCACTGAACAGCATAGTCACAGATTATCAAAAAATAAAACAAATGAATAAAATTAAAAACAGATTAAATAAGATCAATTTTCCATTTTCCCCTTTGAGTCTTGACCTTGCAGCTGTGTGCCCATCCTGGTACGTGGCAGTGCCTGCATGAGGCCCATTGCTGGAAGGTTTCCTTCATTACTGATTGCAGTTTTCTCCCCCTGTACATGGCCTTTTCTTGGAAACTGCTGTCTTGTAGATTGCCACTTTCAGAAGCCTCAGACTGTTTGAAGGCAATTATTATACAGACCACTCCTTCCTTCCCCAGCAGTTCCCTTCCCTACTTGAGAGCTGGCCATGCTGTGGGTCTCACAGAAAAATCATAGGACTCGACAACTCTCTTTCCATTTTAAAAGCCCATATCCTACTATTACATGGTCTTGAGCTCAAAAATGTTGCCTCCCTGTGGAGTGCCACTGTTCAGCCCCTCATTATAACCTGGCCATTAGTATTTTTTCCTTCCTCTCAGGAATGCAACCGGCATCTACAGTAAAGCCAAATCCTGCTGCGTGAAATTTGAGTTAGGCCCTTCAAGGAAGCCCTGACTTCTTTGAAAAAGGGGTTATATTTAAAAATAATATATTTTCTGGAAGAAAGAAGGCTGATACAGGTTATAATTTTTTTTAGCTTTTAGGCTGAAATAGCAGCAAAACAAACAAAGCCAACTTGAAGCTCCCCATCCCCGTTGACACAAAGGGCAGCAGAGGAGAGATCTGCGATATGCAAAAATGAAATTGCATTGCTGCTGCAGAGCTCAGGAACCACAATAAAGGTTCCTGATTGCTGTCCAGGGACACCTTAGCAATAAGCCCAGCTCCTGCAGCACTTCCCACCCGATTCACATTGGAGGAGCTGGTGGTCTAAGCACAGACACAGACGCAGAGCTGCTGACAAACTCAAATGAAAAGAAAGCTGTCTCAGTAGTTCACCCTTTGTTATCACCCTTTGGAACATGAGTTCAACCTGGAGGGGAGATTTCAAAGAAAACAGCTGAAAATTCCCTTTCAGAATGGAGTTTGCAGTCAAAGACAGACACAAGCCCCAGTATCGATCACAGTTCCTAAATTTCACACCTTCTGTCTGCTGAATTTGATCTCTCTTGGCATGCCAGGAGCAACCCACCTTGGTTTTGATGGGTTTGTCTGTGTGGAGCACATGCGAGTCCTGAGTTCTGCTTTGCACATGGCCAGAAGAAGATGGGAAGTTAAAAAACTTTGTGCAAAATGACAAACAAATTTTCATAAGCTATCAAAGAGAGATGGAAAAAAATAGAATGGAAAAAAAATCCCCAGCATCTGAAAGCACCAAACACCAGCTCTTAAAAGCTTTTTCGGTACTTAGACCCCCCAAGAGATTACTCAGGGAGGATGAAACTTCATGTGATGAAATGAAAGTCGCAGTCGAATGCGATAAGGAAGTGTTAAATGCCTGCCTTATATCAAGCATTTGCTAAAATGTCTCCTAATGCATTACAAAGGAGATGCTAACCTTATACATTACAGCTGTTCAATAGAAAATTATGCATAGCAACTGAGATGAATTCAGAGTTGTTGAGACAGAGCTATTAATTAAACTGGGGTGATACACAACTTAAGGATCTCCAGAGATCACGCAGAGTTTCTTTTAACATAATATAAAATACTGCTATACACACACTAACGTGCTCTGCATGTCACCTTCCAACTGATATGGTCTTGGACATCAGAGAAGAACTTACAGGGCACTGTACAGATTGAGGAAGAAAAAAGGCTCAAAATATTCCCAAATTAAAAATCCCCACGCTCATAAAATCCCCACAACCACACACAGAAAAAAAAAAAAAAAAAAGAAAATGAAGCTGAAGAAATTTGGACTCCAGCCATGAGCACTGACCTAAAGGATCCTGAATTTGGTTGTCCAACCAAATTGGACATTGCACAGAGGCACACTGGGCATTTATCTGGTTTGGCTGAAGCACATTCTCTTGCTAATGTGCAGTAACCTGTAATATGAATTATCAGGGATGGATTCAGTATTTTATTCAAACTAAAGCTGATCAATCTCATCCTGATCCCTGTAAAATTGATGGAAGCAGAACGGGGAATTTCTTGGGCAACTGGAGTATTTGTGCTCTGTTGTAGATGGATGCTTTTTATAAAGTTTTTGATTCTGTACACGCATAAAGTGAATTATTTCCTGATGTCATCTTTAGTGCATAATGGTGTTTTAAAATGTGCTTATGAATTAAGACTGCCCACAGACCCATTAAAAATTATTTCTTGATGTGAGGGATAAAGTTCTTTTATTTCAGAAGTGATTCCCAGGGTCATGGAAGAAATGCTTTTACAGTTAGATTGCTCCATCACTGTTCCTAATAAAACCTCTCCCCTTTAAAGAATTGATACTAGTTGCTGTCAAAATAACATGGTAAATTAGAACAGATTTTAATACAGGGAGCATTCAGTGAAAATACATATTTTCTCAAGAAATGTATGAGTATGGTCCATAAATTTAGAGACTTGCATAAGTGACTCTCTATCTAAAGGTACCATCTGCCATTCTGCAGTGGGGCACCACCAGGCTTCCTAATAGAGCATAATGACATGCTGGAGTAACATCAGCTCTATGGGATGTTAAATATTCAGTAGCTCCTCTTACATAGTAGAAGATTCAGGCCTTAGCCTTGTATAAAAATATGCTGTCAAAAAGCTAGAAAAAGCATACAAATCATCCAGTCCTGCACAGTAAAACCAGCTGCTGGGGTTCCGTGTGCCCCAGGGCAGCTTTAATTTGGACATGCAATATATCACCATAGAGCTACTTGATCAGAGTTGCAGTCTCAGGAAATATTTTCAGGACTATTCAATTTCCATTAGCAGTTTCTCCAGGATATATTAGACACAAACTGGGTTTCCTTCAATATCAATCATTCATGTTTTCTCTTTCATCCTGTCTTTGCTAAAATGGGATTTTCATGGAGGCTGTGAAATTGCAAAATTTAGTCTGTTCTATCATTTAGACTCCTTTAATGGTGTTTTGCAGCCACGGCTGGGTAGGGAGCCTCTCTCCACCCTGGTGTTAGAGAACACCCAGTGGTGTTCAGTACTTTGCCTTTTCCTTTGGAAGTTTCCTCCCTCTCTAACCCCTCTGTCTTCCTGCACACTCTGACTGACCATCCTTGGCAGCCTTGGCTCTCTGGCACAGGGTGCTATTGCTCTGTTCCCCAAGGACACAAGCTGGTTACTTCCCAAATCTTTGAGAGCAGTAACTCCTCCAGGATCAAGGCTAAAAATTAGTCATGATTTTCACAGAGTCCTGTGATGCTGAAAGAAAGCAAATGCTAGTTATGCCCTATAACAAGTTATACCCTATATACAAGGTCCCTTCCAAATTTAATTCTCCTACCACATTATTAGACCCATACATATCAATGCAATGATGATGAAACCTGAGAAAACCTGCTTTCTGAAGATATTGCAAATTTGCAAATACTGCTTATTTTTGCTTGTTGTGGAAAGAGAGAAAGAAGGAGCTTTAGGAACTGAAATGTTCTCACAAGGGGCAGCTGGTGAGACCAGCTGGTGATTCACAGGAGTTGAAAGTTCTCTAAAAAATGGACTTTGCTCAACAAAGACCCCCCCAAAAATAAAACAATCCCCAAACAAAGCAATTCAAAGAACAATCAAAACCCACCAGTGCTTGTGACTCTTCCACGATTTAAGTTCTTTGTAACAGCAACCAGCTTTGTTATTAGTGTTCGTATTTGGTCACTTTACTAATTATGTGATTCAGCTTTTCCAAGTAAACTCCTGGAATTTCCTCCCTCTGATTTGTGCAGGCACTTCTCAGGGCCAGTATTTCCCTCCATTTAGCTAAAACAAACAAGAGCTTTCTTTTTGAAAGTAGTTCAACATCATGAGATAAGTTTCCTTCCTCCTTTTAATAGCTTCAGAGTTCCCCAGGGGGAAGTACCAAAAACATTAGTTCCTTCCAAATTCTGAGAGATACAATGTTCTGGTAGGTGGTGAGATTAGATTACAGTAGAATTAACTATTGGTTTCCAGCTTTCATTCTTCAGGCTGCAACCTCAGCTCTTACAAACCTGTTGCTTCAACTCACCTGTGGTGTTTATTCACCTTTCCCACTGCTCTGTGCCAGACAGTCATGGAGCACATGGAACCCCCAGGGTCATTTAATGACAACCCACAAACAAATGCCATAAAGTCCATTAGTTCATGTGATCACTGCTCTTTAATCCTCAGCCTGTGGGGAGCATTCCTGAGGACAGGGCATAAGCTCTTAGGATCAGAAATGGGACCACAGGCTCTGTCCTGAGTCTACCATGTCATTTCAAACATGAAAAGCCCATGCAGCAGCCCAGGCACAGGGCTGAAGGGGAGGTAGCAGTGAGGAGACTGACTCCAGCTGCTGCCCATCTCAACCATTTCCTCCAGCTGGCCTGTTTTGGACATTTCTTTTATGAATAAATAAGTGAATAAATAAAATCAGCTAGCTGTATCTGTTGTTCACCCTAACCACAATAGGGTGGATTGATAGCTTGTAGACGAGGGCTTTGAGGAGATATGGAGAAAGTGTCCTTGGAGATTAATTCAAGGACAGCACTCTAAGGAGTCTGTTGCCCATTTTTCAAGTGTTCCTGTGTTTATTTACTGAAACAACAGGAGTAATATGACATCATAAATCTTTTAAAAATGGAAATACTGGTGCCAGTCTTGAAAGATTAATAATAAGGAACACCTTTTAGAGTGTGCTCATGGAGATGTAATATGAATGATTAGTGTTCTTGAACATTAGAATTACAGTGTATAATTGTAATGTTATAGTGGTTATATAGAAGCCAGAGATCCCCTAACAGAATACATTGTGAATTTAATTATTTACATGGAGAGATCAGGACTGATGTAGTCACTGAGTGATAAAACTACAGTTTCCTACAATCTGAAAGTGTTATGAAGGAGCAGCATGGCTATCCAGGTTTGTTATTTAGCTAGTTTTAAATTCTATAGTTGATATCCTTTGTGCTCTAGAGCTTGGAATGTCTTTTAGGCTCTGTTCCTGCAAGAAGTACCACGGGTACCAAAATTCATGGAACAAGGATTTTGCTGGCAGGACCATGACCCCACATCAGGGGCCAAGGCTGGTTCCCGGGGCAGGGAGGGAGCTGCCTCTCACCAAGAACTTTCTCTGTACTCCTTCTGCAGCGGTGGCTTCAAACCTGTTTGGTAGAATCACATCCAGCAAAAGCATGAACAAAAAAATATGTATGTATGCTAAGGAGACACATTTTCCTAGGCTGGTTTCTGGGTATACATACAACCACTCAGAAAAACCTAGGAGTTCTTCAGCTGCTCTTACACTGTCAGCAATATTGAAAGTAGAGTTTCAGGGAAGAACAGAACACCACTCCCCTGCACAAAAGGCAGGATTGTGTAGACTCAGCATCTCTCTGCTGACAGTTCTTTGTGTTTGCCACTCTCAGGGTGCACCTTGCAGGGCTTCCCAGGTGCCTGGCCATGTGTGCCTCAGTTCTCCAGCTCAGCCCAAGGCCTTGCAGGCTGGGCTGTGCTCGGGGCACCTGCACAACTCCAGGGGTTTCATTGGTGCCTGTGAACAATTGATATGATAGCAAAGCGAAGAAAGGAGGATTTTTAAAATACTCTCATCATAAAACTATCAGTCAGTGTTCAGCAGAGTGGAAATCCCTGCTCTGATAAGCCCTGGCCCTGGAAGGCAAGTTCAGGATGGAGCTTCCCCGGCTGGATGCCCTGCAGTCCCTCACACTTGGCTCTCAGTGCTGTAACTCACCTGTGGTGCTGCACATCCCGGTTAGAAAAAGAGCATCAAACCAAATTGAGCTGCAAGTGAGTCACACCTACCCATAGGCTTTCCCTTTAGCTGGAAAAAGACTGCAATTCAGTGAAACACTAATTCCAGAAACCCCTGGTGCATGATCCTGAACATGGGTGTGTTGTTGTGCACACAAGGAACTGTAAATGCTGTATAAGAGCACATTTGTTAACACAGTTTATTGGCACACTTATTGGCAAAGCATACATAAAATACAGTTGTATTATATAACACACTGACTCACTGTGTCTTTACATGATGAGTTGAACATATTAATATGTAAATGAAAAAAAATTAGTTTCTTTTATAAAGTTTCACATAAATACACCGGAATAAAAAACAAAACAAAACAAAAAAAGTAAAACAAAAAAATGAGGGCTTTACAAAAATATTATACAAGAAATATACTATGAAAAGAAATAACAACAAAGCCAACTCAGATACAATAATAAAAACACAAAAGTTTTAGATTTATTAAGCTGCCCACAAAGTTAATGGATTACATGGCTTTAAAATATCTGGATCGACAGCAATTTTACAAAGCATAAACTCTCATAGGACTGGGTGTCTTTTTCCACATAAAAATATTTCTCATGTCTTTGATGAAAAAAAGACATTTCTTGTTTCAGTATTTTTATTAAATGATGGATAGAGTATCTACTGGCATCAGCTAAATGTAAATTAAAAATGCTGGATCCTTTAAATGATTAACTGATGAAAGAAAAGTTAAAGAATGAACAAAAGTTACTTTACTTTTCCTTAAAAGCTGATCTTTTTCTGAAACAAGAAATTTCAGGTGCAAGTTGAAAAGCAGAAAATATATTACAATTGTAAAAAGTTTTACATAGTTATGTTAATGAGATCCTGAGCACTGATGACTTGTTAAAATATGGCCATTGTTTGATGAGGAAAAAAACAACCCCTTCCAATAAAATGCACTGTCAGAAATTTGCCATGGGATGCTGTTTAATTTTCAATTCTTTTAATTGAGGTCAGTGCCAGTATCTAGTTGTATGACAATGCTTCCAAGGAATGTATATGGAAGCTTATACAAGAGTTTTCCCTAACGAAAAAGTTGGATAGCTTTAGTTTAGAAATAGATACTGTATCATTTGAAAGGTGTTTCTTTTAAATTTTATTTTGAAGAATGCTGTGAAACAGTAATTAATAACCCACTGAGGTACATTGCAGTGGGCACTGCTGCAGAATAACCTATTGGGAAGCTTGTGGTGTGGGGTTTTCAGATTTAGTCTCCTGGTTAGCAGCAGGTTTGCTGTTCCATGGGCTGTTATTTCCCAGTGCAGGTGAATTGTTGAAATCTTCTTCATCATCCATGCCATTTGCTGCATCATACTGTGTATTCTCTAATCTAGTGATAAGCCTTTCGTCTTCATCCCCAAATTCGCCTCCCATCAGAGTTGGTTCTCCTACCACCATCACATCCTGTGAACAGCACCCAATATTTGTTATATGGAAACCTTGAGAGAGAAAAAATCAACTTAAAAAAATGATGTTAGAGAATTCTCATCTCTTTTACTTTGTGACATTTGAACAACAGAGTTAAAAGTTCCCATATAGTAGGAACAAGGAGAGAGGCTTACACTTTATTTCTAATTTAATTAAAAATTATAACACATCTCTATAGCCGCATGCTCGCGGCTCTGGATCTCAGATACCCCAGAACTGAAAAGCAGGTAGGCTGAAAAGTATGCCTGATTTTAGCAAACAAACAGGCTATGAAACTGCCTTTAAACTTCTCCTTAAAATATTTAGCCTTTATCCAGGAAATCCTTCCTGAGCCATTTTCTTTGGAAAGGCACCAGGGTGTATCTCAGTAGGAACTTGGTGATATGCATATTTTAAAAGTAGTTTAAAAGAAACCACATTTCTTATCCTCAGACTTCTGAAACGTGGAGCACAGCACTCTAATAAAGATGGTAACTCTCTTATCCATAGCCAGCCAAGCCCTTTTACGCATCCAATATACTTGACATTCTGCTACTTAATTATGGTAATTAATTTAGGTAAAGTTTTCGATAAAAACAATGTTCACACTGATTTGACAATTTGCATAGCTAATTAAGTCATTAGCAAAAACCTGCTGATTGCCAACAAGCCCTGAATTTACCATCTGTTATTTCATGGTGCCTGTCACCTAACTCCATGTAGGCAACCCTGCCGCCAATCTGTGCAGTAAGAGGACCAATCTGTCCAGCTGGTACCGTAAAAGCAAGATGAAGAGTGCTAATTATAATTACACTGATGAAGCTAGTACTCATCAGAAACTAAAGCATGCAAGAAAGAAAGAATTCATCTAATCACTGCTTTAAGTACAAATTGTCCTTCCATGAAAACAAGTAAACCGCCTACTGTACTCCAGTGCATCACAGATTTGCTGCAAAAAAACCTAAGCAGCACGGGATAGAAAGGTGCAAACTTGAGATTGGAAAGCAAAGGTGCAAAGCCGGAGAGCTCTCTTGTTCTCTCTGTTCAAGGGAGAATCAGGCTGCTGTGCTAACAGCTAAAGAAATGTGTGGGATGCATCTTTTCATGCAGCTCAGGTGTCAGGGCATCAGGTAGTGCTTGGTAGACGTGCAGTAATTCCAGATGTATAGCTTTGTTCCTGCTGATTTAACAAGCCCTTCCAAGAATTTTGGTGAACAATGGATTCATTTTTTTAAAGGATCTGTTCCTCCTTATGAATGTTAATAGCAAACAGAAGACAAATGTTTGCATTTAATAAGGTTTCTTTTTAATCAGATATCTACTTCCTTCACCACAAAGCAATACAAATTATTGCCTGCAAGTGTTTACACTATTTCTTGATATCCCTCAGCAAAGGCTGGCATGTTACAAAAGAATGTTTGTATCACATTTTCAGCCTGTGCTATGTAAAAAAATTGTGAGAATATGAAAATTGTTACATTATTTCCTCATTATTTCCTCTTCATTTTGTCTGTTTTGTTACTCCATATACCCATAAAATATTTGGTTAAAAAACCTCACACACAGCTTTGTGACATAGAAGTTTAAAAGACAAAGGCCTTGATAAGCAAAAGTTTATTCTAATTTATCCCATCCCTCTAAACAACAGGCAATGTGCAGTGTGCCCTGCTGGACCAGACCTGATCCTGTTGCATTGCCAGAGCATTAATGACCAAGGAGACCTGGCAGAGGACAGCGAGCTGGGTGTGAGTGTGCAGCGTTACAGGGCAGGCAAAAAGGACCACAGGGGCTGAAACACAGGATCACACACTGAGGCGGCAACAGCTCCTTTGACTTTGGCATTCTCAAGGACAGGCCTCAAGCTCTCTCTGCTGCCAGACCAGCAAGAGGTCAGCACCTCGGATGGGACTCAGACAGCACATCCAAAGTCACTGTGCGGCTGCAGCAGCTGGCTGGGGAGGCAGTGAGAGAGTTAAATGTGTGTTACACCCACCGAATGATGGGGAGGGGAAATGTGCTCAACAGCTAAAAGTGCTGAAAGGAAGACAATCACTCTAGGCCAATCTGAGGAGATGGAGACTAGGGTACTAAGATGGCATTAGGTAAACAAAAGTGTAATCCCCACTCCTAAGACAATATTCCTGTTCCTGATAATGGCAGGCTGAGGATTAACCATCCCATGGGAACAGTGCTAGTTTTACTGCTCAGGTCACCTAACACTAGGCTGGGAAAAAATCTCAATCTGTGGTAGGAAATATTCGTGCATCAGTGAGGAGATATCTGTTCAATGACCTTGTGAGTATTTCCACCTCTGATTTCTCAGGTTCATTTCAAATATTATTCCTTTCATATAATGACTCCCGCTGAGAGAACAGTTTGTACTTGTATTTCCCTCTATGCTATTGAGTCTCTCTCTCTCTCTGGGAATGGAACTACAATTCTATTGAGGTTAGTGGAGTTTTCCCTCACTCTATTTAAGACAGATATCACAGCATTCGTTACAGGACATCTGAAAAAAAAATTCTTGACAATCTTGCCACTTACAGTTATATCAGGCAAAAATAGTGTCTCAGGAAGCGCACATGCTGTTTCCTCCCCAGAGGATTCTGCTCCTCAGACTGAAAGCTGAAGACCCCACCAAGTGCACCCCATTGAACCTCCACTCACTAGATCCCGTGCAATGACCACCAACCTCTGAGGAGGACTGGAAGTGACTCCTTTTAGAGCCCCTCAATGCTTCTCCTTAAATTGGCCAGTGGGGGTCACTGCTGTTGAATGACACAAGGCTCCATCCCTCCCAGGGTTGAGGCTGCAGCTCTGGAGTGCTCCTAGCTCCTGCTCATGGAGTGAGAAGCAGAATCCAAGAATTAAACCCTAGTCTCTTGCATGGCAGCACACACTGCTATGGCCTAGTTATGGTAGCACATATTTGACTAAATTAGTTTAAAAAAGATTTAGACTGTAGTCACTCAATCTTATTAATTTACTCTGTGATTAGAAACAACATTTTTGGTCAAGGAATGTCTCATGATAGTAAAATATGGCTGTAGTGAAGCACTGTAAATAAAGCAGTGGTTGTTTTACATTGTGTGATAGAAATGTAGTATTTTATAATATAACCAGAAAAGCAGCTTTCATGTATATCATACCTTTCATCCTGTAATAACCCTAGTTGCCATCCAAACTTAAATTGATGCATATAAACTATATAACAGAGATCACTTCACACAACACTCAAATGCAAGCACTTCTATTTAACAGACTGGTCATTTCTAGGTTTTATCTTTTTTTTTTTTTTTTTATACCAAGCCTCAACATTTAGCTCTGCCCTGCCCAGTTAAGTGACTAAACTTTTTAACTTTGGATCATCCTGTGTCTAAACAATGTCCTGGTGAAGTTTGGAGGTTAAAATATCTGTTGGGCCATGTGAGATTCCCCATCCTGAGCCTTCCATCTTTGCTGCTCTGAATGTGTAGCCTTGCTCAGTGTGTTATAGCGATCAGTTTGTAGCTCTGTTACAGTGATCAGTTTGTAGCTCTGCTGTCACAGCCCCCAGAAGTAGATAAACAGTGCTTCACAAGCCTAAGGTAATTAAAAATGCCTGGCACTCTCAAGTATATCATTCAAGCACATCTCATCCTCCAAGGACTGAAAGTTGCAGTAGTTTTAGCAGCTGGCACACCTCTAAGTGCTAAGTCAAAGGAAGAAGGGTTCCTGCTTTCCTTCTTATGGAATTGTGTTAGTGGTAATTATTTTAATAATTGACTTCTTAGCTCCTTGGCACAAAAATTATTAATGACTGAGAACCCCACTGCTGTCTACACCCATAATGGTCACTGCTTCCATGAGAAAAACATCAGACTGACTGGTATTGAAATGATCTTTAGAAACAGAACTGACTTTTAAATTAGGTTTCAGAGTAAACACTTTCTAGAGAAAAATCTTTCACATCTCATCATAATTCTCACTGTTAACTTGACATTCTGTTCTTGTTTGGAATGTTTTTCCTAAAGCACAAAAACTGGAAACAAAGTCACTCTCGCTCATCTCTTTACTACTAAATCTTAGACTCTGATTTGCATGGTTTTGAGACATGAGATAATTTCTGACACTAATCTCTGGCCCTGGAACTGTAGCTCTGGTTCTATAACATCCATTACAAACCTCCTAAACCTACCCTGTTTCTGAAACACCTATGAGACTGTATTGCTCCCTTCCACATTAGCAGGTTTATTTATGGATTTTGTTTCTGAGTTTACAGAGAGCTACAAAGAGAAAGAGAGATTATTGAGGTATGTAACTTAAAGAGTGCAAGGAGGTTCTACTTTAGACTCTGGATGTAACAAAGACTGTTTCATTTACTCAGTGGCATGTAGTGATGCTTTATTCTTTCCAACACATGATATTTCACTGGGTTTATGGTTACAGCACTACACTCAGTGGGATCTTCCTTAGTAAATGAAAGCAAAATCCACCTATTAATTTCTGTGGTGATGACTGGGAGCAGCACAGAGCAATGGTTCTTAGAGTTTGTGAGAGTTGTGGATTGCCATCAAGTTTCAAATATATGAAAATGGATCAATATGCCCTTTTAAAATTAAACTTAACAGAGAGTGATATTTAAGTGAAAATAGCTGTATGAACCCCTTCTGATGACCTTGCTCATAACTAATCCACAGATCACAGTATACAAATCACTGCTCTACAGTACAAGGGTTCGGGCTTTCAGGAAAGTTTTATTTGAAACAGAAGAATATGAAAAATGCTAAGGAATATGATTTTAGTCAGTGAGAAGGCTTGAAAACTGAGCAAAGATTTGGGAAAATATTGCAGCCAGCTTCAAATACTAGAGGAAATTATTAGTACTGTGTAAGTGGTAAGACAATGACACACTCAAATTAGGTAACTAATTTCTTTAAAATGATAGGAAGGCCAACATCAGAAAGGCAGGTTTTCTATGAACCTTGCAGAAGGACTCGTGCCCATCTTTGCTCTTTGTCTAGAGGAAATTGGTAACTCCATTTTCTGCCCAATGAGCCTTCCAAAGATCAGATGTGATTGAAAATATGAACAGACCCAAGTTCAAGTTACTGACATTTGCTGAGACTAAGGCAGCTTAGCAGACTACAGTTTCTAGGTCCCTGTCCTGTCTGTTTCCTTTATGCACTAAAACCAGGCAATGCATCTATGGGGAGCACTGGCAGTACTGAGCCTGCACCCAGGAGAGCCTGAGAACAGGAAACTTCTGGTGAGAAAAACGTTTTTGTTTTGTGCTGACTTTAGCAGCATTAGTTCTGCTTCCACCACAGTACACTGTGTTACCTCAGCACCTACAGGATTTGGGTCAAAAGCATCACTGGACAAGCAATGGGCCAAGCTAAGAAAGAGTTGTGTGGTGCAATCATGTGGCACACTGGCTAACTGCATTTGTATTAAGAATGTAGGAAATGTGTAGTACATAGAAAAGGTATTAAACAAGGGACTTGGGCCAGAAGAGTCATATTGACAAGAGATCCTGAAGGGATCCTGAAGGTCTGCAATCAGTAGCCTGAGAATGAACAGAATCACAGAAACCACTGTTCATCCCACCATCAAAAGAGAAAATGGGTACAATAGAGTGCAAGTGACTGTCAAAAGGACAAAAATTTGTATTTTATTTACCACAGTTGAGAAAGTATAAACAATAGTCAAAATATAGGAGGATGGACTGAGAGTGAACATTTTCAAATTGAAAATGTTGATGAAAGGGAAGATACCCACCCACTAGCAGAGACCCTTCAGATACTTTTATGGATTGTCACTAGAGATGTACCAGTATGTGTCAGCACTGTGGAAATGCTAATAAATTTAGGGCAACATAAGGAGCACAAATGATACTGATTGATTAGACTTCAACAACTTCAGGATGCAGTGCCAACCTGACCCATGCATGGAAACACAATCACATCACTTTCTGAGATTGGCTCTCTATTGTCTGCACTGTCCCTGCCTGGAGAACTGATCACAAAATAATGCAGGTGGAGGAAATGGCACAACCTTCTCCTTCTACTAGTAGAAGAACCTCTATCTGGCAAGTAACATTCCCTCATTAATCAAGGTTTGCCCAATGTATTTATCTGAAGAGCTGGAAGGGGCTGTGGGGAAAATGACAAAACTCTGAAGTTTCAAGATTTGCCATAGCTGATGGTGCTTCTGTTATCTGGACACTATCCTGAACATGGGACATTTGCCCCTCTAGGCATGAAGACCTCATTAAAGAAACAGAAGCTAATGGTGTGAGTGAGAAATGGGATGCGGTGTATGGTAAGTTCACATATTTGCTAGACTGCATGCAGCATTAATGTAGGAACAAAATGGAATAATTACTAATGTCCTAAACCAAGAAACATCACATAGAATAGAGGCTAAGAAAATAGTGTTTAATCAGGATTAATTTAATATCAAAGTAAAAACAACACAGAAGCACAAGAGAGACAGGAAATTAGATGTGATTATGATGGAGAGACTGACTTTGCTGGCAGGAAAGAAGTCATTGGAGAAAAAGAGAAAGTTGGAGTACAGAACTTCATATTAATCCAGGGTTGATATAGATATGAGCTCATTGTGGGGCTCTCCAGAGAGGAGGATGAGAAAAATAGAACTGAAACTAGCTCTGGTTATTTGACTCATCTGGATAGAAGATGCAGTGATTTCATTCCTCTTCTCTAATAAAGAGAGGGGAAATGCTTTTAACACTGAAAGTGAATGATTTCAGTAGGGTGGATTTTTTTTCTACTTTCTGAGCAGGAAAGTCCCATTCACAGAAAGCTGTACAGCCAAATGAATATTTTAGTGAATTGAAAACTGCCAAATTGTGTTCAAGGATCTCTTGTCTTTTATTGCATGTAAGGGAAACCAAACATGTACTAAATGATACACTTTAAGGTACAGTTATGGGAGAAAAACAGAAAGCAAGTTACTGCTACCTGCAGCTATCTTCAGAAAGCAATGGCAACAAGGTCCACTTCAAAGAATGCATAATTTTGAAGAAGCGTGGGATAACATCTCTTTATTAAACTGAAAAGCGTTGAATAGTTTTACACCAAAATATCCTCCTGCTAAAATTATTTTGAGTTGTCTACTCTACAGGGTGGCCAAACCATCAATTCCATCTGGTTTGCTATCTTTGCTGTGGGGAAGATGGGAAGAGCTGTTAGTATGTCAAATTGAACAGCTAAGCATTTTCCCCTTTGCAGATGGAAAGGAAAAGTGTCCTAAAAATGGAACCCGATCCTCCATACAAAAGAGTTTGGACCATTTTGCTACTCTGGTACAATAAGCAAAGAATATTGAAAACGATTGAGTATGCAACATCCTGAAAGTAAAAGAAGGCTAAAAATCCATCCCTCATATCATAATAAACTTCACCAATATGTCTCAGATGCTCAACTATCATCTCCATCACAAGAGCAGCCTTGACTGCTTCATCTGTCAGGAGCAGCCTTCAGCACCTGAAGTCACTTTCAATATCAGTGGGAGTGACAGGTAACTATCAGAGGCTCAACCACATTCAGACATCCGAGTACACACAGCTTCCACTGAATGCCAAAAAAGTCCTCTCTCCAGGGAGGAGCAGGCTGAAGAGAGGCAGGGGCTCAGATTCTGGTCCTGCTGAACTCTGAGCAGGGTGTAGCTGACAGAAAATGTCTACTGTCTTTTAAAGTTGGAGATAGCAGGGAACTAGCTGGTTGCTTGGTTTTGCACTTCATTGCAGTTTTTTTCTTAAATATGGTTGAATATTGATCCAAAGGTTTTCCTGGCAGATACCATCAGTGGGGCAGAGTGGTGCCTGCCACCAGGAGATCAGGTAGTCAGCCTTCTGACTGCTTTGTGCTGCCAGAAAAACACAGAGATGCCTATATTAGGGAAAGAATCTGACTCTGGGGATGCGAGCCAATTTTAATATGACAAGGAGGAAATATGAGTTTAATGTACTGAAGCCCAAAGCTGTAAACTAGTGGATTGCTAAATCAGTTGCTAAACAAAAATCTTCATTTCATTTCACTGGGGTTAGTCTACTCCTCTTTTTAAAATCTGGATATCCAAGCTTCCTAGGAAGTGCCTGCTTTGTGCTAGCAAAACGCCTATATTCTTTGTCAGGTTTCAGAGGACACCTACCCCTTCCTATCTGCTGATCAGAAATCCTATAAAAATACCTGCAGATTATTCCCAGGATATGACTTTATGGTTCCTATAATATCAAATAATTTCCCAAGCTTTAAAATGCATAAGCTATCCTCCTTATTGACTAAGGCACACTTTGTCACAATTTGGGGTCTGAATACCCCTGTATTGTGACTAAGGCAGTAAATGTGACATTACTGAAGTGCTGATACAGTTGTTACTCTGGAAATGACTTGGTGTCTCCCTATACAATTAGGATGTCAAGAGTTACAGCTAGTAGGGCAGATAAGCTGAGTACCACATTCCAGGGGATCTACCCTCTACAAGTGGAGTGAGTGGACAAAGAGATAAAATCTGCAGGTAAGTTAAATCATAACCTGTTCCTGTTCAGCATCTGAACCTGGCACCAATTAGAGGTAAGGTACTAACACAGAGAGACCAGCAGCTTCCTCAGGTACAGCTCTCCTGCACGACTGGGACACATCCTTGCTTGGCACCTGGCAGGTGAAGTCTGCAAGGCTCATGCTATGTCTAAAACCACAAGGCCTAATCTGAGTCCCACCACTACTGAAGGGACTTCCCCTGACAAAAAGGGGAACTGGCCCAGGCCTTTAAAAAATCACATCTGATCCTCAGGACACTTCTGTTTGAGGGTCCTGCATTAAAGCTGCAGAACAGCTTCTTCACACCTCTCCACTAATTCCCCACTCCCACAGCACACTGTGCAAGATTGCCTTTTGCATGTGATCGTTTGGCTCAAGAATGCACCTTCTTTACAATGTATGGAAAGAATTAAAGCACCATAAGTGATTCAGGCCTAAAAGGAAAGTGAGACTTACAGGTACCTGACTTGATAGACTCAGGTTTGCAGCAGCTGACTTTTTCTTGCTGTTGGTACTATTTGCGTTGTTCCCAGCACTGCTGTTGGAAGTGCTGCTGGTAGAGTTTTTCCTTTTCCTCCGTTTGGTTGTTGGTTGTCTTGTGGGTTCTGCTGCAATAAAATGATAAGGAGGAAAGCAAACGGCAGATACTGTTAAGCAAGAACTAAAATGATCCATAAGAAGTGGTGCTGAAATACTTTTCCAATTAGTTTTAAATTGCTAAGTTTAATAGTAGCAGTTGTGTTAGATTTAACACACAAACCATAGAATGATATTTGGATCCAAACCAATGGAATCTGCTTTCAATTTTTCTGATGTATTAACAAAGCTTATTTTCCCTGCATTGTCAATAAAGGTATTCAAAAGCCTTTTACTGATGGGAGTATCATGATAATGATCATGATGGTCAAAGTGACTGTGGAACATGCTGAAGGTCACACAGCAAGAAATGGTGCTAAATGAAAATGCAGGTTCTGCTGTGATGGAGGGTACAGCCTCAAACTCTGCCCTACTGCTGCCATCCATGCAGCAAGCAACAAGCAACCACCCACCCTTTGAGTTCTTTCTACATCCTCTGTGGGCTTCACCTTTAAGACTGCTGCTCCCAGGAGAGCCCATAAATGTGCCAAATGGCATTGCCCTGCAAGCCTGCAAAACTCAGACTGAATCAGGACAATTACACAGCTTTGCTTAAACTGGCAAAGCACAGAGGGACTGCTCTTCTCAAAATTTGGCCTGGGCACCCATGTGAACACTGTAAGATATAAAAATCTTTACAATCTGAAAAAAGAGAGAATTATTATTTTGAAGTGTAAGAGGAATGAGATTAGATTTAGGCCTGTAAATAACTTAATATTAGTCTCAAAGATAATTAATTATGAATTGTAGCTGTAATTTCAGAGTCACAGCAGGAAGCAGGAGTACACAAACAATGAATTCTAATGGAGCCAGTAGGCATTTTGCATTCCATCTACATGTATTTTTGTACTAAATTATATCCTAGTCATAGTGAAGCCATCTCAGTGTGCACATCTATAAATCAGACTGAAATCATAAAATATCAGAATAATTTTCAGGCTTGCTCTTGGAACATTGTTAATTTTTATTACTTTTCTTTATAAGTAAGCTTTCCCATTGCTTCTCTATTAATTTTACTATAAAATAAGTAGAATTTTGGAAGTGAAACATACCTGGTGGGGCCACCATTCTCTGCCATTTTTGAAATAAGCAAGTCTTCAAGCAGTCTCGAGGACTTAGATTGTAAGTTTTATGTCTTGACATCAGTTCCTGCATTGGCTCCAGTATAACACACAACTAGAAGAAAAAAACAGAACAGAACAATTTCATGCAAGCCAAGCCTCCATTGATCAGTATTCACATAGCTGGAAATTATATTTTTTGATTTTTTACTCTTGCTAATGGAGCATGCTTTATACAGTTTAGTTTAATCTGCACTTCGATTGCAAAATAAAAACTCTGAATTGGGAAAACTTCTTCTTGTTATTTATTATCCTGGGTAATTTATAGATATATCAGATAAACTTCAACTCTAGTCTTCCAGGCTACAGAGATTTCAGAAGAGTAGAAAATGTTCATGCTTCATTGCCAAAGCTGCAAAGATTAATAAATAATAAAATGCCCATAGTTGATGAGCATTCACATACAGTAAAATGTGTTCTTCTGACCTACTGCACATCACAATGATCTTTTATTTTGATATTGCATGCAAAATAATCCAGGTAATTTTGACCCTTTTTTGTTATATGAGAACTATACACTCTCTTCTTATCATATGAATGACCCCTATGAGAAAAAAAGAGAAGCATTTTATTTTTCTTGTCTGCTTGAATGCTGAACATATAGGATACAGATTTCTAAAAATATGGAATTTCAAACATCTTTTTTAAATAGAGTCTTATATATATACTACCTGTTCACTTAATAATTAAATATTGTTCACTGCTTTCTACTCCTGTTAGCACAGCAGATCCACCAGAAAGAGCACTATGCTGCTTTCTAGTCTCCTATTTATACCCACAGAACCATTTCCAGTAATTTAAACCTCACTCAAAGCCATAGAAGGCTACAAAATTGCACACCTGTGACTGAAGGCTTACTCTTGTTTGCCAGAGCCTTGTTTTTTAGGCATCCTAAATGAGGAGAAAAACTCCAAGTTGACCTACAGGTGCTACCTGAAATTTGCAGGGCTGGCACACAGGAGGAAATGGTTCCTTACTTGCAAACTGAGCACATATGATAAGGAAGTAGCTGGCACAGAATAAGCATGGAGCCTGCATACCATTTTTAGTCACTTTTCAAAGCAGAGCTGCATTTAGAAGCAGGGGCAGGTTTGGCTTTTTTTACCAAAAGAAGTAGGGCAACAAGTTGATCAAATTATTGGAAGTTGGAATGGCAACTGAAGAAAGGTGTAACTTAAGCCAAGTCTTGTTTTGAATTATTTACTTAATTTTAGTAAGTTTTGCTGAGGGAGTGTCCCGGATTTTCTTCAGCAGGAGATGTTTTCCCTTTGTTCTTTGACAAATATATAAGACAGGAGACAAATTCTTCTCTCTGGGCTGCAGAGCTGAGCAACGCTTGCTCCATTCTCCCTAAGTGCACCCTTCTCTCATTCATATAAATGGAGATGCAAAGTATGCAGGGAAAATAGTTGAAAGGGTGAGGACTGCCATGAGGACTGGGACTAATTCAGCATTTAAATATTACTGTGTATTGGCACTGTTGTTTGATGAGCCTTCCATTAACAGCAGTTAAGACAGAGATAACATAAAGCAGCAGGGAGAATGAAGAGCTTGAGTATGAGAAATTATTTTTTTCCAACTGCAGAAACTGAATCTGCAGTTGGCTCATTGATGTTTTTCTTACACAGTTTTTACATATTTTTGTAAATGAATATTTGCAAGATAATCTAATAGACAGAAAGCTATTATCACATAGTGCACTCTGGGTTTGGATTTTCATCTAGTTCAATATTCAACAAAAATTAAGATCATCAGGTCCTAAAATATATGCAGCATCCAGTTTATGCTGTGAAAAAGGCGTTGTATTTTGAGTTGATATTCAATTTATTCTGAAACCTGCAGGTGCTTGCTCAGGTTTTGTGTGTGTGTGTATGTGAGTGAGAAAGAGATTTGTGATCATAATGGACACCATTGTTTTGACTCTCTAAAGTCTGGGTTTCTGGCATGGCTGGCTAAATTTTCTCATTATGAGCTGACAGCAGCAACATGAAAAAGATACTTGTGATAATTCTGAACAAACTAGTTACCCTGGGCAGAGCACTAGACTCACACAGCTCTACTGCTGCTGGGACTAAAAATACAGAAATATATATGTAGGTTCTTCCAACATTTCCTTAAGGACACTTTATTCATTATATACTTACTCTTCCCTAAATATTTATTATTGGCAACAAAGAGAACGTTTCTTCTTTATCATCTTGGCAAAGATGTTTGCTATTGTGCTCTAACCATAATGTGCAATGAGAACTATGCTGTCCCTGCTGCCTGTGGATATCTTGACTGCTAATCCTGTATATAACCTCCTTCACACACAAGATTAAAATGGAATACAGGCCCAATATGTAGAAATGGTTGACTGATCTCACTTGTATAGAGAAAAACATATGGGCATTGAGGGCCCTACTCTATGACATGGGAAAGTCTCATCTTCTGAATACCTGGGAGCTGTACCCACTCCCATGAATTCTTCTTCTGGTTTTTGGGAAATTCACAACCATTTTCTTCCTCTAAAATTGTAAGGTCAGCTTTGGATACTTGAGTAATAGCAGGGCATTGAACTCCATAGTTTTAAATGTATCTAGCTCATGTGAATTTGGCATAAGTGTAAAATGAACTGGATTAAAATGATTGATGTCAAATCTCACAGTCTTTTTGGGTGACCTTTGAGACCTACTTGAAATCTCAAGTAACTCAAACCCAAGTCCTTGAAAGAAGAAATGATTGTGCTCCAATTATCTTAAGTCCAAGGAACTTGTCACTGACAATCAGTAACTTGCTTTTTTGGTTTTTTTTTTTTTGTTGTTTTTTTTTGGGTTTTTTTTGTTTTTGTTTTTTTTTTTTTTCAAAAAAGCCAGTTTAAAAATGTGGGGACAAGATGCATTTAAAAGCTTGATTGGCCAAAACCACCTGCTGTCTTTAAAACAATGGTGAGCAGGTAACTGGCAGGCTGTGTTGACAGAGTGAGTTCTTAAAACAAAGCTAATGAAATGTTTTATTCTCCTGCATTCATTGGCTTATAGAAGCCTGAGGCTTAAACTGTCTATTCCCCACAGATCACCTAGTCTCCCCCTGTGAGATTTCTTCACAACATCCATTTTAACATTTTTTCAAGCACTGAATAATACCAAAATGTACAAGTTTTTACTACAGTGCTATATTAATATTATTTGGAACACCAACAAAACCAATCTCTTCTACAAGTAGTTTCTTCACAGCTTGAAATCAGTCACCCAAGAAAATAGCCTAAAGACTTCAAGAATTTAGTGCGGTGACGATGTATGATTACAGAAATAATTTCTACATTCCTAGGAATACAGAACCTTTAATGGCAATGCTTGACAAGAGAGATATTTCTGAGTTCCACACTTAGGCAACACTAGAGTTGGGATCCATATGCCTGTGCACAGGCATCTAGAGCCAGCTGAAATGCCCTAGATGATGCTGGATATGATCCACCAGATCGCTCTTGCTGTCCCAGAAGGACACAAAGCTCCTTGTGAATGTCTCAGGCACTAGAATGTGTCTTAATTGTGTGCGCAGTTGAACAAAGCCTAAAGTTCAAAGAAAAAATTATGTTTGTTTTAGCTTTTGAAATGTATTTGGAAAAATGTGTATCATAATAGATTATGTACTTTCCCTCTGCGGTACTAAAACACACTGAAAGAACTCCACAATATTATTAGAATTAGTTTCTAGTTATCTGAGTTCATCGTGATGATGTCTGACCATTGCTCAGAACCATTGCTGTTTCACTGTCAGAGCTGTGAGGTGGAGCCAGCTCTAGGGATGAGCACAGTGCTTCACTCTGAGAGGCCACTGGCATGAGCAGCCTGTATTTTGGGTGTCCAGTACACACTGCGACCCATGCACATGGTTTGGTACTACACACACTGGCAGGGACTTTCCTGGAGTTCCATATGGATCCTATGGACAATTCATCAGCTAGAGGGCTTGGAACCAACTTGACAAAGTGGTAATGCTATACCCTTGGGGCTGAGGGAAGTGAAAATAGGGAACATAATAACGTTTGGGGGTTTGGGGGTTGGTTTTTTTTTTGTTTTGTTTTTGTTAATAAAACACATCTAAAAGAATTTGATTTATATTTTAATTTTTTTTTTTGGAGGAGAAATCTAGCAGTTACAGGTTTCAAAACCCAGTGCTTTTTAAGAAGGGAGTTCTATGAGGATTTAGTGGTGGCACTGCAAACAGACTTAAAGGGTTCTGAGAATATGGATCCACGCATAATTTCCTGTAATACCTCAAATATCAGCAGAGCCCAAACTGGCCTTCATCAGTAAGGGGTCATATTCAGCTCTGAGATCAGTCCAGTCCCACCAAGGATGGTTTTAGCCTTATGATTTTTGTTCTAATGCTGGGGTTTTATTCCACTCCGACAACAGATGCTCTTTCTGGAAGCAATGAGTATTATCAAGAAGCACCGGCGTGAAAGCTCTCTTTTACCTTTCGCATACCATAAGCTCACGCATTATATTTCTAATTTCACTGGCGATTCCCCTGCTCGGGAAGCCTCCTTGCTCCGGGAGGGTTTTTGGCTGGCGGCGCTGCCGGCGCTGAGCTGCAGGTGGCGGGGCCGCCCCAGCCAACGCGCCGCGCTGCCGCCGCGCCAGCAGCACAAAGGAGCGGCAGCCCTTCGCTTCCCAGGGCTTTTTGCGTTTTAAAGAGAAATCGGCGAGCCTCCAGTCTTGCCGTATTTAGCTGGTGACACTACATAATCACCCAGGTAGTTTCTTTAAATCAGGAAACATATCTGGTCAGTAAGCCAGGTGGCCAACAAGTCCCACGGTCTACCGAAACAAGCAAGTTTTATCTTCTTATGGCTGCCTATTTTGTCTGAATACATAAAAGTTTCACTAACTACAATTAAAAAAAAAAATGGAAATAGCTAAAATTTTTCATGTAGATGACACTTAAGAATGTAAATGTATAATGTAACATCAGTTTTTCTGAATGAGCCAGCAAGGAACCAGGCAGCAATGAGAGTGTTCCCTGAAGTTCTACTGAAATGTAGTTTTAACTCTTTGATGCTTGAAACTTCTCTTGGTCAAATGCCTGTATTAATCACTTGAAAATTATAGGAACTGTTGCATATTCAGAGCTCATGTTGATTTACAGCCCTTCCTAAAAGTGACAAACCCCCATTTGAATGGCAGTATTAATCATTGGCTAATATTCAGGTAGGATGTTGACAGTGAAGGTATACCTGGAATACAATGTGCAGCCTTGAAGAGGTTCAGTGTTCTTTTAGAGCTCATTTTTTATCCTCCACAAAGACTCTGAGTTATCAACCAACAAATCTAAACAAAACAACATTTTATTTCTATGCTGAAATGCAGTCTTCCCTCTGCACACCCTCTATGTGCTCTAGAGAAAACAACCCCAGTTCATGCTGCTAGAGAAATTCTGACCCCAGGGCATTTCCCTGGGAAAGGTCCCATTTCTTCAGTGGGGCAGGATTTCTGACAAGAGCTGAAATGTCTCTGCATATCCACATCCACTCTTTTATGCCCATCCACAGGTACACATTTCCAGATGCCCACAATGTGTTACTGACACACCTGCAGTGAGGAAGGGGACACACTAGGGATGTTTTTTCTTGTAAAAGAGCTATACCTGGAAGTTTGTCTTCCTTGAGTGGTTTCAAAACGCTGCATGAGTTCCCTGGACCCCCAGCAGCATGGCACTGAAACAGGAAAGCATTGCTGCAGTCCTCAATACAGTTCATTTTTGGAGTTAGAAACAGAGAAAGCTTATGGCTGATTTTAAATTTCTCTGCTCATGCTTGTTTTTCAGAATTAATGTAAGTTTCATTCCCCTGCAGAACAGAGGGAGGAATGAAAATTTCCTAGGAACATATTGCTGCTTCTTTCACTGGCCGGCTTGCAATTCACTGCTCAAAATAGCATGTGTTTTTTAAGGATCACATGTGAATACAGAACATTTTCATCTTAAAAACCATCTTTGTTTTCCACTAAAAATATGAAGATATAAATGAGAAATGTTTTGGGGTTTTTATGAACTGAAAGAAATTAGGTGTTTTTTTACATACTTGTTTTCTAAGGGGGGAATGCTTTGGCTTTGTTTTAAGCTCTTGCCGAGTATGTCAAGTCAAATACAAGTCTCTTCCATCAGTACATTTCATTGGATCAGCTATATCCATGGTCCTTCCTTGCAAGGTAAACTTTAAGCCAAAAGAAGAGGTTTTGAGATTGCCATCACTCATCTTACTATTCTTGCTACCTGCTTTCCCTTTTTGAAGAGCCACTGTGCACTCCTGCTGAGATGTGGAACTAAGAAATGTTCATTGTACACCCCATGTAATGACATACATGGAATAAATAAATGTTCAATTTTGACAGCAGTTAGTGTAGCAAGCAGCAAATACAGTAACTGCTTCAACTTAAATTATAAACCCAGTTATTTTAACCTGAATATTCAAAATCCAGTCTGCACAGGGTCATTTATTTTAGTGAAACCTTAGATGATCTTTGGGACAGAATGAAAAGCCAGCTCTTAACCTCAAAAGCTTAAGTAGTCCAATACCACAGAGTAATCCCTAGCTTGTTTACTGTGACTACTGTTCTCTCCATATTTCCAATTCCTTCTGTGCCAAAGATTTTTTAAATTGGCTGTGTATAAACAGACCAAAGTCCTTGGGTTTGCTACGTAGGTAGGAAACAATAGGAGTTTTGAAATCAACAAGGAGGTGAAAAACTGCTTGGAATTATGGTAAAGGCACACTTTCTGTATTTACTTCTAAATTAAAGACATTTGATTTAAACAGATAGTAATGAAAAGGTTTTAAAACTGTTTCTAAAAATACTTTCTTTAGGCTTTGACTTAAAATCTCATTGACATGAATGGGATCACACCTCTGAAAGAAATTGCTTTAGACTAGCTCAGGGCTCAGCAAGACAGCACTGCATCAGGCTGAACTTGGCTCATATTTTAAGTACATCTCCAAAACCATATGGAATGGATATTTTGTGTTAGCTTTAAAAAATACAGGATGAGTTTCTGCAGCACAATACCACAGCAAAAGCAGATTCTGGGACAAATTCCATAACCTAAGATTTACAGGGTCTAGGATATACTTAATAACCACCATTCAGCATGGGAGAAGGTTCCATGTTTTGTGACACCATGCTGAATCAAGAAACATTTGTACTTGCAATCACCTAAGAAGCTACGAACTAGAATTTCTAGCTTAACATTTACAATATTAGTGATCATTTGCATCTACAGCTTATTATTTGTACAATGACAAAGATATACATATATTTTACAGAATACTGAGCACCTTGTTCTAAAGAGATTCTTATCTTAACTTACATAGGAGGTAAAATACTAAGCCAGGAATAATTTGGCAATAGACAGGAATCCACTATCTATATGTCCCTTGAGGACTACTGATATATATTTAAATGGTTCTCACATATTGACACTTGAAAATATGGCTGTTTTGCCTGCTGCACATCATATAAAATGTCATTAATTTCATTGATAACTTGGTTATTTAGGAAACAATCCTGCCACAAGGCTCCTGGCATTCACTGTTCCTTTTGTGTGTGTTGCCAGCCCTGGAGGATGCAGTGAGATGACACACAACTGCTGAAACTCCATGCTGGATTCACTAGCAAATGCTCAGCACTCAGCAATGTTTATTCATCCTATGCCATGCCCTGAATGCCAGTCTAGGACTCTCCAGTTTCTCACTAACACCCAGAGGTAGGGAATGATTTCTCAATAATGCAGTATTCAGCTGCTCAATTGCTCCCAAGCTACATAGCTCATCATGTTTTTACACTGTTCTGTATCTGCAGCCATTTCAATTCCCAGCAACAGTGATAATGGAAAGAAGCAGCATTCATTTCAGGTAAGA
This sequence comes from Calcarius lapponicus, assembly GCA_039654755.1. NCBI lineage: Eukaryota > Metazoa > Chordata > Aves > Passeriformes > Fringillidae > Calcarius > Calcarius lapponicus. The sequence goes on from CM077466.1 coordinate 16,351,236, forward strand.
CTAAGCTTGAAAAACATGTTTTTTCAGGCAAATAACTATGAGTGGATATGAAACAGATCTTAACATAGCACAGCCATCATCAGCACTGCAGCTATTTCCAGTTAGAATGTTGTGCCCCAATTTAATTTCTCTTTCTGCCCCCCTGCATTGCATTTTCTTTCTTTTCTTTTCTTTTCTTTTCTTTTCTTTTCTTTTCTTTTCTTTTCTTTTCTTTTCTTTTCTTTTCTTTTCTTTTCTTTTCTTTTCTTTTCTTTTCTTTTCTTTTCTTTTCTTTTCTTTTCTTTTCTTTTCTTTTCTTTTCTTTTCTTTTCTTTTCTTTTCTTTTCTTTTCTTTTCTTTTCTTTTCTTTTCTTTTCTTTTCTTTTCTTCTTTTCTTCTTTTTCTTTTCCTTTTCCTTTTCCCCTTCTTTTTTCTTTGTTCCTTTTCCTTTTTCCTTTCCTTTTTTTTTTTTTCCCTTTCTTTTTCCCCTCCTTAACATACCAGCTAGATAACAACTTCCAGCACTGTCCTCTGCTCCATGCACTCTGGAGCAATTCAGGTGACTATGGAAACTTTGTTAGATCTTGTGGCTATTAATTCTGCCTTTCCTTGCGGGGGCACCATAACAGCATCAAAACTGTGCACCTGGTCAGCAGGAAACCCAACCTCCTGTACAGTTCTGAAAGTTTCTTCCTCCCTCCTTGCATCCGCACAAGGACTGCAGGTTCCTCAGTCCCTGCAGTGTGCCCAGGCTGGCAGAAGGGCTTTGGCAGTCCCAGAACTATTCCTGTCCATGTCCCTGCTCCTGCAGAGCTGCTGCTGAAGTGCTGTGCAGATAGCTGAGCGCATTCTTCCCTGAAAAGAACCTAATTTGAGGGCCTACTTAGCATCATATCATATTAAACTAAGCATTTCTTACAGTGGAGATGATCAGTCTTAGTGACATCTTCAGTTTGTAAGTAATGAGTGGTGTGAAGCACCTTCAAGATGCCACATAATGAATGTTGAACTGGACAAATGTGCTCTCCTTTCCTTGTCCAAGGGGAAGCTGAGTGCATTTGTGGAGATGACTTTGACATGCACCTTATTTAGTTATCACTTCAGTCAGTATGCTCATCATTAGAGCATGTGCTGGAAGGAATTCTGTTTCAGAATATTCTTAAGCATTAAGAAAAATATTTTAGGGCTCTCAGTCATTGCTGTAACTATTTGATAACCCTCTTCTCTCCAACTCTGAAAGGTTTTCCTTGTGATTTTGCTTAATCTTTTTATTTAAGATCCATTGTTTAGAAAGAGCTTAGAAAGGAGGTCCACTGTTTGTAGTTTTGCTTCTGTCTTTGAAGTTTTAATACTGTTTTTAAAATTATTTCTATTTTTTTTGATTCTTTGCAAGAACTTTGCAACTTTAGACTCTTCCTGTCATTACCCAGACATTAAAAGAATGTCCTCTCAGCAAATGCTCTTTTTCCTATTCACCTCCTGTACAATGGGGAGATGTTTTGAAAATCCCTTCCTTCAACAGCATCACACACAAGTCTTCTGGGCTTTTAATTTTGTTTCCACCAGCTGGGCTCACAGTTCTTCCTACACCAAAGTGAGTAGTGAAGGTTATCTGCTTCCTTTCCCTTCCCTTGATGACAAATGAAAGTAAGGGCACTTGGTTTCAATAACATAAGTAGATATTCCTGGCATCCCAATGGCAGGGGCAAACTGCATCCAGTTGCTGTATGTATTTTCAGCTAATGAAAATTAGGATGAGTCTCATCTTCCTCCTGATGGGCTTAGTTCTGAGGACCACGAACATCTACAATCTGAATCTTCCAAATCTTGTTTAACATTGTCTAAATCTTCTTTATTGTGCAATTTGGCCTCATCCAAACTGTACAGATCAGCGTTTTCTTCAATGAGGACAACCTGCTTGAGCCTTTTCCTTCAGCAGAGGTCCTAGTTGCAATAAAGGACTAACACATCAAATAGCAAGTCTGTATCATAAAGAAAAGCCTTGGACAGCCCATCATATTTTGTGATTATTCTCTCACAATTATATGTATAGTCAGTGATCAATAGGAAAGATTTGTGTCTTACACATCTCAGATAAGAATTAAGCTCTTAAATGATTTTAAGAGAGACTATAAAATTTATCTTTCTAATTTAATTTAACATTAGTGTTAAATTACATTGCAAAGTGCATCATGTTGACTGCATGATATGATCTTTTATACTGCACTCTATTGCAGTGAGTATCAATTTCAGAGAGCTTGTCAGGACAAAATTAAATTTTAATGTAAATTGGAGCAGATTCATTAATTTCAGTCTATACTAGATTTGGATGGAGTTCCACTGTTAGGTAAGGTTTAAGGCTGGTCTGTAGTAATTAAGAGGAGGAACTAAGCACTTTGCACCAAATTTTTTTACTTAAGCCTTGTCTTGTGAACTAATACCTCCTTTTGTAAGTCCAATTATATGTTATGAATCGAGAAACACGGGAGCTTCTGTTTTATCTCACTGTGTTTCAGTGGCCTGGTGCAAAGCACATGGCATTTGAAAGCTTTCTTAATTTTATTTTCTCTAGATAGTTCAAAAATCATACAGCATACAATTTGTTCTCATTTCAATATTATTGCCTCTGCTTCTAACACGATCACCAATTTTATTTCTTACACAGTACCAAGATAAGAACAAAACAATGGTGACTTTGGAGACTGCCATGCACTTAAAAGAGGTTTATTGCTCTCTTATTCTTTGCCAAGCACAGATATTTAATAATCAGAATTCCTTAATAATGCACCATCCCAGCCAGCCCAAGCAGTATCTGTCGGAAACAGCATGGGAAAGGTCTATTTCCTCGTTTGCCATCTCCCACCACTACCACGTGTGAGGTTGCTGCATGACATTTCCTTCCTTTCTATTTCTCCAAAGGCAAACAAGCTCCTATTCAGCAGTTCTGAGTCAAATCCTAACACCTGATATTTCTGATATGCAAACTGTTAGCTTTTTCTGTTTGTGCAACAATGAGACCTTATCAGTTTTGCCACTTTTCATTTTGACTATGAAATGCATCCACTATCACTCTTCACCTGTGTCCCTGGCAGCTGCCTTAGGTTCAGATGGAATCCGGAATGTTGTTTGTCTTGTTCAAACTACCGTTGATTCAAAACAAATCACAGCATTATAAAAAAGATCAAGAGTGTAAGGACGGCATTTGAATGCTGACAATTTTTAGTGTGCAGCTGTATTACAGCTTGGAAATAAGTTTGGAAATGTTTTTGTGGTGGTCTGCAGACAGCAGATGCTGACTAAAAGTTACTGAAAGCAGAACAATAGGAGAAGCTATGTGTGGCCAAAATGCAAGTCTAGAAATTTAGTGGTGATGTTGAAGTTTTTCATTTGCATATAATTTTTGTGGCTACTTCAAAACACGTGCCACAGATGCAGACAGTCTCTATACTGAAAAACAAAACATCACATTCACCTTTGATTTTACAAATTCTCTTCCATATACTGTTCTATTTTCAGGTTTCCTTGTACAAGAAATCATCTCCCTTTCATACAAAAGATACACATAAAGATTCATACAGACTGAGGCAATACAACAACTGTGATCCATCCTTCAGACTAACGTGTACATAGCAACTCTAATTTTATTTACAACCATGAAAAAAGAAAGCTTTTTCCAGAATATAACCAGCTAGCTCTTCTGTGTCATGAATCTCTTCCCCCATCCATATAAAATTCTCTTGTTTCTATACTGCAGCTCAAGCACAAATGCAGTGTTTTTCACATAACCAGTTCTATTTTTAGCCTGAATTGTAGGAAGTCTGCAGCATTAATAAATGGAAGAGAAGTACAGAAGTACACTGCATGGTAATGTGCCAGTGCAAAAGCTACCTTGGCCTTTAGCCAGTGAACTGTGGTTAGATGTTAGAGCAATGAAAGTAAAAACACCACTTGTAATGGAATGATTAATAAGCTGACAAACTTCCATGCATTTATTTCATACTTTTTGAATGCCAGCCTTATTAATACCAATATATTTTCTTTTTATTAGTGATATCTCTCAGCCTGAAGCATAGAGAAGATAGATATATCTCTATATATATCTACAGAGATAGACATAGATATAGAGATGTAGATATATATACATATGTGTATTTTTATACATGCAATTGAGATTTGCTTAATTCTGTGTTCAGCTGGAAAGGAGGATACTTTGCAGTGCAAACCCTGACATAGAAAAGAAAAAGGAATAAGGAAGGAGCTTTTTATAAACTAATATTGCAACTCCAATAGGCATAAAACCCATTGTTTCATTATTTTCTCTGCTATTGAGTCTGCAGTTCCTTGTTTGGCACCAAAATTCTGAAAGCAAAAATGCTCCAAAGCTGTTACACAGAGGACAAAAGTTCACAGTTCTTACAGGGACACAGAGTCTTCTGTAATCTCTTCACTTCTCACCCAATCCACAAAACTTGTCCCAGCACTGCTATGCTGTGGACAGATGGATGTTTATATAAAAGACCTTGCGCCTAAATAAAATTCCATTTTGGGGTTATATAAAAACAGCAATTACTGGGAAATGGAACTTTTTAATTAAATGTATTCGAAGAAAGTAGGGATTAATGACTTTAAAGTAGGGAGTATTTAATGCTTGCAGTCATAGATCATCCACTAGCGAAGCTGTATTATCACCATCAGGCAATGATGCTTTTAAGTATCGATGGTGTGTGCATTAATAAGGCTTCAAATGTTTTCATGACAATATAATTAGCAACACAACTAATGTATACTATACCTACTATTAAAATAATGCCTTAATAACCTTAATTCACAACAACACTTTCAAAATAAATAAGGATACACTTAGATCAGCCTAGTTGTCCCTTGGCCCAGTTAAGTACTAAATAAACTACACTTTGAAACTTTTAGGCAATGCTAGTGTGCTAGGGTATGGTTCCTCATCATTACACCAGAAAAATGGAATAGCTGCCTATCTGATTAGCTGATTTGTCAGTAGAAAGGAAATTATTGCTTTGCACGTCAGTTAAATACAGGCAATAAAACATGGGCAAAATTATTTACTGGCTCTGAAATTGTGCCTGCACAGATCAGAGCCTGGGTCGTGCACATCTCAAAAATCAAGGTCTGACTGTGTACCTGACATGGATCAAATGCTATATGGTGAGAACAGAAACCCACACACAGAAGTCAAAAGAGAGGAACACCAAAACACCAACATTAGCTTTGTTTTTCTGTTAAGAATTTTATTCAGGTACAGCAAAATCAATACTTGTCCTCTGACTGTACACAGTGTACTTGAGCTGTTCTATCAGGATCTATATAGAAAACAGAGATGGAATTTTAGGTGGGTGGATATGATGATCAGGTGGAGGTAAAACACAATGGCACGTGTGGCCTCTGCTTCCCAGAACCACTACTTCTTGCAGTGGGGACATTGTGTGGGGACATTGTGTGGGGACACTGGTACTGCCTTACAGCACCTGCTCAGAGTGCTCGTGGTCTGAGTGTCTGTGCTGGGAAAGTCATCCCCAGGGAAACACACAGGAAAGTGCCATGACATGGCAGCTGCATCTGAATGGGGAGAGTCCAGCCTCTTCCCACCCACCCCACCCTGCAGCACAGCATGAACAGAAAGTACTAACAGTACCAACAAACTGAGAGCTCCTACACATATAGAAAAATCAGGATGTCCAATCTGGTGGTCACTTAATAAATTAGATACCAGATCCTTCTGCTGTGTTATAATACATGATGCTGTACCTCAATCTGACCTCCCTGCACTAATCTTCCCAGACATGAAATGACTAAAATCTGTGCTCCCTCTTTGTCTGTGTCCAGAGAGATTTATGCCAAGAACTGAGCAAATAAGCAAATTGGAAGAAAACAACATTCTTAACCCTTTCCCTGTTTCTGATTTTGCTTCCCTGATTTATGAAAACATTTATGGGCCCTGTGGTGCCCACCAGAACCATCACAGACTACTTGGGGTGGCTGCTGGCTGGTCCTGGTGGGTGCCTGAAATATCTGTGTTGAATTTCTGGGTTAGTTGTACAGGTGAGATGAAAAAAGGAGCGAGCAACAACACACAATTGTTTCACAAAATAAATGTGTCAAATTACTTAATCCACAGACTACTTAGATGAATAACTGAGCTGCCAGCTGAAAAGGAAATGTATTTTCTGGGAAGTCTTTCAAATGCATCCATTCATTTGAAGTTCTCAGTAACAGCAATATTGAGAAAGGTCTTCTGTGTGTGTATCAGTGCCACCAATTGCGCTGCAGCACTGCTCTCAAAGCTGTTAAAGTGTGTGACTAAGGTTGTGCTTCAGCAGCACAGCAGCCCTGGTGTTAAAGCTCCTGGGTTTCAGTGATGCAGACAGCTGTGCTTGTAGAAATTAATTTGACCAAGTCAATATTTTTCAAGAAAATTTGACAATTACTTTTGTATCAGCATGCTTCATGGCATACAAGGGATCATCTGCCAGCTCCATTCCAACATCAGATCAGGTATTGCCCAACACATACAACAAAGTCAGCCTCAGTTCCACAATGGATGCACTGTTAATATAACAGAAATATAATTTTGCTCTAATCTGAGCCATTCTAAATTGATATGGCTTGATTATCCAATACACAAGGATACATTGCTAATGGGTATGGAACCACTTATGGATACATTTTAAAGTGCAATATTCCCAAATGGAGCAGGTGAGGCCCATTGTCCAGGGCTCAGGGAGGGTGCCAGTGCAGCACTTGTGGGCACACAGCTCAGCCCTGCCTGCTCCCAGCAGAGGGTGGCCCCAGTCACACTTACTAAAAACCACCCTCACCCAGGCTGCCCTGAAAAAGGCACCACGACAGTTTGGGAGACAGTGAGGTGACATGGGATGAATTGGGAAAACGTGCCAACAGGTCATATATGGGCAGACATTTAAATGCCAGCTCTCGGTGCCATAGGTCTGTCTCAATTGTCAGTGGAAAAACAGGCAGGGACCATCATCTACCCAGTGACAGCCACAGGTCTGGTGACTGGAATGTTCTTCATTGTTTCCCACAATGAAGAGGAACTGGTCTAATTGGACAAACTGGATGAGGAAGCCAAAATCTGTGGTTTCTTGCAAATAGCACTGCCGATATATTACTGATGCATGTCGAGAGCGTGCAGTGGTCCCAGTGCTGCTGGGGTCAGTGCAACTCTTATTTCCAGAGTGGTCACAATGTCTTCGGAAGCTCACAAGACAGGGTGCCTGTTGCTGGAAACTCTGACCACAAAAACAACTACAATTTGGCTTTTTAAGCTTTATTTATATGGAAAAAATATAATTTACACTTTCTTACGTGAGCAAGGCATTGTGAATTTCAATTCTGGCACTAGGTTTGGGTAATTTTGCCTATGCTAACACATCTATTTTCTTCAGGCAGTTCAGTGCTTTTAGAGACCAAGGAGAGATTTTGAACTTTTTTTGCTAGTGTGATCACAGTAATGTATCCTCTATCTTCAAAACAGCTTTTTAATGTGTTCCAGCCAGGAACAAAAATATCTCACAAGTCACAGAACAATCGTCAAATTCTCATTATCACCCTTAGCGTCAGGAGAAGTCAGTTTTATGGAGAAGGAGTTAGTGAGACCTCAAGATTCCTGTGGTGTTTTTGTTTTTTTTTTTATGAGAAAATAGCCTCTTGGTAGAGCATATAGCATCCAGAAAGACCTTTCAATGGTTCCCCAAACTACTCTGTGTCCCATCTATATAATAAGGAAACTAATAATTCCATAATTTGAAATGGGTACTCTGAGGATACTTTCTGCTCTTGCCAAACACCAGTTATGTCTCAGTGAAATTGAAGCCACTAGGCTCAGTTTGGCAGTAATTCAGTGAGGTATAACGGCCTGTGATATACATAAAGTCAGACTGAATTCTATTCTGATGCCTTATGTCCTTTAACACCATCTTTCTAGGAATCAATGATGCTTTCATGAGTATTTTTGGGGTGTTCTGACAGTATAAGAACTGAAATTTAAAATAAACAATTACTTTTTACTGCATTTTAAAGGAAGCTTTCTAATTTTTACAATCATCCTCCAGAACACTATCCTATTCAACACCAAAAGAAGAGACACAAATTATTATTTTTTTTCTTGCAGTTAAATTAGAATTTTTCAAGTTTTTAAAGATGGGACTGTATTTGCAGGTTTTATGTGTCATCTCACAAAAGGAAGCCATTTATCACCAAGTTAAACTTCTGTGCAAATGCCTTTTGACTTTTACAGCCATTACCTTTTGCAGCACAGATTGTTAAGTGTAATTATTATCAATTAAATAAGTAACAATTAATTTACATTTCTTGTAGCAATTTATATTACAAGGCAAAAACTGTAACTTCCAATATTTAAGCAGTCTTGATGAAGAGAAATAAACACATATTTTCAGGGTTTGAAATGGGTTGGTTTATGCTAATACACCATATGACACTTCAGAGAGATCCACCAGCACTTCCCAGACTTCTGGAATAATGGGATCTTTTTCCCTATTTTGGTGTTCCTGTGTTTGACAATGCAGAAATCCAATATCATCTTTTGACTAATACACATATTTTACAACAGTAACTGAACAACGTAATTTCTCAGCTTTTGATCACATTTTCTAGGAAAGCATTCTCAGTAATATTATTGATCTGAGGATCAGCTGAAAGGTTCCAAATGTCTCTCACATGTTGTGGTGAACACAGAAGATTCTTAGCAAGTGGCTGCAATGTCCAAACCATCCAAACACAGTCTGGGGCTGTATCCTGGTGGCTCTGTCCAAGCCCCAGCTTTGCACGTACTCACTCGCAGCATCCATGTACATCTGAAAAATTTGTGCTTCATGTTCTCTGCATAATAGGAACCATGCTTGTGGTTCCTACAGTTAAATAGCAATTCCTGTCTGAACTGGGCTCCAGAGTAGATTATATCAAGCTCCACAACCTTCCCCACTTCCCCATTACTAAAAATGGTAAATGAAAAAAGCAAATCTCTGAGGTCTACAAAGTGACATCATTCTTTCTTCCCTCTCCTGGTAGAAGATTTTTGTTTTCATTGCTTTCTGAAACAATTTTCATTTTTGTTTTAAGCACCCAGATTTTTGTTTTCATTGCTTTCTGAAACAATTTTCTTTTTCCAAATCTATTTCAACACACAGCCCCATGTGTCTGTTATCCTTTTGCCTTCTGATATGTGGTTCAGCAGATGGTGCAAATGAACTGGCATATAGAGTATTTGGTTAATCCTATGCTTCTCTGAATTGCTGTTTTGAGACTAATGCAGATACTTTGTTATTGTGAATTGTCTGCATTATGTCCTTGCCTATATTGTTTGATTTATCTTGTTCTTCCTGAGTGGGCTCATTCTGGGAAGTGCTGCTGAAGAATCATACAACTTGAAGTGCCCCTTAGTTACCTCCAATGAAAGGTGGAAACTCTTGCTAAGAAATTTCCTGAAATCTATAAAATGGCACAGGGTATAAAGCACAGCCAGAGACAGAGATTTCCAATCATTAAAAACATTCTGAGTTTGAATGGGAAAAGGATGAGATCATTATGGTATAAGTGAATTGATCAAGAAGTGAGGATAAATTACTCTGCAGACACCACTGACCAGTAAAGGTTTAGCAGGAATATGGCCCTTTCAGACCACTTGTTTTTAAGCTTTTAATTGGTTTTGCAGGCTGCAGAAGAACCCTAGTCTGTGTATTCTGGAAAGCAATATGGTATGTGCACCATGAAGTGAACATTTATGGTGTGGAGAACATAAAAAATTATGGCAATATTTTTATGTTCTCTAAGTATGCCCCAGTGTCCCCAGCCCTTCATCAATCTGGGGCTTAGTGGAGAAATGAGTTAAACTTTTCTTCTGAAAAGACTGCAAGTACTTGTATCCAGCCTGTGATTGAATGGTCCATCATATGTTGAATAAACTGCTACTTGTAAAAAAACCTTAATTCAGAGATGTTAGTACTCATAGACTGTTTTCTCCTCCTCCTCCCTCTCTCCTGGAAAGCAAGGCCAGAAAATACCACGTGCAAGGTTTGGGAAGGGACAGGATCCAAAGGACACTGCACTAAGGCTGGTGTTTCTTAGGTTGGCACTGCCAGCTAAAGCAGCACCATGCTGTCCCACTGCTGAGCAAACACTCCTATTTGTGTGGCTGTGCAGCAAAACAGCTGGGGCAAGAGATCTGTCCAAGAAATAACTAAGGAAATAGGCAGCATGTGGGCAGAAATGTGTGGTTGAAACTGGGACCAATGCTGCTTAAGAAACTGTACAGACAGACAATCTGTATGTGAGTTTCTGAAAGCAACTGGAGACAGTTTTCTGCTTGGTGATAGACAAAGGCATCTTCAGGATCGTGTTCTGAGCCAGATTCTTGCTGGCTTCTTTAAGGAAAGCTATCTTATTTTAGCTGTTATTACTGCTGATTGTCACAGGTCCCCAGAAAGGGTCATCCTGCCACAGAGGATGGTGTTACTGTGGCTCTCAGGTCCAGACTTGGATGAGCTCTTGGGGATCACCCTTACACATCCATGAGTAAGATGACATAACAGCTGGGTACCAAATCTCTTTGGCCAGTAGTCAAGAGAGATGACAATAGAAAAAACTACATTTACTTCTATATTACATTTAAATTACTTTTTATCTGTGTATGACTCTTCTGGTTTTCCCAGCATCCAAGTATGGTGAAGAGAAGAAAGTGGTATTTGGAAGAACTCTTTTCCTGATGGAAATACAAAGAATGGTCATTTACCTGTCAGGCTGAGCCAAAGCAGTTTTTCTGCCTATTGTTAGAGAAGCTGTCCTCTGATCCTGGCAGAGTAGCAACACTGGGTATTCACCTTCATCTAGGGTTTGGTATTAGAGTACCATGTAAAGTACTGGGGACATGCATAAATACCATGGTTGTTCAGCCATTTAAGATTCAAGAGAGGGTATCAGACTATTCCCTGAGCTTTGATACTCTACAAGCTCGTATTCTGTATTCAGAATTTAACACACCACTGGGTTCATGCCAGGATAGAAAGAGGCTGCACCTGCGCACAGATGAGGTCAAATCTTTACTTTTCATGGCTTTACTTTTCATGCTAAAAGTTTTTAACCTCAGGTGTGCCCCCTAATTGTTTAGTACCTCCCTAATTCTTAGTACCAAGAAGGCAAATTAAAACAGGCTGGCCATGGGTGCAGCATGGGCAGATCTAAGGACACACAAGCTTCTCTCCCAGTCACTGGGTTTTACTGCATGCACAATGCTGCATCCAGTGCAGAGAGGATCGATCTCTATGCCAAGACCACTGACCAGTGGAGTAAGGTTTGCATAGCCCCGTATGTCTGGTAGAGGAAAGTCCATCTCCTGGGAATGACCATGCCCAAAGATCTCTGGGGGAATTCCTGGAACCCTTCTTAAGGAGAAAGGGTCAGGCTGTGTGCCAGGCAGCAACACCCAGCTGACTTCCAGCCCTATTGAGCACTGGGGGCAGCAGGCAGGGCCTCAGTGCTGCCTCTCTCCCCCCTTAGATGTGTAAGGGGTCTAATTCAAACATTCAAAGAACCTAAATTACAAATACGCCCTGTCATTTTATGTCGGAAGATCAAGGACACTCTGCTTCTTACAAAAAAAAAAAAAAAAAAAAAAAAAAAAAAAAAAAAATATATATATATATAAACATTGCACGGTCTCTAGGCAGAAGTTTGAGCCATCTAACAGCCTAGCTGTAAAAAGAAGCCCTATCTCTTCCCCCTCTTATTGACTACAAAATAGCCCAAGGTCACTAATAAGCAAAATGAAGGCTCAACATACCAACTCCATGTGCAGGCTTGCAACAAAAGTTAAAATTATATCAAATCAACAATTACTCATTCCCATGGTGTTCCACCTGCCCTCATTAGGTTATAAAGAACAAATGTCAGAGATAACATTCAGGAAAAAGGTGTTCTTCTGATAAAGAAAATAGCTTTGTAGCAGTTCCTCTGGGAGGAAATAAATAGTCTTCCTTCCCTCCTTTTAAAAACAGACCGGCTGATCTATTACCAGATTTATACAAAGTTTCACACAACAGTGTCCTTAAACTGCTGTGTCTTGGTAAAGGAAACGTCATAAGGTCCCAAGATTATTAACTCAGTGATTTCCAGATAAGACTTGCAGTTTACACGTACAAATATCTTTTTCCTAACTACTAGTACTGCAAACTCTTGCTTGGAGTTTGAAAGTCAAGCTGTGTTTCTTCTGTTTCATGCATCAACCCTGCACTTGGCCCTTACCTGTTCTGCTGTAAATGTGACTCAGAAAGGGAGAACTCCTCTAATCTGTGCGAGCTGCCTGACTTTGCAGCACGAACAGAAGACATCAAAAGGTAAATTCTTACTTCACTCAGACACACAAAGACCAGAGGTATGCAAGAAGGAGCTGCTACTTTTTAATTTTTTTTTCCAGATTTTAGCCCCATTTTGTGTACCCAGATACACATTTCCAAGGGTTATAGGTTCTCCATGGCATTCAGGACTTATCCTCACATCCTGGACTGTGTTCTGTTGAACACATTCTCACCAGCTGGCCACTCTGCTTGGCTGCTACATGCCTGCCTTCAGTCCAGGCAGCAGGCCTCTTCCAGTGAGACAAGTTTCTTTCACTTCTAGAAGTGTATGTGGGAATGGAGTAAAAAGAGAATGCCATTTCTCCTGCTAGCTGACAGGGAAAATTGTTATTACCTACTGTGATCCCACTACACAGGAAAACAATAGTAGCATTTTCCAGTGACAGAAATAAAAGATACACACCGGTATGTGTTTCTGTTAATACAGAAGAAATAGCTGAATGATATGGTGATAATGATATCTGGAAAAAAAATTAGGAGAGCTGACCTTAAAGCTCATTCTTGGTCTATGACCTCAGTTGTAGTACTAAATCAAATATCAGAAAAAAGGGATCCCAAAGTACCTACATTTAAGCATTTGACTCCAAGAGTATGAGTCACAAAAGTCTTGTGTTTCACCTACCTTGTTTGAGGTGAGCCTGGTACATACTCAAACAATTCAGAATTCAAAAAACATCATGTTTAAGACTGTTGAGACATAGCAACTCTAGTGAATGAAATGTGCCAGCACTGCTCTCTGGTAGTGAGGCCAACTGGCAGAGACTGTTCTACCTTCACAAAGCAAAATCTTCTTATGCACCAAGACAGGAGGCTACATACAAATTCCCTTCCAGCAGTGGACTGACTATCATGCCAACTCCTGACCTGTGCCCAGGAATTCTTTGGGAGTGAGCAAAGTAGGCAGGAACAGCTCTAAAAGAGTATAGACAGTGCATTCATGTTCAGTGGTACCCAAGAACACCACTAGATGCTGTTTAATATACAAAGATGGACAAAACCTGAGGATCTTGAAAAGTCAAATGAGCTCTAAGTCTGACAGACATGGATGGCCTAAGCACACTGAAGTACAAGTCGTGCACATGTACAGAAGAGCAGACACTAGCATGGTCACTCCAACATGCTGTTCAGCCAACTTTCAATTAAAAAAAATGAATCCTGGGAGCAGACTGGAGAAGATAACTCCTTGTTTTGAGTCAGCCATACTCTCCAGCAGCTGAATCAGTCTGGCTCCTTTTTTGACCCATGGAGCCCTGCCCTCCTGGTTGCATCATGGCCCTGCTTCAATAAGTTGCTCAGAGCACCCACTATATTTTTTTAGCCTGCTCGTGGTGTATGTGCACACGAGGCTTTTGACTCCCTCAGGTTAAGTACAATGTTGACCCATATTCAAGACACTGGGGCAAGGGCTCTGGAATACCAGAAAAAGCCAGGCATCTCCTCCCACCACTCATCCTTTGCTGTAAAAATAAACACAGTGACTGGCTGAAAGCAGGGTGGCACGGATGTCTGTGGTGTCCCAAGCAATGAGATCCAAAAAGATAAGCCTCTAGCTGAAGGCTGCAGTGAAGCCACTATGTCAGACTGTGGCTTTATGTCCTTCTAAGCATCCTCAGCTCCTCAGCTGTGCAATGGATATAATAGCTTTTACAACCAAACTGATAAAATAAAATAAAATAAGAATGCAAACCCATCGGATACTATGATGATGGGAGTCCAGGTAGATCTAGATTTTCAGAGTCCACAGAAAATGAGAAGGCATAACAAAATTCATTATATGAAATGGCTTTACTATGCTGGAACTTTCAGGCACATTTTAAATGATGACACGGACATATGCTTTAGTAAATGTACACGGCTGAACTTTTTCCCCCTCTCCATAATTATTTCTATTTTATAATAGTTGCAAGAGGCTGCAGGCAATGCATTTTCTTGTATTTTTGGATGGCTGAAGTCATCTGGTTTTCCTGATGGTATGCTATTTATTCAAGGTGTTTAAGACTGATAACCAAGCAGAGATGCACTCTCTAGACTTTCCCATTGCTGCAGTAACACACTGCCTAAAATGGCCAACAAATATACGGGTGGGTTTTTTTCAACTAAATTGAGTAAAACACAAAATTTTATATTCATATAAAAATATCTATGTGATAAGTAAAAACCCAAAAATGCCACGACAGATTTACCCCTTCTGGGTTTTGTTTAAGTTTTTTGAGCACTCCCAAGTGGGAATTTAAATTGTTCATCACCAGAAGTGTTTTCTGCATAATCACAATTCCTGTGATATTCTGGATTCATAAAACCTTATTTATTAAAGTGCAGAAAGTTGAATGTCATTAAATGGATGATTCTAACAGCCCTTGCAGATAGGAATAAAGTGGCTAATGACATCTGTCCATATTGCCTCATTCCTAAGGCACAGACCATCTTTATGCTAGATTGCAATGCCAAATGGCTGTTTCCACCTTTGTATACCTCACCTTCCATGATCATACATATAGATGAATAAATAGCTTTTTAGACTGCATCTATAACTAACCTCTGACACTGTTTCAAGAACTTGATTCCAGCCTTACTAGTATGAAGCTGAGCAAAGATGAACTGTACTAATTGTTTGGAAAAGCATCCATTTATGTACCTAAAAGAAATGAGTGTGAGCAAAATGCCAACAGATCACATTTCAAAAGCTTTGTCAAAGCAAGCTTGAAGAATATTAAATGCATATACTTCTATAAGTTTTTTCCCTGTTTTGACCTGATTTTTTTATAACCTGGTATAATTCCACTGAAATCAACAAGCCTCTTGCAGCTGATATCCTTTGAAGTTCTTTCTAATCTAATTTTTGTTCAGAAAGAAACTAAGAAAAAAAAGAATAAAACTTTGAACAATGAAATCAAACATTGGAAGTTTAAAATGTAAGCTCCCTTTAGATTTGCTTGAGAATATAAATTAGGAATAAAAGCTGGTATGATACATCCATTTTGAGAAGTACTAAGCAATCACAACTTCCACTTACACAAAGGCATTATCAATGACCAGTAACAGCTTTCGTAGCAGGTATCAAAAAAGCTGTTTTCCTCTTTAATTTCACTTAAAGGAAAAGGCAAGAAAAAAGCCTAAAATATCTTCCCAAACCACTCAGCATTTAAGAAGTTTGTTTTATATTATGACCCTTTCAATGATTCCTCTGGTATCCTTTGCTCTTTAAGGAAGTGGTCTTCAGCAGAATTTGATGCAAGAAATGTTGGAGGACAGTGTAAGCAGAAAGTGAGAGCACCTTCATAGACAGCATCCTTCTCAAGTCCCCTGGGGGGCTACAGAGCTTTGGTTTATGTGGGTAGATTTTGTTTCTGCACTTTCCCCTTGCTTCATGTATTTCTAATCTCTGCTCTAGCAGTCAATGAAAAAGACAGTTCTTGAAGCCTCTATGGTGGGTTTTTTGGTCCATAAGGAAGACAGCCTTTTCCCTTTAAACAGGGTTTGTACTCAGAAGAGCCTTGAGAAATGCTCAACTGGGCCCTGTGTCCTCAGCAGGAGTGGGCTGATAGCAGAGACTTTGGAGCAAGCCTTGGAGGTCAGAGCATGACAGTGTCCACATGTCCTTTGCTGCTGTGATTAATCTGATGATGTTCATACCTTGTATTTCTACAGGTAATTAAACATGTAACTACCACAGGAGAAGCTCTGCACCCACTGATGTCCCTCTAGAGAAAGGTCATTGCTTTCCAAGATGTTGTTCCAGTTTGTATATGTGTGTGATTAAAAGCAGAAGTTTTCCTTGTCGTTTATTATGTCAACGGAAAGGTTACATAGGTAGTAAAGTGGCCCATAGTAGGAATCTAAATATTAGAATAAGACTATAGGAATCAACCTATCCTTATACTAAACTAGAAAGAACTCAAAGAAACTGAAAAAAAAGAGACCAGATGGTCTTCAAAATACAATTAGACATCAAGAAGATGCCTAAAAGAAACAAAAAGTATCATGAATATGATATTTGGTGATAACATTTAAAGACTTCAAGAATATATGTTTTGTTCTGAATTATTTGTCATTATTACACAGTTAACTATCATAAAGAGCAAGCTATATTTCATGTTCTGTTTTTTACTACAATTATTTTAGTAAAATTAATTCATTTTTAAAATTACATTGTTCAAGAGCACTTAGAAATAGAATATATGATATACTGTCCTTTGTATGGCTGAAAATCTCATCTCACACACTGCTAAAGAAAATCAGTAAGGTATCCAAGGATACACTATAATACCACCATGATGTTGTGGTAGTTATAAAATACAGACTTTGTATTAAATAGCCTGAAGTATTTCAAATGATACTATAGCTCTAATATACCTCATCAAAAGTTTATCAGTGAAATGGTCTGGTGTAGTGTTTAGAAGATGGAAATTTACTTCCTTTCTTTGCATATCACTATTAAAAATTATTCCCTTTTATATTTCCTTACTGGTATTGGAAATTCTCTAGAAAGAAACCTGTACCATCTTGTAGACATGGGACCTACATTCCATTGTGGAATGCAGCAGTATTACTGAAAAGCTGGACTAGTAAAGTACCAGAATGAGACAAGGTCTGCTCCAGAGTACTGTGATCTCTGCCTAATCACCAACACCATTTTGTTTAGACAAAGTGGTGCTGCTTGTGTTTTCTTTGAAGGTTTTGATCCAGCATGACTGAGTCCAATTCTGCTCTATAAATGAAATGCTATGAAATCTTAGCTACGGAATACAGCTGTGGAGTTTTTTTTTCATGTGATTGACTCATACTCACTTCATGGAAAACCATCTTATCATGGATAGAAATGGTGCACAGGCCTTTAATTAAGTCAGCTCTAAGTTTTGCCTGAATGATTAATAAAATGAGATGATTCTCTGTCTTGCTATGAAAGCTCTATTTTTCTGTATTCCTTCATTCTTTTCTATGCATAAAGTCTTTCTTCAAATCAGATCCCCAAGCTGATATTTGTTCCTTTGGGCTCACCTCAGAACTATAATCTGTGGTTAATCAAGCTAATTTTTTTGGTCACAAAATTTGAAAAGAAAATAAAAACAGAAAAGCAATAAAAATAACCATTTGTTGTGGCTGTTCACAAAGCATGACATTTTCATGGCTAAAACTGCCTAAAGGAATACAGAAATTAATTTCAATAAATTGGATTTTATGTGCATAAAATACCTCCAAACAAATGAAAAACCATGAGATGACATTTGTGTCAACGGAGATATACCCATTGACTCTAATGGATGTTGAACTGGATCCTTGATTAACAAACTTCCTTAATATGAGAAATCGTGAGGCAGCAACACCAAGTAAAAAAGGTAACAAGGCACAAGGCTGAGGAAGAAATTCAGAGTAGGAGGAATATTTACCACAGCACAGTTTTCTGGCCATGCAGAACACAGCACTAGAAATGACACAGCTCTTTTCAAGTGTCAATGTGCTCTGGCCCCCTGTGCTCACAAGCCTTATGTGGGCATCAGTACAGGTTTGGTTCAGCACCTTTTCTCATTAGTGCTGCCTATAAATTCTTCCATACATCCCATGGGTCTACCTGAAGCAGGGTAAACACAAAATCATGGACTTCCATTTATGAATTTGATACACCTGTTGATATTCCCTTTAATATCAACAGAAGGTATGCTTAGAAATCAAAAGGAATGCACAGATCTACACATTCGTGGTGGACACTAATATTCATACATGTGTGCATACAGCAAGGAAAAATTTTACTGAGGGTTTCCAGTAGGAGAATAGTGACAATTAATTGCAAAGGTAGTGAACAGTATGGCTCACAGCATACCTACAGAAATGGGTGTTCCATTTATATGGATACATGTGTGTATACAGATAGAATTTTCTTTTTCATTCAGAAGTAGTGCAAAAAATCAACCTTTTCTCTTTATGCTTATTTTGTTTTCAAGTTTTGTAAATTATGGTAATCTGTTTTGAGCAAGTGTCTGCTCTAAAATCTATGGCTGAAAGTGAGTGGTCACTCTAATGAAATGAACACATTTAAAACTGTGAAACGATATATGAGACACAATCAGTATAATGTTCCAGATCCAGAAGAATAAAAGGGAAATTTACAGTTTTATGGAATCTGTAGGATCCCCCAGCTCTTTCTTGTTGTCTTCTCTCATTGTTGGCAAATTTGGAGATGAGGTCCAGCTTTGACAGGAGCCAGCTGATATGAATACATACAGCTTCTGTGTTCTCTGCCCAGCCCAAGTAGCACTTGGGGAGCTATTAACGATGGTCATAATTTAGGTGAAAAGGATTAGATTAGCTCTTTCATCAGATCAGTCACCTGACCTGACTCCAACAGTGCTTGCACCAGTACAAGGGAGGTGATCACAGGACAAATTTAGCTTTCTGTGTGCCAGTCTCTAACTCAGACTAATAGTCTCTAAAATATTTTACTGCTTAGAGTCATTTTGGTATTTAGGGGTTCTGTTGTGAATATAAAATGGAGAGATTACAGAGAGAGATTTAAATAGAGAGATTATAAAATAGAAGTATATAGACAGAATAAAGTGACAAAGTGGATAGGTATTCTCCATAAACACAAGGATCAGGGCATCACACAAGAAAGGCAAATGCTTTTCAGAAACTTCCTAGAAATAGGATCAAACTCAATAGCCCAAGGAAAACCTTCTATTGAACAGTCAAATTTTAGCTTGAGATGCATGAAAGATCTCTCCAGCAGAGATGGGTAAACAGTAATGCTGTTTTACCCATACAAAGAGTGGCAGGGGAAGGGAAGGGAATAAGCAGCCTAACCAGTAACTATGTATTGAAAACTACTTTACAAGGTTATATGAGCTAGTTGCTTGCCATATCACAATAGATGGACTCATGAAATTATCTTCATGAAGATTAAAAACATGAGTGGGTAGGCTACAGGATTCCCTTTCCAGGTGAATATCAGACCTTGGTGTTACCATAAGCTTTCCACAATAAATATTTTAAGTTCTAAAACAAAGGTTTGAACCACCAGCTTTGCATTAAAGCCTATTTCTTGATCACTTTGGAGTGCTCACTCCTCCCTGCATACCCATTCACACCAAATACTGATGGATATTCAATATTAAACAACTAATTAAAATTTTTGCTGTTTTCATTGCTTTGAACAAGAAGCTGGTTTGGGCATTTTCAGGTCTTCATACAAATTGTACCTCTGCAGGTCTCATTCCTGAACTTAATTAATAGTTATTATTATTTATGACTGTACTGCATACTAGTCCAAATTGGTCTTCTAAAAAGAGAGCCTGTGGCTGTGTTCTTGGAATTTTTTTTCATCTTTTTTCTTTTCTGAAATAACATTATTAGCTCGAATCTTATAGCTTGTTTTTATATGACTAGTGCTTTGTCTTTGTCTTTCTTTTTCTCCCTTTTACCCTTCTGACATTTTTAATTTTAAACTGCTCCAACCTAACTTCATTCTGATTTCTTACTCATGGATGCTTCAAGGACTCACATTGCTGATTATCATCCTTTCATTAGCCCAGACCTTAATTTTATTTCAAAGGTCATGTGGTCTGTATGTCCAGAGAGCACAGTAACTGACTTGTGCTCATACACACACATCTTTCTCCTTCACAGATACTCATGAGCCTGCTAGTGTTCTTTGTGTGAAAACTTGCCATTAAGATCTCCAGAACACTGATAAAATCTGCCATTTCTGCTGAAATCCCAATTTGTATTCTGCTGTCTGTTGTCTTTTGTTCTTTGTTCCCATTGCCCACTTTTCATTGACTTCTGAAATTTCTGATACTCAGACACTAAAATCTGTTTCTGAGTCATTAGGAGCAGAAGAGGACACTACTGCACCAGCTCACTGTACTCTCCAGTCTGGTTTAAAACTGTCATCTGACTTTTTAAAATGCTATTGGGTTTGCTCCATCTTTTTTTGTTTCTCATGTGCTGCAATTTTCCCATTTGTTTTAGCAAAATACTTAGAAATCAAGAGATGAAAAGCACATCAGTATTATTTCTAACAATATGAATATTACCTTTCCAATCCATGTCCTGTCCAGTGATTGCTTCAGATTCCACTTTTGCTTTAGAAAATTCTAAGTTGGTGCTTAATTCTCTACCTGCCCCATATTCTGCAACTCTCCCATCCCTGTTCTCTCTGATATTTCATGCTTATGATGAATTAACTCCTGATATACAGATTCTGTGATGCTCTGTCTTTATTAATAAAGTGAAAAGCTAAAATTTGACTGTATGAGCAAATACATTTCTTCTCATTTATTATTCTGAAAGTAACATATAACACTATCCCTAAAGCATCAGATGCATAAAAGAGAGGAACAGAAACCACTGTGATCATTACTAAAATAAATGCTAAGAAATTACATTACCAGAAAACCTTGGCAGAATCAGCTAATTATAGTTGGCACAGATAGATCATGGATAGCCAGCTACAGTAATCTGAATCCTTCTGTGAGAATCCTCTGGGTTTGGTGTATTTTCCTGTGGAGAGCTACTCCAAGATCAATCAGTTTAGATGGAAAAATTCCATTTTTTACAGGAATTAAGACTACAAAATATTGTAGTCTGCTTTCACCATCTACAGCACAGAGGATTCTTTAAAATTTTGTCAGCTTTCATATGAAAGTCACCAAAATGATTAAATGATCTAAACCCCTCCTTTGAGTGCTTGAGAGCCCTTAATAGAACTTGTCATTCACATCCAGTAGGGTACAGCACCTGAACCCATCCTCTGTTTCCCATTCAGTGCACAGCACAAACAAATGAAATTCCTTTGTGTAGGGCTTCGCTTGTAGCTACTGAAGACATGGAAACATGGCAGAAGCAGGGGACTGCAGAACAGGAAAGGGTAGGCTTTAGAGTAGCCCAGGGCTGCTCTACCAAACTGCCCTTGCTCCCAAGTTTCACTGTGATACTCAGTCATGGAAAAAGAATTTTCACTAGTGTGTTTCCAGAAACGCCATCTACTCTTTCAAATACATAGCCAGCCTTACACAACAGACGGCATCCAACGGCAATGGTTCTGTTGTTAGTATATGGGGCAAGATGAAATCCCAAGGGTTGTGCAAAATCAAGCCCTTGCTTTCTCAGAAAGGGCGCTTCCCTTTAGCTGTCCCCTCAGACTGCCCCAGTGCCCATCCATGTGTCCTAATGCCACACGTGCACACTGGAATGCAGACAATGCCTCTTAGCTGGTAGAAGCCATGCAGCCCTTAAGGTTTGCAGCTGAGATGAAATCAGAGAGTAGTTTAGGTTGGGAAACACTTCTAAGATCATTGAGTCCAGCCACTAACCCAGCACTGCAAGGCCACCACTAAGCCATGTCCCTAAGGGCCACCTCCACAGGTCTTTTAAATACCTCCACCACTTCCCTGGGCAGCAGAATGATACTGGGGAAGACCCTACAAGAAAAGGAGTTGCACTTGCACTCCAGAGGGAGGACTGGTTAGCCCATGCACTGCCTGATGATGCTATTTGATGATGAAACAACATAACTCACAAAGGGAGATGAATTCATATTGCACGTGTGACTATAAGTATAGCATTTCTTTTCCCCCAAGCACCTGACTTTGCACCCTGAACATGTATGCAAGTAAAATTTCTTCTTTTTCATGAAGATACACCAACAGCCATAAAATATTGGCCAGATAGCTGCCACAAACTGTTATGGATTAGGAGCAAAACAGTTCCAAAGTTATTTCAGCTCTTATCCTTCCCGTGCTTGAAACCATATTTAGAAAATCAAATTTCCCTGTACATTAAAGGAAAGTGTTGCATGTGTGTCTATTTTGCATGTGGAAAAGAAAATTTTGTGTACACACTGGGTATACATACAAACGGCTTTTGATTACAGTGTAAGTAGTGCCTTTAGAAAATTGTGTTGCATTAAAGAATTTACATTATCCTCCCAGTAGCAGAAATCTAAAAATGTCTAGCGAGGAACTAAATTAGTGAAAGAGAGGACTTAGAAAATATTGTCCTCTGTGTAGCAATAGTAACACCTCGTTATTGTCTTATACGGAGAACAAACAAATGGGATAATTTGTAGCTCAGATAAGCAAGCCCTGGTGAATGGAGCCATACAGGATGTAAGGGGCAATGGGAGTGTGCATTCCCCTGCCTAGGCTCCTCTCCTGGCGCAGAGCAGGAGCGCTCTGCCACGCCGACTCTGGCTTTGCAAGGGGCAGGTGCAGATTTAGCTCCATTAACATCAATAAACTGGCTACTAGGGCAGGCCACAGTGTGGGGAGGATGCAACAGACACATCTGGGGAAGAGCTCTAAGAAATCACTCCAGCCCAGCCAGCGCAAGAAGCAGAGGCAGATTTTGAAAACCAGCTGGGCAAGGTACAATTATCTTCCAAGGCTCAGTCCAAGTAGTCCTGCTTAATTGACAGTAGGGGCTGACTTTTTAATAATGTCAGAAATTTTAAGAGAATGAATCATTTTATAGATGGCTGAGTTCCAAATTTTCAATAATGCTGCTAGTATAGAGCTCTTGGTTTTAGAGTACATTCAAGTCCATTATGCATTGAAGATACAGATAAAATAGCTCAGTAACTACTAAAAAAATTAGAAAAAAATAAGGTACTGTGGGGACAAAATTATTGTAGCTTGGTGGAAACTGTTCTTCTCAATGTCATCTTCTCCTCCAAATTCTTTACAGGATTCCTGTTTGTTCCTGCACTCGTACTAGCTGAGACTAGGTCTTGGCCTTATTATCTGATAGTTCGTAATATCTACTTCTTGATGACTTGATAAGAAATTACATTTTAAAAAGCTTGATATTAATTTAAAACCTACAAGGTTTTGCTTATTATTTCTGAGACAGCCTATTCAACTTCTAGTCAGCAGCTACAGCAAAGTACACTGACCCCATTGATGAGGTAATCAATTATGCTGGAACAAAACAAACTCGTAACTAGAAAGAAAGTAAGCCTATGGTTTTATACAGAGCCAGAGAAAACAGAGAGAAAGCCCATTTGGCAATTGACATAGGACAAAACATTTCATTTCCAGGTTCCAAGAAGATATATTTTAAATTTGTATTATATACGATTTAAAAAATCAATATTCTTCTATGCTGGACAGCTTTACTTGCAGTGAATGAAGACAAACCAGGGCACACATCCAAAGCTGTGGCTCTACAAGCATGTGGCACTCAGGAATGGAGGTTTACATGCCAGCAACTGCAATTATCCCAACTAGCAATGATTTAGCGTTCTGTGATATCTCGAGCCCAAAAAACACAGGCTATGCCTTTATATCACAACCATCTGAAATCCAGGTTTAAAGTCTGCCTTTAAAGAAACTGCAGCACAGCTTGCTGCTGTGTGCACACTGGAGAATAAAAATGATTAATTCCGCCCATCACTGAAGTTTTTGCTTATGAGTATCACAAGCCTTTGCTGTGTGCAGCAGAAAAAAAAAAAGAAAATAATTTTTTTGCTTAGTTTCTGATCCTTATTCAAAATCATGCAACAGTGCTAATTACTAAACACTGGGAAGACTGAATAAAATATCATAAAATGCTCACTTAAAAACACACAAAACAGAACACCTTAAATCTAAGTACATTTACCACATTATTTTAGTACATGATTTTTACTGCATGAGCTCAGAAAATATTTTCATGTCAAAATGAACAGAGAAAAGTAGCTGGAAAAGAAGCAAATCAAAATTGAAATACACCATGTAATACACGCTGCCATGATGAGCCAAACATCTGGAAAAAAGAGCAGAATGATCAATCCCTCACCACAAGAAAAAGAGACATGTAAAGATTGGCTTGAGAAAAAAAGATTTCCTCTTGGAATCACCACAGCAGGAGCCAGAGGAAGCTTTGCACCCACAGACCTAATGTCGTCTGTTAAGCTAACAAAACTAGTCTGGAAGAAGAAAAAAAGTAAGACTTTATCTTTTCATCCCCTCCCACTTCACTGCTCATCTCCCTAGTGCTTATCTTGATCCCACTTTTCTTTTTTCTGAGGTTTTTTTTCCTCCCTCTCCCTCTTCCTTTCTTGCTTTATTTTTGATGCTAACAGAGGGAGCAGCATGGGTACCTGATGGCAGCTGCCTCCTAACCAGAGCCCTGCCTTTGTCATTTGCATTGTCACATCGAACAATCACACAGAGGATGCCGAAGGGGTCAGTGACAGAGGCGATGCTGCAGATCCCACCTGGCCCGGGGAGCCTCCCGGAGGCTGCTGGGGGCCAGCCCAGGTGTGTGACACCATGTCCTGTCACACCCAGGGGAGCAAACACCCCAGATGTGGTCAATGCCTGGTGCTACTGCACAGTTTGCAAAGAAACCACAGAAATCCCCGTGAAAAGTCAGCCGCTTTCTGCCCAGTTTGCCACAAGCACGCAATGCATGACATGTAATGCGAAACTTGCCATGACTGAGGAGGAATCCCCAGTGGGATTTTCTTGAGGACATGCTCTAGGATGCCCCACCACAAAACAATGACAGCGTGGCTGTAGGGTTGCCAGAGCACAAGAGCTTCTCTCTGTACCAAATCACAAACTAAACTAACCACGAGAATACAATGTGCATTACATGGACATGTTAATCTTACATTTACACATGGAAAAATCCTAATGCAATGTGTTATTCCTCTGAGGTTTTACGCTATATTCTTCTTTCATTTACAAAAGACCAGACCTGCCCTGCACAACTCAGGCTGTAATTTGAACAGTAATTTTTACATTAACACCACATAAGCAACAATCAGCAATGGCTTATGCTGTTGGGAGAGTAAGTACAACTACAGGTATCAATAACCTGTAGGGACACAGTGAGAGAGATCTCACCAGCTTTTTGGTTCTGCACACTCTCCCTGGAGTTCAAAACACCCTGGGGACAGGGCTCCATCCATCCATAGGGAAGGCATTACAAGGTTCACAGAACTGAATGGAGTACAGCTAAATTGCACACTTAGGTACAACTCCACATTAGGCTGAAAATATCTGCATTTTCTAGTGTTGGTGTTATCTTAAAAAAGTACCTAGAATAATTACGCATAAAATTAAAAAGTATAAAACCAGATAGTCTTGGCCAAGTTAGCTTGATGGATCAAAGTGCAATTTGCCTAATTTTATCCACTGATGGCACATCTAGAAATAGGAAAAATCTGAATTTTAAGCTTGAAATATAAACTCTACAAATCTGTATTTCTGTGTATGTATTGTAAGCCCACACTAGGGAACACTTTCAAAAATAAAAATAAACATCTAAACTTTGGATGCACTTTAAGGGTCAAAAAGCAACGGGAACAAATGCATTATTTAATCGTAAAAACCACACTCGATTCAGGGCAAGGCTAAGGAGGAAGCTCAGACTCCCAGAGGCATGTGAAGTGAGGACTGCTTTGAGGGGCTGCTGCAAACTGGGCTGGAGCTGAACCTTCCCTCAGCCCTGCCTCTGCCTGGGAGAGGTGGCAAGGTTGAAAATCTGGAGGAGACAGGCAGCTTTTAATAAGAATAAGCTGCCATTTTCTCAGGCACAGTGAAACAGAGAGGAAAAATACTGGGAATTCCTTGCCTATAATAAAATAAAGGCATTGCTCAAAACTGAGAAGAAAGGCTGTTAAAAAGAGGGGCTACTCACACGAGGCTTGGGGTGAATTATAAAATTCCTAGCCTTTTAACAGCCCATTGTTATCAGCTACATCTCTACTGCAGTGTCTTTGTTTTTCCTCCACCCTCATTAAGGGTTAGGTCAATTTCTTACCTGATCAACACAGGCTCTGCTGTCATTATCTTGACTCAAAGGCAGCAGTACCTTTTAAAAAATGCTCACAAAAATACAGCTATGGTATGCTTACCCTGAGGTAGTTGAGGGTGAAGTTTGTCAGACCCATTCGAGTGATGTTTTTGGACAGCTGCTCCAGCACCTGAGGGTCTTGTGCCTAAACAACAAAGGAAAAAAAGAATTTTCACTTTGCTTTTCATTGGGGTATTTTTTCTATGTGCTTAGTGGAATGCAGGGAGGGCTCCCTGAAAAGCAGTGCCACTGCTGTGGAAAAATTACACACTGATGCTAAATTTATGTAATAAACTAGAGTTCCATATGCAAAGGAAAATGTAAAGCATTACGATATTGGAGCAGACTAAAGACTGTTTTCCAACATGTTCCTTTGATCCCTGACCACCCATTCAAAAGATAGACCTAAGAGCTCTGGTCACGCAAGTGACCAAAGAGCTTCCTGAGGGATTGCAGTACACTTTGAGCTTCTATTTGTTGGCTGTGAGTCCCAGGGGACTAGACAGAAAAAGGCAGGAATAAAGAACATATAATTTTCTTTTTGTGGGTAAGAAACTACAGCAGAAAAACCTCATCAAATATGTGACATTAAGCACAGTCTGGAGAACCCTTCTGATCCAAGTTATTTTCCCAGAATTAAACAGGGAAAAATGCAAGTATAGTCATTCCCTGACCCCAGCCAGGAGGTTTACCTGTGAGACCAGCCTCCTCTTTAAAATGAGATCAATCTCATTACTAAAATTAATACCTGCTGGTTGCTGTCTAGCCTGCTTCCACTCTGAATTTAGCAGCCCCCTAAATGCATAATGTCAATCATGGCCATGCTCACCGTCCCTTAATGGGATACTGCTGAAGAGTTCAGTTGATCAGTTCCCTAAAAGAGCAGATAATCCTGGGACAGAATGGTGGGGTGGGTTTTCAAAGGTGTTTTCTTCAGGTTTGTAATAGCACTTTGAAAAAGGTCCAGTTTAAGCTGTATAAAATTCCTCACTATTAATATATTTTTATCTGGGGATATCTAAGTAACTTGATGTCAAAATATAGGAAAATCATTGTGTCTGTGTTCTTACCATTTATAAAACCACAGTCCTGCAATTGATTTTGTATATCAGGGCACTACTAGTAGGTGAAGAAATGAAAGTGTCAATAAAAATATGTTCTTTGTTTCTCTACAATTTACCTTATTATATATTTTGACTTTTACTTGCAGAATATTTAATACCTTAATGTTTCATTGTGTGTATTTTCATTCAATAACAAAAGAAAGTTGTGAAATGAGAAACAAAAAGAAGATCTGCATTAAAATTCTAAAGGTTTCTAAGTAAATATATGGCAATTTCTTATCTTCTGTCTATGCAAGAGTAACATCAGTTTGCTTCATTTCAAACTTATCATTGGTACAACAATGAAAATTCACAGACTTTGGTGTAGTTCAGGTCAATAAGAAGAGATTTTGGACCCAAACCATACAGACAACCAAGTGGGATTAAAAAGAAAATTATGTGCTAAAATAGAATGAAAACATAGCAACAGTGGCAATAACAGAGCACTGAAAAACAAGGGAGAAAGAACTTGTGAATAGACATAGTTGCAGGCAAACCAAAATATTTATAGTTAATTGCCTTGGGTGTGAAATTTGCCAGAGTTCTTCATAAACCTAATCTCATCTCTTTGCATTAGGTCAAATGAATAAAGGATTACTTACATGCATGGCTAGAATGCTGCGTGGGACTAATTCTCTGTATTGTCTAATAGTAAAGTGCCATGTTTTTATTCTCATAAGGTCATCAAAAGTAAACTCCAAGATAAGACGTCCTTCTGTGCATACCTAGAATACATAAAATGAATGAAATAAATTCCCAGGAATTTTGTTTTCATTGCTATTGTATCATCGATTAAACAACATTCAAAAATACCAGAGCAGTATTCTATTGTTCATCTCTGCTAGATTAATTGTTTTTCATCCTCTTGGGGAGAAAAAACGAATGTGGGAAAATTACTTCATAGGCCTTACCTCAGAGTAACTTATAATGTTATAGATTTTATAGCATTTTACAAACATAGAATATTGTGTGCTAAATCTTATTTATTGCATCAATTCTCCTTTCCTCATGGTTTGCTACTGCTAATTAATGACTGAGCCTCGCAGTGGAGGTGACTTTGGTGCAACTGAGTGCACTTGATGGCAAGTTGCTGAACCAGTCATTCCCAACCTGTTTCAGACTTACTATAGCTTGGCATATAAACCTTTCTCTCATGTCCAGTTGGAGTAGGCAGTGCCCTGAACGCCTGTGGCCAAACCTGGGTTTTTTTCATAATTTTTCATAACTTTTAAAATATTTTTTTTATTTTCCAAGCATTTTCTTCTGTTCGGTTTGTTTCTCATGGTGAGGTTTTTTTTTGTGTTGTTGGAGTTTTTTTGGGTTCTTTTGGGTTTTTATTGTGGTTTTTTTTTTTTTTTTTGGTGACTTTTTTTCTCTTGTCTAATTTTATGGATCCCCCTTCCAAGGAAAGCCAGGTGGGTGCCTGCCCTGGGGCCCTATGAGGTGCATTGCTCACAGGTTTGAGAGTGAGGGGAGCAGAGGAGAGCCACACAATGGAGCTACTTCCACAGAAAGTGGCTCACACAGCTTTGTGAGGAATCTTGTCTAAGAAAGGACAGAAAATATAGGAGGAATAAATGCAGCAAGTGGGTACTATCTATAGATGAAAAATAAAATAAATTAGTGGTGGGGACTTTTAAACAACTCTCCATGATATTTTTTGTGGAAGAAGTACATGGTTGTGGTCTTCTTTAAGGTGAAAAATGCAAGCCCAACATGGTATCTTGAGTGAGGGCACTGTGGAGTATTGAAAATTATGCCGGATTTGAAAATTAACTACCGCTGTTGATTTTTTTATGAATTGTAGATTTAGATTTACAATCCCTATTCCTAGTAAACTTACAAGTGCAGGGTACAGAGATACTGTGGAAAGAGGGTGTAGTGGCTTTCAAAAGAGAGGGCTTCTGAAACCTTAATTTTAATACAGTATTTGATTGAAAAATAACCATCCCAGATTCAGCTGAGTCTGCTGAGCCTTTTTAAAAGCTCTATCTCAGACTTGGCCAGCTCTCACTTGGTCAACGTGTGGCTTTTCTGGTTAACAGTTCATTTAATGTCCTTACAATTTTTTTCTCCTTGTTGTTTCTGCTAAAACACACAGGTAATTTTAACAGGCATAATATATGGACAAATTCCTGTAGACCTGTGAAGGAGAATCTTGCAACAGGTTATCATCTGCCCTTTTCAACACACCTTAGTGATGCCTTCAGATATTTAATGTGCCTTATGTTTCACCTTTGATTTTCACATCACCTGCACTATGATGAGGAATTACACAATACACATGCACACACATAAGGAGTGATAGTAGGAAAATATTTTGTATTAATGGTGCTGTGTTGAGGCCAAAGATCCTGGTTACTGATCAGTTAATGCGAAAATATTTCAGGTTTAAAACATTTTTTTCATAATAATACCAGTGGCTTCTCAAATGTTTCTTTTGTTAAGCTCACACCACCAAAGCCCTTAGCACATTTTAGGCACTAGCATTAACAAATTTTAATAGAAAAACACATTCTTCATATTACAGTGGTAACAATTTATGCATCTTATAAAGAAATTTAATTTCCTCATGTAAAGTAGAATCTTACACATTGCTTTTAATCAATAAAATTGGCACAGTTCTTATTTTAAAAGGGCTATTTTTTCTCCTGAAAGCTGCCTTTTACATAGAATCCAAAAAATCAAAAGGGTCTCCAATTAAGAAAACATTTTCTGTTGTGCTGAATTCATGTTACCGTACTGTGAGCTCTGACATTTTGTTTCTGTGGTAACCAAAATCAGCTGATTAGTTGGCATGGCAACAGAAAAGATGTAATCCCAGCAGACACACTCTAATCAATGCCCCCAGCACAGATGGTCTCCGGAGGATCAACAAGAAAGAGGCTGGCAGGCATTCAGTGTATCACGTGGTTGCTCTAGACTAGGCCAGGAAAAAACTAAAAAAGAACATTTCTCAAACTAACCAATAGCTTTTTAACCCCTTCACTGCACTTATTAATTGTAGGAATTTCAACTGCTTCTGCCTATGAAAACCAACTTCTGTCCTGTGCCTCCTTGCTCACAGTCTCATCCTCCTAACACATGGCATATTTAAAAGTGTTCCCCCTTTATTAACTGCCACTTCTCAAGCATGAGTTGTTGCTTTAAAAGAAACCTAAAGCTTGTACAAATCTGGGCAATGCCTGATATTATTAGTAGGGATTAGATTCACTGATTTTAAGGGCTTCACCAATAAAATCCAGCTGATGGCTGCACTCCTGGGAGGAGGATGTGAGTGGTGAGCACATGGGGCAGTCACTGCTTTAGTGGTGAGGGCAATGCCCACCCCTGCCACTCCACTGGGAAACATAATCATTGATCACTGTAGAAAAACAATTTGCTTATACATAAAGTGGGAGTGCCAGAGTTGGAGTAAACACAGTGAAAACAGGGACTTAGGACGACTCCTAAAACTTTCATCTTCCTGAAGAAAAAAGTGGAGCATCTCCCAGGTAGAAAAACATAGTGGTCTTGGCTCCAGTATTTTACAACATTTTGTTTATGCCATTGAACTATTATAAATTCTTTATACTACTTATTTATATCTTGATAAAACAATTTTAAAGTGTTTGACATTTTACAAGGACCTTTTAGCCTCAAAAGACAAGCTGGACTATTCATATTCTTACTGCTAGGCATGTTCTGGCCATATTTGTTCCAAAAGAATTGGAAATGCCATTTTATATATCCATCCAATACTGCTGTATGCAGTGAGTTGCTCTAACTAGCAAAATGTTGAAATGAATAAAATACATTTGATTCTTGATTCTGTGGATTCTTGACTTAATACATAATGAAAAGTGGTTTAGTCTGTTGTATTAGAAGTTAGTGAATTTGCAGCATAGAATTTGCTTGTGAAACTGAAACAGATTGTATTTTTGCATTAACTCCTGCCCCCCAGGATAGTTTCAGAGGGTCAAATTCAGATATGATCCAAGGAGCTACACAGCCCATTGCAGTGGTGCTCATTATGGGATGTCTGCTTTGTTCTACCACTGATGCTGTGAGAGTGGGAATTTACCTTTGGATACAAGACTTGTGCCCTTGGTATCTCTGCTAGAAGTTAAATAAGCACAGCTGAGACAACATTCAGCTTCAACTTACTTCTGAGAATTATTTCTTCTTTCCTATTCCATCAACTACTGTGTTTTATTCAGATTTGCTCTTAATAAAAAGTTATATTTTAAACACACAGGCATTAAACTTCCTAATTTTTCTCCTAGAATCCAAATTACTTCCCCCCCTGAATTCTTCTAGGAGAACACAGGTTTATATTGGAATCTGCCAGAGAAATGTGAAGGCTGAGGCAAGCTGTGCACTGCCTGGGCTGCAGCAGACAGGGACCCAGTGCACACAACAGGACAGTGCCACGGGAGGGAGGCAACCGTGGCCCCTTCATCTGAGGGGGCGCCCAGCCCAGTCCATACTGCTAACCTCCTTTCCAAAATAACAACACTGGCATGTGCTGCCATGATAAGTAAAATAATCTAATTGAACTGAGAAAAGCATTATGTATTAACTGGTTAAAAAAAAAAAAAAAACCCACACCAACTCCCTTTTATTTGCTATTGCATTAAAGCCAACACCAAGGGGAAGGACACAGGAATCGCTGTAGGGAGCTGAGCAATGAAGCAGCTACTGTGGAACTTTGGCACATCTCCTGCACCTGGCCAGGACTCACAGCTCCTCATGAGCAGTGAGGCAGCAAAGAGGTGCCAATCTGGTCTCTTCTCTGTCTGTCTGTGTCTGTGTGAGCCACAGGGGCTGGACGGGCTCTCTTGTCCTGGCTCACCAGCGCACCACACACCAGCAGCTTCTCCTCCCTCTGAGCCCCACCCAGGGCAGATGGCAGAGCAGGACCTGCAGAGGGATGGGACTCCCATACATGCTAAAACAGCAAAAGCCATGTAACCCTGCTCATGATGCTGTCAATAGCCAGGGACTTAAAATTGAAACTTCCATGGTCCTGCAATTCAAGGGCAACAGAGATTAGCTACCTTCTCCTGCTGCCCCTTCTCCCTTTGTTCTTTTCTTTTTGAAAAAGTTAAAGAGGAACAAGTACAAGATGGAAAATCAGCACTTTCTGTTATCATTATTTACTCTTAATGTATTAAAATGTATCCACTTTGAAACAAGTTTACTGATTTTTTTTTTAAATAAGAAAAATTTTGGTTTAATTTTTGTTTTTCAACCTTTTGGTACTGCTTTTTTATATACATATATGGCACCCATTTTAATTACAGGACTGGATGTGCCCTATGCATGAAGATAATTCACTATCAATTACAAATATTGAATATTCACTAACTGTTTTACCCAGAGTGTGCTTCAATTGACTCCTTCCATTGACTTCATAGCCTTTTCGACTGGCATCCTACTGTATTAAATCAGTATTTTCCTAGAGATTTATGGTCCTTGTACTAGGCAAGTATCAAATGTAATGCATACCATCCCAAATGGTAGGTACCAGCAATGTGAAATCTCATTGTTGCTTTGAAATCAAACCCAGAGAAAAGGAGATGGGCAGGCTGAATTTAATTCACATAAAACTGATAGTTCTGGCAACCTGGCATTATGTGCTTCTCTTGCAATCTTTCTGGGAGAATTACAGGAGATACCCACAGAATCTTCCCGTCACATAATGAATATAGAAAACAGTAATTAAATGGCTCCAAGGGTTTTCAGTATTAGAAATAATCTCATTCTACCAGAAAAATTCAACAGCCAATATTCTTCACCCTTATACACACTGAAAAAGAAAAAGAAAACAAAAAACCAACAACATGCTTTATTGAGTCTTCCCTGTTACCTTGGTAAACATGGGTTTTCCATGCTGAGTGACCATGGTGCATTGATCACAGTCCACTGTGATGGATGAGTTGTGGTATGACTCTTTTGAGTGCTTGAGAATGTAATACAGGTCTGTTACACCTCCTTCAAAGACAGTGCTAAAATAACGAGGAATGAGGGTTCTTCCAATTGCTGTGAGGAAAATACAAAGCAGAATTCAGCAAATGCTCTGGGTTATAAAATCTCAAACCATTTGCTAACAGCACATGAATAATTTTAAGTGCAATGAAATCAAACTTTCATTTAATGAATATAATACTTGTTCTCTCCCTTTTGTAGAAACAAAGTTGTGCCTGGTCCCACTGAAATCAATGAAAATGGCTGACTCCATTCAGAGGGAGTGGGCTCATCATATTTAATCTTTTTACACTGATGGCAAGTTAGAGTCATTCTTGAAACCATCTGCAAGGTTTTTTTGTCCCAAAGTAATTACACAAAAACCCACATGATGTCAATTTCTACTGAAAGCTGAATAATACCCCTAAGTGTATAAATACAAGTGGTGAGTATTGACAGAAATATACTTCTACACCCAAAAAAGCAAAGCACATTTATATAAGGGAGTTGTGTACACATATATGTTTTTTTGTGTGTGGGCACATGTATATTTATATATCCCCACCCATACATGTGCACACGCATGCATGCACACGCACTCTGGGTTCAACAGGAGGGCTGCTACTGAGAAATCAGAGTACTGGGGGTTGAAGGAGGACTGAGAACGGAAAACTAGAATGTTATACAATATATGACTACCCACAGATCTATCTGAGATCTCTCTTTAGACCAGTATTTATGTCATAGGCTCGAAAGTTTGAGCAGGCACCTGGACTCCCTTACATGCACCACTTAAACCCCAAACTATGGACTGAAGGTACCCAATTCAGAATTATTTAGTCAGGCAAAACTCACTGAAGTCACATCTCTCACTTCAGTAGTAGTTTTAGGTAAGTTTTGCAAGGTCTAATTACAAAAATGTAGTAGTGAGAGAGAGCTTCTGAGTGTGCTTCAGATGCACAAACCAGCAGCAGCACTGACATCAAAGGCAATTATCTCATATGCAACTGATGCTTTCCATCTCCTTCTTTACAGATAAATTTGAATGTAACCACAAGCCTGGTATAAGAGAACATTTCAGTTTATAATAGATGGATACTTCCATACCAAATGACTCATTGCGTTGCAAGCATTAATCAATCCACAGTAATTTTGAGTGGTGGATACATAAAAATTGCCTTCATTTTACAGGAAAAAACCAACCAATCTAAATGGTCTCTTGGAAGAATGAGGTAGAAAAGTCACCATCCACAGGCAAGATTAGAGTTTATTAGTTCCTAATTCTAATTTTTCTATTAGGACTATGTGGTGACTCATGCCTCCCTCATTTGCTGTATACTTTTGAGAGCGATTTCTAAAAAACCTATTTTCATAGAAATTTTGCCAGCATAAGAACAAAGGCTCCTGAACCTAAAAATGCATTTGCAAATGGGTGTTGCAAATTAAAAAATACGGAATTTTCACAGTAGTTCTGTGAATACTGTTTTTGTTCTGTGCATTGCAATGTGAAATATTGAATAGGCAGTCATAATGCATATTGTGTAATGAAAATATGCAAATGGAGAAAATTAGGACTTGTAAAAGCTTTTGCTGTAATATCACATATCAATGTAGTTTAATGTACAAAATATACCACACTCTCTGGAAGTAGCTGACAATTCAGTGGATATATTGAAAAACTGTTGTACAACTGTAGATCCAAAAAAACCCCACCCAGTAACCATGCATATAATAATTTCTACAGTCTTTTAATTTGATTTAGAAAAACTGAAGTCCAGCATATTAGCATAGGATTTAATTCATGGTTCAACTCAAATTTCTTCATGTTGGTGCGGTATACAGTAAAAAGTGAAATTTACCCATCAAGTTAATTTCTTGCTCCCCTAAGGCTAATTAGTGCAAATTAAATTTCCTGCTAATCATCTTAAGCAGCAAATGGGTGATATGAAAATCCAGCATTCCTACTGATTGTGATAAACCTCTATTCCTGTGACTTATGCACTGCATAAATATCTTGAAACTATTAAACTGCAGTTTATAGACTGTTCCCAAAGTAGCATGGCCATGTGGTGTTGCTTTTTGCCCTGTATTTACAGCTACAACACATTAAAAAAGGCTAGAAATACATTAAATAATTTATTCTTATTAATAGTAAGCATTTTTGATAAAAGTTATTTCCTGGTAAGTGTTATCTATGCTTGCCACAGGGATATGCTACTGTTGAGAACAAAGTGGGAGACCAAAAGGATGAAGATGAATAGAGGTGCACACAAGGATATGCTCCATGGAACCTCATTTTCCATGACAGATACACGTGCAGACCCTGTCAGTCTGCAGAACTGAAAATAACTAATGCAAATATCCAGTGTCAATGTTTATAACTAAATATTCAGCTCCAGAAGAAACAGTAATGGAAACCTGTGTTAATGAGCACACCTCTCCTCCTTTTGCCACCAAAGACTGAAACATGTTCAAGGTTTTGGTTCTCTTCCTGAAGCACTCAATGGCTTAAAATGATAATTTCATTTCTAGGATAAACATGAAACTCTACAGCTGTTAACAAGCGTTTTTGTGCAGGAAATGGAATTTCCAAGAAAAACAAAGGACTGTGGAATAACTCTTATGAGGTCTAGAGATCATTCCAAACTTTGTGCACTTTTTAGTGCAAAGGACTATTCCTTGAATTTTTCTCTTCCAAGACATAATTGTGTAGATGAGCGTGCAAGCACACGTGTGTGTGCACTCCCTGCTCTGCTGCATGCATACATACAATCCTTTCCTGAGAAAAACAATGGGAACTGGCAATGGTGCTATTCTTTCTCTACTTGCAGTAGATGGATGTGCTCACATGTGCACACACTCCACCTGTGCCTGCTGCTATACACGTCAACAAGCTCTCAGCAACACCATGTATCCTCTGCTAGAAATAGCAGGATGCTTTCTAGGAGGACCCCAAACAATGTGAAGGCAAAACTATAGAACAACTGGATAATTGTGGCCACTTCAGGATGTGGCCCAGCCATCCTTATGCCAGTGAAATGAATTCACCCCTTGCAGAGCACAGAGCAAGTCTGGCCTTGCGTTTACAATTCCCCAGTGCCAATCACAGCAATAATGGAAAGCAGTCTATAGCACATCCAATTGCTGAATGAAGCTTTATGTTCTTTATTGGAATTCCTTCATATTTTAGAGCTTGGCTTTTACTCCACAGAATACATGTTGAGGAATGTGTGTCTGTGCATGGTTTTGTAGGGCTCCTCCCTACCACACCACACTTCCTCCTTAAAGGAGCATCACATGGAACCTTCAGAGCTAGCATATAGATCTCAGCTAAAGAAGCTCTGAGCTGAGCATTTGCAGAAACAGTTTAAGTATGAAGAAGTTCTTGTAATTTCCTTTCTCAATGTCAGGGCTTTAATCTTTCTCCAGTCTTCTTCCTCACCCACCCCCATGGTCCAGTTCTCTGTTTTCTCAGCTTATGGTTGGTTGCTGATCTTCCAAGTTCACTGCTCAGCTCCCAGTATCTCCTTGTCTTCTCCCCTTCCTCAAATGATGCCTCTTTCTCTTTGGCTCAGCGTAGCTCTACATTTCTCTTCCCAGAGAAAAGCAAGGTGCAACTCTTCCCAAGAATATACTTATCATTTGCTGTGCTTGTGATTGTGCCAAAGTAGAATGCAATATGGAGATTCTTTACCCAGAGTGATGGTGTTTTGTTTCCTTGGCCTATCAGGGCCAAGTGTGTGCGTGTGTTGGGACTGCCAGGTGAGAGTCATGAGATTCTGTGCAGTGGAGTGTAGTGGTGTGCAGAGTTGAGTGCTTGGCAGATTCAGTTTAGATGTAATACAGTATAATTGTATTAGCTTTCTGATAAGATGGAGTCCTCCTCATCATTCCTCCATCGTTGGGGCCTTCCCAGCACAGCTATAGCTCAAGGAAACTCAGTAACCTACCCTAAATCTACATTATTTTTTTTTTCATTCTTAATTAAGAAGGCCCAGTTATTTAGTCTCAGTTTCCTCATTTTCCTTCCCCACTGCCCAAAAATACCAGCTTCACACACACTTTTTCAGTGCCCTTCCTACCCAGCCAGGCTTCCACAGCTGCTTTTCCCAGCCTCCCTTCCTTAGCAGCCTAAGCTCTCCTTCTGGATCTTGATTTTGTGTGCCACATTCTCTTTCTGCACTTTTTTCACTGTCTCCTTGTAACAGCATATTCTTTCTCCAAATTAATCCCATCTTTCCTTGCTTCCTTCAGCTTCTCATCAGCCAAAGACTAGTCAAGAGGACCTCTTTCCTCTGTGTACCCTCACCCAGCCAAACATATCCCCATTCCCTGTATTTCTCTCATTGACTCCCAACTCTCCCTCACTCAATCATCCTCCATCTTCTCCTTTCATCTCCCAGTTACTACTTCTCTCTATCATATCAATGGCATCTGCTCCTGATTTTTACCCTCCTTTTTCTCCCCCTCCTCTTCCCTTTCCTTTCCTCTACATTCAGGTCAAGTTCCTTCCTCCTTAAGGCCACCTGGATCCCAGGCACATCTGCCAGCAGTGTAGGAGAAAGTGCTTCCTGCTCTTGCATGCACCTGGCTGAGCCTGTCCTGTGGATTTTGTAATGGAAATGACCATGATTCCACATAGCCCTGACCTGCAAGTTACTCTGTGTAGCTGGCATGTGGATGGCCCACTGAGCTATGTTCCTTGGAAGGGAGACCTTGAAAATTGTAGCTGCCAAACTTTACTAAAGCTTGCACTGAATACCTGAGAATGGGTACCTTTCTTTTCCCAGAAATATTTAGAAATCTGTTAAATTCAGTCAGATTTCCACAAGGAGGACAAAGGGATACACCTACCACAAAGGTGAGCAACCCTACTCCAAAGCATACATATTTTTAAACATTTTAATACAAACTTGCAATACTTTTATAACACGGAAAAAGTACCTTCATCTATACAAATAATAGTAGGCTTTTATGTCCCATTACCCAGAAAAGACCATTTAATGGTATGAAATGTGACACCCCACGTTGCAAGGTACTGTATATACTAGAAGGAAAAATCACCTGCTCCTCAGCATTCAGGCATTAATTCCAGATCACTGGAATGCTGCTTTAAATCATCATTTTGTCCTGGGCAGCATTCCTCCCTAGCTGAAGGAGGATTTCTTATGAGAAGTGGGCACTGCCACTTAATCTTTGCTTGATTTTGCTAGCAGTTGCCCAGATAGTAAAGCAAAGTGACAAAGATCAGCTGGATTTAGCAACAAGAAATAGTTTTTTTACATGAAAATGTCTCTAAGAAAGGCATATCAGAAATGAATATTTTGCACAAATAAAGAATTCTGTCATCCATTGGCATGACGTAACATTAGCTTATGTTGTAGTGTGACAGCTTGGCTAAATGTGATTCCATGTAACTTTTCCATGAATCAGAGACAAAAAAACAATTTTAGAATTGAAGTAAGATAGATTTGTGACCTCCCCCCCCAAATATGAGTGGTCCAGAAATCAATTAATTCAATCTACGAACATAGGTGAGAAGCTTTATAGGTCAGAAACAGTTATATTATATATAATTCTTCAAGTATCACCCATGGGGAATTCTAAAGAATAGAATGAAACCATCTGACATATTAAACAGCCCAAGGCCTGCCTCTCAAGGAGGGATGCACCGAGGTCACACTCCTGCTTTTTGGCCTGGCCATGCAACAATGATGATTAGGATGTCCCTCTCCCATCCTGTTCCTTTAGTTTATTTTCCCTTTTAGATATGTTTGCCTGAGCATAAAACACTTAGCTCTGTTAGGAATATGTTTAACTCTAGAATTATTATTCCATCCCAAAGTGAGCCAGAAAGCCCAATGATCTCCAGATGGGATTATCCATAACTTGTGAAGTTCAGGGTTTTTCCAAGCCTCAGATGAGCTATGGGTACCAAGCCAGCTGAAAACATAGTTTACAATATAATTTTGGTACCACTACACAGTGTGGTGGTGATGGTACTGTTGAATGGTTGAGGGTTTTTTTCCCCAAGGAAGATTTGAGTAAATTAGAAAGTAAACATGTTTTTCTAGTTCACAGGAAACTGGTATTATTTGTGGGATAGGAACAGTAGAACATTTCCTCCCTTTGTGTGCCAAATATAGGCTATCAAAATCTCAGTGCCCCCTCTACAGAATGAAGGGTCATGGCCTCTTTGCAGAAGCAGGGCTTGATGGCAAACCCCTCCCTGCTCACTGAACTGCTCATGTGTTGCATTTACAGTAGAAGCTCTCAGGATCAGACATTTGGATTTAGCACATATACCATGTAAAATAACTGCCAAGTTGGTGTAGCAAAGAACAATGGAAGTGTTAATCAGTGAAATAAAAATATTGGTTTTGTTGCTTTCAGGCTGGTTTTTTGCAGCTTGAATCCTGTCAAGTCCTCTGTCTTTAATTAAAGCTAGGTTATAAAATAAGTAATAAAACAGAAACAAATAAACCCAAAAAATATAAAAGATAAAAAGCCCTTAAAAGTTCCACAGAATCAGCAACAGAATGGAAAAACACCCTCTGCCTATAGCTCTGGAAGCAGCCTGCAGCTGATTATCTCATCAACATGCTATAGATGGGCTTGAGGAACTCTGCTGGTTGGGGCTGTGGGGTTTTTTTTGGCTCCCAACACAAAATGTTGAGCTGTCCCATAAAGCTCTAGGCAAACTATAAGAGTCTCTTGCTTGAGAGATTATCACAGTTGGATCTCAGTAATTAAATGGAGATGTAACTAACTCCTCAGCCAGATGCAGGGACTAGGGAAGCCAGGACACAACAGCCCATTGATTGCAAATGAACCTTTCTGGGCAAAAGAGAGCATGAGCTTTCTGTTAATTGTTAATTGACATCTGTGGGCACAGCCAATTAACATCTGCGTGGGCCAGGGCTTGGCATGTTCATTTACATATGTTTCTGAACATATATAACTGAAGTAACCACACCAGTACACACAGAGCAAAACTTCATGGAGTTACATAGTGGTGTCACTGCTGTTGTTCTGCCTACACTTCTGTTTGCCCAAAATTGTCCCAGTGAAAGAGCTCATCAGCTGTGTTCTCTTCCAGACACAGCCCATCTGGCTGGGATGTGCAGGGAGGAATCTCTCTCTGAAGCTGGACAACAGCAAATCTGCAGCTCTGGAAGAGCTGCAAGGCAGGATGCTCGTGGGACTGCTCCTCCACCTCTGTAACACCTTATCTGCTGAGTGGATTCAGAACCAAACAACACAAATCTGTCAATTCCTAGGAAAAGCTACTGTCAGATTTGATAGTGTGGCACAGAAGGCAGTGAAAAGGCAGTCTAATAAGTCCAAATTCTGTCTCAGAGACATGTGGGCCATGTTGATTAAACCACCCACATGTATCCAAGGCAGAATCTGGCACACACAGACCTGTCCTTTTTTAATCCCTATCTAGTGTGTGAGATTGGGCTTCTATAATTTGATTACTTTTAGAATAAAATTAGAATGTACGATTAATTTCCACTAATAGAAATTTCTGGTTATTTATACTAATTAAATATTAAGTAAAAGTATGATGTAAAACCTATACAATAGTAATAAGGATAATACTGTATTAGAGTACACTAGTGTACCTTTAATAGTATTACACTAGTAATATGCTACATTGTATTTGCATGTTCCAAAAACATCTGCATAATCTACACACATTATCAATTTTAAACACCATGAAATTTGGAATAGAGTGGAAATAGTACCTCCATATTGCAAAAGCACACTTATTGAGGAGTAAAATTAGCATATTACGTATATATTCTTCCCATGTACGTAAAATTATGTTTTTATTTTTAATTATCTACACAGCATTTACTGGATATTGTGGAAATCTAATGCTTCTAACCAATTTGCCTTTGTTCTCAATTTTGTGTCAAAATTACAAAGTGAGATGTATAACATGGATTCAGTATTGTTGCTGAGTGAATTGAACCCTTCCCACAGCCAGAACCCAATGGTTTTGTTTAGATCCATTTCACTTTC
Organism: Calcarius lapponicus; assembly: GCA_039654755.1. Lineage (NCBI taxonomy): Eukaryota > Metazoa > Chordata > Aves > Passeriformes > Fringillidae > Calcarius > Calcarius lapponicus. The sequence goes on from CM077466.1 coordinate 16,392,496, forward strand.
ATGGGATCTGTCTGCAGTATTTTATTTCTTTTATATCAACAACATTGCCTACAGTTTAAGGCTATAAACTAAAATATTAAAGCTTATAAAGTTGCAAATGTATAGATTTTTTTCTTTCCAATTCCTTCTAGCCTATGTAATTCAATCATTATGTTAGATCTGACTGTGCCTTTTCTCCAGTATTTTCTAACAACATTTTACCCTGGTGAGGATTTGTGCGTAAAATTTGATTCACTTGACAGTGTATTTCCTTTTCTCGAAAGAGTGTAACCAGCACTTCAATCCTCTAAAACACACTTGAATCAAGAGCAAGTAACAGAAACTATGACAATGAGACCTCAGCTTTACTCCCTGCACCTTATGACCCTTATTCTCAATAGACACATAATCTGCAACTCAGTCTTAAATCCTTCATTCCTCTGGAGACAATATTTCACTATAATTCATTTTGGTAAAAACATTGAGAAAAGAACTATAAAATCCCCTATATATCTCAGCACAAAGCTAAACTGCATGAAAGTAATTTTTAATTAAATTTGAAGGCCACCCTACAACAAAATCTCCTCCCAACCTTTTTCTTATTACACTGGTAGCTGACCACCAGTCTTTAAAGAACTTCTCAGTACAAAATTCATTTATCACATCTCAAGTATTTCAGCCTCAGGCTAAGAGAATCTAGACCAGGGAATGTAGAGAGCTAGCAGCAAGTCCAAGATCCCTTTCACAGGATAGCACCTGGACTTGGAGAGCACCTCTGGAAATCATCCCTCCCTCCATTCAGAGAAGGAGCGTCTGCAGGGGCTTGTCTAGGGCTGTGTCCAGTTGGGTTTTGAGTGCCTCCAAAGATGAAGCCTTCACAACCTCTCTGGGTAACTTATGCAAGTGTTTGACCACCTTTGAGAGAAAACAGTTTTTCTGTTGTGTTTAAATGGAGTTTTCTGTGTTGCATTTTGTGCTCACTGCCTCTTGCACTACACTCCACAATACTGAAAAGTCTGATTCTATATTCTTTACTCTGTCCCCATCATATATTTACACACATTATAGGCTTCTCCAGGCTGCAGAGTCTCAACTCTCTCAGCCACTTCTCACATTGCAAATCCTCCAAGCCCTTAATTATATTCACGTCTTGTTTCTGGACTCACTCCAGTATATCCATGTCTTGCTTCTAAATGGTGAGTCCAAACTGACTATCCTACACCAGATCTGCCTCTCCAGTGCTGAGGGAAAGATCACCTCCACTGCCTCCCTCAAACTCTGCCTATGCAGCCCAGGAGGCTGCTGATTTTTGTGCTGCAGTGGCACATTGCTGGCCCACAGTCATCAACTCTCGGCTCCTTTCCTGCAGGTCTCATAACCAGTGTCTCAAGCGGAAGCACAAACAGCAGAGCACCAGCCCTTGCACAGTTCTGTACCAGCTTCAAGCTTTAATATTTTTTTCTCTGTATCCATTGACAACACTAATAACTTAGGGAGCCTGCTACTCGATCCTAAAATGAAAACTCAGAGCCCACACAATTTATTGCTTAAACAACAGAAGTAGATTTCTAATAGTACAGAGCAAGCCAGACCCTTATACAACATTAAAAAATTCAGAATTTGTCATGGCAGGCAGATTTATCAGGAAGCCTACAGTCTAAGCTGATTTTTTTTAGGCTGGAGGTGAGAAATGGGTGGGTTTCCCATATTCTTGTTCCACAGACAAAAAGATATACCTTAGATAAGGAAGCTCCAGTTTTAACTCTAAAACTTCCATGTCTTATAAATCAAAACCATCACTCCCATGATGAAAATTTAGAAAAGAGAGTATTTGTGTTTGCATAAAAATTCTACACTCTGAATGCAAATAAAGCCAGAACAAATGGTTTGCCTGCTTGCAGTACACAGACACTCACACTTCTGTCTGTGCTAATCATTCAGTTTGAAGAAAGAGTAGTTCAGTTAACTTTGTTCAACAACTGCAAAGAAGAAAGTTTTAAAAGCAAACCAAAGAAGTTATTCACAGCTGTATGACAAACCACTGTCAAAACATAACAAACCACAACCAAACCCAAGCAGAAAATGACAAAATGTAAGACTGTAAAAATGATGGAAATTGTGCAGGACAGGCATTTTAGATGAACAAATGCAATCTGTACCAGCATAAAGGACCAACACAGCAGAGAAAATGATACCCAGAAAAGTTGTCTCAAGAAATAAAGACAAAACCATAAAATTCAAATGACAGGACACCAAAAGGAAGGGACAAAAACCAGGGAAACCATCCAGTTGTATTAAATCAAGCATGCCCCTGACCCCTGACTTCATCTGACCTAGCAGAATGCTAAACATGGCATGAGAAAAAAAGAATTATGTAAAAACTTAAGTAAAATGATGTTAAGATAAAGTGATATTGGCCATACCCTCACATACTGCCACAATCCTTTCAGGCAGGTACCCAAACTGGTCTGAATCAGAACCTAGACAGAAGCCTCGAAACCAAAGCTTGGGTGCTGCAGAACAAAGGTGTCTGCCTTTCTGTGGTGCGTGGTGCTGGTGGTGGGTTAAGTGACCAACCCACATATTTCACAGCCATTGACTTGATTCACCTTTTATTGGTCTAAACCAAAGAGTTCAATGAAAATTAGGCAACTCTCTAGAGCCACACCAATTAACACTTGCTAAGAACTTTGTTGTTATGCTGGGGATCTCCCTTCCCTTTCCCCTTCCTACCCCCAAATTGTGTAAATATTCCAATTATTGCTACGAAAGCACATAGGAAGATCTGTTGTGCTATATTTTCTGGAGTGAAACTTTCCTGGAGACAGATGTCTACAAATATAATTCTACCAGTTTCTCATGTCCAGTGTCTCCTCTGAGCCATGTTGAGATGGGAAGCTGAGGCAGGAAAAAAAGTCTTACATGTATTCTACAAATACTGTTAAACATGTGCAGTCTATATAAGGGAAGACTGAACAACAGAGAAAGTACTGATCTGAAAAATGCACTTTCACCCTTAGAAATGTTGGAAGAGAAGCTGTGAGTGACTGAGACAGAGTACCATGTGTACCATGTGTAGTGGAGGACTTCCACTTCTAAAGTTCTTGATTTTCATCCAGGCAAAATCAGCAACATCAGGCACCTTCAATTAGCTGCAACTATGATAAATTATATTTTTGGTTTCAGTCCAGTTTGTATCTGCCAGAATAGCACCTCATGTCATCACCACCATGCCCGATGAAAAGCCTGGGGACGCCACTCATGATGTGAAGTCTGAGGACAGGCACAGGCTGCTGGGACCTCAGAGAGTTTAGCTCAAACAGAATTTACTTTTCTTCTTGGATGCTTTCTGCAGCTCTCCACAAGCTCCCTTCTAGTGAGACATAGCAATACCAGTACTTATGGCAGCTAGGTTAAGTATTCAAAGCTATTCCTTCACTGTGGTTGGTGCAGTGCAAACATAGCCATGGATATTTCTGTAAAGCACATTGTAGGTAGACACCAATCTGGAGTAACTCCAAGGCTACATGTCTGCATAGCTCAGCATCGTGTCTGAGGAAGCCATTCCTGTGAAGAAGGAGCTCTGAGAGCTCCTATATTGGTTTGGGATCTGAGACATGAAAATGACCACACAGCATCTGGTCAGCTTGGTGTGGGGGGGGAAAACAGGCTCATACAGGCATTTGCCCCTTTGCCCCACAGGAGCAGCTGGCCTCCTCAACACTGTAAGAATTATTTTCCTAGCAAGACTGAAACCCACAGGCTGGCCATGTGAAGGAAAAAGACATTCCTTCCCTCAACACAGGACTTAGTGCTCAACCACTGTCAGTCAAGCATCACAGCATGGTCCACATTCAGGTGAAAAATATCAGAGGTGAAATGGGTTGATATGTGCATCAAAGGGGAGATAACATGGTGGGGAGTGTGTCTGGAGAACTGGTGGGAGGTGAGGGGTTACAGTAACACGATAAAAGATATACATGGCATTCTCAAAATCCTCAAACTGCATTGAGCACATGTGCATTGATAACCAGCATGATTTTTCTGGTAATGTTATGCTGTAGATGTATGAACAATATCTCACCAGTGGATAATATCAGCTGTCGGTTATATACATGTTTTATAACAACCAGAACGCTCTTTTTCAAAAAGCTGTTGGAGGCTGGCTTTGATTTTTTTTTTCAGCAGCAAAGCTTGCTTTCCCACTCTCTTTCTCTTTCAAGCTCATGGAAGCTAACTGCAGAGAAAGTAAAAATAGGATTGAACACAGTGGACAAGATAATTAGAAAAATAGTCAACTATTTAAAAATGTTTTTTTGGTTTTAAAAGTGTGTCTTGTTTATTACCCTTAAAATGAAGGTAAGTGCCCTGTGTTCACTTATACAAATCAGATGTCTGACAAAAGAACATGAAATAATAAAGCAGCAGTTTCAGAAAAGGGCAAGCAATGTAGCAGGTTTATAAGCTTCAGTCAGAACACACATTATATGTAGTTTTTAATAAAATTTTATGCAAGCAATGCAAAATCCTCTTAACTTGAAAAAGGTAATATCAGTAATAAGTACTACAAGAAATCTGTTCTGAAGTTGAAACAACCACCTTTTAGCTGTATGCTACATTTTTTCACATTTCTTAGAGAGTAATTATATCTTCTTGGAACAGTTTTTCTGCAATGACTCACTGTGATTTCTGGAACTACCATAGGTAAGATACAGTTCCCATGACAGTCTTGAGCTGCCACTGTTTGGACAATTTCAGGGACTGCCTGACCACAACCACTGCACAGGATGAACCCAAATGTCCCCAGAACAACATCATTGCTTAAGAGCAGATAAACTAGAAACCTAAGGAAAAAAAAATAAAAAAAAAGAAGCGTGGCGCAATCCTTGCCCTGCTCCATCACACCTACTTCCAAAAGTAAATAACTGGAAAGTCACAGAAGTGATGGTTGCCTGCAGTTAGACATGGAAGTCACAGCTACTTACAGCTACTGACATCCAAATACAGTGACAGAGCAGGGAACTCCACACTCCAGGTGCCACCCCTAAAATCTCTTAATTTAATTATGAGAAAATATATACAGACTATATTATCTTAGGCTGAAAGCATATAAAAATTTTCTCTTGGAACATGTTTTCCTGCAGAACTCTGAGAGATTTTCAAGGTGGGAAGCTCATTTCTAAAGGTTTAGCAACAACTTTTATCTATCAGCAGTGCTTGACAGGGTTACAGTACAAAACTTAAAACCATGTAAGACTAAGCTTGGTGGAAACCAATTCATATTTTTATTATATGACAAATATAAAAGGTGCTGGAATAAAATGCAGAAAAGACCAGTCCAAAATTGTTCTGTTGTGAGCATCCATTACAGAGAAGAGTAATAGAAAAAAGAACAATCCTATAAAGTTGGTTTTTCACCATAGAAAAACATCTTTGCCTAAAGTCAACCGTTCTTCACTGCGTTAATACACATATATATAAATATTTTCAAATTACTCCCTCTCCCCCCCGTTAATACTGATCTTATTTCAGGCATTATTCACAAACATTGGCCTCTCATGGATGTCCACTTAAATATGGATGTCCACTTATAATTTTGTTTGCATAATGATAAGAATTAAAGAAAATAATTTTCATTTATGTGAAGCTAGTCAGCTAAGAGGTGAGGGCAGAGGAGCAGTGCTGTACTCTGATGCAGACCAGGTGGCTGCACAGTTCTGCTCCCCACGCTTCTGGATTATGCCAATAAAGCATGCTGAGCACAACCTGAAAACATGGGCTCTACTCTGCAACTGCTTTCTAATACAAAGTGAAGCTTGCATACTTTTTTTCAGCAAAATTGTGGATTAATTCAAAACTAAAATGTCATTTTGCTACAGAAAAAAAAATGGAGGAAAATTTGCCCACAGTGAAGCATAAAGCAATTTAGATAAATAGGAGTTGTTCCCAGACCTCTGCACAAGCCTTGGACTGAATATGACATTTAAAATTTTTTTGGATCAGCAGTCTTGTATTTCATACAGTACTTTAACCACATCACTCCTATCCTCCTGTTCCTAGAATCAGCACAACTACAATTATAAATTAAAAGGCTGTTCTTGCATACCTCACATCTGGTTAGGGAGTTAGGGAGTGCTAAAAATCATGTGAGGAAGTTTATTCTTTCAGGCTGTTGAGCCTGAAATTCTTGTTGTTTCCTGCTTTTGCAAGAACCTCAGAGGCAAGAGGGCCTTAAAAAGGGATGGCAATTTTGCTTGCCACTGCAAGAGACTGAAATTTGATGGGCTGAGCTATGGCTTTGAACTTAGAAATAACCCATTAAATATTTGAATGCATGCAAGATAACATAGAAAACAATTCACAGCAACCAGTGTGATATAAAACATCTCCTGCTTTGTAGCCAGAGGTGCCCACCCTGACTGCACAATGTTCCACAGTGCATGTCACATAGCTGCAGACAAGATTCAGGGGTGATTTGGTTTTGCCACACCACACAGCTGAGTCTCCCCTGTCACTGCCCTGACACTGGCACAGGGCATAGGGCCCCACATTTCTGAAAGAAGAAAATACCAACCCTCTCTTACAGCAGTGCTTTGTGTCCACAATGTGCCCATTTCAGGAGCAATACACATTTAGCAAAGTAATGCTGAATTTCTCCAGGATAATCATCTATGCCTACACACTCATGCAGTATCCTGCTGGGGTGGAACAGGAGCTCCCATCCACACACGCATTTTGTCAGCAAAGCAGCAGGAGTCTGATTTCCCAGAGCTATTCCCATGAGGTGGTGTGCAGCATAGTCACAAACAGTGGCTCTGAATGACTTTTGTCACCTTTAATGTCTCCTAAAAATCCACCACTTCCAAGGCAGATGGCAGGCTACACCCCCAAAGAGCAACTTCACAGGAAGCCTTTGCTCTGCGTGGGGATGCTGCCTAGGGAAGCTGAACTTTTGCTCCTCCTCTTCTATTTCCACCTGCTTTTTTCCCCTTAAGTTTCATCACTTGTGTGTCATCCCATTCACATTTTACTCTCCCATGTTGTAAGCTGTCTGCTCCATTCAATGTCCTTCAAAGGGGTACTCACATGGAAGTCACTCACAGGGCCACCCAAAGCATTTCATTGAAGAATTTGTGTTTGCTGCTTGTTTGTTATTTGTGCTCTGTGTGTTCTTAGTAGTGATAAATGCACCCAAACCTTCAGAATCATAAGAAAGGTGATGAGAATGGTTGAATTTCAAAACACAGGTTTTCATGCAAGCGTGAGAAGATTTAAGAGCAAATGGTAGTATTAACAAAACAACATTTTTGTTTACTGCATCAGTTACAAGTTACACTTGAGGAATGACACTCTTAACAGTGTCAAGAAGAAGTGGCGTTTACTTTATAAGGAGTAAATTTTAACCCAAATAGGATCAGAAACCAAGAAAAAAATTCTTATTTTTTCTTTTTCTTCAGAGAAATGTCTATATTTACATCCAGTGTCATTGAAAAAAATTATAGTATCTATGTTGTGGGTGTCTTTTTTTGTCTCCCCAGCGATTCTGGATATTAAGAATATTTTGATATATTGTACACTAATCTATTTTAAATAAAAACTCCTTTATGTAACTAGCCAACTGATGTTGAATAATCATCTCCTTTCTGTTCACCACGCTGCCTGTACTGACTGTGGTACTTTGGGGTGACATGTCCTAGGCCAGATGCAGCAGTTCCCCCTGCTGCATTTGCAAACTATACCCAAGACTGTGACTGCCAATGGATGTTTCTTAAAGGGCACAGTGAGATGACAATTATAGGGGATTCTTCCAAATACCTGCCCATCTATGAATCATTCTCTTAGATTTACCAGGAATTTCTACCTTGTCTTTATTAAATGTGATTGTAAGCTGAAGTCTTGCTGAAACATGGAATAAAAACTGTACTGTTGGTGACATTAGACGTGCTGAAGGGAAGAGTCATTGCCCACTTGTCTGCTAACCACAGGAAAACACTACTGCAAGATGGATGATCCATATTATTGCTACCACAATGGTGTCACTGCGATGGAAAATTGTACAGGTTTCCTTTTTGTCTTTTTCACTATTCTTTCAGAATGCATCACTGACAGTAGTAATATGAAACTGCTCTTATTTGAAATGTAGTGGCCTAGAAAATACATAAACTGATGCCAGAGTGTCTGCTACAGAGCAGAAGAATCCCAGGGGACTCCTGTTACAAGATTATTCCAATACAGGTCAACTGTTGCAATATTCAGCAACCCAAATTTCATTACAGTAGTTATTCCCTACTATGTCATTTCCTATCTAACACCTTTTTGAGCAGAAACTTTGATGTCTCCTCCAATAGATGTTTTTCAATATGCTGATCTGTCTTGTTCTTGCAAAACACATGGGTGATCTGCAGAAATGAATCTCGTGTTTTCAATGTTACAAAGTGGTGGGTTCATGTGGTTCACTCTGCACCACAGTTCTGCTTCCTGACTCCTCTGCATGGGTACAAGAGATAGCTACTTCATACATTATCTAACTGGTAAAATTAGGATCTTCTTTCCTCCCAAAAGTTCTAGAAATGTAGGCTCACTTTAAAAGCAATTTTCTGTATGATCTGGCATGAAGTTTACTGACATAGAAGGCACTGACAACAGGGAATAATTCCCTTCCAAAATGGTAAGATGTGTTTTAAAACTAGGAGACCAACCACTGTGTTTATTCATTTACACTTTTGAAGTGTGCAGTAAGAGCCCTCCCCATCCTCAGCATCACTGGGGACAATCAGTGGTAGCTCAGTCTTTCCTGAGCCTTTGAGCAAACTTTCCTGTAACTCTTACAACTCAGGCTGACTACATGCACTAGCACTTGGTGCTGCAATGACTGTCAATTAACATATGCAAATGACAAATTAAAATATGCAAACCATATGTAGATTACACTTATTTTTAAAAAGCTCACCTAAAGAGGGGGATGTAGCTGTCACTTTTAACAATAGCAAACACCTAATAGCAAACGCCTACATGTAAAACTGCTCAAAAGACACATCCATGGTGCATCACTGGAGCACATCTGAACTTACATCCTCTTTCATGACACAAAATAAGTTTTTATAGGATTTTTTTTGGCATTTGTTCATGATGTATTGCATACATATGGCTACTAGCACATGCTTTAAAACAGGATATCTAGAAATATTGCAACAGATAAGCCTGCACAGAACAACCTTTCCATCCAATATGTAAGCGAGCACATAATGCTCTATGAGACAGATAGCAAGTACTAAAACCCCTTGTACCATGAATAAAGAGGAATTACTTGGATTGGATTATTAAGTCACTGCTTTTCCCTGAAATGGAATCACAAAATCATAAGGAGGTCCAAATTCTTAATTTATCATCATTTTCCCTTGGAAATCTTGAGACCAAATTTCAAAGCCTCTCTCATGTCCTCTATAATGTCCTACGGCACACACTAAACTGGGGGGCAATTATTTAATCAAGAAGCAATTAATTATTTTCACTCATTTCACGAAGACGGGTACTGAACATGTGGGGAATTGAAACAGAAAGCCTAAAATATTTTCCCTGAAAATACTGCTCTTACAGGCTAGTTCCTAAGCTAGGCACAGTTGGACAGAAGTGCAATTGTAGGACAATAAATGTTACTGTAGTGCTTAGAGCAGCAAGCTTCCAGGAGCAGTCACAGTACTGGGCAAACACATATTATTGGGGTTATCCCTCTTTGCATGCAGGCATGAAAGATGCTGCCATTACAAATGTATCATCCTGAAAGGAGTTAAGGACAAATTCTCCATGTGAGCAAACCCCCCCAGCAGAGTGGGAGCAGGGCAGGATGTGACCAGCCTTGGCTGCTTGCTGTCACCCTGCTGGGAGCTACAAACCCAGCAGGAGACACCACAAGGGCTTGGGAAGGCTCCTGCCCAAACCAGGGACTGGTGGTGGCTGAAGCTGCCTGAGCAAGGCAGGGCATGACAGAAGCCTCTTTCTGATGTCTGTGACCTACACAGGAAGAGCAGTAAAAACCAGCAGGGATGGTCATTTCTAAAATAACTACAGCTGTTTCCATATGTGACTGTGCTCTAACAGTGTGGTTTGCAACCATTATTTAATTGTAATTTCAGCTAACCATTTTGCAGTAATTGATGGCTGAATAAGAAATCCAGCAACTGCCTATATGTCTGAACAAATTATACTCTGCTTATAATACCTTCTTAACTCAGCCACCCACTATGGCTGAAATATTTGATTGCTAAATTGATTTTTCATTAATTAAATCTTCAAGGATGATTATTATTCTGAAGCTGGACCACACACAATAAAAATAGGCATTTTATTAGTCATATAGTCACAGGGCACATAGGGAAAAAGGCATGAGCCCTGGCTGATGTATAATTTGTTGTTCCAATGCCAACTTGCAGAACGCCATTACCTCATCACAGTTGGTCTGATAGAAGCAAAAAGAAATTTGGGTCCCATAAGTCCTTTTAAAAATTCTTGACCTTGAAAATATGAAAGGACTTGGAAGAGATTATTAAATAGCTGTAATAATGAAAAATAATCTCAACACTGAAATTTTAAATTAAGGAAAGCTCTTTTTCATTTTGGAAGAGATTTGTTATCAGGAAGACAGTGTGTCCTGAAAGTACTCAGCAATAGTTTCATGGTAAATAAATGTTTTTAAAACCATGGAATGTCACTACCATAAAATACGTCCTTGCAAAAATTGTAAGCAATTATCAAAAAGTCTTTAATGCACTCTACAAATACATGTCACTGAAACTACTCACACAAATGTTTCTGGGAGAGCAAGAAGGAGACTGTAACTCTTTACCCATGAAAACTTGCTAGGAAGAAACTACCCCTACTCCAGTGAATAAAAGATATGGCAAACAACATAAAGTTGGGTTCGGTGCAAACCATCTTAAAATTCCTACTTGCTAATGTTTTCTAATTACCTCTTTATTTCTGGCAGTCACCATTTTGTAGATCTTAACTATTCCAGCAGAATACTGCTGACCTCCTCATGGTCTGGAGAGGCCAGTTTTATTTCTAAGGTTAATATTCTCCCTTTTGGCAAGATTTTCATTTTATTTCTGGAAGTATCCCAGACTCAAAAGGCTTCACTACAGGATGCCCATCAACTAATGAATTAATCATCCACACCAAAAATGCCTAAAGCCTTGAACTGACCTGAAACTAGTAATGTCTCAACCAGATTAGACCCACCAAGGACTTGTCTTTAATACTGGATCTTTAAAAAGGGGAAATAGAGAAGAAATGAGGAAAAACTAGCTTCTATGTAATTTCTCTCCACATTATGGGAATATAAGAACCATAACAGCTTGTGTGATGAAGGTGTGAGGAAGGGAAGTGTACTAATACAAAAGGTATGGATGGTTCTTGACATACGCTGCTTAGCAACATGTCAGTGTAATGCATTCTTTTTCTGTTTCAACTTTCTGCAAAGAGGATGTTTATACTGGAGGAATTGATTCTTTGCAGAACATATGCACAATCTCCCGCAGACTCTGCAATGGTAAAGCAGGGGATACTGTGCTCTGCAAAGAGCCCAGAGTGTTCTATAATTGAAATACTAAAATATTTTTCAAACAAGACAAGTACTCTGCAGCAGTGTGAGCCAGGCAAATCCGAGATGCTCACCTCCCTAAGAATTTTCTTCTCCTTCCTCTTAATAGCAACTCTTGTCATTTAAAGTGCTCTATTAAGACATACTGTTTCCCCTCCCCACCCTCAATCCATGACTATGAAGGAGTAAAGTGAAGAAACACTTCATGGTTGAAATTAGGTAACCCTTGTTTGCCAGAGCCCCTGTCTTTTCTTGCATATATTTTAAAATTTATTATTATTTCCTAAGGTTGGAATAGCCCATTACAAGTATTTTTAATGGGAATACTTTCCTATTTTTTTAATTGTTACTGACAAGCATCTGAGGATCAACATTTTTATCTAACCAGAGCCTTTGCATCCTGATAGAAATTATTATCCTGACAGAATTTCTACTGGTGGAATTCACACTGCAAGGACCTTAAAATCCAAAAGGTTCCTTTCATATTCTATGCCAAATTTAATCTCTTACTTCAGTAAAACTTACTACCACACTTTTCCAGTGAAGCAGTTGAAGACTTTTGTATGCAATAGGCAGAACACACACTACTGCTTTTTGTATTTCTTAGGATTTGCACTTGTGTCAGAAAAGAAGTAAGTAATATCAGTAAATTTTACTGATATTAAAGATGTTTTACGTCCTCTTAGAAGCCCAGAAGTTTTGTTTGAACCACATTCTGTTTCCTTTGCCAAAATTATGAAATGTAGGTTTCAGATGAATAATTCCATACTTTTTTTTAGACCTTAATGTGGCCTTTATACAGTCTATAGTAAGTATAAAAACATACATATTCTGAGTACTTTTGAGTGCTGCTACAGGTATGAATGAGTACTTTTGAGTAATGTAGTTATGAATAAGAATCCTCTTTCCATACCTCTCATGGAGAGTTTGTCTTGCTGTTGAATATCAATTTGAGGATGAGTAAGTTGACACAATCTAAGCAAGCTGTATGCATCACATATGATGCACATACAGGTGATTAAGCAATGAGGAATGCAAGACTTCATAAATCTGCAGATTTAGTTCCCAACTGACTCAGCACATCACATCATATGAAATCACATCATGCCATATAAATCTTTCCATGAGTTTACTGAGCCCTGGCTTAAAACTAGTAACCAGTCCATTCCCCTCTTCACTGATGCTGCTGATTCTGACCCTATTGATCTGATCACTAGAAACGTTCTTTTAATTTCCAGCCTATATTCACTCATGTCCACTTGTTTTTAGTCTCAAGTGCCACTTTTCTCCAACCCTGCTGTTTCCCTCCCAAAGACTATGTAGACAGCAATCTAGTCTCCTCTCACCCGTATATTACTACCCTAAACAAGCTACAACCTTTTATTTTATTTGCAGTACATTTTGTTTGCTTCTGTATCATTCTGATCATCCTTATAACCTTCCTATCACTCGCATCACTTGGATTTAATCTTCCTTAAAAGCAGGTGTACAGTTTTTGAAAAAGCAAGCTCTCCAGTGCTGCTACAATATTAAGATTTCCCTATCTCCACAGGAAATATCTCATTTGATATTTTCTAGGATCACATTGCTTTCTTCACAGCTGTATCATATTGGTGACTCATAGTTATTCTATGACTGATTGTTACACACAGGTCTTTTGCCTCCTCTGTTTTCAACTGATAAGTCTCTAGCAGAAATTCTTTCTAGCAGCCCTTAGGTGCCATCAGTATTCTTAAATTTAATCTTATTTCTATTACTGTAGTCCTCAAGATCAGAAAATTTCTCCTGCATTATATTCTGGCCATCCTTTACATCAATGATGCCATACAATATATTTGCCACACCAAATTCCATTCCTCCAGTTCTACATTTTGTGCCAAAACCATTAATTAAAGTGTTAAATCAAGTACTCTAGATTGTTCCTTGAAAAATTTCACTGATATGTTCCTTCTAGTGTGACAGTTCTCAATTTAACATAACCTGTTGTGATGGCTTTTTTACTCAGCTCTATTCCATTCTGCAATGCTACTACTTACATCCACCTTGTTCAGGTGGATGAATAATTTCCCATGTGTGATCCTGTATCAGATGTTGAACTTTGACTAATATCAGGCATACCACATTTTCTGAATGTGTAGTTCTTCAGTGTAGACTGGGATAATAACTTTGATAAATCTATGATGCATTTGCTTGAATGCTCTAATACTGTGGTTGCATAAAACTAATTTAAAGGTCAGACAAAATGAGACTGTAGTAAATCACCTCTTAGGAAAATTGTCATTAAAGAAACTATTTCACAGCAACCTATGAAATAAAGACAACTTATATGCAAAAAATTAACTAAAACACTTTAAAATTGGATATTAACCAGTAGTGATCTAAAAGAATTGTAAGAAAAAGTATCATTTATGCTGCAGATTTTATAGACAGCCTTACAATACAATGGCAAGAAATAAACATTCTTTTATGAACCTTTGTTTAAAACATAACTATTCTCCTATATCTATTAAAAACTAAACATTCAGCATATTCACAATACAGGAAAAGAATTGAAAAGCACAGATTTGTGACAATTTATCCAGCATCTCTCTCATTGACTATGGAGCATAGCAAGAAAATAAATGCTAGGCAAAAAAATTAAAAATTACAAATATATGAATTTTCGCTCTTCAAACAGCACATTTCCCTGGCTGGTTAGAGACTTCACTAGTGACTGATTAGTGCTGGGCTCTAGCAAGGGTTTGGAGTTTGCTATTGCTAGAAAGTGAACATAGCTGTTAGCCTAAACTCAGTACTTATTATATGGCTGTGGAAAGAGCTTTTGGAAAATCTTCTGCACCACTAGACCCATTTTTTCCTGGAGCTTTTTAAATCTTTACTGGGGAGCTGTACTTGCCCAGAAGGCAACCACGAAGCACTGATAACAAGGATGTTTCTGAGAGCATGTAACTAAATTGACACGCCTATCCACAGCTGAAAGGAAGGTCTGACCAGGCTGTAACACTGCAGCTTCCCTGAGCTTTAAACATCACATTGAAAGAAACCACAAATAGTGAATATGGCAGTATTCTAACTCATTTGAAAGGATGTTCTGAATGAAAGACTGCCCAGGCCCAGACCAGAGGCCAGCTGTGCCTCCTGGGATTGCGTCGCTGCCTTCTCCTGCTTTCTGGAACTCCACGATGTCCCATCTGGGACATGCTGGGGGTGCTCCTGCCCTTCCTGATGTGATGGAGGCTGCTGAAATGACCCAGAATGACCCAGGAGGTGAATATGACAGCTGTGTGCCTGCCATACGGTTCACTCCTGATTAACCTGGATCACAGGACAATCACCTCTGTCGTCAGACAATGGGATGGGGGACTACCAAACACTTCCCAAAGGAAAGCCTGAAGGGTACTTCAGCCATAAGTTTGGAAAAATACTGCCAAGAATATGTCAAATCAACAGTTCCCTCCAGAATATTACATTAAGGTCAGTTAGCTCCAAGTGACTTAAAGATCTGGGTGTGGGATGTTTAAAATCCTGTTGAAAGCTCAGGAGTGATGACCCTTTTCCTCTGGTGCAGTGTCTATCATATGAATAAAGTTAGTTTCTGTAAGAGCCTTTTTCTCTCACTTCCATCCTTTGAAGTTTTGAATTTATTTCCTTCACCCTGGAATTTATGAATATAAACCTGTAATATAAAACACTTCTTCAATTTAAATATGATCTATCCATGATAGTGTATGGGTTCCTGTCATCATTGCACCAAATGTAATCCTGTTTCCCAAAATTGTTACAGAACACTAAGAAATGCTGCTGCCACCTCAGAGATTGTTTGGTTATTGAAATGAGTAAGACCTTTTGGTACATGCTGTAGCATACATGAAGGCAAAGTTAGAGCTAAGAGGAGGAATGATGGGAAGAAGCAATCTAGCCACACATTTCTTCCAAGAAGGAAAAATAAAAAAATTGATTGCAGACAGCAAGAGAAGTATGACCAAAAAAAAAGTGGTCTGAAGACTGAATCGATGATGTTAATGAAAAGATGAAAATTATTGTTTCCTGAATGAAGTCATTAGTGAGGAGTATCAGCCAGAATCCATTTTCCTCTACACTTTCAATACCAGAAATGAAAGTTTAAAGGTATAGTACCAAGTACCTTGGCAAGGAACAGCTGAAAAAACTGAGGAAGATTAGCTATTTCCTAAATTACCACAGTACCTTCTCCTACTTTATGTTAAAATGTTATATATGTATTACAACAGATACAGCTGAATATAAGAATAACTTATGTTTTTCTATGTGATGAGCTGGCTTGTGCATCATTTTCTAGAGCAGCAATTTCCATGACTGTGGTATTGAATTTCTCCACCAGCAGTGCTTTTGCATGGAACTACAGTAGTCTGAGCAGGAAAGTCAGCAAGGATGGGCCCCAATAGTTCACATTATGGAAAGCAGCAGCAAAACATATTAAAAAACCAGAGTTCACTACTGCATGAGCTGCTTCTATTACTACAGGAACTGCAGGTGCCAGAATAATTTCTCATCTGCTGTACACATATCACTGGAACTTGCACCATCTCTAATGACAAAGCTGTCTTTGTAACCCATCACGTGGGCATACACATTTTACTGACCTCTCTCATGGATGGTAGTACATGTTTGCTCTCTCCTTTGTAAAATTCCTTTCCTAAAGAAAACCCAAGCAAACAGAGGGAGTACAATCCTGCTTTATCATCTTAAGAAAGGCTCCAAACAAAAAAAGGAATCTGTTCTGTAACACGTTGCCTTCATTTCTGTGACTTCATGGATGAGAGAGTCTTTCCCCTGGCCTTTCCTCAGTGACTGCAGGATTTCTGTTCCCAGCACTTCACATCCCCACACCAGAGCAAGGCAAGGTGGCACAACGTAGTGCTGACCTGGGTCCTGATGAAGCACCTCAGCTGGCCTCAACTTACACAGCTCACATCTGCCAGAGCAGATTCTCTACCTCTACCCACAAACAAGGGGCACCCTTGGTGGTATCTGGTCTCCTGTGAAGTTTCTAAAGGCTGCCTGGTATGTCAAGCATGCATAGATGCAACATAATCTACTGGACAAAATCCTGTTTAGATTAGTTGAAAGCCATAATAACAACTGCTTGCTTGCAGGTATAGTGAAGGAAAAGGTCTGCATGAAATTCCTTCACACTTCTGCACATTGGAGTGGATATTAAGTAAATAAAATGTAACTCATCAGAGTGAGTTTCTGGTTAACTACTATTTTATCTTTTAATTGTTTTAATTATTTTAATAATACAGGCTTAATTTGCTGTGGAAGAAGAATAATTAATAGTTTATCCATACAGATATAATGATGTCAAACAGCATAATTAATCTGTAACCAATGTTTAAGCTTAAATAACTCACTATTGTATGAATGGTTACCTCACTATTTTATGTCTAAGGGTGTACGTCTGTGCACACCTACACAAACACATTCCAAATATAATCACCAACAAATCTTGATTACAAAATAAAGGGAAAGCTTTAAAAATCGAACAATAATATCATGTAAATTTTAGAAAAATTACATACAACAGGCCAACATACCAAATAGCTGTCTTTACAGTTTATATTTGGCACTCAGATGAGTACCTTGTACTTAATAGTCAAAGATGTCACCTAAACAGAATGCTCTTCAGACATTTTAAACTCTGTAAAACTTGACATACCCTTTATAACTTACAGCTTATTTCCAAGCTCTGTGACAAATGTGTACACACTTCAAATAAAATAAATCTCTGCATCTAATTTGCAGACTTACCATACACAAAGCTCTTCTGAAAATTCTTACACACTGCTTTTGCCTAGATACCTAATATGTGAACATACATATTGTAACTGCCACCAAAAATATTTTTACAGGATTTCCATCCCTCCCAAAGGATTTTCAAATTCAGGATCTGAATTTTACATCCTCACTTTGAAAAGTCTAATGTTCTTTGCTATTTATGAGCTTTTAATTTAAATAATCAAGAAATACATTAATTAATAATCATATGTAGAAGAATAGCAACATGTACCTAGACATGACCTACAGGACAAATTAAAGTAAAAGCTGAAGTATAATCAACACTGTACATTTTGGTAAGTCAGTGTTAGATTTCTCTCTGAGAGAGAAGCGGTTCCTACTGGGATGTTATTTAATATGGTAGAACAGATTCTAACCAGCTGCTCCTTTCATATCCAGGGAAACAGAAAAAACAGACTGGAGATGTCTTACTATTACTTTTGCAAGCTGTTACTTTGAACAAGCTACTTACAATACAGAAAACAGCTATTGATTCCTTAATGAGCGGAGTACATAGTATTTGATCTTGCACACAAGGCACTTCTTCTAATGGAAAGTTATTCGACAAGAGAGTACAAAATTAATAAACTATTAACAGGAAAAATCAACAGCACACAGATGCAAAGGTAAATACCAAAAGATAAATAAAGGGATAATACCACTGTTGGTATATTTGTGAAGAACCTTACCTGTGTTATTACATTAACTGCATTAGTCATGTAAGTCATAGCTAGGTAAAAGAACAAGTTTGGATTTTTTTGATAGAGTGATAGTCTTTGTATTAAACCATCTAAAAGTCAAACTCCTTTAAATGGAACAGTAAACAACATGCTGATCCATAGCAGCAAATCTTGATTTCCAAAGCTAGAAAGTTTCAATTGCAAATATTCAAAATGTACTTGGCTATCATAATTTTCCAAGTATCAAAGATTACTAATTTTATTATTACATTGCCTCTTACAGCCTTATATTCTCAATTTTATCAACCCAATACAGAATTTGACTCTGATAGTTAGAAGCTGAATATTGTCATAAGTATCCAGTGTCTCTGCTGACCATTCACTTGGCAGTTGACCAAAAAGTTTCCAAGGAAACCCAAACCCTTCCAATTTTAATTAGCAGACTGTACTTAGCATTCTTCCTGACCAAGGGTGTAAGGAATCATGTTAAATAGCTACAGCAATCATATAAAAAAATTGGATGTATTGACATTGTTTTCTCTCTTAAAATATCTCTGCTAACAGCAAAACTCTCTCACCTGGAGAAGAGCTAGAAAACCACCTGATAGAGTAGTAATTCTCAATACTTTTATGCACTTACAAGATATCAAATGGTATTAAAAATGGCCAACTACTACACTAATGTACCTCCTCCTGGAAAGACTAAGGCATTTATTTCCACTTTTCTATCACAGTGGATCTCATAGAGAGTGCTACATGCTTCAGTGCTGGATACACATTAGCCCTGTGGCAATTTTCCTGGAACTGGATGTTTGAGAGACTCATATAGCCTAGAGACAGACTTATGATTAGCTGATATTTCTTATAAAATCCTAGGCTGGACTAGTTAAATGTTGACAGCAAACAGATTTCTACCTAATGCAATGGAGGAGATATTATTTAAATATTTAAACTGTAGTTTGTACTGTGCTTTTCATCTGCAAACCATTTAGTAATTTAGATTTCCTTTAGGAGATGATGAGATGTTCATTGGCATATCAGGTACAAACCAGAGAGGCCAAATTGCTGAGTGACATATTTGTCTTGTTTCTCAGGGACAGCTTTTACTGTCAGGGGGTTTTGTGCAAAAAGCTAAATTTAGCATGTTTTTGGGGCACATTGCTCCATTTCAGTGTGTGCAAATATGCCATCTTCTTTCCTCTCTAGTTCCACAGAAAAGTGACATGATGTTTACAGATGTTATCACAGTAAAAGTTGTTTGTAAGAAAATATTCAGCTTTTCAGGAAGGTTACATGTAAGTGTGTATTACCTGGTATTAAGTACAAACCCCAACAATAGCAGCACAAAACTCCTGTTCAATTATATGAGGTATCAGGTGTCATTCAAAGGACAAGATCCAGTGTAGAACATGACAAGTTGAATGTGTTGGGATATTCTAGTGAAAAGCTGGGTATATCAATTCGATTTCAGCTCAGGGATGATGAAGGTACTTTCTAATGCTTTTGTGCAAGGGTGAAAAATGAGTTAGTAAATGATGGCAAGAAACCCTTCTCCAAGCACAAAAACATGGTGTTAGGTACTAAAGATCCTGTTCTCTTAGTAATAAGATTTTATGACCACTTCAGTGTTTTGTGACTGCTTTACCTTTCATGAGACTTTAAAATTAAATGTAATTTCAAAAAGTTAAATACTGTACTGTGGGTTTCCATTCTGTGTACATCCAAAACAGCTGTCCTGTACATTCCCTCATTAAGCATCTAGGGAATGCTAATATTAAATACAAAGCAGACACATTTTCTTTCTTTTTCAACAGTGAGAAGTTCAAAAGAATAAACATTTTCTACTATTAATTAAACAATATATACAGATAGTATTCAAAACCATTTTCAAAACACATTGGCTGACTAGAGGACTGCATAGCTGAGTCACACACATTAAGACAGAAGTCAGTAAAAATTACAGCTGTCCATTGCAGCTGTGGTATCCATTATGCTGGGATTTAACAAATAATAGAAATCCTACTGAAGGCCAGAAAGCTAGAGAAAAGACTGGACTATAAATGAAGCAAATACATCACTGTTGCACTTTTAAACGACATCTATCCATCTGAGATATCTAAGTAATGGATAGGCAAATTGTGACAATATTATCACAAAATTCTTAAAACACATCACTGAATGTCGTTGCAGCTTTAAAGGATATAGTTAAGAAGAACATCACATTCATGTGACTTTTTGTGCATGTCTAATTTTAACACAGAGATGCTGGGCTGGATTTTCATTCTGATACTTATCATGTTTGAGATGCACAGTGCCAATAGGTGTCTTAACAAGGGCTGGAACTGTGTCTTGTTACATGAAACTGAAGAGGCTGGTGGGTGTATCTGGCCCATGTGTCACCCATCAGGCAGAGAAGGGTGGAACAAGAATATGTCCCTTCAGGATATAGTAAGAAAAGGTTTTCCAGTTTTGTTTGATGGGATATGCATGTTCCCAGGGATAAACCCCTATAAATAGAAGCACCCCTAAAAGAAAGGTGATGCATAGATGAAAAGTTTTCTGCCTGCAGTTTAACTGAACCTTAGTTGGCTATTTTTGTGAATCGGTATACGCTCAAACTAAAAACATCTAATGTATTGGCACAATTTTTCCCAGTAGGAAATTAGGGTGTAACCTAAGTGCTGTCTTCAATTTTAAACTCCCTAAGAGAGAAGAGTTTACTTGACCCAGCCGGAGAGGTAATTCTAATTTTAGGGGCCTAATCTGACCCTTTTGGTCCCCATAATCTGTTGGAGATTCTTCGATTTCCCAGTTCACCAACAAAACTGACCTTTAAGTTAAAAAAAAAAGCCACCAGTCTCCCAGAATTTCTCCTTGTGCCATTACAAAATACAACTTGAAGACTGGGGGAATTAAGAAAGAGCCCTGGGTTCCTGTGTTGTCGCAGTCTTTGGGCTCTGGCTGAACTCCCAGTGAGACCCATTGGATTAGTGAGCACTGGCTGTCAGCAGTACATCACACACCTTCACAACTGGGACTTCACAACAGCTCCTCTGTGGGCTGATCAGCACAGGGAAGAAGAAAACTACAAATGGTTAACAGTTGAATGGAAGTCAGTTTTCCCCACCAAATCTCTGGGTCTGTGTAGGTCCTTAAGGTTACATTCATGTATATGGCTGATTCCAGAAGCTCTCAGCCTGTCCTCTGACTAATCCCAGCTGGATTGTGCCTGAAACATCCAGTTTCATCAAGCACTGTGGAGTGGCCAAACAAACCACAGCTTTCCTTTCATCTGCCAGCTGCCTGGGCAAGGTCTCAGCCCTGAAGGACTATGCCACAGGGAAAACTGGATCCCCAAACAAACAGTCCTTAGCACGTGTGCTTGGTGAGATGGTATTTCTTGGGATTTATTTCAAGTGCATCTTCCAGCACCAGCTCTGGTGATTAATTCTGCCTGCAGGCTGCAATTGCTCCTCGGCAAATTCTGCTATTTACCTCCTGTCCAATCCAAAGGTTGTTTTGTATTATTTTATTGTGGGTAGTGGCTCTGTTTCACATGACTCAACAGAGCCACATGAGACAGGACATGCCAGGATGCTTTCTCACCTTTCTAAGAGTGGCCTAACCAGTGTAATAGATTCAATTGCTATCAGAGTCAGCTAGCAACTGCCTGGCTGAGTGAGAGATCATAACTACTTTCTATTAAAAAAAAATTTAAAATATCTTGAGTTATTCTAGTTGTTTTTGTTGTTAAAATATTTAGGAAATATCTAAGTACCAAGAAAACTACTTCCATTGAGGAACAGATATAAAAATATTTCCATCTCAAAAAAAAACACTTCACAGCTTAAAGACCTGCAGTTTGTCCCTATTTTTATGTAATTTCTCATTTCTCTTTTCAAGAACCAAAGTATGATTTTAGAATAACTGCAAAACCTCAAAGATTGTATTTTTGTTTCTATGGAACAAAAATTTTTCCCAGTATTCACCTTTTTCCATTTATCTGAAAATGCATTGTACAGAGAATTCAGAGTCACTACGAACTGTGGGATAATAAAGCTCTTCTAAGTTTCTTTTGAAAAGTGTCTGGAACTTGTAACTTTCTGAAAATAAGTTTGCTGTTGTATTCTGTATTCAGCACCAAATCCCAGTCCAGGTGGCACATCCATGCCCAGAGTTGAGTTTTTCCTTTAACTTAACAGCTGAGAGTGTTGAAACAGATCAGAATCTTGGTCACAAAACAGATTCACAGAGCATCTGCTCATGGAAGGCTCTTTATGAAAGTAGAGCTAGGTCACCACATGCCCCAAACCAGCCTCTTCAACATCTGCACCTCGTCACAGCAGCAACTGGGACTTCCACCCCACCCTTGCCAGTAGTGAACTCAATGCACCCAAATACTCCCTAAACAAGCAAAATGTACAACCCATATTTGCAGTATATTCCCTTTCCCTTTCAGGGAAAGAAAAAACAATCACAAAAAACTACAAACCACAATAAATTTACAAGAAAAGAACAAGCCAGGAGTTACATGTTGCCTTCTTTTTTTCAATACATGCAAAAAAAAAAAAAAAAAAAAGAAAATGTAGAATACTAGGGTTTCTAATTTTATTGTCAGTGTGTGTGCAGTCATATTTTTAAAAAGTCTGGATTTTCAGGCAGGTAAATTCATAATGTGAATACCACATTAATATTGTAGGATATGATTCTGCAAAAGAGTTATGCATGTATTAAACTTTACATATACAATAAGCTCCATTGAATTCAGGAGCTGGCTTGAAAGAGTACTGCAAATGATACAGTTCCAAAAATAATGAACTGCATTATTCATTACATGTATAAGAAAATAGCACGGTATATACATATGTATGCTTGCGTACATTTTTATTATAGACAAGAGCTCTGGCTAAGTTTGCCTAATATTTTTTATTATAATACATTGGTTTCAGTTGCTTATGTCTTTGCCAAGCTGTAATTTTTTCATTGAAATTTTCCAGGCTAGATGTTTGCCTCAGACGAAATTTTATCTTTTAACTTTCAACAAAAGCAGCTTCTGTCTCTCCAAAAGAAGAAAGTATGTTAGAAAAACATGTTGTTTGCTTGTGTTAAAAAAAAAATTAAAAAGCCATACTCTTTTTCTTTACTGAGAAGCTCGTATATCTTGATCTGTGACACAAGAATGGGAAGTATGGAAGGATGAAGAGAAAGGGTGAAATACAAAAGTTTCCCTAATATCTACAATATGATTGTAATGTGATTGAAAAAAATCACTTCTCAAAATTCTAATTACTAAAATAATTCACAGATATGCTATGCCTGTTCTTTTTTATCTCTGTCTGTATTTCTCTCTGTGCCCGTATATTACAAACACATGGTCCCTTCCTCTGCTTTGCACCAGCTCTAGTGCATGTGCAGTCAGGTGGCAAGTGAGTTTAGGGAGCTGCTATGGCAGTACAATAACCAGCATTTAAAGTAATTAAGCTTTTATGGACCTGAACTTTGAAAGGTGTGATGCAAATGAAGCTGGAAGAGGAAATGTGGGAGAAGCAAAAGAACTACTTAATCTAAAGGGAATATTGGTATGACCAAAAAGAATACCTGTAAGCAATCATGAAGAAATGTAAGCTAGAAATTATAAAAAGAGTTTTTAAGCATTACCACCTTGTATTCTAAAATAATTATCTGACAGCAACACTAAGAAAACAACTCTAAATTATGGAGCTTGGCCAATTTAATAAAGGGATTACATGGCCTGTGGTACCATACTACTGGACTTACTGCATTTCTCTGTTATACCCCTTTAGTAGAGCCATTCATAGCCAAGTTCCCTGGTCACAAAAGCAGTGCCCCTTGATGAGAACCATTGTGATCTGTCGATGCCCTCTAGAGCACAGGAGAACCCGTGTGGGCTCAGCACAACGTGCACCTGAGTCTGCTGCCAGCTGCAGTGGGAGTGGGTGACTGCAGGCATTGTCACCTGCCACAAGAGGCTCTCCTGCTGAGAAAGTCACAGGTTACTGAGCAGGTCACATTTCTGCCCTTCTTGCACTTACCACTCAAGTGCCTGCAATTGTTGCTAGTGATGCAGAAGGACTGTCTCAGCATCACATCAGAAACTCAAAAGTTAGAAAACAACTGTGTTACTGTTGGTTTTTCAACTCTAATTTGGGGTCTTGTCCTTGTGTGCAACTTTTAATTGCATGAGCTCTGGTTATTTTTGCCACTGGTGTGGGAAAGGGTCATTTAAAAGCCTTCTGCTAATATACTAAATAAATCCTGACTTACATGTTAAAGTAGTTACTACCTATGAAATTCATTTCAACACACTTCTTAGGCCGCCACGAAGGTAACTCTACTTCAGTTCCTCATTTCACTGCATGCTATAGTTCATGCATTCCCTTAGGACACAATTTTTATTTTTAGAGAAGCCTCTATTTGCTGACTGTTGTGAAAGGAACACTCAGGAGATGCGATTAGCAGTCACTTGTTTCAGTAAACATTGAATGTAACATATGCCTCTCAAGTAATGTGTATCCAAACATACAATTTACAAATAATTAACATCATGTTAATTAGTCACATTAATTTATGCCACTTTGTGGAATTATTTCCTCAGAGTCTTTAGGAATGCTGCCAGCAGTTTGAGCCAAAGAGTGTGAAAATTTGCTTGAAGTAACTGTTGTGACTGGCTGTGACACACAGCTTGAACAACAAGCGACGAGGGGCCACAAAGCCTGACTGAAGAGCGGGGAGGCGCCGAGGTGGATTGGTGCTGACAGCACCGGGCAGCGCTCCCCGGGCAGGGCTGGTGCTTCCCTGCCTCCTGCTCCATGCCTCTCTCCAAAAACACACACAGGAGGTGCTCAGCAACATCCTGATTGATTCTTGTAATTACTGAGGGTTATTTCAAATGATGCATCTCAGGAAAAAAAAAAAGGCTGTTGAAACCGAACATAACTTCGTAATTGATAAATGCCAAAATTCAGCTTTAACTTCTCCAAAACAAAAGAGAAGCCATTTGGAATACTGGCACAATCTCAAAAAAATCAGGCATGGCTATTCTTAAATGTGTGAGAATGGAGCTACTAAACACAGCTGTACATTTCAGTAATACAATATGAAATGTGCCTTTCATAGAAGAAGGAAAAGAGCTGCTGTCTGAGAATTGAGATGGTGAGGCCAAACACAGTAAGAAACAAAAGAAGCTATCTGCCATCACTTATGTTTTGTAATCAATAGTTCTGCTCGCATAAGTAATGATACATTAAAACTATCTAACATTTGTATTAAGATTGCAACTGTTCAAGTTTTAGGAAAAACAAAATGACTCCAGATCAGTAATTGACCGGGCAAAGAATAGCATCACCAATTTCTCCTAATGCACCTGAATTCCAGATTATGGGGATATTAGAAACATCCCAGCCTGCACTATGAATTCATTACTTTTCTACAAGAAAAGGAGCAGACTGAAAAAACACCTCAAATGATAAATACATGCAGCATTCTAGGAAGGCCACACTATGACTGATAATTAGACACCCAGAGAGTCAGGCAGACATGGGCCCTGAGAAATGTATTAAGAATCTTTTTTTATTAATCCTTCTTCCTGTGCCAAGGACCATGAGCTATGATGGTAATACAAACTGACTTATGCAGAGTTTAAAAAAACTACAGTGTTGCCCCAGTCTTGGGGTTTCAGTGCAGGCAAAATTCCCAATGGCGCCTATCTTGCCTTACTGCAGCACAAGCACTTTTGCTCTCCCTCAGACACAATACTTCAGTGAATGACTTTAACTAGTTGCTGGGAAATAAAGATTTTCTGCTGCTGCTGTTTGCACACCTCTTCAGAAGCAGCTGCTGGGACTTTAAACAGAAATTATGATGAATGGTATGGGCCTGATCTGTTGCCCACTGAAATCACTGGACAAAAATCCTCTTTTCAAATGATCCTCATTTCAGTTTGCACTGTGTACTCCTGCACAGTACTTGTATATATGAGCATATTAGCAAACCACTGCCTCTGCTTCTTAACAAGCTGTATGGAGAGCAACAGATAAGAGCACCATATACAGTGCACATTAAATGCCAGCTGAGATGACACATTAAGTTTTGAAGCTTTCTATCACCTTTTGCACACTTGTCCCACATTGAGCTATAGACAAAAGTATCCATATACATAACACTGCATGTACTACAAGTAAAGAATTAGATTCCCCAGTCCATCATGGCTACTTTCCCAGAAATACAGGAATCATTGTAAGTTATCTAGCACAACCAATTCAGCTAGCTACAGAAATAAACAAATAAGTAATAAATACTACATAATACACATTATATATAATTCTATATGTATGTATATATGCATGAAACCCACTATGTTCCAAGTGCTACAAGTTGTTTGGAGGAATGCTTATCTGGCTTATTTTTTCTTTTATTGTCTTTATACTTTAAAGATAATCAACCAGACACTTGTAGAACAGTATCTGAACAGGTGAAAAGTACCCAGTAAAGCACAGAATGCCACTGAGAGTTTAAAAGCAGGATATCTTTCACAGGGTTTACCAGGTTCACTCTGCCCTCACAAGTCATCAGGAAGAAAGCAGTACAACACTTCTCAATCTAAAAGTTCACTTAGTACATGCATTCTAACTGCAGCTCCATTCTTTCCAAATTTATTTTAAATGCTAGGAGACGCATCCTGTCTTTTCTTTGAGCCAATGATAAAACATCCTTCACTGCTCAGATACTTTTGGAAGAAGATGTCACAGAACCGAAGTATATGTTTCAAGGCTATTCAAGGAATAATTTTAATGACTCAACTCAGCTTCTCTAAGGATGCCAACATCCTCTAAAATAAGGATATTGCAAATATTTATGTAGGCCTAGATTCTGTGCAGCTGCTCTCTCTATTTGCAGGGTTGTGGTACCTTCCACTGTTGAGTATGCTTTTTTTGACAATTCATCAAAATTTCCCCCTAGTCATTTTTAATGCTAATTGTAAGTCTTTTGCTAGAGCAGCCAGTCTTCCTGAAAAGCCCCATAACACATTCAGGCATGTCTGACCATATGGCATCTTCTTGTACTCAATAGAAACCCTTCAGTTCTACCAAGTATTGTACCATCCCTCAGCCCCCTTCAATGGGACTGTTTTGCCCACCTGTTGTCTGTCATGCTTTCTTTTGAGAAGAAGTTCTTTTACAATCCTTTTTTTATACATAATCCATTATATGTGCATATACCTTAGTCACACAAAAGGAACCTAAGTACTAGATGGCCACTAAACAGACCACATTAGAAACTTGTGCCATTAATTAATAAAAAATCAGTGGAAGTTATGCTGGAGACATTATAAGAGAGAAGTGTCTAATGCAGGAGACAGTAAATTAGTTTCTAGTTCGGGTTGAAACATAGTTTTCTAAATTAGTTTGGGTTTAATTTATAATTTATATATGCTGTAGACAAAAAGAACTGCTTGATCATCTAGTGTGAACTGGCTTACACGCGGAATAGAATTTTCCTGAAATGCAACTCTTCTAGGAGTTATTTCATTTTAGTCTCCAAGTTATGAGTCTGCCACCTTCCTTGGTGAGCTGTTCCCATGCTAAATTACCTTAATACAAGGAAAATGTATCTCCTTTGAGGCCAAATGTGTTCAATGTTTACCCAGTGGACCCTCATGTGCTTTTGTTTGTGATATCTAAGCTTCCAACAAGCCTGTCTTACACAGGTAATTAACCATGTCCAGTCCTAGAGTTATGTCTCAATCACATACTGACTCAGCTCTTTCTGCTCTTTGGATAATTCCTCTAAGATTTTAATTGCACTTCTCTGAGCCTCTTGATTCTATGGCATTTAATTATGAGAGATACCGTTTCACATTTGCTTTCACTGCAGATGGTAAACTTCTCATTTCATCCACCATTTCATCTCTTACTTCTCTTCAAACATTAAACAGAATTATTAACTGAATGTTTCTACATTTTTTAATTTTTTTGTATTATTTGATTTGATATCCTTTATCTTGGATAAAGGTGATTTTTATTCCTCCTTTCTTACTATTTTTAATTCTGCTTGTACTTATACCTCATTGATTTCTTTAGCTCCTCTTCTTCGTTGCCTGCATATTAAACCTGTAATTTAAATTCAGTGCTTCTACTTCTACTTTTCTCCACTATTTCTATATTTATTTGTATTACTTTTTAAAGATGTTTCTATATGTCATCTTTGAGGGACTTTTCAGAATGTTTTTCATGTTTGTAAAGCCATGGCTTTTGGATCCACCAGGACTATCTCCTTCAACAATACCAAAGACTTACAATTCCAAATTTAAATATAATACTGCCATCATTTATGCCAGAATACACTTCAGCTGTGGTTAATATATGGGATTTTTTAAAGTATGAAGTGTAGACATTACTGTCTGGTGCAAGAATTTCTATTCACATATATAATTATCATGAGTTGCATATGCAACAAATGCTTTTCATATGCTCAGTGTTAACTCCTGGTTCATCTCTAGAATTCCCTGTCCTGAGCAGTATTTTCTGTGCTAATGAACAAGGACCTTTGCTTCAGGAATTCAAAGGCACCTCTGATTCTGCTCACATCCAAATTCTCCATCATGCTGCAACTTGGGAATCTTTATGTTCACTAGGATTTATGTGCCTGATGGGGAAGGCCTTTTCTTAAGAGCGGATCAGGTTTAACAATGAGTGCCTTAGTTAGAGAGAAAAAGAGAATCTGGGATTTCATTTCTGTTATCTATATACACTGAAAAATGATGAGCCAGGTGCCTCTTCAGAGACCTGGAGAGCTTCTGGCTCATATTAAGACGAATAACTGAGATAAGAATGAAGGTATTATTTGGTCATTTCCTGAAACCATGTAAAATCATTCCCTGAGGTACACTTCTCTGCCTTTTCTCAACTCTTATTTACCTAAATTTTAATCCAGCTCAACTGTTTTATTTAACCATTCCACAGTGGAGAGCACTGTTGGGCCCATATGACATTTTCCCATTGCGTTCAGCCTAAACCTGCTCTTTTTCATTTATCTCCCTTTCAAACAAATGGACTTGAGCTTTCCTTTCAAGCAGTGCTGGTCAGTCCATAGCCACTCAATTACAATGCTCTTGAAAAGTCTCCCAGAAGCAGATTCCTTCTTTGTTAAGCAGCTTTATGGTTATGCTGTGGCAAAGAGGAGTTGGGGTAATGAATATGGGGGCAGAGACACAATGTTTCTCAATACTTTGATAATCTAACATCTAATGATCTGAACAGCTAAGAACAAAAAATATGTTCTTGGAGAGAAAAGCATGCTTCCTTCATGGTGTGTAGAGCTAAATGTGTTTCTCAATGTTTACATACAGATGCAGAAAAGATAGCCTTTAAATTCTTATGTAAGCAGAAGCATAAATAAAGCCAGGCACATGCAAGGAATTCTTATGAGAAAGGATTCATAACAGAGATGTGAAATCTCTCATGGGTGTGGGTTTTCATTGTTGATGTGGTAATCTTTCCATCTGATTATCACAGAAACAGGCAGATGCATGCACAATCACAAACAAATTTAATTTACACAGTCAATCCTCGGAGCTGTATGTCTGCAAGTGCAACATGCACTATTTGCCTGGTAGTCAATCACAACTAAACTTGTAAGTCCCTATTAAATATATGAAAAATACAATATTTAAAAGCTTCTTCAGTGCCTTGGTGCAGATGCTCTATAGTCTGTGCTGATGAGTTACTAACTATATTAAAGTCCATACTGAATTGAGAGCAGAAATTTATTGTAGACATCATATATTTATTAGTTTCCAAGAAAATTATAGTCTAGAAATAAAATATATTTTTCTGTTCCTAGAATCCTTATGTGTATCCTCATGCAAGTTTTTATGAAATTTTTGCTTTGTTCCATTTCACAGAGTTTTTATAAAAATGAAAATTGGATCCAGTTTCTTTTTAACACTAACAAACTCAAAAAATCTATGTAGCAGGGTGAGACTGGATTCCATTCAGGGGGGTACTAACCAAAAGGATTCATTCATTCAACAAGGGACAGTGTGTCTATGTGGACAACATGCATTAGAATTTGAAACAGCCTAAACTCACTTTAGATCTTAGGGTATCAACTATCTTTGTACCAACTTTCAGTCAAGCATAAATTGTAGGAAATAATTTATAAGAAAGCCACAGGCAGTGGCTGCAAGCATAACCAAAGTGGGCAAGGGTGATCAGCAGTGAACAAAGCAAGCAAAAACATACAGCCATATTCTGCCCTACTGATGTGGAACCACACAACCT
This sequence comes from Calcarius lapponicus, assembly GCA_039654755.1. Lineage (NCBI taxonomy): Eukaryota > Metazoa > Chordata > Aves > Passeriformes > Fringillidae > Calcarius > Calcarius lapponicus. Next base: position 16,422,873 of record CM077466.1, read on the forward strand.
GGAATCCAAGGTTACTTTTTAATAAATGTCAATATAGAATTAAAGAGGTACTTTAAAAGGCATTTATGCTGTATTTTCATCTCTTCATACTGTTTTATCTGTACATGAAAAATATATGTTCAATGGAGTGAAGACAATAAGGGTCTAAAGGAAATTTGGGTTTTATCAGCTTTTTCATCTGCTTTGAAATCCTCCTTAGACATATGTTTTTGCTTAAAACAAACAGAGGTGAATAAATCAGTTGATCAGCATTCCCCTAGAGCTGCCTGCATTAACTTTCTTGGCATGATCTCATCACTTAAGTCAATATGACTTAAGAGTTCCTCTAACACTTTATTTGCCTCTAATTCTATACTGTTCCTGAATCTAAATTTCAGTCTACTGAAAAGAAAAATGGATAGGCCAGAGATTTACTATCACAAGAAGCAGAAGTTTCCCCTGCAGACCTGAAATAGTGAGCTGCTTTTTTTTTCAGACACAGAAAGTTCTCCACATGGTCAGCTTTGTGTTCAGGAGTAAATCAGAAGTATTCCAGAAGGAACGTAATCTTTGTACCTGCACCTCAGTATTCCATATTGCTAAATCAAATACATCCATCTTTCTTCTCTCCAGACTTCACTACATATCATTTGGCTGAAAAAGCCAGACAGCCTATTTGAAAAACTGTATTGTGGGGAAATGCCACGTGGACTTGTTTGGAGACACTGGCTCTTTTTCTCACCACTTGTGAACACATTCAGGGAACAAGGAGATGCAAATCACCAATTTGTTCACTCAGATGTTTACTTATTGACTTATTTTCCTAAGTGACTACATACTTACAGCCAATAATGAGGCCTCCTTTTTCACCTAACAAAGGCGCATTTGGAAAAGAACAGATGTAGGATGCAATTTGGCAGCCGCTGCCTTGTCCCCAGTAGCGGGCTGTACAAGCAGGCAGAGAGAAAAAAAGAATAAATGCGCTCCTACTTTAATTCTTGCATCGTCCAAACGGGGGGCTGGGGCACCCAAACGAGTGGATGAGCTTTTGTGGAGACACAGGAGCGCCGTGCCTGTAAAGCGGCGGGGTCGCGCTGGGCAGCGCTGCCAAGGGTGGGCACTGCGGTGGTGCCAGCAGGGCCGGCAGCCAGGGCCGTGCTGAGCCCCAGCACAGCCCCACGGATGGAGGCTGTATTTCACGGGCCATGCCCGCAGCCAGGGCCGTGCTGAGCTCCAGCAGAGCTCCATGGACGGAGGCTGTGTCCACCGGGCCATGTCTGTGGGCACGGGGCATGCTGAGCTCCAGCACAGCCCCACGGACGGAGGCCATATCCCCCGGGCCATGCCCGCAGCCAGGGCCATGCTGAGTCCCAAAAGAGCCCCATGGACGGAGGCTATGTCCATGTCCCCCGGGGCATGCCCGCTGCCAGCAGAGCCGCATGGACGAAGGCTGTGTCCCCCGGGCCATGCCCACAGCCAGGGCTGTGCTGAGCCCCAGCAGAGCAAGGGAGGAGGCCGTGTCCCCCAGGCCATGCCTGTGGGCATGGGGCGTGCTGAGCTCCAGCAGAGCCCCACAGACAGAGGCTGTGTCTCCCGGGCCGTGCTGAGCTCCAGCAGAGCCCACGGACGGAGGCCGTGTCCCCCCGGGCCATGCCTGCAGCCAGCAGAGCCCACGGACGGAGGCCGTGTCCCCCTGGCCATGCCTGCAACCAGCAGAGCCCACGGAGGGAGGCCGTGTCCCCCCGGGCCATGCCTGCAGCCAGCAGAGCCCACGGACGGAGGCCGTGTCCCCCTGGCCATGCCTGCAGCCAGCAGAGCCCACGGAGGGAGGCCGTGTCCCCCCGGCCATGCCCGCCCGGGAGCCGCAGCCGGGCGATGCGGGGACACGCGGCAGGCTCCCGGTGGTGCCCCAGCTGCCGCAGAAGGAGCCTACAGCCACTCTGGGAAACAAGACTGAAGGAGCCGGGGGCACTTCGCACAAGAAAAGACTTTCTGCATCAGTGAACAGATTCTTTTTCCCCAGGAACACTCCTGGCAAAGGCTAAGCTTTTTCCCCAGGTCAGCGTCAGCCTGCTGCTAACTAAGCACGAGCAGGTAACAGCACAGCCTGGCGTGCAGTCTCCAAGGGGCCCTTCCTTCCCACAAAAACTGGCCATCAGCGAAACAGACAGCAACAAATATTTTTGCTCTAAATCAGGGCTCTCTGATGAGATGTCTGGTGAAAAGCATTCGCACTGAAGCGGTGCAGCAGTGGGAGCTCACCGGGGCCCCTCAGCCCCAGCAGCACATGGTCCTGCACCCACCTCCCCTCCTGGGAGCCCCAGCTAGCTCAGCCAACAGGGATGGCATTCACACATCTGAAAAGTACCTGAAACCATAGTAAAACACACATTTTAGCATTCATTCAAAGAAGCTAACAGCTTGATTCTCTCCCTTTGATCAACACTGAATTTTATAAACCAGCAACATTTCAGATCTACACACAGAAATTTAGCTTTCTAGGCACACACTGTTATCATCTTCTCATATAAATAGAAGTGCTTCGAATATTTTTTATTTTGGCTTCTGGGTTTGTTGTTTAGTTTGGGTTTTTTTTTGTTTGTTTTTTTTTTTTTTTTGGTTTTTATTGGTTTTTTTGCTGTTTGACTTACTTTCCCCATGTTCTCTTCTAATTCACATGTGTTACTCCTGAGCACTCCAGTTTTCTTACAAGAAATAAATCTAAGGTCCTGACCACTGGGGACATTGGAAATCTTATAAAAAAATTGAGGGTAAAGTGTTAGTTTTGCCCAGTTTGCCAGAATCTAATTTGGGTTGTCACATTATGTCTTTGTAACCTTTCCTTGTAATTTCAGCCGGATGGAGCTGCACTATATTACCATCCTTTGTGTAAAAGCTGCTTTCTGTGCCAGCATTTCTGGTGCAAGCAATTTCAACCTTTTATAGATTGTGTCAGACCTTCAAATTTCCTTTTTGTTCTAGTGAATTCTTGCTGAGACAGAATATCCACTGACATCAACAACAGTGTTATCAAAATAGTGAACAAAATCTGAAAAGGACAGTAAGAACATACGTGAGCAAAGTAAGCATGCACAGGCTTAAATTTAAGCATCTCTGTGTTGAATTGCTATACTGAGCAGAACTGATAAAATGTGAATACATGGAAGTGTATTATTGTCTTAGTTTGTCTCATCAACTTCTAACTCATATATAAGAAATAAACCTATTAAGACATGAACAATAGTAAGAAAATGTATCAGACTACTAGCTAAACAAAATAGAAGCACAGTCTCTTGATATTCTATCTAGCACAAAAAGCAACCTGTCCAGAGCAGAATATTTGATCTCTTGGGGAAGAATTAAGAACAGCTTTGAGTTTTGTACAAGCATTTGTAAAGAAGGATTACATATAATTGATTATTTTAACTTTAATATTTCTGAGCAAATTCCCTATTTCCCACCAAGAAAAAGAAAAAAAATCCCACAGCATTCATCTACTTCAGTGGTTCTTCACTCCAGATTTAACAGAACCAAGATACATATTTCAGACCAATACTCCTTTTGATATTTAGTCTGCTTAGCTAAAATACAGGAGTGTTTGGTAAAAGACTGCTACCAGTTGCTCTGTGGTGCATTTTTGGGGAGAAAGCTGCACTTTGGAGGAGGCTCTTATGAGCTACTTGCCGTAATTAAGCTTTAATCTACAAATCCCATTATTTAGATCGGTATGTATAGCTACAGTTGCATTTAAAATTATTCTTCACTCTGTATTGGAATAAGTAGAGGACAGGAAAATATACTTTCAGATTGGTTTGCAAAGTTTTAAGGCTTGCATTTTCCAGAGTAAATTGCACGAGTCACATAGTTACAGTTGTTACCACACAGAGATTTGCCAACACTCTGCTTAGAATCAAGTTGATCTCACAACTTCCAGTAGAAATTTTTTACATTTTTTATTAATCCCTACTTTGTTAACAGACTTCATATAGCCAGCAAGACACATTCCTTCAATTTTAAGTGCTTAGAATACATTGCATCTGAAACATTATTTTTTTAGGTTAGAAGAGACTGCATGGAGTGGATGGGTCAATGAATCAGTACAACAGGAAAATAAAAATAAAAAAGGATACTGCTTCCCAACAGCTTGTTTGACTAAATCTATTGCCGAAACAAAAACCACACAGTTCCTCTGCCCATTTTCTAAATATTTCCAAACACTTCACAGTAGCAGTTTACAGTGTGTACGTTATACAATTCTTACAAACTGTTGAAAGCACTGATGAAAACAACCTCCATTTAATATTGTGCAGTGATAATTGCACAGGAATGCAGACCCAGGACAGAAGCATGATTTGCATGAGGTGTCAGCACACTTCCTATTGATTGGTACGGAACCTTTTCACCTACATGTACTTTCAATCTATACAAACAAAGATTTATAGTCAGATGAGTAACTACATGCATTTGTGCTGGAGAGAGTGGTGCTGTAACTTCATCTGTAACAGGGACATGGGAGATAACACTGTGAATTATGGAAGTCAGAAAAAAGAGCTGCACTTTGTACAGCCGTTGCCTCTATCTGCCTTCTTCTAGCTGAGCCAACCCAGACCACTTCTGCAATCACACTCAAAGGTATAATGAGTGACAAAAACAATGATAGCTCCTATAGGGGTCATACACCTATATGGACTTCTCATACAGTATACCCTCAGTTTATTTTCCCATAAACCGCATTTAAACATCACAGGCAGCACCAGCATCTGGGCAGGAAACCTGCAAGGGAGCCTAAAGTCAGCAGGAGAGAAACTGCAAATTCAGCAGAGGCCACTTCTCCCCAGGAACCTGGACTTCAAGCCTGTTTTCTTCCTGCAGTGCTTTAGGCCATCAAACTGTTGGACAGACTCTATCAGGAAATGCAGAAGTTACAACTTCTTGAAAAGCCACTCCAAAGAGATCAGGACCCCTTACACACAAAGTTTTTTCCTTGGAATGCTAATGCTACTGCTTTTACTGAATCACTCCAAAATTTTCTGTGTAAAGAGGGACCTTCCCCAGATGTGCTGGATCCTGCATTGTGCTGCTTTTCCAAGCACATTTTAACAGCTGTTGCAGCTCATTCATGAGCTGGCCACCATGATTCAGTTTTTATTCTACAAAAATAAAGAATTCTACCTATTCTCCAATAACAGCTCAAATCACTTCAGCAGCACTAACGCAATCTGTAGCGTTTCACCACCATTACTCTGAAAACAGCAATTGTGTTCTGTTTTATAAGTGCCATCTATGTAACAATTTAAGTTTGTAAATCACCTCTGAATCCTTTGTGATGGAAGGTGCTATATAAACTCAAGCTATTATCATTCCTACATTTCACTGCTCCATAAATGAGATGCTACAGCTCCTTCCAGCAATATGTCTGTGATCACATAACCCTCCATCCCCAGCATTTCATTTTTACTGGAATTAGTGATTAACATGAACATCACACCCTTTCCTATATCCCACTTCTCTTTGGGGTTTGGATGTTATGCCTGGCAACAGAGCACTGTCTTTCTGTAAGTGGTTTCATTGGAATCAGAGAAGAGCAATTAAATTGGCTATTAGGATGCAAAGTGTGCAGGTCAGTGCAGCTTCTCCCAGGCAAACACACCTTAAAAACACAGCCCTTAGATTCCCACCTGTTTCTGAAAGATACAGGAGACTATGGCAAAGTACTTCCTGAACAAATTGCAGCAAATAGCTCCTTTAAACACGATAGGATTATTTCCATTATAATTGCTTTAAATGCCCAAAAGTTAAGGAAAACAATTGGTGATTTCTATAAAAAGTTTAAAATAGAAGGCAGTCACTGTCCTGGTCTTCATTCTCCTCTGCTTTCCCCACGAGTTTTCCTTTTTGTTTCTACAGGTTTTCTCTCACCAGGGCCCTGATGAACAGATCCCATTTGAACAGTTTGTTATTTCTCCTCCTCCTTTTTGATGTGCCACAGCAACCTGAGGGAGCCAATACTCAAAAGAGATAACAAGCTATGACAAGTAATGCAAGAAAAAATGGCAAGTAAAAGTCATTTGACAGCATCCAGTTGATATTTCTAGGCAGTGAGGGAGAATGAGGTGCACCAGACACACTGCCAAAATTTCTGTCACCGGTGTAAATTAAACAATGGGGCAAAAGCAATCAGAGAGTTAAAAGAATCTTCTCTTTGCCCTTGTTTGCCTCATTTCTTGTTTTTCTCTTAAACTGCACCACTGGGATGAACCACAAGACTTCCCCTCTCCTTATTAAAAAGGCAAAAACTGCTTATGCAGCAACTGCAGCAGGGCTCTGTTGTTAGCAGATAGAAGGGATGCATGGAGATGAGCTACAAACAGTATCCATATCAGTCAAGACACTTATGGGGAAAAATTGTTCTGTGAACATTACAAATTCTGGCTCTAATTAAACATTCATCTCTCACTTTTCTGGGGGTGGAGAAGGAAATCATTGTCCTTTTATACTGCAGTTAAAAGTGGAAAACATTGCATCCAGAAATACAAAGATGAAATATTTTTCTATTCTGTGACAGCAATGAACGCTGAGGGTTATGCTGACTGAAGGTAATTACTACAGCTCTTTGCTTGTTCTTTAAAAAAATAAAAAGAACTGTTCATGCCTTAAAATACTGCTTTTTAGAAAAATCTGTAAATCATTCTGTGATATAATTTTTTAAACAGTTGCTACAAGTGCAGACATGATTCTCCCCTTGTTGAGCTTCCTGGCCTTAAAAAATACACTTGAAGATACTTCATACAGATGAAGTTATAAAAAGAGAAAAACAGATAGAGAAGGAGAGGTGTTCCCAGCTGAGATCAGGTTCACTGAGGGAAGTAGACACTCCTCCTTCCCAGGTCTCTGGTGAGGTAAATGAAAGTCATTACAAGTTTCTTAAGTGTGGAAAGAAAAATAATCCAAACATTAGATAGGGAATGACCAAGGAATCAAAAATGACCAGTTTCATTTGAGACTCTTTCTTGCTTTCTCTCACAAAAACATTGGATGAAGAGTGCCAAAACAGACAGCTAAGCTGCTTTATGAGAATAACTTAGTGACATTTTGGAAAGGCTTATACACTGATTTGGGAACTTCTCCAATTTTGTTTTTGTTCTTTGTTTCCTCTTGCCTGTTTAAATTATTTTTCTATTACCTGTGCTTTCTTCCTTTTTTCAGACGGTGAATCCTCTAGGGATGCACTGAAGCCTGAAGTTCTTTCTTGTGGAGGAAAGGGGGATGAGGGGGAGTGGGTTTGTATCTATCTATAGTAATAAAACATTCCACATGATTGATATCAAGGTTTCTGTTTTTTCACATGTACTTGGGAAAGGCCTCAACTGCCCAAGCCCATTGTCCACATTATGCTCCCATTTGGCTTCAATATATAGGGAAGGGGAAGACTCACTCCAGTGTTTTTGAAGATCTGATGGCAATGCACTGGAGCTCACTTCTACAGAAACATGTGGCACCATCCAAAGCAGAAGTGAAGGAGGAGAAACAGTCAGTGCAGAAGCAAAGAATGAGAGAAGATCCTGAGCTGGCAGGAACCCACAAGGATCATGAAAGTCCAGCTCCTGGCTCTGAACAGGGCAGCCCCAAGAACACCATGTGCCTGAGAGTGTTGCCAAACACTTCTTGAACTCTGTCAGGTTGGTGCTGGAAACACTGCCCTGGGGAGCCTGTTGTCAGGGAGTGCATTCAGTGCAGTAGCTCAGTGTGCTGCTGCAGTCTGAGATCTGGGGTTGGAGTCCTGGGCAAGAGGCCATGAACTGCCAACCCTCTGCATGACAAAAGGCACAGGGCACAGCAGGAGCTGACTACTCAAGTTTTTCCACCTGATTGTACTCTAAGAGCATAAAAACACTAATTTTTTTTAAGGCCCCTCCTTGGATGCACCCAGCTTGAACTATTTTCTTATTGCATCATGATCAAACTATTGTAAGGATTGAGACATCTGAGACTCTGCTGTCAGAAACCTGGGGTCGAGCTGGTAACAAAACTTGAGGGAGTGTGGGGTGTGTAGATGCAAAGGGGCTTCACTCCTGGCTCAGGTGATGTGAGAGGGACTACCAGAGTGGCTTTTGGATTGTTAGACAGAGAAGTTTCCTTAACACTGTTTCAGTGCCCAACCACACTCTAGGTGAAGAATCTTTTCCTGGTATATAACTTAAACCTCCCCTGACTCTGTTTCATGCCATTCCTTCAGGTCCTGTCACTGGTCACCAGAGAGAAGAGATCAGTGCCTGCCCCTCCTCTTGCCCTCATGGGGATGTTGAAGACCATAATGAGGTCTCCTCTCTGTTTCCTCCAGACTGAACAAGCCAAGTGACCTCAGCTGCTCCTGGTATGGCTTCCCCTCAAGGCCCCTTCACCATCTTCACTGCCCTCCTTTGGATGATCTCTAACAGCTTCATGTTTTTGTATATTGTGGCACCCAGAACTGCCCCAGCATTCTAGGTGAGGTTACCCCAGCTCAGAACAGAGCAGGACAATCCTCTCCCTTGCCCAGCTGGCCATGATGTGCCTGATGTCCCCCAGGACAGGGCTGGCCCTCCTGGCTTCCAGGGCACTGCTGACTTATACTTGCCATCAACCAGGACCCCAAGGTCCCTTTCCATAGCACTGCTTCCCAGCATCTCATTGCCCAGCCTGAACCTACATCCAGAATTGCCCCATCCAAGGTACAGAATCTGGCATTTGGCTGTGTCAAACTTCATACAGTTGGTATGAAGTGTGCAGTCTCCAGATTGTCCAGGTCCCTGAGAACCAAAATTTCTGTTTCATATCACCACCAAGGACTCTATCTCCCTTGGTATTTTTGGATGGCTCTGCAAAAGTTAATCAACATAAAACAGTCAAAGTGACCATTGAGTCCAAAAGATAGGAGTAACTGCTTTCACAGCTTCTCACATCTACAGTGCCACTGAGGAGAAACACAGAAATCCAAGTCTGAGAAATGGCTGAAATCTAAAATACTTTTACTGAATTGTGTAATTTCAGATGAAAGACTGAGAAGAAACTTTACTGCAAAACACTGGTGTTCATTGCAGATGATTTGGTGCCAAATCACTACATTCCATTTGATTCCTTTTTCAGCTGTTTTGTCCAGTCAAAAACTTGGTCATCTTATTTCTTACATGCAGTCTAAATTTCTGACCATGGAATTCTAATGCCCAACAACTCATATAGCTTCTGTATGGACTAAGACCTAGATGGAAAAATCACCAATTATAGTTATAGCTATTATAGTTACTAGATGGTATTGAAGCCATCTAGTTTGGAGGAACTAGAAGGAAACAGAACCCTAGATTTTATTTCTAGCTATGTGAGATGTATGTATTTTAGTGCATATGGGGAGGGCAGCTGAACAGAAAGAACACGGGTTTTCCAAACAAGGGGATAAAAGTTGGGTGTCTCATCTCAATTCCTATCTCTGACTGGAGAAATCTCAGATTATTTATCTATAAAATGAAAAGAAACAGTTTGTTTTCCTTCTAGTTCTTCTAGCATTTGTAACAAGCTGAAGTGTTAATCATACCACTAGTCTAGCAAATTTTGCATAAAAATGATGGGCTAAAACTGATATAATCTAGATTGTGTTTTAAAAGACAGAAATCTGTGCTTTAAAGTCCCACTATTTAATTTCTGGAAGAACTGCAGTTATTTTCCTTTTTAAAGGAAGATGAAAGTAAATACATTTAAAAAATAATATTAATAATGAATAGGTTATTTTGGCACTGAGCAGATCCTAGATATGCATCTTTGAGAGTACCTTTGAACTTTTTGCCCTGCTTTGAGAAAAAGCACTGAGCAGATGGCCTTCACACACCTCCAGCAACCTAAATATTTCTGTGATTCACTTGACTGACTAATTTTGGTTTAAAAGGGTGGAAAACCTATGTCATTTTTCCTTATCTAAAGATGACAATCCTCAGAGTTTGTAAACTGAGCGATTAAATGAAGAATGGGTATTATAACCCCATCATTCTTAAAGTTCACACCACACTAGGAGGTTAAATTAACTCCCCAAAATTGACAAAAGTGATTTTTGTATGTTAATGAATCAGAAAATGCTCAAAAATTATTTCTCTAAATAACCAGATTTTATTTAAACTTGAAATCAAAGATGAAAAAAAATCTGGTTTTGGTTTAAGGTACAGGATAAAATAATACTAGCTCAAACTTTAATGGTATTGCTACATTGTAATGAACTTGCGTGTGAGGTAGTGGAGTGCACCATAAAGAAATAAAAACCAAATTTGATTTGTTTTCACATAAGAAAAATAAAAAAGAGTAAGATTTACTAAATAAAATGTCCTTCTGTAACACAGATTTCTGTATGGCTCTTTACCACATTACTAATTTTTCCTGTTAGATAACCAACATCACTTGAGTATGAAACACCAAGAGACAGCTATAATCTTCTTCACTTTCTAACTCAGGTCAAATATTTGTGGAAGGAACGCATCTTCAAATTATAAAAATATATTTGCATTATAGTTTTCTGTCAGTTTGATAGTAGAATGAAGAAAATGCTAACCTGATCACTAAAATTATGCTTTTATTCAAAATGTTACCGGAAAAGTTAATTTATCTATCTGTATCTTCTGACATGATAAGCAATTAAGTAAAAAAAATTATAATTTATAATTTGAATTATTATTTAATTTCAGGGCTAAATATTCAGATAAAGCTTTTCATTATGTAACTTCTACTACTATTTAAATTGTTTTGATGGAGAGGAATTTGCAAATACAACTCTAACTTTGTGAAAATCTTCAAGGAGAACTACCACCATGACTAAAGATGTAAATGTGGAGAGTCTCATAGAATAAGACTAGGAATTTCTGAAAAACCTAAAAATTAATCATGACAGAAAAAGATTCTCCAGGTATTATCTTTAATAATAGTCTCAAATTACAAAAGCTTAAATCTAGGTCTTAGCTCAAATCTAAAATTCAGTTACAATAAAGTAAGAGTTTAGTTCCTGATCATTGTTTTAATTTATAATTTACTCCACTTAAGTTTGATATGCATGCAGTAAGTACAGTGTTGCTCAGATTTCTAGTAAAATTCATGATCTGCATGACTGCATCTGGAAAAGAAAGTTCATTAAATTGATTCTTTTTTGGAGCTCAAAACCCCACTGTTTTGTATTCTCTATGTATTGGCTGAGATCTCTCATATTGCTTTCATTCTCAAAAATAATCCCACTCTGACAGATTGCCTTAATCCAAAAAAACAATGCAGTAATAATACCACTGTTGGTATAACATTTGCATATATTCCCTTCCAGCTTTTTTCAACAATAATGCCCAGATTCTTAGATCTTGGGGTTTTGTGTTTCATAATTTTGTTGTTGCTGCTGTTTGGGGGTTGTTTTAGTCTTTCACCAGTAATCTGACAGGTCTGCATCAGCAGCCTTCAGAACCTTGTTACAGCTTTCTTGTTTCACTGGCAGAAATGTCTGATGGACACTGACCATGCTGCTGCCTTCTGTGTAGACCAGCTCAGGCAAAGATATGAAAATACAGACATTGCTACTTGTAGGCTACATAAACACTTTTAAGGCAACCAAGAGCCATGTACTAGGGTGCCCTCTTCTCTCTGCAGGGCATTGCACCAGTAATTACTTGCCAACAGTGTAGTTGTGCCTAAGCCCTGTCACCTGCCTGAGCTACATCAGGAACTAAATTTTCTTTAGCCAGAGGACTAACACAGAAACATCAGAAGAGTTCTAATTAAGCTGTGATATAAACAAGGCACATAACCATACAGGCAATGCCATTTGCCCTAAACATGACAAAATGATCGATGAAATGTGGCATTGAGATCTGTTCCATTAGAAACCTGAATTACAATGTCTGCTCTTTCTGAGGTGACTTTGCAATAGTCTCACTGACTTCAAGAACGATGCATGTATACTGACCAGAGAGGGTTGCCACAGTCTGTATTTCAAGCAGAAACCCAGAGATGTGAAAATCAAATTGAAGTTTGGTTGAACAACTCAGCTATTTTCCAACACTCCTTACTGTCCCAAATTTATCATATAGGAGAAATATACTACTCGCACCTGGACTGTATTGTATGTGTGAGCAATCCATTTCTATTAATGCCTTTCTGTAGTCCCTTATTCACTGAGTCCTTTATGAGACAAACGTAATTGTCATTATTATATATAGTGTTACTGTTTCATTGAACATACTGTTATTGCTATATTATTGTTATATTGACAAAATGATTGCAAAAACACATTAGAGCAGTATTTATGGCTTAGCATTCTAACAATTTCTTTCTCCTGAAATCTGCTGGAAAAAATAATGGCAGGGAAGCTCCATTGAAGACTCAAATCCCTTTCAGACCATCAGAATCTTTACTTGAGGACTGAAAATAAGATTACTATCATAAGTGTATTTAGCACATGTGAATTTCTCATCAGATAGTGGTCAGAAGCAAAATTAGCTTTGAAGCAAGTCAATACTTTAAAGAGACAGATATGTTGGAGATGTTTAAGAAATGTCACATAAATGAAATACAAAGCTTAATATATTTTCAAATTGTTGGCCTGCCTGTGATACACTTATTAAAGATATATAACTTTATTCATAATGGTACACTTTTCTCAAATATCACCGATTCCTTCTGCAGGAGAGAGAGAAAAGTAAATTTAAGATCCCCAAAACATGTATTTCTCTCTACAAAAACGATCCACTCCTGAAACACTAAAACACAAAAGAATGATTACATTAGGGATGTTCCATCTACATTAATACCTGACAATCTAATTAATATGTTTATCTATTTTAGTAGGGTAACATTTCCCAAAGTTATGGGAACATCAACCAGCCCAAAGACAGCTAAAGATTATGAAGAAAATGAAACATCATTATTACTGGTTATGAGCAGCTTGCAAAATGAAGACTGGAGGCAAGCACAAAGCTGCTAGTGTGGCTGAGGTATTATGCTGGAAAGGAAAAACAGAGTTTGATCCAATGAGTAAATTGACTGGAGTAAATGGAGAAACAGAAATGAAGTAGCTTAAAAAATTATTCAGAGTATCACGAGAAAAAATACAAGAAATTGAATGGTATTCTTTTTGACTTTGGCTTAAGATGGAAGTTCTTAATTATTGTCATCTGGACAGTATAGGTTAAACTACAGACAGATTTTATGTAGGAAGATGTTGCAAATGGAATAATTAAGGACATAGAGAGCCTGTCTGTTGCTTATACAAGATGCAGCAGAAAGCTACAAGTGTGTTTCACCCACAAAGGAAGGATATCTGGGATTATCTCATCCCCTGCAAGAGCAGTACTTAGCTAAAGTGAAGGTCATGACCGAGTGAATTCCAGGCAACCTCCAGAGCCTGAGTGCCAGTGCCCTGCACAGCGCGTGTCTCTTGGCTGGGTCAGCAGGAGAGTCCGCTTTGCTGCACCTCCATTCCTGCTCGTGTGGGTCCTTCAGACTGAGGACACCTCCGCCAAGAAATCTGGCTGCTTCAATTTCCTTCCATCTTATATTACTCCTCCCAAAAGACCCGTCAGAAGTTCTTCTTAAACACGTCAGTGAAACAAGACAACATATTTGTCACAGTCTTTGAGAAATTCAGTAAAAGTTCACCATCTTCTAAATCCTGAATTCTGCTGCTGATGGATGTATTTAATATAGAACCAACGTTTATGTTGACTAATCTCTAATATTCAGTAAAACTGAAAGAATTAAAAACATGAGAGAATCTGGAATGAAGATATTGGGTTCTATTTCTTGCTTCATCTTTGGCTTCTCAGGGAAACTTGGACAAGTCATTATTTTTCTCAATGCCCTACAGTCCACTTCTACAAAACAGTTATGCAAACAGCATATATAAAACAACACAAATCTTTAGGATCTTTAGGATAGGATACTTTCTCCTTAACAGTGTAACTTTTGCCTAAGAATGAATCCTTTCCTCCCAACAGCCAGTATCTATAAAAGGGTTAATTCAAAAACACCCTCAGAAACCAGAGAACTACAGGTACTCTTGATACCCTGAACATGTAATATTTATAACAGTCATACAACTTTAATTTTACTTCTTTGCCTTAGAAAAAAAAAAGAGTGCAATTTTTCTAAGCACAGCACTGCAGAAAAAAAATGAAGCGCTCGTTAGTTTGGAATTTTCCATTCCTTTTTGCTTCTGCCTGAAAGGCAGAGGACTGTGGGGGTTTCATAGTGGAAAGAATTTAGGCCTGTCTCCCTTTGACTTGCAAATTTTAGAAACAGTGCGCTATCCATCTAACTGGTTGGCAAGGATTTAATATCCCTACAGCCAGTCATGAAGCATTGTCCTCCCTCCCTCACCCTTCAACTTGTGTATAAAAGCTCAATGCATGCAGAATTTACACTCATAACAGTGGTGGTCACTAGTGTCACTATGAAGTGTCAGGGTAACAGCAGTTAGAGGTCTGGCAGTGATATTGCCATAAACTCTGTATTCCCTTGGGCAAAATGATGTCTCACCTGTTAAAACTCACACTGCTTGAAAAGATGGTGCTTATGCATAAATACCACAATTAAAAAATTGTATTTTCACAATATGAACTACTAAGTGGTAAGATATTTTCCCATCACATACTCAGCACTGTATCAGTATGCATTTACATGTCCTCTTTTTTATTTTAGTTTAAAGTAGGTAGTAAAAATAAGAGACCTAAAATACTAAATAAAAAATATGATCAAAAGTGTACTATCATTGAATTCACTTTAAAAGCTCTTCAGAAAAAAAATATAAATTGGAAGCATTTCCATCTGTTGTCCTCAAAGCATACAGGAGTTCTACTGTGCTCATCACAGCAATTATATATAAAAAAGCCCACTTGTCCAGTATATGCTTGTGGAGTTTTTTTATTCTTTTGACTGACTTGAGCCTTGGAAAGCAGATTTTTCTGGTGAAGGATCTAATTAAAGAGACAAGCATGTATAAGCTAAATTGTATACATTTTTAAAATTGCTTGATTAGTCAGAGGAACAGGTAGGACTGAAGGAAAACCTGCATATTTATTGTGTCACAACCCCCCTGTACTTTCAGGGGCAAAAGGTAATGTGTACCTAAAATCCCATTTGTACATGTTGCTCTCTCAACTGGACATGACCTCTGAATGTAAAAAGGCAGGTTGGTGCAGACATTATCTCCCACAGGGGGAAACGGTGGGCTGCTTATCATCCCATCAACCTCAAAGCCTAAGTCACATTTGACATCAAACCAATGTCTCTGAAATGAGTGACATTCACCTATTAGATGGTACTCAGAACCAGATAAACTGGGAAACTAAGGAAGGAAGATGGGGCCAGAGAGGAAATATTTGCACTTTGTTTAATGGCTACTGTGCAAGTCCATATAACTGAAGGAAAATAATATTAATACTGCAAAATTAATGTGCCATTTCATCAAAATCCATATAAAGGCAATAGGAGTAGTTAAAGACATGGTCTTTTCTATTTCATCACTTGTGCTTATGCACTGCTAGAGTTTTGTATACACCTAGTTGTTCCAAAATAAAACAAGATTTTTAGCACAGTGATTAGAAGACCATCTGAAATGCACAGCATCTTTTGTGCAAAAACACACTGTGGCTTCATATTAAGTGTCACAAGTTCTCTCTTACAAAGTATCAGATATGCTGCTCTCAGTTTTTTTCAGAGGATGAAATAAAAGTCCTCCAGAAGAATCAAACC
The DNA here is from genome assembly GCA_039654755.1 of Calcarius lapponicus. NCBI lineage: Eukaryota > Metazoa > Chordata > Aves > Passeriformes > Fringillidae > Calcarius > Calcarius lapponicus. The sequence goes on from CM077466.1 coordinate 16,438,596, forward strand.
AAGCTCACAGTCCCATTTTGCAGCCATGTTAATGGACAAGGTGTAGCAAATCAGCAACAAACGGATCAGCAGAGCATCCTTATCAGTAAATCACTTGCTACACTCTAAAGAGTTGCCGTTCAAAATGTTGCTTGCATTACTTGAAGAGCTATATTGATTTTATATCTATGCCTGAACTTGTCTCTGTTTAAGTTTAGAGTCTGGAAATAACAGTTAGCTTTTAATAAAGTGCTATTTATACAATCATACTGCAAACAAGGCTGAATTTCACACATACACAAGCGATAACCTGCCTTCCTCCCTTCCAAAGCAAGGAGAGTACTGACAGCTATGAAAGGATATGTATTTTTCTGTTTTCCATTTTGGTGGTATTGACTATGTTTGTATTTCCTGCTATGGATCAAAGAAGGAACACCTCATGGCTTTGTTTCTTCTCTTCTATTAGCAGAAAAGAGTAATCTTTACATAACCAATAATTTATTTACTGACATTTTCAAGCTCTGGGGCTAAAATGAGTTGGGCAAATTAATTATGCTTTATTTCTTTGCAGCATATTTCTGGAGATGTTTTGCTTTTGGAAATTGGAAATTTTTCCAGTTTTCTTTTCTCTTTCTATTTTTTTTTAATGCTTGCAGTGGCATCCTGTCCTTTTGCTAGAACAGGACTCAAGGCCAGGATCCAGCTGTTGAGCTCAGTGTTTGAACCGGCACCACCCTATTACCATTTTGTGCCATGCTGCCTGTATACCAGGCAGCCAGGAGAATTTTAAGACAGCCAGTTAAGCATAAAAAAGTGAAGAGATAGCAGAACTACTTACACTCAGTCCTAAAGTGTCTGTGATTTGATTCTAGAGAATGCTTTATTTTCAAATAATATTAGCAACACTTTACAACATTTGACTGTACATCAACTTTCAACATTTTACTCTGAAAACATTGTCATAATCTGTGCATCTCCATTGCCCAGCTCCATCTGCTCTTGTCAACAAACACATATTAAGCATTTTTTCCATACATTCTGCCCTAGGTTAACCAATTAACAACATAATTAATTTAGTATTGAATAAAATGGCTTTGATATTGTGTTGCTCTGTACTGGTGAAGCCTGGCAGCTAAAGGCCTAAGGAAAAAATACTTCCCTTCTCTGAAATCTCCAGGGATCAAGTCCAGTGGGGTCAGGAGCGTTACTGCTCTGACAGAGCGGGACACGCCAACAGGCAGCAACAGCCTGAGCAAGCGTGAATGATGTGTCTATTTGGAAGGTTTTCTGGAGAAAAGAGCTTGGTAATAAAGACAAGGGAAATATGAAAATCACTGCATCCTTCTACAACAGGTACATCTTTGATAGATTTGCCCTTGTTCTGTCTCTCTGGTCTCCACCAACATCCTTTGGTGAGGAAGCTCTGGTTAAGGAAGGTTCTTCAGGGAGGATTTGTACACCTCTCTGCACACCAGAGAGAAACTGCCTTGCTCCCCAAGCACTGACCTGATTACAGAACCCAGGCCTGTGGGCAGGGAGTCAAGCCAGAGCTGCTGGAGGGAAGTTTTAGGGACATCTGACTCTGTTGGAGGGGATGTGTCTGTCAGTGTCTATCAGAAGAGTTACATTGGGTAGGGCTTTAGACAGTAAAATTGCACAGTGTGAAGTGCTTGGACCTGCCACAGAGCTGGGCTTTTAAGTACATCTTGGGTTCAACAAGATATGGATTCATGGATGACGGGATTGAAGATCTACTTCTGAAGTGACAGCCAGGTGACATAGCTGCACATGAAAGGAACCCCAGGGCCCAGTCAGGGAGAAAGGCAGGAGGTGCTCAGGAGCTGGAGCCATGGTAGAACCTTTCATAGCTCAGGAGAGCTGCTGTCTGTCCATGAAACAAAAGCAATTCTTAAAGGAACATGCCACAGATTCCTTCTTCTGTCTTATGTCATCTTATCCTGAGGACCAGTTTGAACATTACAGAAGAGAAGAATGTAGAGACCCTATTGGAAAGCTAGCTAAATTAATAAAAAAATAAACTTAAGCTTTGGTAAAGGACTGGGTGTACTATATCGTCCCTGGAAAGATGGCTGGGAAAAAACCCTACTAATCTCTAATGTGAGGAAAATTAAAAATATGGAAGATACCCAAAGATGGATTTCAAATACTTAAATGGGGGATTGATGTTATCTAGAAGTGAAGAAACAGAGGCAGAAGATGTGGCAAATGGTAGATTAGGTACAGACCCTGCTACCTGGGTCATGGTGTATAGGGCAGGATAGATCTGCTGGATTTTCTGTAGCACAACCATAATGTCATTTCAATTCCAAAAGAGGCTAAAACAACTTGTTCAAAGTATCTTCTTTCTTTTGCTTTTCTGGGACAGAGTAATATGACTGTCTGTAGGAGAGCCTTCTTGATTGTGCTAGGAACATCAGTAAGGAGATCTCTGAGAGCTGAGGAGAAGGAGCTGCCTTTGCCTTAGCACATAAAAATTGAAAGTTCTTTCAACATGTCCCTTGTACCTTATAAAGTTCCAGCCTCAGGTGCCTCCTCCCATTTTCAGAAGCATGTTGCACTATACTCTGCCCTTACACTAATTAACCAAAGGCACAGTGTCTTTCCTCCACTACACACCCTGTAAGCTCAGAGAATAAAATTTTGTTCTTCTTCCCAAAGGCTTACAGCTCAGTCAAATCAAAAGCAATTTTCTCTAGAAAAACTAATAGCATTCTCTTCATGAGAGCTATTTCCATGCCAATTTCAAGTTCTTACCTACAGCTGAACAAGCTGTCAGATACTACAAATATTCTCTGTAAAAGTGGAAAAGTATGTTTTTTCTTGGCCCATACAAGGAAATGGCTCAACCCATGTTCAGACACAGGGGATTCCCAGGTAGGTGTGCAGCAGGAGTATTTTTAGCTTCCAAGTGAACACTTTGGCAAGTTTTAATTGACTGAAACCAAGAAGTTCATATGAAAACTACTATGCGAGTTCAACATGCAATGCAATCCATAAAAGCATCTGAAAATTTGGTAGTGACTCTTGCTTCAAATAATAACAGCAAACGGAAGGAATTTGAGAAAATGAGATTTGTTTTCATGTTTGTTTTGCATGCATGGCAGGAGTTGCACATCATCAGTTTTACTCTTCCCCTGTGCAGAGGCATTCACTTGCTCAGCTCCTGCCATTTGTTCAGGCTTTGCAGGCAGTAACCAGGAAGAAAGACCTGTTTAAAGGTTCAGGACAAAACAACTTAAAGCCACAAAATGTAGCAGTAAAATGGATGAGTTTTAAAAATCCTGCAGGCCTTGGACTGCCATTGCTTGCTCTGCAGTATTGAAAATCAGGCCACCTACTTATGTCCTAAAGAGAATTAAAACCTAATTGAGGCATCTTCTTTGCAAAATCCTTGCCATCACCTTTAAGCCTGTGATTCTACTCCTTAAAAAGTGAATCAAATCAACAAAAATGCTAACCCTAACCTAGTACATCTTGCCTTTTCAGAGACTGCTTGCACTCAAGTCTTGTCTGACATACACCTTATGTGATGTGGTCTAAGGTGAAGAAAGGAACTTTTTTTTCCCTCCCTCACAATTTCAATTTTTCATTTTGAGTGGAAAAAAAAGTTATAACTACATTTCTGTTTCCATTGAGTGTTATATAAGACTTTATGTGAGAAACTAAAGGAGTTAATTTACATCTAAAACTAAATTAGCAAACACAGGAACTAAAGCATGTGAGAAGTCCTAAGATACTTGTTTGTTTATGATAATAATTTCATTTATTTACGTGGTCTGTATGCTTCCTCTGGTAGACAGAGCCAAGACACCATTTATAAGTGATGCAGCATGATAGAGTCCATCTATCCTTCTCTGATAAAGTAATAGTAAAGCTATATACAGCCTTTTCTGCTTAGTCATTTTCATTATTTCTGAGGATACTGAAAGCCTAAACTAATATTAACTTCTGTATTATGTACAGTTATTCCTAACATGGTATATTATGCAACTGTAAAAAAAACCTCTGAGAAGTATAAGCCAAAAATAATTAAAAAACACTGTAAAATAACCTGAGCATTGTTCTGGATTAAGCTGTTTTCTTATATTCAAATATTTAAAATTCTATTATCGAACAGGAATATGCACAACTTTAAGAAAATGCATGTGTACATATGCGTATATATAATTAAAAAATTAAATTTACATTGCTAAAATTAATAAATCAATCTCATTAGTGGCAGTTCACAGAATTTCTGGACTCTTTCCTTTCAATGGCAAAGCTGAACACACTTTCAGAGTGATAATTTCCAGGGTTAATTGTCATAGTTTCCTTGACGCAATCTTCTCCACCAGCTTTATTTTATCTGCCAGAGTACCAATATGCCATGATTAGCATAAATTAAACTGAATAAATTCAGTGGGTTACTATATTCCTTTATGCTAATCCATTTATTTATTTATTTTTAAACATTTCAAGGTTAGGGATGGGTGAGCACTGCGATGGTGAATTCCTAAGCCAGCTTGTTCAAATTCAGCTCAGAAGTGCTTAAAAACTGTGTGATTTTTTTTCAGAAATGTTAAGGAGAAAAAATTCGGTGTGAAAAATGTCGTCAAGTACAAACTGCTCTATCATTATATACTGACCTTTTAGGGCTGTACTGATGGCACACTACTGTGAGGCAAGGAACTCAATACGTGCAACTCAACAGCGCTGAGCAAAGGAAAAAGAAATTCCAAGTAAATTTGCTTGCATGACTCAAATGAGAGGCTTTCCTGCTGGTAATAGATATATCCTGACCTCCTCTTACCCCAAGTAATGGTCTTTCAGATTTTGGAGAGGAGTTCGCGCATCTCGAACAACTGGTTCACGCCAGCTGCCCACAGCATTGCTCACAAAGGTCCTCCTTGTGAATCTGCTGACAGCAGCCAAACTGGAGACAGCTGGGGAATGGGGCAGTGGTGCACACGATCAATCAGCTGAACATTCAGCTCCATTGGTGCCTCTGTGGCCTGACAGAAATTCTCTCAGAACACATGTGAAGAGCCCATGTAGCATGTTTATCACTGAGTGACTCTCTTCAGGAGAAGATCTAACTCAAAACCACAGTCAACCAATGTTTGAAAAGACCAGTTGTTCAAAGTAAGTGTACAATATTCCATCCTATCTGCCAGCACAGCTTGTGCAAACACGCTGTAGAACCACATCATGTAGAAATGAAACCAGCAGTGAGATTCACAAAACACTTCTTGGACGTAACAGCACAGTAAAGACATACACTATTCTGGTTTGTCAAGTGTGCATCGATGTAAGATGGGTACAGAAGCAAACCTTAAAGGAAATGGAAAGACAGGATGAAATTTTTGTCAAAGAGTTTTAATGAAGTTGGTGGGTAGAATAGCTGAAGTAGAAAAAATATTGTGAAATTGTAATTGCTCCAGCTGCTCTTGCCCAAGCACTTTAGCTTGTCATTTACTGAAGATGTTAAAATTATCTTTGTTCTCTATTATCAAATTTAAAAGTATCTTCTTGTTTGTCCAGTTATATATAAGACAAATTTTGATTCTTACTTCTGTTCCAAAGAAAATGAAGAAAGGGTATGACAAGTCAGATAAAGAAGACACAGTCCCTGTGTAGGCAGGGACAGAATTAAATACAGGGGTCGATCCACTGCAGAAAAAATAAAGGTCATGTTCAGAATGCACACTTGATATAAGAAAATGCAAATTTTAAGTTCCTGGGATGGAGAATGGACAAATTGATCCCTTAAACTATGTCTTTATAGTCTCTGCCAAATTAACTGATAGCCATAGGCATCTTTGCTTTAATTAAGTGCCAAAGTGGCAAATTATCTGTACGTGTTCTGAGCATTTCACAGTCATAGAAAACAGATGAAGAAAACATCAAATGAGGACCATGTCCCACTACTAACTTAAAATTTCTACTTACGATTCAAAAACCAGTGTTGCAAACCAACTAGTCCTGCTGGTGGACTGGCTGGTTTTACCATATGTTTCCCTTCTGTAGATCACAAGAGCTTATGTTTATAGGGCAGGAAAAATACATGACAGCACCTTCTGCCATCCAGAAGTGTATGCCAGCAAGAATTTGAACTGAAAGCCTTCAGTTTGGAAGACAGAATGGACAGCAAGAAAGGGTTAGAGCCTTTACTTGGACCTTCTTCATTTTCAGGGCTCATATGCTGCGGATACCAAGTCTCAGACAGGTCTCTTGTTTTGTCCACGAGGCTGCTCCTTCCCCAAATCCAGCAGCCAGGTGTGAGCGCTCCCTACTGCCAAGTCAGTGGGCAACTGAGATGAGAGCTCTGGTTAAAGCTGAGGAAACCCTTGTGAGACCAGCACCACAGCAGTCAACACCTTGCAGGACCCAGACTTTCATGAATTATACGAAACTGTTGTCAGTAGTAACTGTTGACTACAGAAAGCAATTTAGAAATATGTATGAGTTTAAAGCACTTGAAAAAAGGGCAGCTAAAAAAAAAGCACGAAAGCAGATACTGGATGCATTGTATCACATAAATCATAGTAGCTTTTCTACACAATGATTTTCAAGATGGTATCTGAAAGGATCAAAACCTATAAGCATTAAGAAGGGTGTTAGATGCTGAAAGCCATCAGAATCCCTTGTTCTATCACTCTGAATACATTATTGCATCTCCCTTTCTAATGCTGAAACTTGTTAGATTTTTAGATAAAAATTAGGAGAAGCTGAATTGAACTCCTTGTCTGGATTCTTGTAATGTATGAATTTTCATAATGTGTAATGTAAGGCATTCAGGGAAAAAAATTGCATATATTTATGGTCAAATTACTGGTAGCTTAGCTTTGCAAATGCTGTAATTTAACTGTTTAACAGTAAATTAAATTTACAGTTTGTAATGTAAATAAATTATTTTTAATTCAAATAATAGTAAACAATATGTGTATAATAGAAATTCTGTTTTACAATGACAGACTATTTTCTCAACAGATAAAATTTACTTATTTCAGCTTGTGTTTATTACTAAACAGTCTCACGATAACAGAGATTGTTTCCAACTATAAGTGTGTGTTAAAAAATTTAAGTTTAATAGTGGAATCTTGTCATATTTGTGTACAGTAATCGAATGTCATAAATCCTATTCCAAATTGCAAACTCAAGCATAAAAATTAACTTTATATACTAAGGAAGACAGGTTGAAATTACTGCTATGTGGTCAGAAAGTAATGTACTGGTTAAAATTTTGATTCTGCTTAACATATTTTAAAAAAGAAAACCTAATTTTTTTTTATATTTTTAAAAGGATCAGAAAGAATTTAGGCTTCACTTCTGCCAGGATGATCTCTGCTAACAAATGTTGCTAGTCTATCAAGCTGTTCTGACTTTAGTCCTCTAGGGTGTGCAGATGCAGACAAGTTTGTAAGATAAGGGCCCTTACGTTAAAAATTCATAGGAAAGGTCGTGTTTCTACCATTTCTGAAGTGCTGAGCAGATCAATGGAATGCACAAAAACAAGACAAGAAGACACAGAAATTGTTTCCTGCAGACTGGCACTCCTGGAAGCAGCACTTGGGAAACACAGAGGGTTAAGTATTGCCACCACTACCCAATTTTGAGGCATTCTTTACTTCTAGCCTGCTGACGATTTGGAAGTGAGGTCTGGAGACGGAGAGTCCCTATTCCACTTGCAGGAGGAAGCACATGGATACCTTCAAAGGCCCCTAATGAAGTAAACATGCCCAACTGAGATAACCCACTTCTTAAAAAACAGGACACAGTTTTGTGGGAGCCTTCTAGCGAGCAAGCAAGGGTAAATCTCTGGTAGCTAATTCCCTCTGGTGCTGACCAAAAGCCTTTAAATCACAGGGAGGCCTTTATGCTACAGCATGGCCTGTGGAACCCCAGAGCAAGGGGTTCCTCACTAGGCATGGTGGGCACAGTTCAAAAGCCCACACTTACCCACACCAAAGGAAACACTGAGCTGTGCAACACTCCTCTGCTTCAGGTCCTAGAGCATGAATGTGGCCATACTAACCCAGCTTAGTCTTGGGCTGCAGCCAGTCCCACTGGAAGCTTTTCCCTTTGGATTAAGTCCTCAGTGTGTACCTTTTTGTATCCAGCACAACCTGACCCTGAATTCCAACAGGCAGCAGTAAGAAAGTCACTGCAACACAGGGTTTATCTCACACAATCACAATTACTCTTTTGATACTTTTCTTTCATTTATACAGGAGACTCTTAGCTTGCTTTCTATTTCATCTGCTTCCCAGAGACCAAATTTACCTCCCTTAGCAATGTTTTGCCCCATAAATGAACACTTCATGATAGATGCACTACTATACCTTACACGTGACATTTCCTGTAGAGCAAAAAAGGCTCTTAAAGGGACTTTGTGACTTTACCCTACTGAAGCTGAAGAGGCCCAGATATAATTAAGGATGGCAGTTGGCTGGCAGTCCCTCAACAGCAGCCGCACCACGTCAGTCCTTTTAAAATCAGCAAAATAAAAAGAAGGTCATTCAGAACTGTGTTTTGGGGCCAGGCACTTGTAAGAGAACTGAAAATGATCTAAACTAACAGTCTGGTACCATGCAGAAGTACACTACAAAATAAAGCATGCTTATTGATGATTCGGAAGTAGAGGTCACAATAGTTGTATTTCTGAAAGCTCTGAATATTACTTTATGAGATTCTCCTCTTCCCATATAGCCAATGGTTTTATAAAGGCATTTTGTTTAAACCATATCTATTACATACTCATATGTATTCTTTGGAGGATTATGTGAGCTACCGTAACTCATGTTGAACAATACTGCGTTCAACACACATCCCCACTGAAGCTGATACAGGCTTAGGTACGAGCTAACATGAGGACTAGAACCCAAAATGCTTTACAGATTGAATATGCAGCAATTGATCACTCAGGCTGAGGTGTCCTCAGGAATCTCTCATCAATTGTACATGAGGTGTGCTAAAACTACATCTAAGATGGCATGTTTTCAAACATAAGCTGACAATATGTAGAAGTCTTCTAAAATGAGGGACAGTCTAGCTATTAAGAGCAAAATCAGCTCCCATCTTTCAGCTGTTTAAAGTCACTGACAGCTGGTTCAGTCTTCCCACAAGTAGCTCTAGCTTATTTAAGTATGCTTCATTTTTCCTGTACCACCACTTTCCATTTGCTATTTCCTGCTTTAAAAAGAAAAAGAAAAAAAGGTAGCTCATTGAAAATGTAAATTATATAAATCGTGTATCTGAAAAAATTAAAACATGAAAGTCAAAAGCATTGCTTTACTTGTTTTACAAATTACAGGAGTTGAGACCTATGTCTCCACATGCTGCCCCAGAGCTGTGCCAGAGCTCTGCCCACTATATCACAATGCCAGCAAGAATGCTGCTGAGTTACTCCTTGGAGTTTTCTCTGCAATGGAAATATTCCTTGCAGATTCTCTTTCGTTTAGTCAATTTTTAGTCAATTGAATTTCCAAGTGGTCATGTTCTGGTGGATGAAAAAGCTGTTTTCCAAGTGCTGCAGGGAAACATGATTTTATTTCTATATTTGTTTCCCTTGGAATTTAAAAATAAATGTGACCAACATCTCTATCACAGGTTCTGAAAGAAGCTAAATTTTAGACCAAGCTAAAAATGAATTTTAAAAACATCCATTTCTTACAACAGTGAAAACAACAACTTTGACAAATTAAGAAAGTGAGCAGTACCACTGAAGTGATGTGTTGTCCTGCCACTCCGCCTTGCGCTTGCCTGGCTTTCTTCTGTGAATTTAAAAATAACGCAGATGCTTTCACACAGAGCATCTCTGTGATGCTTTTCATTTATCTGCTCCTTTGCACTTCCAGCTAACATCTAATGCAGGAAGCCCCAGCTCTGTTGTGAAGGCATCTCGTTCAGCTTCACAAGAGAGCAAGCTGTGAACTGCAGTTTGTGCAGGAGCCACACTGCTGGACTTTAACAGCAATTTTCACTTAGCCCTCAGCATCCAGAAGCCACTTTGCATTCAAGTGATCCCAACTTAAGCAAAAGGTATACATTGCACAAAAGAAATAAAATGAAAAAAAGGAAATGCTATTTTCCCCCAGACAAAATGTAAACTTCGCCTGTTGTTCACATTTCTTAGATATAGTGTTCCGAAAAACAAAGGGGAAAAAAGGGAAATTCTGCCTGGACTGAGAAATCTGTTGGCAGGGTTGTGCCTTCCAGTCCTGTACGAGAGACAATGTAGTATGATTTTCATTAAGATCTCTAACTGTGTCACAGCAAAACTGGAGCCATGCCACTGACTTATATTCCCCTTCCAGTAAAGACAGCAGCTTGCTCCACATCTCGTTTGACTTGAAAGATTTTATCCAGAACAGTGGCATTTTTGCAGTGAGAACTGTGCCTGCTAATGTCATTGTGGTCCAAGTTCAAACCCTGTTTATGACAAAAGTGAGAGTGTCTAATTATGACACATTCCTAAATACAGGGAATCAGCCACAATCAAGGAGCAGGATTTGATAAAGTTCTGACACAAATTCTGTTTCAAAACTCCACGTTTTCATGTGGAGTGGACACATGAAAATCAGGCTCTGCGGGGGAAAAATTAACAAATCTTTGAAAAAAACCAAAGCTGCATAATCTGTGGTATTTCAGCTGGTCTTTATCCGCAAAATCCCAGATCTTTGTTTAAGCTACAAACAGACTATAAAAATCAGCTTGCTGGCCTCTCTCCCTATTATCCACATCCCTGCACAAATCAAATGAAGCTTTTGCTGTAAAGCTGATAAAAAACACTACACACATGAGCAAGCTGATGTATTTAAAAAGTGGTTATCATTTCTAATCCTTTCCTCTCTCTCCAGGGAATATCATATTTCCAAGGAACACACAAAACTCCACCACTGAGCACACATCAGCACTTATACTTGTTTTGATTAGGGATTTTCTAAAATAACAATGAATGAAGTAGTCTGGCATTATCGTTGATTTTTAGCACCTAGGGAAGCAGTATGACAGTCATCCAGTTGTTTAAAATCAGTGAATAGCCAGGACCAGTTCTGACAAATATTTGTACTCACATAATCTATTTCAAAACCTCACAAAATGAACTACAGTGCCTGGTTTGATATCAGGCTGATGCCTTTGCCATTTCTTTGTCGATAACCTTTGTAGAACACCACATGTAACCCAGAACAAGAGAAGTGGTCACAGATGCTAAACTTACGCCTGTGCTCTCCTAGCAGGCACTGGGATTTTTTGAGATTCAGGTTATTGACTGAGATGCTCTGCAGTTCCACTTCCTTGCCAAACAGACAAAATTTTATTATCTGATGTAGACATATCCAAATGATATATCTAGATCCACTCTAGACAACCAAGTTTAGATTCATGAAAGGTCTAATGCTCATTTCACACAGATGTAAGTCTAGTCTTGCAATTTGCTGCAAGCCAAGGAGTGACAACACTGGGAAACCGAGGTGGTGTAAGATTGAGGTGCCACCTCCTAGAATTCAGTTTTTCAAACTGATTTGTTACAGACTCAAGCCAAGTCTGACTTACAACTTGTGCAGAGAGGTTTAAATGTCTCTCTTCATGTCATGCACTGTAGAACTTTTCCCACACAAAGACTGTCTTGTAAATAAAATTGCAGCCATGAGTTATGACTGTTAGACTCTTGAAAATACACACACAGACACACACACACACAGAAGACTATAGAACTTAATTTGACAAATTTCTGATGGAGGTGTTTCTTCAGTGTGGGCTTGACACAATCCATGACAGAGGTTTGTGTGTCAAACACCATTAACATTTCATGTTGTATGTGATTTTTAACTTGTGTAACACACCCCATGCATTATGCAACTTAGATTTTATCAATTTAGTCATGTCCTAAGAGCCTCACCTTTTACACGAAGGCAGTAGGCCATTTACATTTACAAGCATCATAGGGAGCAGGGTGAGGTAACAGCCTGCTCCCTGCCAGGCAATGGGTGACCTTGAAAACAGAAAAGGACAAGGAAATGGAGATGAATCTACTAATGTAATAAGTCTTTGCTCTTCTTAAATTTTTAAGTGTTGGTAAACAGCAGGAACAGCCCTTCAGAAGTAGCCAGAGAAATTTGGGAATTATGAAATATCAAAATAAAATTTACTCACTGGATTTAAGCCAGTAACATCTGTAGAATTTTCTCCTGTAAATAAGGTCCTTCTGTTTCAATTTTCTCTGATACTTCCTGTCTTTTTTTTTACATTAAAATATATAAAGCAAAACCTCAAGCCTAATTTGCTTCAGCAGCAGCACAGACAAATAGCTGTTTGAGAAAACTAAATTTAATTTAACATGGATATGTAATTTAAAGAAATGGAAACAAAACTGACATTAGAGAAGGAGTAAGCATGTATTCCAGCAAATTCTCCTCTCTTTAGCTAAAGGAAGTTGTCAGGGTTGTTTTGTTGTTTTGTTTTGGTATTTTTTTTTAATTTGGCAATTTCTGTTAAATGAATAATCAGATAAAACAAATAAAACAGAAGTAACACCTGTGTAGTCTGACATGAGCACAGACTTAAATCGGATTCAACTTTTAACAGCCGCCCTCAGGTGCCTGAGGAATCATAGCAAGGTAATTCAAACACTGTTAGGCCAGTTTTCAATGGACTTCTGTCAGCTGAACAGCTGATAAAAGCCATCTGGACAATCAAGTACTGCATAGTTCAAGATACAGAAAGTGGTGAATATATGTAAGTCCAATCAGTCTGAATGACAGATCTGCCTCCTCACTGCCTTGTTTTTTGTTACTGTTTTTGACAGCTATATATATTCCATTTTCAACAGAGTTCAGAAGTCCAGGCCCTATCTATATGGCATTTTTAATTCACATCTACACAAATGTCATGGTATTTCTCTAGGGGGAAAAAGTGTAGAAGCTGATTTTTGTGTCAGCTAATAAAATTATTGTATAGTTCATTCAATTATATTTTCTTAGCCCTGTATCTATAGGGATACCTAACAGTTACAAGACAAATGACAAAGATAAGATGATGCAGTCTACACAAGCTGTCACTGCTGCCTGAAAAGATATAACTGAAGAAGTGGCATAGGAGAGGCTTGGTCTTTCCCAAGGACATAACGGGTTACCTCTCCTACCCCAAATGAGAAAGCTATGAATCACTAACAGTTTAGCCACACAAATCCAATGTACAGCTGCCATGTGATTTGAACAAGTACTGCCCTTTTCTATCAGATACAGACAGAGACCGGAATTTATCTTCTGCCTCTAAGATGCTTTCTCTCCTATGAGAAACTTGGAATTACAGACTGACGGTATCCTAGATGCTAAAAACTTAACAGATGAAAATGCTGGCTATTTGCAGGACCAGTTTTTTCCATGGCAGAGATTTGCTCTTTAAATGTGCTTTGATATGCAGGTCTGCATTTTCAACTGCACTTAGTAATATCAGCCACCTTATCTTAGAGTGGCTTGCCACACACAGGAGGCATTTATGTCCTCTGCATGCCTATGACAATCCTCCCCTCAACCATGCATGTAAATTCCACTGATTTTGTGAAAAATTAGATGTGTTGGAATTTTGAAAATGAGGCCAATTTTTGTGGTCTTAGACACGTTTTAGAACATATTCAAGACCCTGTTGTGGACACTTTTTGTCCATGTTCATCATCCTCACAATTGTAAAGTGCTGCCTTGGTAGTAAGGAATGGAGATACAAGAAGACGTCTAAGTAGAACTGGTGTGTGTTGCAAGCAAAGACAAACACTTTATTGCAAACATTGTGTCCAAATTTAACACCATCTAATTCCTTCTAAGATTTCTGGACTTCTATTTGCAAGAAGGTCAACTGGAAAGTCTTTGCAGTTATTTGAGCAGAAGGTAACTCTGATGAGCCTGAAGGCTCCCAGAACCTGTGCATGTGGAAAGATAGTTTGAGCTGCCTGATGTCCATCTCCCATGTGTGGAAGTGTTTAGGATAGGTAATCAAAAAAGCATCTGGACTTTTCCAACAGAAAAATTCTTACCTGAATTAACTGTCACAATCTGAATAGACGAGATTTTGATCCTGTTAGCTGCATGGCTTTGACCTACACTTGTTGAGGTGTAACTTCAGTCACAAATCACAGCAGAAGGCAGCAGCTTTATTTAGCACATACAATATATGTGCTAATACATTGTTTGTACAGTGTTATCTACAGGTTTTGGTTCTGAATTAAAGAAGAAAAAAAGTTTGCAAAAGCACAAATTTTCAGGACAGTTACTGGACAGGAATCACTGCGTATAGAATTTTTTAACCTCCAGGACAATAAAAATGTCAGAGACAAAATAAATGAGAGCATGGTAATTTTCCTCATAAAAACTAGAGGCTATATAAAAAAAAAAAAAAACAAACAGAAGCAGAAAAAGGCTGTGCTCAAATGGAAACTGTCTCTTCTCCATGGATAATATGATGCAGCCAGACATACCACAGAAGATTAGAAGTGACCTGCAAGGTTTTATTACCTTTGATTTTTAGCTCTGTGCTACATAAAATTAATTTGTATTTTGCCCTAGAAAATGCATGGCATAGGATTAATGATGGCAGTGTGGAAGAGAGAATTTTTGTTCCTCCTGTGGAAGATCTGTGAATTCTTCTCAGACCTCAAATAGTACTTACAGCAAGAGAAAAATATTTGCTTTGCAATTTATGGTGCTATACAACTCACAAGAGGCCCACTTTAGATCATGCATGCTTTCAAACTTCTGGTTACATAGCTAGAACTCACTGAGCCTGATTTTAGAACCAGATTTGATCTCTTACAATGATAAGCAACTTAGCACAGGATTTGGCAATTTTCCAGATCCTGAGAAAACAGCAGTTCCCATGCTATTTCAGCACCTTCTATCTAAAATGAGGCAAAATGTGCCAAAGGTGACAATACCAGAAAAATAAGAGCAATACGTAAAAGGAGAAATTAACTAAAGAAATAATTTTCTAACTACACAGCATCTTGTCTAAACCTTCAGAAAGTGTGATCTAAAGAAAAAGCCTAATTTTTTAGTGAAATTTCAGGAATTACAACTCAGAGGATTTGTGTTTTCTTCCTATCATCTATATGTAACTAGAGTAAGACAATTCATATTGCACTCATTATTTCCAGAATTTTTAGAATACTACTTATCCTGGTTATGTGTTGTCTTTCAGAAGAGATAAAACCTCAGAACACTGAAGAATTAGAGGAAAAAAAACAAACAACCAAACCAAACCAAACCAAACCAAACCAAACCAAACCTATCTTGATGTCTGCTTTAAACAAACCCCAGAACATAGTCACTATGTTGTTCAGGTGCTGGGTTTCCCTGCATGGCCCTTACTTGCTGTAAGCCAAATTCTGATCCTCAATTACATCTTAGCAATAAACACACTAAAAAGGGTATTTGTAGTCTGTCTTTCTCCTACCTCCTTCTGCTGGCTTTACCCCCCCAGCAGATACAATAAACTTTTACAACCTCTCATTTTCCCCTGTACCAGAGACCCATCAAGGTCTCAGGTCCCATCTCTCTGGCCAGCCTCAGCAGTGACCTTCTATCTCCA
Organism: Calcarius lapponicus; assembly: GCA_039654755.1. Taxonomy (NCBI): domain Eukaryota; kingdom Metazoa; phylum Chordata; class Aves; order Passeriformes; family Fringillidae; genus Calcarius; species Calcarius lapponicus. Next base: position 16,454,157 of record CM077466.1, read on the forward strand.
GCTAGAAGAAGAATTTGGTCCTGTGGCAGGTCCCCTGCTGTCTCTTTTCGTGCACTTGGAGAGGAGGGAATGAATGAAGTGGCAGGTAATGGGAGCTTGGAGCAACTCCCATGTCCAAATTCTACAGAAATAAGAATAATAAAACTGTTCCCAACTGTGTTAAATTTGTACACATTGACCCTTTCTGAGATTCTGAAGTGTGGTACTCTTTAAATTCCAAAAGACACTTGTCTGGCCACAGAGATGCAGTACTAATGAACACTTGTGTCCCAACTTAATAGAAATAGCAGAGTCTGATCAAACTTCAGATGAAAGGTAGGTGGTATTCAGTAAAATTCTGCATAGCAGTGTATTGCTGTGTGAACAGGAAAAGGGCCGGACTGAATCTTGCAGTTTCTTACTTTAACAAAAATTTTAAAAAGAAGAATCCTAAAACTCAAAACCAGACAAATCCAGATATCTTCCAACAGATGGCTCAGTTAGGTGGGATGAATCACTCAAGTCCTAGTTTCAAAGCATTTCAAGGAACATAAAATCATATAATAGCTACACTTAGAAGGGACCTTAAAGATCATCTAGGGATCCTTGCAGCTATGAGCCTGAGTGCCTGGTGAGGGGAAAGTAGGCTCAACACCTGGAATGTAAACATTCCCAAAGAGGATAAACAGATGGTTCTTTCTACTAAGAGGCAGGAGCAGCTCCTGGAGCCAGTTCAGCTTCCAAGCACATGGGAATTGGGGTCGTCCTGGAGGCTGCAGGGAGGCACTCCTGTGTCTCACATAGCACGGTGCTGTGCACTGGCAGCTCAGGGGCTCAGGGTAATGAGTCCTTCTCAGAGGGGATCCAACCAGCCAGAGCCCCTTCCTGCCCTCTCCCACTCTTGTGTTCTCAGATTATGCAGAGGGTCAGGATGTGAAAGTCTATGAGGGTACTGGGCACTCAACTGCCATCCAGAAAGAACTGTCAAAAAAGAACTGACTACTTAAGATGTCATGTTAAGTAAAAGCAAAGGAGGACTTTGAAACATCACTACCTGTCCTCCCATACCTTTTTATTTTTATTAGACAGAAAATTGGACTATCTTACTCTGCAGCATGTCTAGAACACTTGGTAGAGGGCTCTAATACACATATATATATATAGATATAATGACCTTTCCACCATCCTGAACTAATTTTCATTGCACTTTTAGCAATGGATAAAATGGGTTTAATTTCACATAAGAGGATGTTCTCATGTGGTCCATAGGAAAACAAATAAGAACTTGAGTCACTTGTGACACATCCTGAGGAATTCAAGGCATCAGATTTAATTGTCCTTATTAAATATATTATCTCTGAAATAACTTGCAGTTTTGAAGCACCTGAGAAAATACTGTGGATTGGAAACTTAAGGAGGATCATCTTTAGTGCCACTGAAATTGTAAATAGCAATGACAGCAGAGAGATGTAAGATTATCTGCTGTTTTGAAAGATAAATACATTCCAGAAATCATAAAAGCATCTTTAGTGACAGCAAAGGAATCTATACAAAAAGCTCTGTAAGAATAAACAGTATATTAGCTGAGATTCATTACTGCCACCTTTGTAGATGTCTGTATTTAAGCTAGTTCAGCAACAGGGAAAATCTGATTGCTGCTATTCTCAGTGAGCACAAGGCATCTGAGATGTGAAACAGGAAGTTAGATTTCTTTTGGAAGAAAGAAAAGAAGAAAATGTAACTTTTAAGAAAGGTTTCCACTGATCTAAGTCTGTTAATGGTTCTCAGCAATCTCACTAAAGAAGTGTGAACTACATTTGAAACAGGAAAAAAAGAAAATTCCCTCTGAGGATTTGTAGACATTTTCACATTATCCAAGGAAACATTTATGTAAATGTTTTGTTAAATGATTTTTGTGTTATCTGTCATCCCTATAACATGGTCCTTGTCTATCATTAGTCTGAAAAATAAGCAATGAGTTAAAAAGTTGGTACATGTTTTCCCATTTTTAAAATTGTACCAACCAGAGTTAGAGAGAAAATGGACAGGCAAAAAAAAAAAAAAAAAAAAAAAAATCACACTCTGGCTTGTACTGAGACAGGGAATTCTTGCCATTTGTGTAGGGCTGCTAACACAGGGCAGAACTCATCCAGACACTGTGATTTACAATGTTGGGGAGGAGGGAAGAGGGACTGATGCCACCTACCCGGACTTGTGCAAAGCATGTGACACTGTACAACACATCAACCTTGTCTCTAAACTGGAGAGGCATGGATTAGGTGGATGAACCACTCAGAGGACAAGGAGATGTCAGGAAGGCTGTACTCAAAGAGTTGTGGACAAGTGGCATTCCTCAGGAGCCTGTTCTGGGACCAGGACTGTGGAACACCTTTATCATGACATGGACAGTGGGATCAGGAGCAGCCTCAGCACAGCTGCAGATGACCCCAACCTGTGTGATGCAGCAAGGCTGGAGGGAAGGGATGCCATCCAGAGGGACCTGGGCAAACTCCAAAAGATGGTCTGGGTGCTGGAGCACTTCTATATAGACAGGCTGAGAGAGATGTGCTGTTTCAGCCTGAAGAAGAGAAGGCTCCAGGGAGACCTTAGAGCACCTTCCAGTACTTAAAGAGAGCTGGGGAGGGACTTTTAAAAAGGTGATGTAGTGATAGAACAAGAGGTAATGGCTCTAAACTAAGAGGGTGGGTTTAGATGAGCTAGTAGGAAGAAATTCTTTACAACGAAGGTAGTAAGATGCTGGAAAAAGTTGCCCAAAAAAACCTGTGGATGTCTCATCCTGGAAGTGTTCAAGCCCCCACCCCAGGCTGGGTGGGGCTTTGAGCAACCTGGTCTAGTCAAAGATGGTCCTGATCATGGCAGGGTGTTGGAACCAGATGAATTTTAAGACTTAAAAAAAACCAAAAACCAGAGTATGACTCTATAACTAAATATGGTGTAATTTGAAGTATAATAGTAGAAATAAATAATGGAAAAAGAGTGGCAAACGATGAAGAGGAAATCTAAGAAGGAGCTGCTTACTTCAATCCAGAAAATCAAAAACTAAGTCAAAATTTCAGACCAATATTTAATGAAGAGTGCTGGATCTCTGCCATGAATTAACAAGAAAATTATTTTTGTTTAACATATACAGAGCTAGCTGGACACTAGCTTAAAAAGGTAATTATCAAATGAAAGAGAACTGTTGTATTGCATTAACACTTTTATAATTACTGATGTTTTGGCCTATTGTTGTTTCAGAAAACCATGCATTTTAATATTTTTGCATAAAATATGTTCAGCTACATTGTCTGGAACAGGAGATTTACTCATAAGCAGTCAATCAAATGTTATCTTTCCTAGACTGCTTTTCAAATAGGAAGGCTATATATGCACGACATTTTACCAAGATTGTTGTGCCAGAAAACTGGGTACAGTAATAATTATTCTACAAAAAAGCAAAAGTAAAAGTTTCATAACTGATGATGAGATTCTAAACAAATAAACCAATATTTTAATAATGATTTTTCTTTTCATCAGATGGCTGTATATAATGGCAAGTATGGATATATTAATGAGAGGTTTACATGAACACTTGTAAAAATGACTGTAAGAATTAGTGACATCTGAACATTTTGCTCTCTGTCCTTTTGACTCATCATTACATAGGTAAGGCACTAGATTATATATCAAAAGCTGGAGTTTTTTTTCCCAACACTGTTGACTTGAATATAATTAGCATACTAGGATGCTCTTTTCTTGTTGATTCCTTTAATAACTAAACTAGCTAGACATATCAAACATCATTTCATAAATTAACAGTGACAAAAATAGTACAACTATGATGGTATAATGAAGGAGAAGAGTAAGACATAAGCAGTTGAAAAGCTTCCAAATTTTTTTTTTTCAGTGAGAATGAAAATCATATAGTAATGTGCATTTGAAACACTGTATTGTGCTATTGTAACACAGCTGTCTGATGCAGGCTTCCAGCTCTTTTCCTCTCATATTAAAACTGTTCCAAAATTTCATGGTAAATGACTCATGGTTGTCCCTTTCAATCCTGCTGACTTTTGCTTTCAAATTGAAAGCACACAGAAGAAGTACAGTTTAGATCCTATCAACAGGTCTAGAGAAACGTGTCGTGGTCTGGTGAGTAAATGTATCAGTTTCATAAAGACAAATTATATATATGCTGTGCAATTCCAATAAACCTTACTTTAAAACAGAAGTGACAGAAGGGGAATACTCAATTGGCAAGACATGCAAACCAGAAAATTCTCATGTGCCAATATTATCTCATTAAAGCATTGCTTAAAATGGTTTTAACATGCTCCCTGTAAACAATATATTTTGTTTGCTGTCTCTGCTATTAACTAGCACTTTCAGTAGATACTAAGATGTCTTTAAACAATCATTCAACTTAAACAGACTTGAATGACTATCTCATAATACTCTATACAAACAAGCAAAAATAAAGTAATGACATTCTTCTCCTTTCTAGTAGGATCTCTAGAAGTTGGGTAATGAATGCTTGTCCTTGCTAACTCTCTAGCAGGCCACTTCATTATTTTCTTGTAACAAGATGCACTTGTGGTGGCCCAGTCCATGGAAAGCTCTGCTCTGTAGACTGTGCCACAGCTCTCAGTGACTGCTTCTGCTGAGAAGCTCCACTGCCATTTCTGTCCTAGCTAATGCTCCCCATGGACATTACCTTCATTTCTATTACTTCTTTTGTGTGCTGCTGATGAGCAGTGCACTGATCAGAACGACCAGGTACACACACCTGTGTTCAGGATAGCAGAAACTTGCCAAAGAGAAGCAGGCATTGATCCTAATTCCAGCAGCTGCAGCAAAAGCCACACCAATGGCTTATGTTCCACTGCTGCAGTGTTCTCAGATGCCAGGGGTTATTCAAATTGAAGCTGACAGCACAATCTTAATCCTGCTTCCCTGTGCATCTGTATCACAATAATGCAGAGTATAATTACATGATCACATATATTTGCACAAATGAATTTGGTAGTATACAAATTTACTACAATGTAAATATATATGTGTGCACCTTCCTCCAATCCAGAGACATATCAAGGTATATTAATACTTATTTGAAATCATGCAGTTCACAATATATCTACTGACATATTGGTTACATTCTGTTGAAAGTTATTGCTAGGAGCAGCCAAAGTTATATTTATCATATCTGAGCCCTCTACTGCAGAATCACATCATCAGATCCTAAATAGGTCTTTTGTCTTTGTTATTATTAAAGAGAATTGATGGTGGGAAAGAAGCTTTAGAAGAAAGCATTTTGGTATTTAAGACTGGCTTTCAAAACATGCCAAGAGTATGCATGATGACCTTATCCATGGGATGTGGTTTCTAAATAGCACTCTTGGGCTATCAGATGGGGCTGATTCCTCAACCCCACATGGGGGAAGTAGATCCAAGCAGCAAAATAAGCTTCTGCCAAGCACTGGAGGGGCTGAGACACAGCTGTAGAGCAAGGCTGTAGACCCCACAAAGACTAAAATAAGCAAAAAGGGTGGGAGATTGTGTGCTGAACAGTTTACCTTCTCCACAGCTCTAGAGCAAAAAAAAAAAAAAAAAAAATCAGCCAGGCGTTTGAGGAAGAGGAATTGTCATCAGATCAGAGAAGAGCATTGTCACAGGAACATGAGTGGTGCTGAGCATATAGAAGAGACTCCTCCAGGACTTTTCACAGAAGTAAGGGAGAATAGCAGAGGGTTATTAGGTCTATGGTACAAATGATATCAAAAGCAAAATTTAATGAACTTTTAATCCCAGGATGGCACAGATGGCATCTGGCAGGGTGCCTAATGAAGGCATTATCACAAAGGAATTCCTACTCCATACCTAAATTCACACTCACCTTTTAGCTTAGTTAGGGAACACTTTTCTGAAGTCAGTGGCTGAATCACCTCACTTTGGTCCATGACATAGAGAGGTCTCCAAGCTCACAGACTCTACAGCCTTTGTAAGAAAGGAGTCAGATGGGCTCCAGGAATGCACTTAATGCATGCCAGCCACCAACAGGCAGAGAGTTCACTAGACTGGGCTGGACCTAGACTGAGATAAACCTCTACCAAACATGAGCTGTGTGGATATGCAAGCCCTCAATACTGCAATTCTGACTGCACTGCACTGCCTGCTGATGTCAGTGTAGCATCCAGCTGCAGCACAACAGATTATAAATTCAATCAACAAGGTGGCCCTGGGAGTACTAACAGTACAAACTCTACCTTTCTGAAGGTGGCTGGAATGTATTGTCCAGACTTTTTCTTTCTCTTTTGTCAAGAACCTTCTCCCTACCATAATACAACTCCCAAGTTGTACAAAATTCACACTACAGGCTGTGCATCTTTCACTAAACTAAGTTTAACCCTTCTCAGTGTAAGATACCCTCTGTTTCATTTGCATTTTAAAACTATTAACTAATTCCCTTAACTGTGCATGCATAATGTAGAAAAGAAGAATACTGAACAGAAACAGTGTGGAAAGGAAAGACATTCCCTTGTTTTCCAGCTTGATATATCTTTTCTTGCTGCAAGTCCATGTTGTGGTTCAAAACCTCTTTGCCTGGAAATTTTTCTATTTTTTTTTCCTTTTTTTTTTCTTTTTTTTAAGACCATGACCTGGAGCATCCCTTTGGATTACAGAATCTGATGCACAGCCAGCCATGCATGTGCAACTGTCCCTAAGAGCCAAGCCTCAAAAAAGCTGGTGTGCCTACAATCTTGAAACAAAAATAGCTGTCAAATCAAAGTTAATTTACCAAAAAAGAAAGCACAGATCCACAGTTAGAGAATACCAAACTAGTTTGAGTTCAAAATTGCTTAAAAAAATAGGGGCTTGACTTTATAAAAGAGAAGTATATTTTTAATCTCTCTAATATAATTTAATAATGGATGAATTGATTTTCCTTAAGGCTGAAGGTGGGGGTAGGGTTGGGGGGAAGAACAAATAGAGGCACTATCAATTCTTGAGAGGGAAGAAAGTTTTAAAGTCTGTCAGCAACTAAAAGAGGGGAGGGAAACACAGTTATACAGCAGACTGCTGCCATCACATGTGACACGAAAAATATGTTAGTTTAATGTTCTCTGGACCAGGGTTTCATTTTACCTTATTTTAGTGAATTAAATCATGTACTACAAAGGAATTTGGATCTGAATGAAAGGAACAAGATTGATAACAGGATGAAAAGTAATGCTGTATTAATTCAAGTTCAGACATTAAAGACAAAAATAAAATTGAATTACATAGTGTTCTAATATTTCTGGACTAGATAAAATTGTATATAAAAACCTTTATCACAGCCAAATGGGAGTCGGAGTAATGAATTTTCAATAGGTACAACAAAATGGTCAACATCTACTGTCAGGTAGTAGTGAAATGCATTGATGGAGTTGACTCAGAAGCAGCCACTGGACAGGCAGCTGTGCACTGGTGCTTCTCTGCACATGTTCCTGTACTATATTCAAAATGGGAAGCTAAGATTAGCCCAAGACACAGATAAAAAGCAGATGTTTGAAGCTGAATGGTGTGCAAAAGGTAACACTGATAATGAAGGAATAGCACTTTCCTGACCCTGGAGTCAAGGCACAAGACTCTTTGGCTGAAGGAACACTTACTTGTGCAGTTTATTCTGGAGCAGAGCTATGGAAGGGACAGCACCCAGACTCTGCATGTGATAGTGCCTTTCAGCAATAAAATTTTCTCAACCACTGACTGTTGCTTCATATGTCTTGGCTGGGTGGCAGCAAGGGAACAGCCCTACACAGTGTAAGCACAAGGCTGCAGGTAATGCCGTGTGCTGTGAGTATCTCCTCAGCAGCACAGGGCTTGCTTGCAATCCTTCTCTTGGCTTTCTCATACAATATAAAACCAAGACATCAACACTTTCAATGACCTGAAACAAGATCCTTCAAAGAAGAGCATATCTGGAGCAATGGACCCGCACTAGCACTTTTTCCTGCACAGGCAGAGCTGGACACCAGTGTACTTCAGGGGCCAGGATATTCCCAGCAGTTCAGTAGAAAAGTAGTTCAAACTCCACAAAAAACAAAGGAATATTATAAATCTTAATCATTCTGTTCCAAATCCTATACACATACCTATAAACTGTCCTCTCTGATGTAAAATTTTAATAGTGTCTATGTATTGAGTTCATTTGTCTTGAAAAAGCCTAAGCAAATATTTCACAGAGACCACTTTCTGTGAAAATAAGGAGAGAAGAAACAAGAAATGCAAGGTACTGCTTACACTGCTATATGCACCAGAATGAACTTAAAATATTATGGTATAAAACCTATATGGATCAGAAGAGTGGAACAGCAAAATGTCAGCAACATTTTAAAGGTAATATAATTTGGAGTGCAGAATTCAATATGATAAAGAATGATAGTCACTGCATAATGTCTGAGCCTTCCCATCCACAGCAGACTTTAAAAAAAAAATCATGACTGCATTAATTCAAGGAAACTTTCAATATGGAATTGGGAATAGTATCTCAGTGTCCAGAATCAGCTTTTGGGTCTATTTCTACTAATCATGGAACTGCAGCTGACCCAGTTTAAATGTATTTCTATGAAGATTCTATAATTTTTGGTGATGTTGCATGTTGTGCTCTCCTAAGCCATTTAAAATATTGCACTACAGTAAATACCTAGTGCCTAAAAATAAGGTACATCATGTGGAACAGCTCTACTGCATCATAGAAACACAATGTAAAAGTCTTAATAAAGTTTTATTTGCACATTAAACACAAGCATGCACATTTTGTGTATTAGACCCACACTATATTAGGATGTGTGTTTGTGTATTTGACTGTGTTCTATTTGGACATGTATACAGGTCTGCAAGATTAAATTGGTGGGTAGAGGAGCAAATATTTTATTATCTGAACTTAAAAAAGATCATCTGCACCTACAAGCCCTGTCCTGACAGTGTGCTAAAGCCATGAAGTATTCAACGCCACCAACTGCACTGGTAAGAGTAAATGCACAATACAGAATTTATAAATTATTATAAAGTCATCCCAATATGCATAACTCCCCAGAACAATTAGGAATTTTGTACTGGATCACCTATACCTGAAGATTCAAAAAGGGAAGAAAAAATCTGGCCCATAGTTTAGTTATTCAGTGTTCTATAAAAGGAAATTTATTTCTAATACCTTCAGGCAATCCATGTGCTCAGAGTGTTATAGTTTATACCAATTTTGGATAAAACTACTATACTTAATTAAATGCCTCTCAGTTTTAGAAATGAGACAACAATATGAAAATATCCTCTGCCACAAAACTTCTGTATTTTTTATGGTGTTTTGCTAAGGTAATTCATAAAGTGAGGTGTTTCACTTCTGAAAAAGAAAGAACATGAATGGAACAAAGAAAATGAATGAAAAATGTAGAAAAAAAATTCTCGACTATTAAGAGAAACATGAATATTCTCATCCAGTCTTGTTTCTTACAGGAACTCTGTAACTATGTTAGGGCATTTTTCTGAAAGAATAAAACATATATTAACTTATCATCTTAAAAATCACTTGATAACATTAAAAGTTGAAGCACTAACCACTGGATATTTTCAATTTCATTAAAAAAATCTAAAATACCTCTAGTAGAGCAACACTTTTATTTCTCAGTAAAAGAAAATTAATTTAATGTACTGACCACATTTGAAGCCAAACATAGTTATTCAGCAAAACAGAAAAAGTACTGACCAGTTCCTCACAATTTCCATTACACTATGCACACAAAACAATTAAGAAATTATTTAACCTGAATTTTAAAATAGTGTAAAATTGGCTAATATTTTGATGTAAAAAGCTATTAACTTCCATTATTTAGCATGAATTTCCATCATTTTATTAACATCACCTCCTGCAGAAAGAACTGAATGCTACATAATTTGGACCAATTGGGTGAACAAAGGCCAACCACAACAAAGGGATTATTTGTACTGAGCAGGGAAAAAAGCCCATAAGTCACTGTGATGCTCTCATTTTAATTTTACCTTTATTCATTCTTTCTCCTTCTGAACGGACCCAAGACACCTCTAATGTGTCATGTCCTGTGATATTAAGATTTCTCCCAAAGAGGGCTTATCTGGATAAACTTAAATTGTTTATACAGCAGCAGAACCAATCTGATTGACTGGAGTTTCAATTAGAGGCTCCATATAATTGCACAATATTCACATTTGGAGTTAGTAGCCCCTATTACATGAGCAACCCTTTTCCATGTACCACTTAACAGACATAGGGTCTCCCATATTGATTTGTACAATATGCTTAGTTACAAGCAGAAGAAATCTGAGCTCTCCCTTTGCAAGACATCTGAAGTTTACATTATTTGTTGGAATAGTTGAGAAAGAGGCTGATGAAACAGTTTTCATTATAAACTTTTCCATGGAGTACCTAACTGATGTTGTGTGTGCACACAGGCAACACCCACACGTTGCCTGTGGCTGGCACTTTGCAGTGAAACCTTCTTTTGTATTTTGGAGGTATTGATAACTCAAAGCTGCAGGAACACTAAGCTAGCTAACAAGACTGCACCTGGCAGAGGTGAAAATCTAATTCATACCTTCTAATTGCAAATCAGGAACTAGCAGGAAGTATTCCTTTAACACCTGTCAGTAATATGGAGAAAAACGAAAATGCTCTTTCGAAGGAAATTGGTGGAAGATGCATTTGCAAAGTCTTGCAGTATTAGAAAAGCATTATTTCTCCTACTCAAAATTAGAAATAGTAAGGTGTTTTTAATCACAAAAAATTTAGCATCCAAGATGAATAAGTTGTTCCAGAACTGGTCATGATGGCTAAGACTGAACTGAATAGGGGACTGAAAGCTGGCACCAGCTCTGGGATTGGTGACTTCAGGGAAACAGAGGTGAAGGTCAGACTGAGTACAGGAGGCTCCACAGCCTCCCCAGAGAATCTGTCCAAGCACTCCCCTTTTTATCTCCTGTAAGAGTGAACCCCTCTTTTTTTTTCTTTCTTTTTATTTTTTATTTTTATTTGAATGCAATTTAAGGCCTGCATGTCTTCTGCTTATCATGGCTATGGAAACAGACCACATGCCTTTTCTTGATTTGTCCTGTTATTATGTCCCATTTTCCTCTTTCCTTTTTTCCATGTCTTCTCTTCTGCAGACTGATCAACTCAAATTCTTCCATTTTTCTTAGTATGTTTATTTCAAGACTTTTGCTTTTCCCTATACACTCTCCAATCAGACCACATGTTTCTGTACAAATGCCATCCAAAACATGCATTCAGAACAGACAAAGAAAAGGCAATCCCAGTCAGTAGGAGAGATACAGCTGGTGCTTCAGAATATTGGATTCACCGTAGCTCCACTGATGGGGAGAAAATACAGAGAAGAACTATGAATGAAAATTAAGAATCTGTTAAAGAGATTTCCTAAGATATCTAAAAGATGCAGCTATAAGGTGAAAAAGAATACAATTTTGGAAAAAAAAGTAAGTAGGAAAACAAAGGCAATAATTAGAAGGGAAAAAAATCCTGATAATTATGATGACTGTAAAAAATAAAAACAAAGATAAGAAAACATTTACATAATATGTAAAAAGATTATGAAATATAAAATATTAGAATGAGATGCTGAAGTTGGCAGTGAAAAATTAATATCCATAAAAACTAGCAAAAATAAGATCTTGAAATTTATCAAAACTTTATTTTAGGAACAGAAAACCTTTCAACATATAAGAAGCTTTTTTGTTCTGCTTTTGGAAAGAATGTTGCTCTTGAGTGAAAAGTGCTTTCTAGTCCATTGGCAACTAAGATGGATCTTAAATAGTATCTATGAGAAGTAAATGTTTTGAAATTAGCAATTCTAAGGGGTGTTTTTTCCCCATTTCTATCTGGTATTATAAAATATTGTTTAAAGAAATAAAAGAACTACTGAGGGAATTTTAAAACCCACTACTGCTGAGCTGATATTTAAGGGACACTATAGAGTCAGGGAACAGCATAACATAATACACTTGCTTGATATCAATCCAGACAAAATAGTGAAAAAAATTATACAGGATTTAACTGACAAAGATTGAAGTGAAAGGGATGTAATTAATGCCAGTCAACATGGGTTTATGCAAAATAGCTCTTGTCAAACAAATCTCATTTTATTCTTTGATGAGCTTACAAAAGTTTGGGTGATAAAGAGAAGTGCATGGCTGTAATACACTTAGACACCTGTAAAGCATTCAACTTTCTAGTGCATTACTTATATTCTTACTAAAGTTTATTAATATACAATTTTCATAGAGCATATGTAAAATTGATTGAGAACTCTTTAAAACATCAATTTTAGAAAGTAATTGTTAATTAGAAATCATTAGCTGAAGGATGGAGGGGCTAGTGGTGATCCAGGCAATTGTGGACCTTTTACATCTGATTTGAATGAAATTTTTACCTATGTTCTGAAATGAAATTCAAAAGTATTGCAAAGAAACTTTGAAAAAACTCAGAACTAGAATAGTGGTATATAAAGATGAATACCAGGGAGTCACACAGAATAATCTGTCTCACAATGCTAGGCCAATTTACTGTGTTGTACCTGAATGCTCAAATGATATTTAATGACTATGATTTCTTCTGAAAAAAAAAAATAAAGGGAAAAATAAAGAAGATGTTCCTGGAAATAAAGCAATCCCTTTCTTTAGGCAAATTTAATTTTCTCTCTAAGACTTATAGGAGAGAAGCTAGATAAGAGTTTTAGAGAAACCTGGGGTGATAATGTAGCATGCTGGCCCCTCAAACCATCTTTTTGAAAATAGTTATGCAAGTGGGTAATGTGTAATGAACTTTCCCTGTTTATACCCAAATTATGCTTATAAGAAATACCCACTAGATGTAGCTTCTCACCATTAACCCTGGCAATTTTTTTTCAATAAAGGACTATAAAGTTACCTGCATTGCACAGGTTATAAAAACAGGGACAAATTCACAATGAATCTGTTGCAGCTTCCTTGCTGTATATTAACTGAATAATTTGTAGTAAAATCTAAAATACACTTATGCAATATATTCTAAAGGCACACAGAAAAAAATAGATAAGCACTTTGAAGTTGATGATTTTGCAGCTTGGTCCAAAGTTCACTCTGAAATGATTGCCCAGTAAACAAACCCACCCTCCCTCCCTCCCTCCCTCCCTCCCTCCCTCCCTCCCTTCCTTCCTTCCTTCCTTCCTTCCTTCCTTCCTTCCTTCCTTCCTTCCTTCCTTCCTTCCTTCCTTCCTTCCTTCCTTCCTTCCTTCCTTCCTTCCTTCCTTCCTTCCTTCCTTCCTTCCTTCCTTCCTTCCTTCCTTCCTTCCTTCCTTCCTTCCTTCCTTCCTTCCTTCCTTCCTTCCTTCCTTCCTTCCTTCCTTCCTTCCTTCCTTCCTTCCTTTTGCTTTCTTTCTCTCTGTCTTTCTTGAAATGAAAAAAAAATCAAACAGCGTTCATGAGCCAAGTAGAGAAAATGAAAAAAAGGCATAAAATGCAAAGCATGGTATAGTTACCTTGTACATTCTAAACACAAACTGCAGTAGAAATTATAACAGAAAATACATATTCAATTATCAGCTACAGATTCAGAGCAACAATAAAACTGAAATCACTATATTTTCCTAAGGATAGGGAGAGCAAAGAGATCAAGTTGTTCCTTTTGAAATTTCTACTGTGTAACATTATGCAATGCCATATAAAATTGGGTGATGAAAGCCTATAAAAAGTGCCTGAAATTCTCAATATATTCTACATCTATAAGCTTAAATAAATCCATTTTGAGGACTCCATCATATCTACCACACATGAAATTTTTTTACAGCTACAAATGTAATAGCTCATGCTTTTGCTTCCTCACAGCATTATAGTTCCTCCACGGACAGAAATCATTTAGTGAACAGAAGAGAAATGTAGACGCTCTAATTTTCTGTACAGTGGCAATTGCATTCATTATGTGTTAAAAAAGCACTTTCCCTGAAAGAGTTAACTTTCTAGCTCCTATTCTCTGCAGTGCTGCATAAACACTGCACATTATTCTTACTGAGCATGCTTCATCTTTCCTGTCTCCCCAGTCTTGGGCTGTCAATCACCTGTCAGTCCCCACCACATCAGCACAGTGCGCATCACCAGGCTGTCAGCACAGCAGCTGATGAGACTCTGCTAAGAGCTGTCAATCAAACTTGTTTCTCTTATCTGTTCGGGAAATATTTTGTCTCTGAGAAACAAAGAACCTGGGCAACAATGGATCAGAGTCTAGTATTTACTCTTTTACAGGGATAGAAGCCTCTTTACAGGAAATGAATGCTTTATCCACAACAAGGAAACAAAAATTCTGCTTCATTAGGCATATTTTCTTTCTTCAATTTTGTTTAAATCCTATTTATTTCTTGAACAGTCAAATCAGGGCATAATATATTAGAGGAAATTTCTTTTTGCTCTCACTGTAGAATGAACTTCATGTGTTTACGTCCTAGTTTCTGTTGACTATAATTCAGTGCGGTGTAAGATAGGTAGCATCTCTACTTTTGGGAATCTTTCCTTGTTTTTAAGTATTGGAATGTGTGAGGTTTCTCTCCATCTCAGGGTAGCCAAGCTACCCTGAAAAGCCAGACAAGGGAAATTCATAATTTACACCTTTGTTAACTTAAAATATATCTTTATTTTCTGCAGCACTTTCATTAAAATCTCAACATAGAATTCAGTAATATAAGTAGGGTTCATAGATAATAGCAGACCAAAAGAATAGCTGAAGCAAGTAGGAGAAAAACATATTTTCAGTGTGTATTTGAAAGAAGAGAGTATCTTCTTTCTGGAACGCTCTGCCAGGGAGAAAGGATTGCAGAAGGTAAAGTTCTTGCATGTACAGAAATCAAATACTGAAGAAAGACAAAAGGAGCTGCAAAGATGGGCACAGCAGCTATTTCTGGTCTGACACAGAATCTCTGCATGAAAAAGTTAAGCTGGGCTTTCAAGTCACATCTATCCAAGGCAGAATATTGTTCTGCACAGATAACCAGGTCTACGTCTAACAAACCTGGCAATCAAATTAATTAACACAAGTGGATACTGAACTAACGAACCTCTGCTCTTCCCAGGACATAGGTAAGTACTTTTACATGCTGTGCCATGCAGATACAGGGACATTTAGAGCTGGCTTAAGTATCAGTACATAGTGTTGCCTGACGTGAAGCAAAGTAAATACAAGCCAGTGACCTAAAAGCCCCATTTTAACCATATCTATTTTTCCCTATAAATGAAAGAATCTCAGAGTTGACAGTTGAAGGGAAACATTGAGAACAGCAAAGAGAAGAAAACTGCTTTTCTCAATATAGAGAGGAGTGCTGTAAAACATGATAATATGAATGAAACACCTAAAAATATTTTGTGTTCTTCATAAAGCTTCAGTCTTGGGCCACGAAAGTAAATAAGCAACTTTGTTTTCTGAGACAACAAAAAAGAAGGTGAGTTCACAACCCTTATAATTTCTTGGACAAAACTGTATATTAAAGTTAAACCAAAAAGGGAGGCAAATAAAAGTTTTTTTTGGTTGGTTTTTTTTTTTTAATCTTCTACCATTTACACAAACACTGATTTACAGGTCTGCTCTGAACATTTGCATTGGCTGTGGAATTGGACTATTCAGGTAAGAGCAGAGGGCAGAGAGATCCAGCTGGGAAACTGGCTGTGATACCAAACTCACAGAAAGAAAAAGTTTACAGCAACCAAGAGAAAAAAGCCCCAAAGAAATTTGGGAACTGCGCTCAAGATTAGTTCCCAGCAGCCTCCCCCAACATTCTCAAGGGGCTTTGAAGAAGGAACCTGGGGCAAAACAGAGTGCTTCTTCATGTCTCTGATGGCTTAACACAAGTGCTAAATAGCCCCTGAGAAGAAGGAGGGAAATGGACTGGGAATTGCCATAACCCAAAGAAAAATGAGGCCCTGGACAGCAAAAAAGTTTTTGTCCTTTCCACACACGCACACATGCAATGGGTTTTTTTGAATTTGTTTGCTCCAAAAAAGAATATTTTAGTTCTCAGAAGAGGGAAAACATTGCCCAAAGGGGGAAAAAAAATAAGGTGGTGACCACAATCACTGTCAGAGATGTAAGCAAAGCTCTCACAGGCTGAAGCAAGACAAAGGCAGGCAATTTTGACCTGAATCCTAAAGCAAAGGCAAGAGGTTGGCATCTTTCATCACTTTCAACTTTATAAACAACTTCTCAAAGGATGCCTTTTTCTCCTTTCCTGGGCCTTATCTTGGCTCTCTCCATTACTGTCTGTGCCTACAAGAGTAAGAACAAACAATGTGTCTTTTCACTCTCCTCTCTGCCAGTTCCAATGTGTTTAAGGCCCTCTCCATCCTAAAGAGCATACTCTGGTCAAGGAGGCAGGTGTCCTGCTGGAGACAGCACAGATGAAGAAAAGGGCAGTTTTGTTTCACCCCTTTCAGAACCCCATGTTTGGTGCTGCAACCACGAGCCATACTCACCTAACAGTAGCCACAGCCCCTGGCCAGCAATTCCACCAGCTTGGAATAGAAGTTCTGGGTGTCATTGTGGTTCTTGGGAGATGCCAAGAGCACCCATAAGAGAACAGCAGAGCATGAGCATGGCTTGGGCAAGCAAAACAGAGAGTTATAAGGGGAGCAGACTTCTCTGTTCTCAACTCCTGGACGTGGTTTTGGACACAAAGCTCCCAGCTAGGAAGAGAGAGCTACTCTGAGCATGCAACCTTCACTCTGCAGCCACCACAAGCAATGATAAAGGCGTCCCCAAGCAGGGACTTGGACAGCACAGAGGCCTCAAGACTGCTCCCAAAGCCTTCTCAGAAGGCAATGGAAGTCTCAAACTGGAACAGCCACAAGCATGCTCTTCTGAGTTTCACTGAGTTGGAATTCTGCTCATGTCAAAAAGCATCACTAATACTGTAGCTCAGTAACTATTGATTTACTATTAACTGTTCACTACTTCGTAAATATTAACTAACAAAGGAAAGGAAATATTAATTACCAGCAAAGAGCCTTAAATGCAGAGCTTCAATTCCAGATGTTGAGAATAAACCAATCAGTTTGTGCAGAGGCCAGAAATTAAAACCAGAGGAAAAATTCTGTGTACTAGTCACTTTTAAAACCATGACTACAGTAAATTGATGTTTCAATCATTCTTATCAGTAACAATGCTAAGAATCACAGTATTACATCATGCCTAACTGTCCCAGCTACAGACAATACAAACCATTATCAAGCATTTGTGACAACAGGAGTATTTTACACGTTGACAAATTCTTTCATATGCAGCACTCTTTTCCAGAATCACAACTCCCTCTGATCTAACTGGACATTAATTGCTTTTTTGCTGATGTATCTGTGCCTTCTGGACTGATAACACAACTAGCAAATCTGATATCTGACAAGTTGACTCAACCTAATCAGGACAGATCAGCTGTTACCAATGTTGCTATAGGCTGTAATTTGAGGACCTTTAGAGAGTTATCACTTGCTTTGAAAGGCAAGAAACTGTAATTCTGTCAACACTAATCCCAGAAACGTGCATTCAAAGTGGTTGTTATTTTTTCTTCAGAAGAAGGTAACACTTGTCAAATAAATACCTGAGATAACTGATAATAGGAATTAGAAGTATGTGAGTGATAGGCTGACAATCAGTCACTCTCATGAAAAAGAAGAACCTCAAAAGATTCAGAACATTAAGTAGAGAGCACAATCTGTCACCATGAAGCAGGGGTCACTCTGAATGGAGTCAAACAATTGGTAATGCAGTTTTTCAATGTTTACTTCCCTCTGTTGCTTGGTGCTAAAGCTGAGCGAATTATTCACTTCAAACAATTTGTTCAATGAATTTTATCCCTTTTTGCTGCTCAGTGTTTGCAGGCAATGGATTCCAATGCCATCAGATTTATTCACTGCTTCACTTTTATTCAAGCTTTCACTTAGTACTCAATTGAGAGTATTCCACACTTCCACTGCTGCTCAGACAGCATCCAAGGCTGGTCCTTAATGTGGGCAAGCAGCACAGATCCACACAGTTGATGGAATAACACTTATCTACATCAGCAAAGATATAGATTTTAATTTTTTGTTTTTCTGATCCCTCTTTAATTTTGGAGGCCCTTCCAGCAATAATACTGATATTTGCTATAAAGTTCCCTTTCTGTGAACAATTTTGCCCACAAGACTCAACACTTGAATTTTTGCAGAAGACAAATCACCAAAGAGTGCAAGCACAGCCACAAAGCACATTAATTTAAAAAAATTCCAAAGATTATATTTTATTATTTGCTTCATTCCACTGGGAAATAGTTTATTTTCATGTAATAAAACTCAGAGGAATTCCATAAAAAATGGATTCCCAATTCATGGAATTCTTTAATGTAACTTAATACTCACTGAATATACACAAGTGACTTTGTCATTGCCAGGGTTGCATCTGTCTTGTACAGATAAACTGCTTTTCAAAACTCATACTTAACATTAGAACAAAAAATACACATTTCTTACTGTATCGCTTTGGTCCGTCTTCCAAACAAAATGAAAGTGTTAAGGTTGCATCATCTTCAAAAAATTCAGTTGCAAAGGCATCCCACCAGAGGTTGTCACTATCCTAGGAAGCAACAGATCATTCACTTAACAGGAGGCAAATTGAAAATATGTTCATCTGTTGTAAAAGAAATTCAACAGGATCACACCTAGTCTGGCTCCTTCACCTATGGTTTTGGGGTACAGATATCTATATGATATTTCAAACTATTTTTTCCTACATAAAGTTGTAGTTCTAATTTAGGAAAAAAAACCTGAAGTGTTTAACTTGCTGTATAATAAACTTTCATTTTATCCAGCATACAAAATATGTAAAAACTTTCTTTTCCATAACATTTTTTCTCCAAATGTTAGATATGGTTTTATACATCAGTTGCAAATAAAGCAATTATGAGTTCCACTCCTTTTCTGGGCTGTGTGTCTCAAATGCTTGGTCCTGGTAATGAAAAATCCCTCCATACTTAATTCTATAATGTTATGTAACCTCATCATCAGTACAAGATGACAAGAAAGTTATTTAGAAACTAAATATAATGGTCATTCTACTCCAATGCATTTAATATAAATACAATACTTCAGTTGTATTTAATACCAGCTAGTTACTTAAATGTAATTGTTGTGAGAAATCTTTACTTTTAAGTGTGATACAAAAGGGGAAAAAAAAGTTAAGATGACTTGTGCATACTTAGACTCTCAGTAATACACAGAGCTGGGACAGGGCAATTATTAAAATAGTGAACAATGTAGAACACACACCAACACAGCACTAGAGGAAGTTTCTTGACTTTATCAATTGAACCAAGCATTTTCAGACCTGGATGATCAACAACAGGCACAAACCTCAATATCTAGCACCTGAGCAAGTGGTCCACCTTGCAAGGGTTTTACAGTAGTTGGGCAACACAAAACCCACCAAATGTTTTGTTTGAAAGCTATGATATATTTAATAGCTGGATTCGAAATTTTTGGTTCAGTCTGTTCTGCTCCTTCGAGGCCCTAAGACCTGTAGCACACAAGGTCAGTAACAAAGCTGGAAATGCACTTCTGAAGACGCCCTGGCTGCACTCCTCAGAGCCACTCTATCCCACTCACAGCACCTTCCTTTCCAGTGAGCAAGGCCAGGTTCACTGAGCAGTGAGGTCTGAGCACCTCTTAATGCCTGAGCAAAATAGATTTAAGCCAGAGATGAAGCAAACAAATGTTTGCTTCACAGGAAAAAGATCTTGAGATAAAATGCCAATTTAAAAGAAAATATGCACCTATCATATTCATTATGTACTCATGCAAAGCAATCTGGGGATTTTAGTTCTGCTGCTGTATTTCCTGATGATATTGCTTTTGGATTTCACTCCAAAATGTTAAGCAAGGTATATATTCCTCTCAATTTCACTTTGATTTTTTGTCAAGCATCCAATGGAGAAATGGTAAGGACAGGTTTTAACAATCTGGTTCCTTCCAGAGACCCTAGAGAGACTTCTTGTCTGAGTCAGAGCCTGTAATACACTTTCCCTGCCAAGGCTCATCCAGCCTGGCAGTGACAGGATCCTACAGCCCTGCCATTCAGTCACACAAAGAGGTATCAAAGCTGTCCCCACATCTCAGAAATCTGCTGTCACAGAGAGCTGTTGTTCTTTCCTGGTGTAAACCTGATGAGTGTTCCCACATGGAAGCAAATGCTGCTGTGTTGAGTAGCCAAGCAGCCACAACAGCAAGCATGAAACACACAGTGGCCAGCATGAAACACACAGTGGCCAGCATGAAACACACAGTGGCCAGCATGAAACACTCACAGGTGTTCAACACACCCCTGCACAGGGCCCTGCACTCAGCACAGCCTGGGGGTTGCATTACAAGCCCATAGAAGGGTGTATTGTCCAACAAGTAGCTATGAGCTCCCACTCTGCCATTTGACTAAAGAGAGGCTGCAGTACCACTGAACCTTTTGGACATACTTGTCATAGGGAAGGAAGAGTGGAGGGAAGAATTTCAACAATGCCACACACCGCATTTGCAGCTCTTGTTAATGCAGTAGTTGAGTATCACTGGAGCCACTCCCGTAGCATCCAATGACATGGGAACAAAAAGGAGAGCCTGGCATAGCCAGGACTTAACTGCATGTGGGAAAGATAGAGAAGAGCAGGGAAAGTGCAGGGCCTCACGTCAAAATCACACATATCTGCACTCATGCTGGCTCCCAAGAAGCCTTGAAAGCAATAAGAATGTGGAAATGGAATTACTGTGGATTCCCTCCCTGGTTAGATGAAATATCCAGACTCTCTCACAGTTTGAACGCAGTCTAAAGTCTTTATCTTAAGCTTTTGCATATTTTGGGTGAGGAAGAAAGAAAAATATAAAATGCAATACCCTACCCCCAGAAAGAAAACCCAGCCTTAAAAAAAGGTATATAAATCTTGGCAACCTTTGAAATGCTTGGCTGATTTTCTGCCCCACCCTTGTCACAGGTGGGCCCACCTACTCTCAAAGACAAATGTGAACAAAACCCAATGAGGTGTCCCCAGCCCAACCAAGGATCCAGTTATTGAAAAAAGCCCTCTTTTTTTCCCTTTTTTTTCTTTTTTTTCTTTTTTTTTCTTTTTTTGCAAAAAGGGGATGGTGAAGGCAAAGCTGCCCTCAGGCATCTTTAACTTATGCTTTGACAGGTTATGGGGGATTTCGCCAGAGTAATTATTTTTCTATTCAACAATAATGAGAAATTACCATGGCAACCTCCCTTTCACGTAGTGCACTCGCATGCTCAAACACTGAAATAATGGCCTAAACATTACCAAAAAAATATTAATTCTCTAAAAATATTTTGTATTAAAATAAACTTAAGGAATAGGTCACAAGAGAGAAGAGGGCAGACACAGCCAGCAAGTTGGGTCAGAAGTGAAGGTGCCGTGCTGCTGTGGCCAGGTACCCAAGCAGCAAAACGACTTCTTCCACAACTGTCATTGTTCCCTCTGATCCCCTCCACCCCTGGTATTATTTGTAATTTGAAGCATGGCTCAACTCTGAATAGGGTCTCCAAGTAAATGGAATCCTACTGTTTCAATATTTTTCCTGACTCTGATTTTCTTTGGCAAAGGTAATCAGATTTTAAGTACAATGATGTTCTTTTTCCCCCTCCATCTAAAAGTCCCGTATGTTCACTGTGTGATCTGAGAGTCAAGCTGGGTTCTTCTTTACACCTTACACACTTACATGATTAAGAGTCTGCAAGCTAAATGAGGCTTTTCCACTTGCCTGTGATAGATCTTGCAACTGGAATATGAGGTCAACTGAGACTATGGCATTTTCTTCAAATTCCTTTATTTTTAAGAACTTGGAAGGCAGAATGGACTGACGTAAAATGTCTGTACATGAAATCACACTTTAAAGGATGCGGATACCTTGCAGGACAGAAGTGGAATTCAAAATTATTTTGATAGATTGGAGAAATGATCTGAAATGAAGATGAAATTCAATAAAGTCAAGTGAAAAAAGTACAAAAACAAAATGGGGAAAACTGGCTAAACAGTTCTGTAGAAAATGGTCCAGATCACAAAGCAAATATGTTGGCAATCAATTGCTCCTGTGAATAAGGGAAATGTCTTAGATACAATACCCTTCCACTCCAGCAGACACATCTCTGGAAAGACTTCAACTACATTAGTCTGTTCACTTCTGCAGTACTATGGCCAAGTCTGGGCCACCCACTCTTAAATGAATTAGCTGAGAACCACAGCAATCAATGAGTTTAAAGACACATGCTATCAACCCCAAAAGACTCAAAGGAAGAAAAGTAGAAGGTAGTAGGATCTAGCTGTGTTTTGTATAAGACAGAAGAAACTCACAGGGAACATGATGACAGTCCTCAACTATATGAAAAGATTGCTATAAAGAAGAGTGAACACTTGTCCTTGGTGGCTAACACAGATAGAAGAAGTAATAATTGGTTCAGTTTGCTGCCATTGCAGGTTAAGTGCATTAATGCCCTGTAACAGATTTCTAGGCTAGTGTTTTGCAGAGGGGAAAGAGCTGCAGGGCACAACTGCTGTGTTCCCAAGGGGAGTGGGTATAGAGATCCTGCTGCCCACGAGCCTTGGGCAGAGCTGTCCCTGTACAGCAGCTCACAGCTCATGCCCACTGAGAACCTGAATCTGCTTTCTCCCTCACATTGCTTTTGGCTGCACATGTCCAACAGGTGAAAATAGTATATTCAAACAGAGTTACGGAAACAAATAAATACAATTCTGAATACACACAGGAAACACATCTGTTCTGAAGTCAGACTTTTTTTTAATAATCACTTTTTAGGGAAAACCTGAATTTTTAATGTCAACCTTGGCATTGGACAAGGCAAAAATAAAAAGAGAGTGCGCACTTGGGAGCTTACATTTTTCTTCTGGCATCTGCAACCCTTCCCTATTGACACTTACTATTTTCAGAACTCTATACATCTACATTCCTTTTGGCAACATATATGTGTCTCATATTCTTTTAAGTTAATGTTGCACAAGGAACTGCTGTCTCCCTAAGGAAAGAACAGCATTCCTTCCCTCCTCCTGTTTCCAGCAAATTAAACTACACTTGAGCTTTCAAAATGCAGTTCAAGATAAGATTATGCCATTAAATACACCTGGAAAGACTCCACAGCCATTACAGATTACAAAACTCACAGGTAAAAAAAAAATAAAAATCTGACATTGAAGTTTATACTCAAAGCAAACAGAAAAACCATGATAAATAAAATGTCCAAATACAAGAAACCAATAATTTTCCCCATTAGTTTTAAATTAGACCAATATTGTCTCTACCTATTATATTTAAGATTCTGATACAAATTGAAAAATGAGTAACAAATTATTAGGGATCTATATATCTTAATGGTGTAGATTTGGAAATTTGAGTACTCATCTGTAGGTCTGGCCCTACCAAGCACAATGCTTTTATAATCTGGCATAGGGCTTTTTGCTATTTGTATACACTCAGTATGGACCACAGATACTGAGTCCTAGATTGGCTTTCCTGGAAACAGTATGAACAGACTGAAAGAGTGGAACGCTCGTATGTATGTAGGTGGAAAACCCATATATGGCTGTTAGTTATACAAGAACATGCACACCTTTCCTGTTTTCCAAGTATCCTTGGTAAGAATATGTGGTACCCTATAGTTAGTAAAAGTACTTGAGAAAGAGGACCAATCTGGTTACTCAGGGCTAGTTTTTAACAACCTCTTCCATTGCTTTTCCATTTGCTATTCTATCTCATTTATTTTCTTTCAAACATAAAGCATATTTTACACAGCATTAAAGATACCTTTGATCTTGCACCTAGTGGTAACTTACATAATCTCCAACTCCCTTTCCCCGCCAGGAATGCCCCACTCTATTCCTTCCATTTGTTATTTCACACATATTCACAGTTTTAATGGCGTTGCTTTCTTTTATTTCACTTACTAGTGTGGCTGGATTCCATCTCTCAAACAATGTGTAGTAAAACTGGCTAAAAGATTTTAAGACTTGGCTTTGGTCATAAGTAGTTTTCTGTTCCATTATACACTTGCAACTTCTTGCCAAAACTCTGCTCAGTGCCCAAAACATATCAGTCTCTTCAGCTCCCTTAATAATTAATTGAACTATTGTTTACATTCCACTTAGGAACTTATCTTCAATTGTACAGTAAAGAAACAACACCAAGTTTCTGTTTTATTGAAAAGGTAAATATATAGTCATGCAACAGATCCCCACAGCAATGCCTCCCCAGAGAGACTGATTGGGGTGCAAAATGGGGGCAACATCTCTGTTTCTCATGTAAATCTGGAGTAGGTTTAAAAATCCAAAGGAATTCCAGGGAAAGGTCCATAATAGGGAGTTACTCTTACACATTCACTGGAAAAGCCTAATATATCAAGGATTCTATTTTTATTGCCTATAAATCAGTACACTATCAGGCAACAGAAAATCAAACACAAATTATTTGATTTCAAATACAAATGGGAGGAAAAAAATAATAGAAAAAGAGAGAGGCTTTGCAAAATACACAAATTGATCCATGCCATTTTCTTGTTGTACTCTGAACCCAGGCAGGTGAGAATCAGCATCATTTTAGCAAAAACACTGTGCTGTAATGACACTGCCATACAACTCAGCTTTGCAGATAGAGTGCTTTGAGATAATGTCAATTCTATGTCACAAACAGCAAGTCCTCACTGGAAAATTTTACCAGGAGTTCAGATTAACTGAAACATGCTGACACTGAAATAAGGACAACTAATATTTTTCTTGTGTTCAGAAGGATGGTTGACCCATTCCACTAACATATGCCCAAATTAGATACCTTTTGTTAGATATTTGTGAGAAATACTCACTAGCCTGGCAAATGGCAAGACCAGTCCACACACAGCTATAAAAGAACAGTTATTCCACTACCTCTCAGCCACCTGATTTTTCCATCTACACAGATGCTACATGTATAACAATTTGGATATCCTTTTAAAATTGTAGTGTTTAAAATTACAGAGATTTTTAACTTAAGTTGTCAGGAAATGATAAGACAGAGACATACCTGATTCAGTCTAATAACAGAATCAGAGAAGAATGCCTGGTCTAAAACCTATTATTTGTCAGTCTTTAAATTTTACTGAAGCTTGTGGACAAAAGAGAAATGAATTCTTAAATATCCACTCTCTGCATGTTTGACTATTCACCTGCAGCAGACAGGAGACTGCAGTTTAATACTTGTCTGCAAGCAGTACAGAGCAGAAGGAGTTAACTTGTGAAATGTGTCGTTTCACTGGCTTCTTTAATTTGAATTCATTATTTCCATTCCTGAAACTTGTGCACAAGAATGGATAGGAGAAAAAAAGGGGGGAAAAGAGCAGTGAAGCTGGGCTTAAGACACACTCCACTGCCAATTCCTTTCTGCCAATGTGGCATCATCCTTCAGATTTCACAGCAATATCAGCATTGACCAGCAGAAGATGCTCTTTTGTCCTTTTAAAATATATGGGATAGATTGCACTTGGTCTCTAGGGAGAAGACCTATATTCTGGCTGTGAGAACAAAAAGACTGGGCATTAACAACCAAATTGTGCAGTTTTTACAGAGCTATACACTTCCACCCACAGCAGATTATCTGCTGGTACTTGGTATATATACAGTGCATACTAAATCCATATTCAAAATTGTTTTAAATTTGAGCCCTTTTTTCAATAGGCATGGAAATATCTCTGGCTGGCTGGAAACAGTAATAGATTTTCTTAGTAGTATTCTCAATCCATGATCACTCCAGACAAATCACAGACCTGAGTTTTGTGTTTATCAAAAATGAACCACGGTTACATTTCTCTATTCTGCCAGAGAATACCCCACAGCCTCTGCCTTTGAGAATACTTTATAGAGATGGAATATTAAGCGTGTCTATTATCTAATGTACTACTGTCAGCCATACAAATGTTCTTATTTTATTCTGACATTTTGACCTGGTTTCTTTTTTACCTTGTTTACTTCCATCTCTATGAGTAAATGGAAGCTGCTATGCCATCTATCCCAATGAAAAGGCAATAACTAGTAGTGCCATGAGTGAATATAGAGCATCAAATATTATGTGTCACTAGGGCACAGAAAAAAACCTCATATTCCCAGCAAGATTACTAAATGAGTCTCTCTAGGTCTATCTATCCAACTGCACCAACTCCCAAGGCTCTAAAATTTAGTGAACACAAATCCCTTTATCATTTATTACAGTGAAAAAAAAATATTACTGACAGCTTCTAAATACTACATTGGATCATGGTGAAGAGAGTCCTTGACACCTCCATTCCACACTGGACTCTCCCCACCTCTTTGATTACTGGGGCTCACAGAAACACCATGTGCATTGGAGACAAGCACAAAGCTGGGACCTTCAGAGGCCCCTGATTCTGAAGAACTGCAGTCTAAACTGTGATCCAGCAGACTGTTCTTTGGGAGGTCATAAATGGCTCTTCAGCTGAGCTAAAAGACTTATTCTGCTATGTATTTTTCCTTATTCTTGAGTGAATCTGGTGATCTAGGCAGGAAAGGGAAACACAGGTAAGACAAAACATCCTTCCAGTTACATTCTGGAGCAGAAGTATCAAACAGTGAAAGGGCTAGGTAACGAGCTACAAAGAGTTGATTTCATCACAAGAAAAGATTATGTGGATTGGAAAGCATATAGATGAGGAGATACATATCTCTACATACAGAAAGAAAGCCGGAGAGGGATTATTTACACGGGCATGTAGTGATAGGACAAGGGGAAATGGCTCTGAACTGAAAGCCAGCAGGTTTTAATTAGCACTGTGAGGGTGGTGAGGCACTGGCACAGGTTGGCCAGAGCAGCTGTGGGTGCCCCATCCCTGGCAGTGTCCAAGGCCAGGCTGGCTCTGAGCAATGTGCTCTACTAAAAGGTGCAGGGGATTTGGAAGCAGATGATCTTTAGGGTCCCCTCCAGCCCAGTCCATTATACACAACTCTAGCACAATTTTATCCTACAGGACTTTGAGAAAACTCTTGCTAAGACTCAGCAAGAGACTTTTAAAATTTAGGATATGCTTAAATGTTTTGCTGAGCTGAGATCCACCTATGCTTTTGCTAGTCTGCAAGTCTAATTAACTCAAAATTATGACTTCCTATTAAGCCTTGCAACCGAGTAAGAGCATATAAAAATGATGGACAGCTCTAACCAAAGAGTGTTATTTCTTGGGAAGGTACAGGAAGTGGAAAAGATAAAGTATATTGTATGTCCCATCTCCTATGGAGGACAGGTAATCTCATGCACAAAAATTTAATTTAGCAGCTAGTCAGAAAAAGAGAAAACAATTAAGAAAGAAGTATTGGAGAAACCACTCTTTTTAAAATTTATAACCATATCTACACTTTAAATTATATATTGCTGCATTTAATTGTTTCATAATATGAGTGTGGTTTTGGGTGTCCAGGTATCACCCAAAGAAATTGTAAAAGCACTGTATAATTCCAGACAGTACAGAGAACTAAACATTATGGCACCTTACAGAAATTTTGGCAAGAAGCAATGGTAAAGCACAAATATGAGTTCTTTGTTATGTACAGGTAATAGAAAAATCCCTCTATATCTTTGCTACCTAAACAGGGCATATTCTTTAAGCAAAAAAAAACCCACTGTGGTAATTAAAAAATTAAAAATAATTTCATAAAAGAGTTACAGTGACCTGCAAATTATATCCCTTAAAAGTTCATTCACATTTTTTATTCAACCCATATTAGAAGCCCCCCACTCTTGAGATAATTTTTAAAGCTTTACTTCTTTTTTATAGCAAAACTGCACTCCAAGTTAATTCCTGTGTACATTCTGTACTTATTAGGACTGGTAATCACAGTCATTTTTGTCAGCTGGTGATGTCACTCTATCCACAAATATTATCTGTGTTAAATGTGTTTGAGAATCTAAATTCTACTTAAGAGAGAGATAAGAAAAAAATATAGTGTTGAAGTTTTAAGTTTTTAAGTCTATATTTTAGACTCTATTTACTTGTTCCAGTTTTCAACAATGCAGCATAGTTTCATCTGCAGTGGCCATTTGGACCACTGGTCAGCTGCAGCGATCCGATGCTCAGGTATTTGAAAATAATACAGCTACATTTATTGCTTGCAATTTTTAAATATACAAACACATGTGCATTCAAACTTAATCAAACATTAAGGCAGAGATTTTCAAAGCTAATTAAAAGACTTATGCATTCATTTTCCATTAAATTAAGTGGAAATCAGATGTTGGAATATTCTATACAAGGCTCCAAATCCCAGCATGGAAATGGAACTTGTTACATTTGCTGAATCAAAGCTAGAGGGTGACAACAGGGCTGGGATTCATCTCACCCCAAGACAGTTGTCTAAATTCATGTGAGATAAAAAGCCTCCTGCAGATCTCTGTCTCTTCACTGTCTGTAGAGGGAGCCTAGAGAATGGTTTGGTCTAGCCATGTAACTTTTTACGGATAAAGGTAGGTAAGATAAATCCTATTCTATATATCTAGTAAGAATTTAAAAGTCAGAAAGAAAACTGGTTGAGGCTTTGAGAGCTTAGCGAAGGACAAAAATACGTGAAAAGCTGGATGAAACAACTGTATCTACTTTGTCTACATTTTTACAGTCTTGGCAGGAAAACCTATAAATGATGTTCAAGTTTTCTGCTCACAATTCTCAAAGATCTCCAGGCTGCCAGGTTCCTGCTGTTTCATACAAAAAGCTCCAAGTGGCAGACAGAAGTTGGAGAACTGGTTAAAGACTTCTGCCAGTATGAAATACTTTAAATGAAGAAGATGTGATTATTTGCCTGGCTTCCTAACTTTACTCCCTGGCTAGCCACAGTTGCAAATAAAGGCCCTCAAGCCTTTTTTTTTTAATCTCATACTGTATTTGGATACAAAATTCCTGCCCAAAATACAATTAAACTGGAGACAGAATTGCTCATAGTATATCATCCTATGTCCTGGGTAATCTGAAACATAAGGAAATCCTAGGTCAAGACGACACAAATTAAATAGTGACATTTCTCATGAGTTATCCTGCGACCCTCAGATCACTCAGTTGTTTCTGTGGGGTAGCACTACCCTTCTCAGCACATAACACTCACTGCTGGGCAGGTGCAGCCACATCTGACTATCAAAGGAACAAATCAGGAGTTCAGGTGGCTTTGACAAAGTGAGGATGAGCAGGGCTCCAGACACTTGCATATTCCCAGTGTACACAACTGTTTTCAAGTTTTGGTGGTGAGATGCACAAGGAAGTGCACTTTGTAAACTGACATTTGCATTTACAAATTAAAATTCTGATTCAAATGGAGATGTCTGAATTGCCTGCTCGCCATGAAAAATCTACTTAGAACCAAAACTTTTACTGTTATTGCTGCTATAATATTGTAGAACAGTGTAACAGATCACTGACAAGGCTGTTACGGTTGCTAAATCAAAGGGTATACTGTACTGAAAGGCACTGAAAGAAATATAGAGAAAATGAAGCACAGGGGTTGTGATAACAGAGTGGGTTTGTGTGTTTGTTTTAATTATTAACTTTAAATTTTCACTTCAAAAGAAATGGGAGAATTTATGCATCCCAAGAAGTGCTCCCTTTCAAAACTCAGTCTTCACTGAGGAAAGTAAGTAAAGCTTTCTTCTAAATGGCATCTCTTATCTTGTCAACCTCATTTAAAGTAAAAAGGCATCAATAGTAATAATAAAATTGCAGCTTGGTGAACAATTCCTTTACAGAAGCCAGCTACTACATACTGTAACAAATTAAAAACTCCAAAAGTCTATGCAGGTCCCCAGAGAAACGCTATTTAATAAAGCAAACACTGATATTGAATGTGACAGAATTCCATTTGCTTCGGAATCCCATCCAACTGAGTTTGGCTGCAGCTGAAGCAATTAGAGAAAGCTGTGATTTAATGATTATGCTAAAACCCTAGACAAACAAAGCTTTCACCTACCAAGTGGCCACTTAGCTGTATCACTACCACTAGTATGTATAAAAATCCTTGTAGGATTTCATTTGCTGTCAGTCAACTAGAAACAACATGAGCAATTACTTACTAAAAATGTCTATTTACTAGCTACCCTACTGCTTAAACATGAAAAATGTATAAATCTAAATTTAAACAAAGTAAGCAAAGTCAAGTGTGAGCTACATATGTCAAGGAAATCACCCACTAAGGTCATCCTTGAAGCTGAGACCTGATACAATCCAGTTGAAAGCTCATAATAGGTAGTAGGGTCTTTTTAATATGCCTTTATGTTGTATATGATAATCTACTGGGGCCTCACCTCTGTGTCTGTAAACATTTAATGAAATTTTAAACATCTTTTCATTACAACAGTAGCCTCCTAAGAACTACAACCAATCACTTCAGACTCTGTGGACCTGTTAAATCAGTAAAACTGATTCAGTTAAGATTTCTTAGCTTGCCAGAAGTGGTATTTGGCCTTTCCTCTTTTCTAATGTTGTCAAAATTTCTCTGTGTAAAGTTGCAGTATATAAAGAAGTGCAAAAAGGTGACAATTCAGAAAACTTGCTTACAGAAAACGTGAATTTGCTTTGAAACTCTGGTCTTGGTGTGTTCCTGCCAGCCAACAAGCTACATTGTGAAAAAATGACTAATGTGTCTTTCTGATTTTTCATTTTCACATTGGTTAAAGAGCCAAGTGACACCTTGGACTGCTGATGTAGATTTTTACCCTCAGTGCCTGCCAGGTGAAGGCACCTCCTGACATAGAGCAAGCAAAGCTTTTGAAAAAGCAGTTTCCTTCCTCCCCAGCTAAGGAATAGGATCTAGAGACATATGTGTACCTACAGCCTAAAAAAACCTACCAGTGTTGATACAAAATGTTTAAAACCAGAAAGAATATGAATCCGTGAGAAAGCTCAAACACACAGAAAACTATTTTAAGAAAGAAAACAGTTTTGCATAACATGGATAAGTATGGACAAAGTTGCTGCAGAGGAGACTGAAATAACTTCAAGAGCTCACAGAAGTGTCCCCATCGAGCAGATCAGACCTATTTTCAAAAACCTAAATCATCATATATTAACAATAAAATATACTTTAGGCATATCATTGTTTGTCTGTTTCATTACAGTTGTGCATTTCTAACTAAAATATACAATGGTCATGTTCAGAACCCTATTTTTTTTTTTCTAATTACAGTGTGTTTCCCTAGAGTGCTATAAACCCAGAGCATCTACAGTTTCAGAGCTTTCCTAAAAGATTTGTGTTCATAGTACCAAGGAGCCTGAGACAGCAGCAATAGCACTGACAAAGCCAAGAAACCACACAGTCCCATTTCTGGGAATGTGTTAACTGCCAGAGGAGCTGTCATCTGAAAGTGAGACAGAAAATCAGAAAAGATTCAGTGCTAATGCCTTCTTAGACTAGGAGAACCTTGCGTCAAGCTCAGCCCAGAATATATGGACCCACATCAAGCAGCTTCAAGTTTTCTACTCGTGCAGTGACAACCACTGTGAGATGTCATCATATTTCCTTGCCCTATGTTTTGTCAGAACCTACAAAATTAGTAGTAGCTGGATCACTCTCTAGGTCCTCAATGAAATATTATATCAAAATAGCACAGATGCCCTTTGGAGGGTGCTGGTTTCAGGTGCTGACTCTTAGGATTCTTCTCCTCTAAATGAGTTCTTCCCCAGTCACTTGAATTTTGCACCTGATTTCTATCAGGCACACTGAAGGATCACCTCTCTGCTCTAGAACAAAATTACTTTTTTTTTTCTCCCCTCTTCCTCTCTTAGTTCTACTTTCTGATTTGTAAAGTTTTTTTCTAAAATCAGACACACAGACACACATTTTTGTTGATACTCTCAGCTTCAGTAGTAGTGTCTCCTGGATTAGGTAATCTCTTAAAATCACATATCAAGTTATTCCTGGCCTGAGGCATTCTAGAATGAATATGAACTTTTTATAACCTCCACATGTGAGATTTGAAAGCTGCAAGAAGCCCCTCAGTAGCTGCCAGGTCAGCACAGAGCCCACCATGTACCTCATGCCATATCAGCAAGGGCAAAGGAGTGTACTGAGGATCAAATATACTTTGAATTAAGCAAGCAGTTCCTTGTTCAGACTCCTGTAAATGTACTTGTTCAGAAAGGCTCAGAATCTGGCAGGAGTCAGGTCTGGACTGAGCTCCTTCTGACTTGATTCAGCCCTCTCCAGTACAGCTGACAATCACAGGCCTTCACATCCTGAAGTCTCAATAGACTCGCAGAACAAGGACAGAATCAAAGCAGATTCCCTGTCTCTCCCTGCAAATACTCATGCACCTTCTGAAGGGACCACAAGCAGGATTACACTGTCAGTACTCTCCCCATTCCTCTGCCAATATTCCAAGCACTCATTAGAATCAGTCAAAGAGGTGACACCAAACTGCCCAGGGCACATGGCCTAGAAACTGCCGAGATACTGAATATTTTCAGCTGTATTACATCGTATGCAGCAGATGAAAGATCCTATGGTTTGTGAGCTGATAAACATAGATATGGATACAGATGATAAAGACGATAAAGACATAGATAAAAATGATATAGATATAGATGGATATAGATAGATATAGATATCAACTGAATGCAGTGGTCAAGATGGAATGTGAAAACAGAAGTGCAGTCTATGTTGCACATGATGAGTCTCACAATAAAGAATGTCCTAGGGAAATATCTGGACCTATCAGACCATCAGCAGCAGTGCCTTGCAAACATAAAAGGAACCATGGTGTTCCACAATGTTCCTATGATAACAGGCACAGCAGTCAGGGATTATAAATGTCTCCTTAGGAAATGCAGGGTGAAAAGGTGATACAGTATGAAGTAACCATTGCTCTAAGAACTAACGTTTCCTACTTGAAAAGATCTTTTTGCCCTCCTAGAAAATGTCCACTTGCCAGGTATACTTCACAGACTTAATCAAGTAATCCTTTTTAATCAAACAAGGTGTCCGTGTTTTAGATTTTAAAAGAGAAAAACTCAAAAGTAACTTAAAGCCATGGTAAAATAAAGAGAAACAAGCTACAGTTTTTCCATTTTGACTACTACTACCTCTAGGGAAACTACTATGCATTATATATATATATATATATATATATATATATATATATATATATGCATTTTAATAATAAAAATTCATCTTTTTTCCCATCTAGATAATGATAAAAAAAAATCCTGGATACCTTCTTGATCTACAGGGTCTACCTGAGGTGAGATGCAGCAGTGCTTGTTCTGCATGGTGTGGTGCTTGGAGCACACAGATAGAATTACAGATCTCTGAAATTGTCAGTCTTTAGTACCTGGTTTCTTGATACAAGCACAGAATATCTCAGTCCCTATTCTTCTGCTGTAAACTTTGCACTCTGTAGCTTGTCCTATCAAAAAAAAAACTTGAAATCAAAGCTCTCAGGCCCTCTAGATAGACAATAAAGTTTGTTTTTTTATAAGAACAGGAGTCTAACCTGATAGTAGCCATGGCTGCAGAGAGAAGTTAGAGTGTCATGAAATGCATTTAAACATGAACAATGAAAGAAAGGGAATTCCAAACTCTTTTCTTCTTCAGTATGATGAATTTCAGCCAATGGTATGATCTTCAGAGCCTGGCTATGCTCTGGGCAGAAGCAGAGAATGGTTTACATTTTATTTTAATTGTGTATGTTCATTCTCATGGCCATCAATATCAAATAACTGGAAGCTCACTTGGAGGCAGGGTGTTATGGAGCAGAAGCCATGATCATCATTGATGTTCTCTTATCTCATTCATCTTCTTTGATTTGAGAATTGGTATCAAAAGGAAGTGACCTGAACATATTAAAGGTGATGCAAGTTTCACAATTCCCTGTTGTGTGTAACTTAAAAAATTAACAGTTCATTAAAATCCAAAGAGATGTGCTTAGGGGAGACTTGACCAGAATTCAACACTAGATTCACAAGCATCTGAAAGTACTGGCCATGTGTTTTTAAAAAGGCCCAGAAGCAGCATGTATTCTACATTCCCATTGTCTTCACCTGCAAAAGTGGTATCTCTGCTTCAGTAACTGAATAGCTAGATAGAAATTTAATTGTTTTTACCTCCAGTTCTCAAAGGGACTGTATTTTGCACCAATATAAGAAAAAATCAGGTTATTTTATCTAATTCATGACATACTACCCAGTGGTAGAAGAGAAGGATGGCAGTTCCCATTTCCTTCATGCTTTGATAGAGAGTCAACAGAGAAGTAATACAAACTGACAGGTTTTTATGACTGACCTCCTGATACCTACTGGTGCATAAACATGTAGTTGTTAGAACTTATCACTAGGGCCAGGGTTATCCCCTCCTGACTAGGAGTCTGCCAAGTCGTAAATAGAGAAGCTAAAAATAGAGTTCCAAAATAATGTGTTCTATTTAGTGGATTCTGCCCCTGAAATATCATGTCCCAGAAAACCTCTAAACAGGAAAGCTGAGATTTCAGCATTTCTTGTCTTCAGTTTCCAGATGTTGCACAAGGCTTGGTAGGTAGGAAGGCCACCTAAGTTTCTCCCCAGTGCTGAGGGACAGCACTGGGACCAGTGCTGGGTAATCTCCATCAGTGACACAGACAACGTGAAGCTGAGTGGTGCGGCTGACACACCTGAGGGGTGAGACAGAATTCAGAGGGACCTGGACAAACCCTAGAAATGTGCCATGAGCTTACACACAGCCAAATGCAAGGTCCTGCACCTGATCCAATGGCCACAGTACATGGATTTTGTAGGGCAAAGGAAGAGGAAGAAATGGTTACATTTCAATGGACTTGAGATAAATCTCATGGGCTGAATGGCAAAGAGTGGTCAGAGACCTTAAAGTCCAGTTCACACACAGCAAGACTGCTTTGCAACATGCCCTGACATCCAGTGAGTTGGGACATTCCCATGACTTACTTCTAAAGTGGCAATCCAAGTACAAATTAAAATATTAGCAGGGGTGAAGAAGCATCCCCTCTTACCTTTCCCAGACAAAATTAAGAGGAAAAATAGAGCTTATTTCTGTGCCTGCTTTTTGAGAAGAAAATTTTAGGTCCCTGCCCTCAGGGATTTAGATAGGCAGCTTTCTCTGGGTGAATCCCAGCTCTGATAGGATGCTGAGCTTCTGCAAAAAAACAGAAAATAATCCCCCTTTCTACAGACCACACCATCAAGAGTGTAGTGCTCACCTTAGCAAAGGGCTGGTTTGAAACTCTGCTCTGAGGTGCCTGGCTTCCACACCACACTTCATATGGAAGCAGCCTGTGGTTTCACTTCATTCTGGGGGCCATGCACCTTGCTGTGAGATTACTAAATCTTACCTTTTTTGCAAACTTAACTGGTTTTAGCTAACATCTAATCCTCTCTGCACATGAGAAATAATCACAAAAATAAGCAAGAGCTTTTAACTTTGAGTTTATGAGAGAGGAGTATACCAAATGTACAATACACCCACTCCTAAGAGAATTTGTGGATGATCTGAGGACAATTAAACTAAAGAAAACCCCACTGACTTTGGAGGGTCCTTTCCCTTCCTGTGACAGAATCTGTGAGACAGAAATCAGAATTTGACACTTAGGGCAAATTGGGAGCTGACATGGCTCAGGAATTCTTGGCAGGTGCTGCCTGTGAGGGAGGGGTTCTTCCTGTTAGTCCCTTCCAGGAGAGAGCAAGAAAACTTTTCTGATGCCTGAGCTCTAGAATCTCCTTTCCAGGTACCTGCCATATGCCTAAAGGCATTAGAGAAACATGGTTACATTTATTATCATGAGACTAGCTGGCTTTGTTAGAATATCTGACACAAACCCCACTTTTTTAATGGCCTGATTTGTTTTTACAGAAAGCTGAATCTTGGTATATGAGCTGTCATATCAAATTCTATTTTATTCTTTTATGTTTACAAAGTATTGCATAAACAGGAACAGCTGGTGTTGATTTATAAACATGAGAGCTGTCTTAAGAATTTAGGTATTATTTTGCCAACATTTAAGTCTAATCATTTGCAAGCAATCGTTTTTCACCATAGTGGACAATGCTTCTTCTGCTGCCTAAAGACAAAGATATTTTCTAATAATACTAATAATGGAATTCTGAATTAAACTTAGAAGAAGGATCTTATGTACATAGGTCTATCTATTTATATATCCATGTATGTGTCTTTGTTCATCCAGAATTTCTTAGAGAATGCCACAACATTTGAGGGGATTTTCTGTGAAATGCAGACAGTTTTTATCTTATTCTAAGTTTAAATAAAGGGAAGGGTAAGATTTGGTTAATAAATCATTAAAACATAGCAAACAAAGGGTAGAAATAACTGGCAAGCTTTTGCAACAGAGGAAAGCTTCCCACCCAGCTCCCAAGGATGTGAGATGTTAGGTAGAGTCTTGTAGGACTTTGAAAGAAGATGGATAACAAAATGAAAAAAATTACCAGGCATGGAGAGTCACTCTGGCTAGCTGATCTGAATGCAAAGAGTTGTGGGGAGCTTAAAATACTAAACAACAATAAAACAGCAGAGGGTATTGATGAATGCAAAGTAATGCATATGAGGGAAAAAAATCCTAATTAGATCTAAACCACAATGGACCTTCGCTATTATCATGCGGCACAAAAATCTCTGAACCATTATGGATAATTCCATGGAAATGTTGGTTTAATGATATGTAGTAATAAAAGAGGCCAACCACATGCTTTCAGATCAGGAAAAAAAAGGTAACTGGGGATGGGTACAATGGAGGTTTGCAAGTCATGAAAGTTCTGGACTTTCTGTGATTAGAGAATGATTATTCAGTCTAAAAATCATCATTGTAATAAATAAATTACAAAAAAAAATCTGAGGACACAATAAAATTAACTCACAGTTTTAAACCCAGTAAGAGGAAATAATTTTTCATGCAATGCACAAGCTGTAGAATTCATTGCTGCTGGGCTTCAAGTTACAAGCATAAACAAATTTTAAAACATATTAGGTATATTAGCAGAGGCAGAATACACTGGCAACTCCAGAATTTAGTGCTCCAGGCACAATCTCCCATTTGGGATGAGCTGATATATCAGTAAAAAATGTTTGGTCATCTCCCAGTTTTGTTCACTTATCCTTTCCCAATCCATCTGCTACTGGTGGCAGGATAGTTGACATCTGACCCTCCTTCCCCACAAATCTTCCCTTCTGAAAAGGCTGATTCCAAGGCCTGATCTTCTGTGTAGTAAATATTAAATCCTGTAACTCCCTTTGACTTCCAGGTTTGTATCAGTGTCTCATCCTCAATTAACTCTTTCTCTGTTCATATCCCTTTCCCCCTTGCTTTCCACCAAAACTTCCAAAGATAGAACAATTTCTTTTCTCAGCTGATTCCACTCTCCCACCTGCCTTCATTACACTTTCTTAAAGATTTTTAAGTTCATGCAATGTGATGCTTTTCATAAGAATTTTATAAGACAAAGAGCATCCTCCTGCCAAATTTCAAATCTGTAGTCCCAAACAATAGGATGGGCAGCAGAGGGAGGGAGGGAGGGAGGGGAAGCTACAGCTATTCAGAGCAAGGTTTGCCAGGACTTTTCAGTGTGGTCAAAAAAATATATATTCCCATTGCCTAATGCCTGGAAATGTTTGAATCATTTTTTCTGAAATTTTCCAAAACAGATTCAACTAAGAAGAAAAGCAGTGTGAAAAGCTTCACCTCACAGAGAAGCCAAACAGTTAAAGTCTGGCAAAGCTATCAGCAACTGCAAACTGGGCGCTATCATGGATAACATTATGCAACCTTAGTAAAACCTTATCTGTTGTAGCACCAAAGAGAACAAAATGTAGCACAAAATATGTGATTACTGATGCTTTTGACATAATGAAAGCGTAGATTTCAGTGATAGATTTTGGTAGTAATTTCATTGCACATTATTTTAAGAGTGCATTACTTTATTTTGCAAGTTGTCAACAAATTTATAAAATTCTTTTTGTCATGGGTCAAGAGGACTTTTAAAACTAGAAGTAATTGTAACACCAGCCCTGGCAATGACTGCAACAAATAATCCCCTGCAATTTTCTTTGTTTGCAAGTACCCACAATTTTTTAAAATTATGATTGATTTTCAAAAATGGGAAACTAGCCGTATTTAAAATGAGCCGTACTAACTGAAGAAAAGCCAGTTTTAAATGCAGATAAATAAGGAGAGTCACAGCTAGGACTGGGGCTGGAGGCAGTAATTTACCCCAGTGAGTGCAGTGAAGCCCAATTCAGCCCCTTGGTGATGGGCAGCAACACAGCATTCAAACACTGAGGCACCCGGAGCCAGCAGCTCCTCTAACCCAGAACATGACACCAGGCCAGAGGGGAACCAGCTGCAAGGACTTGTACACAGTGCCTCCCTTTCCTCTGGCCTCTCATACGGGACTATCAAGAGGTGTATAGATATAACTATAATTAAAAGATAGATTTGCATATGTGCCTTCTGAGTTTCCTGGTTTTTCCATGCTTTTTTAAAAAAATAGTGGTCCACTAAGACTGATCTTTATTAATTATATCTAAGGTGATAATTACACTCCTAAACTAATAATGGACAAGTTCTTAGTTCCTTGGAAAGCAAGTGGTTAAAGTGTCTTGTTTATGGTTCTGTAGATCAGAAGAACTTTAATTTTCATCGATCAAGGAGGTTTGATTGAACATACTTGTTTGTTTTTTGAATATAAACAGAAACAGTTTCCAGATGAGAGAAAGGCTACCATCAGTTACAAGATCTGACCATTAAAAAATCTGCTGTTTTCAACCCAGAATTCTTGCAGGTCATGTTCACATCAGGGCCTGTGATGGGCCTCCCTGTATTTATGACACAGTTTCAGAACTGCTCTGTCACCAGCCTAAAGGTAAAGGCAAGCTATGTACCATGTGCATCTTCTCTCAACAAAAAATTCCAAAGAAATTCCACAATAAACTTCACTCAATTTTACAGAGATAAAATATTTAAATCTTGATGGGTTCACTTCAACTGGACTAATACAGGGGTGATTTGGGCTATTGTAAGAAGATGCAGTGGAAAACTGGTCTGTGACTTGCATTTGAAACATAAGAAGTTGTTCTGCAGGCTGAATAAATGACACTGGAAAGCAGGTGACAAAAATATTTCTCAGAGGGAACCTCAGGTCCTGCCCCACTATTTACAGTCCTGCCTTCCCTATGAACCAGCCAATATACTAGCATTTAAAAATAACCTTGCACTGTGAATTTGGTGTCAAGCTGCTTAATTTTTTTTCAGCTAAAAGAATTTTAAGTTCAAACAGAGCAGAGCCATTCTCAGCTGGGTCTGATTCCTTTCACCAGAAGAGATTCTGATTCTCAGATTGAGGAGAGAGAATTCAGGTTGTCTGCTCAAAGAAGGCATCTGCTGGACAGGTAATCAGAAATTTTATTGCTTTTTTTCTTCCCCTTTTGAAACAGATCAAATTTCATATGGAGAATCATGGAGAAACAATAAACATGGAAGCCTAGAATAGCATTTTTGCAGAAACAAGTTTCAGGATAGAATAACACTTTAATTTTTTCCAGGCTTCCCACAGTATTGCTGGCAACCCTTGAAAGCTGTAGAAGAGCAAGCAAACAGATTCTAAATATCTACCATAGGCCAGATTGTATTCAGCCCTGCATGGGACTGCAAGAAGCGAGCCCAAGGGGAGAGAAAACAAAGAACCTCCTCCTGTGCTGAGGCATAAAACAGCAGGGAAACATGAGCACTGTCTCATGCAAAGATGAATCATGACATCAGTTTCTCCCAAAAAGGGCTGGGAAGAGTTCAGGACTGACTGGCAGTTGTCCCTCCTTGGCAGTGGCCACCAGAGCTGTTCAAACATGAGAAAACATCTTTTCAAAGGACTGCTGCATTTCACCTGCCAAATTTCATTACAACTCCTGAAAAGACCTCAGCCAAAATGCACAGAGACATCTTTAAAAGTAAGCCCTTCCTCTTTTAAGCTGAGTCCAGCACAGGCCCCAGTATCAGTCAGCTTATGGAAGGGATGTCTGAATCCCAGGAAACAAGAAATTCCCAGGAACAAGCATATAATGTGTGGACTGACTACACACACTAGACTTCCAAGAGATTTTTGGTGGGTTTTTTGGTTTTGGGGTTTTTTTTCAAAGTATTTTACATCCGTGATCCTAGAAGTTGAGGAAATATTATTTCTAGGAGAAAAAAAAAATTGAGTTTTTTAGAACACTAGCATCATATACTTGGAAAGAAGTAAAATATTCTGTCATTTCCTCTGTGCAAGGCACAAAATGAAGAATAAGTGGTTTGGTTTTGTCAGACAACAGTTGAAGGTGAAACCAAAATATGCTTGTTGCTCCTCCATCTAGAAGACTGGTTGTTTTTACACCTTATCCTTATTTCAGGTAAACATTTATGCAGCATTTTCAGGACTTCTGAATTCAGCATCTCTACAAGCAGTTTTACAAACTAAAGCAATTGATACAGACTTTCTACTGAAATAGAACCTCTTTCTGACAAAACACTGCTAGGCATTTAGCACACATGCTTAATCACTTTTCATGTAAAACTACAAAATAATTAAAGCAAAGGAAATGGGTCAGATTGGAGGGTGGGAATAAAACCATCTTGATGACCGCCAAACAAATCCTTGCTTCTGAAATCCCAGGATTCTCTTGCTTCTTCCCATTTGTTTGTTTGAT
This sequence comes from Calcarius lapponicus, assembly GCA_039654755.1. Lineage (NCBI taxonomy): Eukaryota > Metazoa > Chordata > Aves > Passeriformes > Fringillidae > Calcarius > Calcarius lapponicus. The sequence continues at coordinate 16,494,914 of CM077466.1, forward strand.
CATTCAAACTTCTAACTTTGCTCCTAACATGAGTTGTCAACTACAGAGGATAGCTGATGGGATAATAATAAGGAAAAATAATTTCTTGAAGAGACCTCATGGTCATGCAGCAACACCATATTTTTTTTCACAGATTTCTTCCCCTGCACCTCCTCTGCAGGAAAATCCGATGAAGATGGGTGTAATCAGAAGACCTACAAAACTTTTCCCTGCTTTTGAAAGCAGCAAACAATGGAATAACTTATCAATCTACTCTAATGAAAGAAGTTTCCCTTTTAATTATATGAGCACAAGACCCCTTTATTTTCAGCAGCATTAAAAATTAACAGTATTTTTACTAGTGTGCTTTTAAATTATAGGACTTTCTTTTGAAAATAAACACATTGGAAATTAGTTCATCAGCATCAAATGCAGATATGCACAAAATTATTCAAACAGTAGAAATGTTCTTTCTGCGATGATCAACTAAAGTTTGCATTTCACTCTCTTAAATTATATTAATATTTAAAATGGCTAAAGCATCAAAACACCATGGTAACACATTTTTATCCTTTACAGCTTAGTTCACAAGTGTTTGACTCTTGTTCCCATGTAATGACTTTAAAGTACAGGTGCATAGTGTACATGGTAGCCTGTAACAAAAACACCACGAAGCAATCTTCCTCTCTCAGCTGAATATATGGAGTTTCATTCATATATACCAGCTGTGGATGCAGTGGCATGATCATTTGTTATAGCCAAAGAAATGCCAAAATTCTTACATGATATAAAAACCATGCAGCCCTTACAATTTTAAAGCAGGATGCATTGATGCATCCTTCACAAACAAACAAATTCTTGGCAACACAGAACTCTTGACAGTTTTTAGCTTACATCTCTCAGTGAATACTCCTTTCTTTCCCTTACACTGGCCCCTGGCACATTTTATATGAGGATATTTAATAGACCCCATCAGCTCATAGCACACAAGGCTCAGAATTGGTTGCCTGTACTGAATAGGCTGGGAAAGCTGCCTCAACAAATCTGTTCATGCTTAAGGTCTGGTCACTGCCAAGTGACGTGCTCAAGACAGCTGCCTTTCCATCCTCTGCTGTTAGTTTAACTCCACACTCACAGCAGAAAGGACAAAAGATACACTCTACAACTATGCCAAAATGAGAAGCAAGACTGCTCCTAGACCCAAAATTCACCCTGCTGGGTGCAGAGATGGTATCTGATTTTTGCCGGCTCAAGAGATTTGAAACAAAAAAAAAAAGGTGCTGAATTTCATCAGTCCTCAGGAGTCTGAGAGACTTGAGAAAGCTCAAGCTTACTTAGGGATCTTCCTTCTATTAGTCATAGCAAATATATTTCAGCAATAAATACATGTGAGCAGAGAAAAAAAAAGGTAAAATAATAATAGATGCAAGGTTGGCAGCGGGGCAAAACTGATGAAATTGCTGGAGGATTCTGTCCTTATGTAGAGACCCAGTCATGCTGCCAAGGTCAGATGGAGCTTGGGTTATCTGTTGCCTGAGGCTATTCTACCTTTTTTTTTATTCAGGGATCATTGTTCTTCACTTGTTTACGTGGATTTTATTCCACCCTTTTCTTCATACTGTCTTCCCTTTTCAGCTTGCAGTCCCTGAGGCACACACCAGAACCCCATCCTGGTTGTGCACCAAGAAATCCAGACTACTCTAATGGGAAAGAGCAGCATTAGGAGAGAACAGTTTTCCTCTTTAAAAAAGATAAAGAGACAGAGAGAAGGTATTTAACAAATATTTTGTGAAAAGTGACAAATTCACTAATTATTTTTGAGGATGGTTCATGTATCTAACTGAGGAGGGGATATTATTTAAATATCTTTATTACCATAAACAAGGTAGTTAAACAAAACAGTTTTTGCTGTATTTTCATACCGTTTAAGGCATTACTTTTATCCATACTTAAGAGATTCATCAGAGGGAACATGATAAAGGAGAAATTATGATGGGGAGGAAACTAAAGGGGAGAAAGGCAGATAACAAGGTGTACATTATATCATACATATAGCAGCATAACTGAGATTTTAGAGTGGAGGTTTTAGGTAAGATTTTTACAGTGAAATGTTGTATAGAGTTGGGCAAGGAAAGACCAAGAGACCTGAATCTCCATCATGAATGTTACATTTAGCTTTTGCATCACTGAAAATCATTGCAACCTAAGCCAAAGCTTTCTTATTCCTTCCTTTAGGGTCAGTATCTGTAGAAAGCTTTACAGGAAACACATTCAGTACACTGAACTATCACAGGAAAAATTATACCAGGGGCAGAACCAAGCCCTGCCATTAGCAGTGCCAGCTCCCATTGACTGAAGAGGGAATTGGATTTGCTTCTATCTAAGCTGACTTTGGCAGAGGTAGTCCCATAAAGCCATGTATTAGGCTTCCTTATCTTTTCCTCTCTGTGGAATTTGAGATCTTTTTTAAGCTGCTGCATAACTTACATGCCCCTGAATGCAAGATACAGAACTAATTTAATATTTTGCCTCCCTTGGAATTAAAATTTTTAATTTTTTTGTGCAAGAAAGGGGCAAAATATTTAAATTAAAAAGAATAACAATTAGTGTCATTTATGTAGCCATTATTTTCTGTTTAAGTTTTGTTTCAACTATATTTCTGTATTTTAGGGACATTTTTTTTCTTTACTTTGGCTCTGAAAGTTTTTACATCCTCCAGGCCAACCAGAACTTCTGGATGAAATAAGAAATGTATACAACTTCAGGATAAAACTACAGCATCCATTTGGAGGACAGTATGCATAGAAGGAATCCCTATAGGAATCTAAATAATCTGTCACTTAGACATGAAAGATAACCACCACTGGAAGCCTAAGGTGCCTAGATTTTTAAAAGATTTCTTGACACTTGGAGTCAGGTAGGATCAGTTCAAGTTTCTCAAACACTTCAGAAGAACCAACTAAAAAAAATTATTCTACTCTGCCTAAACTGTATACTTTCCATTATAAATATATGCATTGAACCTATTTTTATAATGCAATAAAGTTTGTATAGCAGAATAAGTACACAGCACAGCCTTTGGCAATGTGTAGTAGAAAATAATTTAGTGAAACAGAAACATCTGGCAATTTTTTATCAGCAGAAAAAACTTTCTCTTTGAGAAAAAGAAAGCACCCATCATGGTCTGTGTGCGCACAAAGTTAATTCATTTTCCAAAAAAAAAAAAGAAAAAAAAATCATTAAAAGATTTGAAAAGCATTTTCCAAACAGTTAACCTCATCAGAAATGGTTGTATGTCCTTTATATGGGATTTAAAAGTTTTTTTGTGTGAACAGCATTAATCAAGGTCACTATTTGATTCAAGATCCATCCCTACACCATGTCAGTTGTACAGCTTTGGGAAAAGATCTTTAAACCTCTGTAGAAAAGACTACATGGAAATAGCTGATAAACTGGTATTGATTTTCACATATCGCCCTTGTCAAAAGGATTTATTGATGTGTCAATGCATGTTGTGGCAAGGATCATAGCAGGACAGCTTTAAAGGATTTATGGTGAATCTACAGGCTTTAATACACTCTGTGGTAAATAACTAACAAGTACTGTGTGTATTGATTCCTGTCGTGTGGTCAATGGAATCTTTAGCCCACTAATTGTTCCTATTGACAAAGGTTCATGATCTAAATGAGCAAGAGAACATCACTCCAAACCAACACTGCTCCAAAGATGCTTTTCTTCATCATGCATCCCCACCAGGAACAGTGCTGAAACACAGAAGTATTTATCAGGACTCTGCCTCACTAACTTAACTGGAGCCTGGTTAGTGCTTAGATCCCTGCTCCCCCCTGCAGTGGTTCCATGCACCTTTAAGCATCTGTAGCTCAATTTAAAATGTGCAGGACAGTTAACTGTGGTTACAACTTTATTCCTCATTAGGACTTATAAGTGGGCATCTTACTCCAACTTCAGACACTTGGATTCAGAACTAATAGTGGTTTAATATTTTCAACATTTAAAAAATTTAATATTTAAATATATGTGGGTACAAAGATCAGAAAACAGTTTGATATTTACAAAGAATTTTCTGAGAAAAATAGTATTTTTGTATTTCCATAGGTGTGTGTTTATTCTTGGCACCTCAGTGTCTCAGCTGGGACTTTTAATTTTATTATCTACAAAGAAATAAACAATTAAATAGTTGTAAAAAGATTTCTCAAATTTATTGCTAGTGTAAAATCAATACCCAGAACTAATATAGCTGGTAAAATAATTATTAGGTTAACAATAAGTAAAATTTCCATTCAGACTTAAGCAGAACTGGGTAAATACAGCATGTGTATATAGAGCACTCTCAATTTGTTCCATTAGCCTTGTGTCTTCCACTGAGTAATAAATACAGATTACAAGGTTTTTGAATGTCTGTCAGATCTGCCTGTCTCTCTCTCTCACAGAAAAAAAATGAATGCAGTCATAAAAACCCCAGCACTCCAAGAAAAAACAAACAAAAAAATTAGGCAAGCACTAAAGCTTGCTCTCTAAGACCTGAAAACTGGTTTGTACCCCTCTTCCTCTTCAACCACTTGAAAAAAATGTAACATTAAGTTTATCTGAGTTGGATTAATTTGTGCCAAAGACAGAAGAATAAATGAAAAACTGAAGATTCTATAGAGCAAAAGCAGTATTTTTTCTTCTACAAGCCAATTTGTAGGATTCAAGATAGAGATGGGATTTAAAACTTGAGTTTAAATACTGATAGACCATTCTGAAATTTAACATTACCTTTTTTGTCCTTTTTTTTATTATTTATTTGAAGTTTTAATTGCTTTTGTGTCTTTCTAGAGCAATGTTTGCAAGCCCATTTAAAAAGTGCTTTTGCCTGAGCAGTGCAGATTATTATTGCCTTAAGGTTGCTTTGCTTTCCTAACAGGGCAATTTGTGGCTTGTGGGGACCAAATTTGTGGTAAAACAGATGGACTCCGTGTCTGGCCTACTTTGAGGAGCGTTGACTTGAGATGGAACTTCTCTTCACATCAGATCTATACCAGCCACTCATCAGCTTGATAGCTACAGAAAAACCAACAACTTCCTATGTAAATATTTACCAGTTCAAAGCATGCAGCCAACCTGATATTCATACATACATCAAACGTATGGGCAGAGAAACTGTTTCTAGCACATTGCAAGAAATGCTAAATCAAGTAATTTTTAGTAAAATGCCTGAAAGTTAAATCTATAAATGTATTTAGTATTTGTGCTGTCTTGAGAACTTGAGCCAGTCTATGTTACTGAACTCCCTTGGATGTTTTTTTCCCAATAAATTTTAGGTAAAATGATGTAATTGAAAACACAGTTTACTGAATCCACAACAAGTCAGGGGAAATGTGCTCATATGTTTTATCTTGACTGAATTAAAAAACATTCTGATCCTGATTAATAACACTGGGGTGTGTGTTTATGTATATGCCTAAATGCCATTTACTTTAGCAGATATTAACAGCTCTGCTGTACAGGAATCCTTTCCTCAAACAGAACCTTCATTATAAGGTAGCTACTGGCCTCACTTTCTTTTCTTATAATTTCTTACCATTATATTATAAAATTATCTTTTTGCCACATTCAGGTCACATGTCTTAGAAGCAGTGGATATGAATATAACATACAGCCTGAAAACCTTATATCTAGGGTAACAACATCAGCAAAAGGACAGAAAAGGAAGCTCTTAAATCTTTACAGCATTTATTAATCCAAGGTCTCATTTTTTTGAAATCACACACACTAAGATGCTGAGCAATGATTTAGTTATGAACAAATAAATTTTAACCTGTTCAGTCAAATTGTATTCTTTAGTTCACATAGTACCTTCATTAAGATCCAGCAATCCTTTTTACATCATAATACATCAGTAAAATAGGACTTAATTAATAAAGTACACTATGAAGGGTAATATAACCAATATGTCCTGGTTTACAGGGTTAGAAGGTATGACTAATTACTGGTATTGTTCTTTACAACCTCCTGATGAGATTAATAATAAAATACCACATGGGACTTCACCATCTACTGCTCAATTCAATATTTAGCTGGCAATTTAGCTTCATCTGAATATAAACTTCAGCAGCTCCTCAGACAGCCAAATGTTACAACTAAGCAATACAAGCATCCATTGCAGGCAGTGTTGTGCATGCCTTACAAGAAGCAGGAAAGGGACCAGTTAAAAGTGCTGAAAAGGCAGCACAGAGCAAGGAGATAAGTATCCTGCATCTAAGATGTGGCATTCAAGCATGTAAAAAAAAACAACATTTCTTATAAGTTATTTGACAGGCAGAAGTGTAGTTGGAAAAGTCAGGATGATAGACGACCTTCTGCTGGGATTTCTGCAATTATATCATAGCTGTGTACAGTACCCAAAAAAAAACCCCAAATTTCTCAAAAGCACAAGCTAAATAACAAGGAAGTTGCAATAAATTATACTTAAAAGCAATGCAAAAGAAAAGGTTCTAATTAAGGAACTTTGGGGGGGCTTTTTACTACCCTGATTCTCAGTTAAGTGTGATAATTCACTCTTCGAATAAGTAATTTTCTTCATCTTGTTCCACTCCATCAGAGCAACACTGAGTCCTAGGGCACAGGATAGCAACAGGGCAGCTAAAAGGGGAAGATTAGCAATATAATGCTGATCAAGGGGACCAAGGTTCAGAAAACAGGTTTATACCTGGTAGACAACTAATGCGCCTGCTTCACTCCAGGCCAGAGCCATCACAGCCAAAAGCAACACAGGAAGGATGGGTTTATCCATCCTCCTTACACTTCCCCTATTTCATTAATATTCAGTAAATTGTGATATGTAGAGTTGTAGAATATTTTAAAGACCAAGAAAGGGATTGAAGTGAGAGCATTTTGATAAAATGCAGTTGGCAATGATGCATATGGTGTTTGCTGGGGACATTGCCTGGGCTGATGACAGAGAAGACACTGAAGCTCCACCATGAGATATTTTATGTTTTCAGTAGCTATCAGCCCTGTCACTAAAGGCTGATCTGCAAGTGTCTCCTGTGTCCAATTATCACTACCCATTTTGGTAAATGACAAGCTATCAGGACAAATCTGTCTTCCAGACTCCTTCTGGGTATTTAAACATAGCACATTTCCCTGTTACAAGCTAAATCTGTGGGCATAAGCACTATAAATGCAGTTTACCAAATTTATGGCAAGACTGCCTTTCTTCTTTTGAAGAAACCAAAAACCTTTTTATGGTTTGAGTACAGTTTCTACACCATGTGCCACTCTTTGCTGGCACAATTTGGGCTCAGTTTCAGACTAGTTTCTTTGGGCAGGACTGTGAGCTATTTCTTAGGTCTAATAGAAGAAAAACAACAGATTTCCCAAAGAATCCCCAAATCTGGATGCTTTAATGCTGTCTCCACTGGACAGAGAAGCTTTTCCTATACCACACCAGAGATTTTCCCTCTTCGCCCACTACTATTCCTACATGGGAGAAGAGGGAAATAGATTTACCTTCTTAAAGGCTTCCCTGCTGATGACAAATGTCTGTTTTTAAACATTCCCAATGTCACAATCTTAACTGTAATCTGTAATGCATTTACAATTAGAGGTGCCCTTAAAGATGTGTGTGAAATTCAAGCGTGCAATTAATCTTACTCCAGCCCCTGGAACACAGTGCCCTGAGGTGGCTGCCAAGAGCTGTAAGGCTGGTTCCAGGAGCACTCTCATGCTGCTTTCTGCAGCGGCCATGCTGGGGGAGAGATGGGGCAAAGGAAGGAATTTCTGTACAAGCCTGACTGTTGTTACATGCTCCTGTGTCATCCAACCAACAGGGCACAGAAGAAAAGCAGCATCCTAGAAAGAATCCCCATCTGTGTCCTCAGGCAAGCCTTCTCTGTAAACAGCAAGGCAGGCATCTCAGCTACCTTCTCAGGCTCCTCAAAACCAGCAAGGATCATTTCACACTCAGACTTCAGTCACATGTTTGCTGTGTAACTACAGTCAAGAGATTCCAATCAAAGGCACAGCTCTAGGCAGCATAACCACAAGGAAAAGCTGCAAATTTAGCTACCAAAAAATACTCTGGAGGCCGCAGAATATCCCCAAAAGGTCATAAAAGTAGTTGAGAGCCTTTAATCCCCAGAACCTCTGGGATACCAAGTTCTGTGCCATTCTTGCTTAGCTATCCAAGCAGATTGCAATGTTTATTTTTCTTGAAGTACATTTCCAACTGTTTTCAACTTGAAAATATTTTCCAGAACCCTCTGGCCCTGCCAGGAGCAAACGTTTTGGTGCCTGTCAGGATTGGGGCTCAGTGCTCAGCTCCTCTCACTTGCTGGTACTTCCCCCGTGAAATGGGGAGTTACTGCTTCTTCCCAGCCCTGTTAACCTTGTTTATTTAGATGGAAAACTTGTTGGGAGAGAAACTGTCTCTCACCATATGTATGTAGACTACTCCAAACAATAAGGCCTTTGCCTCTCCAGGCACTATCAGCATTTAAGCAAGTAAGCCAAGTGATGATAATTCTTAGAGAAAAATGCAGGAAAAATAACCTAAAAATCACCAGAATTGACATAAAACTCTCCAGCAGATGGGGGCCTAGCACTCCCTGAGGGCCCTGCTTATGTGAAGACCAGTTACTTGTAAACATTTATAAATTCTGGCAAATAAGTACAGACTTCCACAGAAGCAATTGCATTCCCCTTCTCTTCCATCAGAGGCAGCTGGTGCTGTCTGGAATACACTGCATCTTTAACTACATACACACCTATGTCTGTAAAATGAGTTCTTGTATGTGCTGAAGTGTTGAGGGCAATGAAAAACTCCCATGAAAAGATGGTTCTAAGAATCATTAATTTTGATTAAAGTATCACCCATGCAAGACACACAAAGCAATGTTGTTGTCTTACTCAAGTTACATCTGATCTCCCAGCCAAGTTAAGTTACACTGTGCACACGTAGGGGCATTTTATCCTAAAGTTTGCTTGACAAAATAATGAAAATCTGTTTTCCAAAATACAAAATGACAAGTTATAATGTCCTCTCAAGTGTTTCAAGTCATAAGTCATTTATATTTATAAAATATAGTGGCTACTGAATACTGTAATAAAGTAAGAAGAATCAGACTCAATTAAATTAACAGACTGCAATGAAATCAAATAGCAAATATAACCAGTCATGATGCAAAATTAAGATGTTATAGGAAAATAATTACTAAAATTATCTTTATTGATAGCAATAATCACTAAACAAAATCAGTACTTTACCTTACATGTAGCAACTAGCAAAAAAGACACCCAACAGGATCACAGTTGCAATACATAAAAGCCAAAGAAATCTAACTGGAATGAGACACCTGGCTCCCATCTGCTGCTCTGAATGGCTCCTGACCTGACAGAAACCTGTGGCAATGAGGTTTTCATTAGGGAACAAGCACCTGAATAAATATGACTTACCTGTAATGGCATATTTCTAGAGAATACAGATAGAATACAGTGAATACAGATGGTGCACAAAAGTCACCACATAGTCTGAGGACAAAACCTCTGCCTTCATGTATTTGGGAATACACATAATAAGGACGGTGGATAAAAGCGGTCAAGTATTTCCCTTACACTGCCTAGTGGTGTCTGTCTGTCTGTCTGCAGGATTTGAATCCCTGTCCCATGGCTCCCAGAAAAGCTCTCAGCAGTTTGCAGGGCTGCTCCATTGAAGCTGCAGAGCTGCTCTCAGGATCCAGCACCTCCTGAGTAAGCACACCAGCAGCTCAGCCCTTTCTGGCACAGCTAAAAACAAACCTTCCAGCACCCCTCTAATTTTCATTCACCAGCCCCTGCACAGCTCCCAACAATCCATCAGAACAACAGGTTGTTATTTCCATGTTTGCATTCCCAGTCCTTGCAGTGCACTGAAGGCTGATGAAGATTTCCCAAAGCATCAGCTGTGATCTGAAGAGAAGCACCTTGATTAGAGAGGCACTGAAGAGCAGCTACAGAGTCATACAACTCTGTCACTCTAAAGAGTGAGGCTTGATGGTTGTTACCTCTTTTCCCACCAAGATGAAGAGGAAACTCACTTGGTATTTCTAAAGTACAGTTTTGCTTAATTATGCTGTCTGATCACTTTAAAGCCCTATTTGCACACAAACATTGTACAAATTAACTGTAGGAGAACAAGCTAACTGATAAGGGTGACTATGCAGATAGGTTTGAATCCCTTTCAAGGCAGAAGTTATTTACATGTTTTGAAGCATTGGAAGGAGCTGAAGCTTTGCTGTATCCTTGGCTCCTGTCTGGATCTAACCTGGATAGTCCTGATTTCAGGCTTTGCATGGAACTCCACTCATCTCAGACTGCTCAGAGAACAGCCACGCTGTTCAGAGAAAACAGCCCCCTCAGAGGCAGGGAGAGCCCCTAGTGCTGTCCTGCTTTGTGCCAGAGCAGTCCAGCGGGACCTCCCTAGTGAAAAGCAGCCAATGCAGCTGTAAATGCAGCGTGCTAAAATTTGCATGCAACTCTTGGGTGTTACTTAACCTGCCGAGGTGATGAGGCAGCAGGGGAGGGTGAGGAAGAGGAGGCAAACAACCAGGGCCCCCGAGGTACCAGGGGCCGTGGTTGGTACCAGGGGCTGCTGCTTTCCTGAAAAAAGGAAGCACGTGAAAACTTGAGGTGAGAGTGGGAAGGGCTGGGGCAGAGCACAGGTAGGAAGGACAGTGTAAGAAGCAAGGGAACAGCTATGAAGGCAGGACTAGCCAGAGCAGGGAACACTGCCAGGAACCATGCTGATTACTTATTTTTAAGCAGTCTATGGTTCGCAGTTACAAGCTGTTGCTTCTACAGACAGGCAGTGATGGCTATTGGAGAGTTTGTACTTCAGATATGCAAAAAGTAGAATCCTTGAATGGATTCATGTATGACTTACAGAATTTGTTTTCTGTGTAATCGTTCTCTCTCACGCTAGAATCTATTTCTTCTAACGCAGGTGATTCCTAGTTTGCTTTCTGGACTACAAATATGGTCTGTTCAGGGTCCAGAGAAGCTCACTCTCTCCCTTCCCCCCACCTTCACTCTTATTCCAAGTCAAGCCAGTGTAAGGGATTTTACAAAAAGAGGCAGTTATAACAGAGTCAATATCACATTACATTTACATTTTAAGGAGTTTTAGGAGAGGTGTACAAGAGTATTGTTCATCTCAGCTTGTTCTGTTTAGGGAGGCTTAGAATAACATTGCAAATGACATGTCTACTCCGATAAAACACTAGAGGGCTTGGATGCCATCTCACACTTCGGCAGAACAGTAAATACAAAGAGCCTTACTATGGGAATATGAATATTCACTAGCAACAGAGAGAGGTGAATTGTTATGCAAGTGGCAATATCTACTGCATACACTGAAATTCCTCTTGCTTCACTCTACTGCACAATGTTCCTCTGCTTTTAGATGGATGTATCTGAATATATTTTGTGCCGTTAGCATTTTTATAAAATCTGACATGAACTGATTTCGTTTAAAAAAACCCCAAACAACTGAGTACCACATTATTTGTAACACATTACATTAATCAGCTCGTTATAAACAGCTGAGAGAAGACATGTTCTTCAACAAGCTTAAATACTTTTCTCTGCAGAAAGTAATAGATGAGTTAGATACAAATAGAAAAGCTTAGTGAGGTGTAAAGTCTCACATTAGAACTTCAAGTGATGTAATTTTAAACTGACCTAATACTATCTTAAGTCTGATTATTTGAAAATCTCAATCATAATATTTGTTGAAGTATCTTATAATATTAAAGACCAGAAAATGGGGTTAGAAATTGTCTGAAATTTGTAAGGGAGGGCCAAGGTCCATATTAATCTTCAGCTTTGATACTCAGCACAGCTATTACCAAGCCTCCAGGAAGAATTTCAGTAAAATATCAGTAAAACCCTCTAGTAGATCTGCTGAATAAGTGTCCACAAAAGACATTACTTCATCACTTGGACATAGTAGAAAAGCCAAACTTGAACTCAGCCTATAACCATTGGATGGACTTTACAAACAAATAAACCACTGAGAATGGGCTAATGGAAGAGAATAGTCTGGACAGAGGAAGTAACACAGGAAAAAACCCCAATCCATTACTAAAACACATAATATTATTAACTCCTACCACATAGTATGACAAGGCAAATAAGGAATAATTTAACTGAAGCATTTAGCCATTTCTCCTGCTTGCAACTGTCTGCAAATAGGCTCCTATTATTATTATTACTATTATTCTTCAGAGTTGCTCAATGAACAGTGTATTGAACACATCTCAGCATATAATGTTTGCAACTGTTCACAGGGCATATTCCTTAGATAATTTGTTAGATGCAGTTCAACATTTGCACTATAGAACAGTCTGTGTAAAGCACAAAATAAAGTTTATGTTCCCTGACTAGGTACTATAAGCTTATAAACAATTTTTACCTGCAATCCATTGCAAAAATAATTTTTTAAAATTTAATCTTGGCTCTATCTTAAACAATAGAATTTTGCAAACCTTCACTTCAGCAATTCCTTGGCAACAGAATTTTCCATTGAAAATCATCACAATGTCTACAGTTGAAAGAAAAAAAAGCCTGCAGGTGCATTGTGATGGACTTTGGTCTCTTTACATTTAAACCTGGAATAAAGATAAGCCCCAAGTAAAGGCTTCAAGTGTCTTTTTGTTGTGTTAAGAGATGGCAAGGAAAAACACTTGCATAAGTGCATTGAGCCCCAAAAGCCACTTATGTGCCATGTTCTGCACATGGTAGCAAAGCATTCAGAAGTGAGGCAGATAATATTCTACAGAGATGCATTAGAATACTTCTCAATTTAAATTTCTCAAGACCTCCATTACAGCAATAAAGCTCACTCCAGTAATTTTACCCTTCTGAATAGGCTGAGTATTAACTAAATCAGAATCAAACCACTGTGTGCAGCTTAGAAAATAAAAAATAGAAAAGCTAAACCAAAGCTTCTATGAAGGAACAACTTCTAATAACGAACACAACATTTCTGTTATTCTTTCCCAAGACTATGACTCAAATACAGGGAAAATAATGTTTGAAGTTTAATTTATTAAATTACTGTGGTTTTTACCTGTTGCTTCATTATGATTGGTACCACAGTCACTATAAAGCAACTGTGATTTGATTGAAAGGTGCTGCAATACACTGAGAAATATAAATACAGAATACTTAAATTTGATTAGTTTTCACTAATTCACTTTATCTGGTGATTTAAATAATGGATAATTGTCTTTCTTAAAACTTCCAGCCCATTTTTGCTGAAATATTACTGTTTTGATGAAAAATGCAAATGTTGATTTTAAACCTAAATTCTGACTTGGAGAATGATATTGATAGGAAAATATCACAGTAAGGCCACTGTTTGTCACAGCCCATGGACAGGCAGTGGAGGATAGGGAAGTCTTTATTTCCCATTGGCATTTGGTCCTGTGTAGACTTTATTTGTATGCCACAAACCCTGACACCAACCTGTCTGGATCACAGCCAGCCACACTTATTATATGGATATATATATGTTTTTAAGACATTTGGATGTGAAAATCATTATATTCTGGGACAGAAAGATTCTATCCTGTAAGGTATCATGACCTAGTTCCACTAAATTCCTTAGAAGCTGATAGGAAAACTCAGACAATAGAATCTGAATGTGTTCTCAAAATACCCCCCAAATTCCTCAGTTACCTTTTGCGACATTTATGTCAACCAGGCTCCTTTGGTGCAGTCATCTACATGTGGGCTGCTTTTCTAAATTCCTTGTAGTTTGAGAGAAAGAGATGCTCTGAAGCTGCAATTCATCGTGTCTATTTCAAATGTCCACACTGGAAGGAGAGCTGTTTTCTATGCAAACATGTTTCTCTCCAGCACATGGAATCTAGAAAAGGGACTCAGAGGTCACCATCCACATTTGGTCAGGTGAATCCCACTCCTCTTATTTGCAGAAGTCTCCTCTTCTGCACATAATCAGAGCTGTGGTCAGTGTGCTGGGAACAGGGCTGAATCCCATATTTCCCCACTTCAGGTGAGTGCCCTGCTCCCTAACCTGTGGACTGGAGTCTCTTCTCCAGCCCCACCCTGCTCTGTAAGCACAGATGCAGCTCTCTGGGACCATCATGCCAGCTCAGCATGAGCAAGACAGTTGAGGAACCTCTTCACCAGCACCTTAAGCAAAGAAATAAATTTGGACCAGAAAAGGATCAATGGGTGCTTCAGGAAGCATTTGAGTCAACAGCCCTAATGAAGTGTTTCCCTGAAGACCAAAGCAAAGACAAGATTTCCTGATTTTCCTCCTGTCTTTCTTGGTGGCTAGGGTGGCAGGTTCCCTGCAGAGTGTCCTGGATGCCATAGTTCTCTTTTGAGGGTGTGGATAAGCAGTACATATGAGCCTGTCCAACAGCACCTGGTGTCAAAATGAGCAGCCATTCAGCCTCCTTCCCTTCCTCTAATGGTTCTGCAGGCCCTTCACCTCCTGCTTTGGGTTCATCTAGCTCCTCTCTGGGCCAGGTAAGCCATTCACCTGGCAAAATACTGCAGGGATTTCACTGTTAGTTTGCTGTGGTAGCTTTCTCTTTCTTCAGCAAGACAAATCAATCCATGGAGGGGTTCAAGATGAGCCATTACAACTAAAAGAGAGGGCATGGCTGGAGGGAGACCACCTTGACAAGGACCAGGAGCTTAAGAGGTCATTGATGGAACAGTCCAGCCAGGAAGAGGGCTGAGTGAGCTCCACCATTCACCCCTCCCTCATTCCTTCACATTGCCCCCAGCCTGCTCTCAGCCCCTCTCTCTTTCCCCTCTTGTGCTGCAGAAGCACCACACAACCATTGCAGCTGGCTGGTATTTGTTCACTCCAACCCATTTCTGTGAATTGATTCCAGTTAAAACCAAAAGCCATCCTTTTTATAAGAGGAAATGGTTTCTCAGAAAGGAGTTAGAGAACAAACACAGAGTTAAATGGATACAATCTCCATCTGGGGCTAAGGAGTGATCCATTTGCTCTACATCCACAACTGCAGTACCAAGTAGGACAGAAAGAAAATAAGCATCACTGGGTCTCCCTCCTGGCTGTGTTCCTTCCACAGGGAAGAAGGAATGATGGAGATACTCAGTGCTATCTACGTAGGACTGAGCTCAAAATAGTATTACCTAGCCTGACCAATTTTGGCATATTTTTCCATTTTTACCACTAGAAACTACAAGATATCCTCCAACAATTAAATACAGTTAGCATGGGAAATTACATATTTCTTGGCAGAGCAAGTACCCTGGAAAGTTACAGTGAATTTTATTTCACAGAAACATGCCATCCATACACTTGTTAAAATTCAACTGAACTATAACTAGCTCTTGCATTAGCATTTAGGAGCTGACTTAAATTTACAGGAAAGCACCCCTAAACAGAGAAGAATATTATGTGCTGTTTCAAATGTTTTAGGATCTGGTTGGATTTAAAAAACTGTGATGACAGCTATAAATATCTATTATGTCATAATTCTGAAATGGGCAGTTATGCAGCTTTGAACAAAATATGGTCACCTCAGCTTTTCTGGATGATTTATTTTAGCTTATTACACTACTTACACCCTGCTCTACTGGGTGTTTTTTCATCTAGCAGAAAAACATATTGTTAACTATATTTATGAAACAGTGTATACATATGCATAAATACATATATATACACACATACAGGCATGTATATGCCTATATATATTGATCAATCAAAATCTGAAAATTTAACTTTTTGAATTATAATTAAAATTTATTTATAAGTAAAATTTAAAAAAATACTATTTTAAAATATTTTTATCTGTACCAACTGTAAGTTTTCTGCATAACAATTGAACACTGAATACATGAAACTACATCAGAGACACAATTATTGAAACACAGTTTTGAAATTTAAGTAATAAGGAGACTAGTTTGGATTTAGATGGAAACAACCATGACAACTTTATCTCTGTGTTCTAAATTATTCTTAAAACTACATTGTTAGCTACAGTTGCTGATATAATGCTCTGAATATACCAAGTTTCTCATCTTCCACTTACAACTGAAATACTTTCAAACAGGAACCTTCTGCATGATAGTAACACTTGTTTAATAAATGGTGTGGTAAAAGAAAAAAAATTTTTTTTTTCTTTTTTTTATAAATTTGTAGCTGATGTGAGATTTCATTGGAGACCTGGGAAATTCCCTACAAATCCATAGTTTTGGCATGTCTCTGGCTACCACAGGAAAACCTGAATTGTATATTGTAAAATTTTGGACATTTTCTCTGGCAGTGCACACAGCATTTAAGTAGTCTTTATCATCACAGAATCCATGAAAACAAAAATTGGGAACAATTAATCAAAATTCCTTAAGAAGAAGTAAAAAAATCAAGCCAAAAATATTTTCATTTGACACACACAAAACCAATCAAATTAGTCTTTCATTTCCCCCAGTTGCTCTGACTGAAATCTTGTCCTGATCTGGGAAAGTTACACAAATGCTTTTTCTGGCATAAGGAAAAAAGGAAGGGCAGGCAACAGGGATAAAGCCCAGAGAAGAAAGAGTCACCATGTTCAGTGAGAGCAGTAGCTGATGCCTGCTAACAGGGTTTCCTGGGAGCTGCAGCTTCTCCCTGCTCCTCGAGCTTTGCAGGCACTAATTTTGTACGCTGTGAGTCACAGAGATGGAAAGTGTGGGCACTGCTCTGTAGCAAAGAGCATGCAGTGGAGCCAGGATTTTATTCTTCCCAGGAATTAAACTGGGACGGGGGAAGAGAAAAGCATCCCAAAATTGGAATTTGGAAAGACACAGGCTGTTCATACAGAGGGGGGGAAAAGGTGAGAACTGGCAGACAAATTACAGTCAGAAGCTTGAGGATTTAAATCTCTGTGTGAGTATAGGTGCAAAGTACTGCAATTTTTTTGGCTTGGCTTAGAAAAGCAGTGAGTTGATGGATGAAAAATCATGACTGAAAAGACAACAGAAAGATATAAACAGGCAACAAGAACAAAAAAACATCAAAGGAAACCAGACTGGAAGCAGTCAAGAGGATGAAAAGCAGAGAAAGGAGGTGACTTGGAGTGGTGCTACAAATAACTTAGGGGAAGCTAATATGATAGTAACAATTGCTCTCACAGATCCTTTCTCAGGAATCATTAGCCAAAACAAACAACTGAAGATCATTTCTGGGGATTAAAAAAAAAAAGAGAAGTGAGGATACTTGTTGTCTCTCACATATTTGAAGAAAAAATAGAATGACCAGCAGAGGAGGCCACTTCCCTCAAGAAAGATGTGCAGGTAGAAAGGAAGAACACGATCCCTAGGTCAAGGAAAGCAACCCACCCAAATCAGCTGAAAGCAGCTCCTCCCTTGAAATCCAGGTTGGTGAGCTCAAACACTTATGGTCAGAAAAAGAAACCAGTCACTACAAACCAGGACACAGCTGCCACAAACATACAAGCTATTTTCAAATAAACTGGGCAACAACATTAAAAACTTTTCCACCAAGTCAAAATAGCTTGTATTATTGCCTGGCAGGACAAAGTTTATCAGCATACACTTATTTTTAGTAATTCTCCATCATCTCCTTAACGGTATAAATAGCCCCCTTCAAACTTGTTTAAGCCAATGTTAATGCTGCAGGCAATGCTAGTTGTGTCCAGTATGCTGACACCTGTGATTCCCTGAACAGCCATCCTTAAATGAGGGAATTGTATCATGAAATTGCCTGTACCACAAACGGTTGCTCTGAAACAGTGTAGTATTTCAGACAGAATGGAATTATTGTTTAGCCACCCTGAAAGTAAATGGTGAAATAATGAAAAACTTCATTTTTGAAGTAAAGTTGACCAAACATTCTGCAATTTTGTAGCAAACAGATTTTAAAAAAGCGTATTCCCTTAGTAGGATGGCTTTATAATACTGATGAGTTGATATTTGCTAGACAGAAATAGCATCTGTGTCTGAGAGAATGAGCAAAAAAGCAACTAACTTCCCTCCCCCACCCCTTTGTTATCCATTTCTAGATCTACAGCCACTGCAAGCACAGCATCTCCTGTACCCTCCTATACCTTCCTGACTCCACACAGGATATCCACTCCAAGGCAGTCTGCTTTCCTAAAACAAAATGTTTCAAGATTCTTGTATTTATTTTATCTGTCTATAAAATGCCTTTCTAAAAACAATGTGCTCTCCCAAAGCTGGGACAATGGCCAGGGCATATCTTTGGAACCAGAAAAACACATGTACAGAAACTTACCTTTAAGCAAATACTAGACTATGTAAGTGAGGCTGAAAAGAGAATGTGTGTATATATATATATATATCTCCTAAAATTTGGTTTTCCTCTTGATCTGGTTCATATATATGAGAAGTCTCTGTTCCCTAATGACAAAACAGGAAATTATAGTCCTAAATCTGGTGCCTAAAATTAGTCAGTACGACCACCCTTGTAGCCATCTAGAGACTACACTGTCACTCTTCTAACCAGTTTAAACTGCTCACCTCTTGCAGACTTCTGTTTGCCCAAGGCCACCCTGCCAGCTCTCTAGAGAAGTTTTCCACCCACACTGAGCATGGGCATTGCCATCTCCAGCAGGACCTGGCAGGGCAGGATTATGCAAGTAGCAACACCAGTATCCATACTGGGATAAACTGCAACTAATCACTTAGTGCTCACAGATGGATTATGAGAATTAAATAGTTAAGGCTTTCATAGCATTTTCAACATATCTATGGCACTACAGCACTGCACAGAACATCGCAGAAATGCCTTTTCCAATAAAAAGCAATCATGCTGCATGTTTACAAGAAGTCCCCACAAGGCATTCCTCTCATCTTCCTACTTTAATGTATTCAGCATCTCCAGTAACACTGCAAGGCAACACCTTCTTTCTGGATTAAAAAAAAAAAAAAAAAAAAAAGCCAAGAGGAAAAAAGCTGGTTTAGACATCTGCAGTTATACCAACTACCTCAAACAGTTCTTTCTATCTAAGGTGAGGTATGCTGGATTATGGGTGATGAGAAACCTTTTGTAAAAGGGCTAAAATATGTAACAGAATTAACTGCATTGTGCACTGTCTCTATATAATTCAGTAGTATTAAATGCAAGGAAACAACATCACTCAAAGTATCACAGAATCACAGAAGGGGTAAGACTGGGAGGGACCACAGTGGCTCATCTGATCCAACCTCCCTGCTCAGGCAGGGCCATCCCAGAGCACATGGCACATGTGCTGCATCCAGACACTTCTTGAATATCTCCAGTGAGGGAGACTCCACAATCTCTCTGGGCAAACCTTTCCATGTGTGGTCACCTGCACCATGTAAAGTTCTTTCTCATAATCAGGTGGGACTTCCTGGGCATCAGTTTCTGCCCATTGCCTCTTTGCCTGTTGCTTGGCACCACTGAGCAGAGCCTGGCTCCATCCTCTTGACACCCTCCCTTCAGATACTGACATGATTACTGTATTCTCTTCATCTGCTTGAAAAGAGGTTTTGATAGATTACCTAAGCTCTGTGAGTCTATCAAAAATACAGAGTCTTAAAATCACTATCCATTAACCTCAAGGACAGAACAATTAAGAGTGCTGGAAGGAGCAGGAATACAGTCTGCATTTCTAGTTTGCTTAACTTGTAAATATATCTTCTTAAAGTCATGACACTTTGCACAAGTAGATACAAAAACATTTGTAAAAATAATCCTTTGTATTAAGATATTAAAAACATATCATCCAGACAATAGAAATCGTGGCTAGGAAACAACCTTCTGTCAAAAGAAAAAAAACAATCAGTTTATTCTGACAGTTTCTGTGGATCTTTGATATCAAAGTCTTTTTATAAGACACTGACAGTCATCAAGTGGATGTTTGTCAAAGTACATTTTCCAGATGTCTAAATAAAACTGGTTTACTTTGATGAGTTTTATACTGATAGCTAAAGGTAGAATACAGTCATTGCTTTTATTTGCAGCTCCTTACTTCAATGGCTTGCAAATTTGCTTTAATGCTCCATCTATTTTTGTTGTGTTTTTTGACAATTAATTATTAAAAACATCATAAGATGCTGAAATCCCTCACTGTATATTTCCGAAAAAAACCCCCAAAACTCTCCTCTGGCTTGCACACTTACAAGAGCAGAAGTAGCAATAGTGAGGATGAGATGGCACAAGGTGGTCACACCAGAGGACAAACCCCAGGGCATGTAATGAAGAGTTTAACCCTGTTCATCTGAAATACAGGGAAGCCCTGGCATTGATTTCGACAGGAGCAGATCAGCCCCTCTGAGAGAGGCTTTGCTGGAGACAATCAGCAGCCTCATTCCCCACAGCCCCACGTGCCGAGGGGCAGGGAGCTGACCTGCACACCTGCGCTGACACTCTTTGCTTCCTGCACATGTTTTGGGTGCTCAGAACATCTCCACACATTCCATGAAGTCCCTCCTGTCTGTCTTCTTCAATTCCATTTGGTATGGGGACAATTTTTGACCTGATAGTAAGACATTTTCTTTTTTAAAATCATAATATACACAATAAAAATTAACCGTCTTCTGACAGCTTTTCTTTTTTTTGGTGGTTCACACATTCTTTTCTTACACAGCTCAAATAAAACACAACATTTATTTTAAAACTTAATGGAAGACATTGCTGTACAAAGTAAATCTACTTACAAAGGTACCAAACTGTGGTATCAATAGTTACATCTCACAAGCTAATCCAAATAGTTTTAAAAAGAGGGTTACTGTGCCCAGCATTTTTTATAAATATTTATCTCAGTTTACATAAACCAGGATTTAGGGAATGGAAAAAAGCAAAACCATCTCCATGTGGTGACATTTTTACACTGTTTTCTCTGTATTTATAATTTAACTGATGAGGATAAATTGACTTATTCTTCATTAGTAGCCAGTCAGAAAAAAAAAATAACTTGGCTGCTAAGTACAGGCTGAAGCATAAATAACCCTGCAAAATGCCTGTGGAAATTAACTGAGTGAGCTGAGCTGAAAACAAGGGACTAGAAAGAATTCCCTATCTGTAAGGAGAGCATGAAATAACAGTGTGTGTGTGCTGATGGGAAGCACAGCAAGGCCCTGTGGATCCCAGCATCACTCACACACACCAGAGAGGCTCCTTCTTGCCCAGCAAGAGTTTATTTGTACCCTGATGTCACAGCCAGTTCCTAATTCATGCTGCACCTCCCACAGACATGCTTGCAGAGCACTGCAGTGATGGGGCATTTTATCTAGATACCATTGCTAAAGAGAGAAAAGTGGCCTCATTCTAGGCAGGACCCCAAGGACCTCTAAAGCCGCAACTCCTGCACTGCTGCAGCCTTGGCTGCAGAGCTGCTCCAGCTCCTCCCTACCCAGAGAACAGAGGGGACAGTAAAACACACCCATGGATGCACAGAGAATAGGAGGATGTCCATAAAGGTATGCAACCCCAAAAGTTCACATGTAGGGGACTACATCTGCATTTCAATCACTGTGAAAGGTCTCTGTGAGTCACATGCATTATTGACAAATTGAGCCGTTTGATGAACACTCAAGTCCCAGAGAATCATAAAAGCTAACTTCAAGTAGTTTTTTCTTAAGCAGAAACAGAGATTAACAACCTTCTTATTCAATCATAGTTAGTTTATGAAATATGAATTTACAAAATGAAGCAACTTTTCATCCTTGTCCTGCTGGAGTAACACTCACACTAAGAAATTAGGCAATTTTAAAGTTACAGAGAGGTATTTTAGTTGAAGAGCTGTAAAACTGAATGTCAAAAAAAAAGGTGTTGTTAAGATTCATTTTTAATCAGATATAAATTTAACCAAAAAAATTACTTTATTTTCATTTTGGCACAGGATCCAGTCTGCAGCAGTCAGTTATCTCTGTCGCCTGGAAGGAACTCTGGGTAAGCCACAGGAAAAAGGTGGGAGCATTGTAGTGGTTTCCTGATGGCCAGAACACTGCAGTATTGTTTTGCTTTGCTTTTTTCCTTTTTTTTTTTTTTTTTTTAGGAAGGGGTTATCACATCATGTCATAATTATTTCTGCAACATCCTCTTCCCATACAGGAGCTGAAGCACTATTTATGGGCTTTGAAAACTCTATCAATATATGTGTGCAACTCAGTACTGTTAACACTTAAAGTCTAATCACCCAGTAATGTTGCTTTTTAAGGATACTTCTTGCACAGCTTTGTCTGCTGTTTCACTAACAATTGTACTTTAGGAGGTTTTATTTTTTTTTAAAGTAGTATCCTAAAGTTCCAACTATTTCACTTTTTGTTAAGATGTGTTATTACCTCAGTTTTACTGATGCACAGAATTCAATCATTTACCCATAAAAGAGCTGAGGTATTTCTCAGTAAATTAAATGTCTCCTGAAGAGGTCCAGGAGACCTTATAAACAGAGTTTACAGAAAGCTAATAGGCATATTGGTGTTACACAAGCTCTGAGCAGAGACACAGACAGTGCCATGCACTAAACCTGAAAAGATACAAGGAAGGAATAGGCAGTACATGTTACACACAATTACTGTGGGCCATGCTGGCTGTTTCTCACCCCTAATATTTGCAGAGGACATATAAAGCTAAAAGTTAATATAGTACTTTAAGGCCCTTTTTCTTTTAACAGTGTCAATGAAATTTCGTCTCAGGCTCTAGGGGTTAATTGAGCTTTGTTTTTTTGGTTTTTCTTTTAAGACCTGAAGCATGAGGAGAATCCATGTGATTCAATAGAATTTCAATATTTTACTGTTGAATTGCAATCTGTGATGAGGACTGCTGTTCTGAGTAGGGGAGAGATCCAACACTTGAGGAGTACAACAGATTCAACATTCGACATATTCCTTTAATGTGTGAAAAACTGCCTTGTTAGCGAGAACAGATTCAATATTTCAGTGCAGTATGAACATTATGGCCAAGATATTTAAATCCCACTGCTGAAACTTACAACTAAGTCTGAATTAGACACTTCAAATGAAACTAGCCAGATTTAAGAAAAAAATAAATCAACCAAACAAAAACCCAAATTTAAACACAACAGAACACAAAGAAAACCAATTAACATGATCCAGAGGTGGCCTAGAGAAGGAGGGTGAAGGCCCAGAGGCATGTAGTGTAACAGATCTTCAAACATGATCAACAGGCTGAAGGTTTAAGTAGGGATGCCTAAGAGGGATAACATTTCTAAAAAGTTTTCTCCTGCTTTTTCTTTATCACTTTGGATTGTTTAATGAAGGATCATAGCAGGATTACATGGGTGATGCTATCTTCCTCCTTCATCATCTGTCATCCAGCCCTAAAAGAGGAAGCTGAATTTAAAATGCTCCTGTATGGCAGGTGCCTTTCTTGTTTCTGTTGGTCAGATATGTATTCCCTAATTAATCTGGTCACTGTAGCTTCAGCATTTATCAACTCTTATCAACACAAACTAAGACAAGAATATTTAATAGAATTATACACCCAGAATTTTCCTCAGGTCTTTGTATGTCTTAGAAGACTAATTTCAAAACTAACAAACCATTATTTATTGTCACAGAAATGGTTTCACTGCATATTCCCCATGTCCAAATAAACAGGTGTTGTTCCACCTAGGGAATGCTGAGTGCTGATTAGTGATCAGCCTTGTTTATCATATTTATGGGTTTACCCTAATATTTATGGCATTACAACCCACCTCAGAAGAGGAAAACCTCCTGTGGGAATGGGGTGTAGGAATAGTCCAGCACGGGGAGAAGGGTTCAGCTGAATCATACACAAGAAAAAAAGCCTGGACTAACTTTTCTATCTAGTGTTATTTTAAACACACACACAAATAAATACCAATAGACTGTAGAAAACATGTAGCATGTGAGAGAATTATATTCATTATTTGAAAGAATTTCAGTCTGCATGCAGTTTATATGAACATAAATAAATGCTTGCTGAAATTACTAAGGCAGGAGAGCTATTTTCTGGATCATCTTCCCGAAATATTAAGCCAAAGCTAACATGTAGATAGGGTGAAAATGTCTAGATTGTGTTATTCAGTGTAGCAAATAACTGCCTGTAACTGAGTCATGGGTAAGCCTTTGGTACTTTTATTCTTGGTCTCCGAGGCCAAAAGGATCAAGGCAGCATCTCAGTCAACAAGTAATGGGACAACATTGTTTTCAACCCCATGAAAATAGAAGTGGTCAGGAAACACTTCTTTTTCCCACCATCAGCAGTTTTGCCCCAAATACTGCACAGGTTACTTCACACTCCCATAAGAATTCTCTGCTATCACAGCACACAGAGATGTCTGTACAAAGATAAATTGTTCTTGGGCTGTATAAATCAGCTTTCCATTTCTTTCATGCTATCACTTAAAAATATGGAGTTGGAAGATGGGCTGGCTTAAAAATTTCTATTCCAAGTCTCATCGGCACCAGGGAGTTTCAAGTTTGAACAGCGCAGAGTTCAACAGAAAATAGAGACAGGATAATATACCTGCAATGTAGAGGATATAACCAAAGTTTAGGTGTGTGGAAACGGTTTAGAGAGTTACAGTAACATTAAACAAATACATACAATTATCAGATGAGGGGCTTTGCCAGCTAATCAGGCTGTTCTGGTTATGGAGGGGACACTAGCACAGGGAGTGATGTGCAAAGAATTGCCTCTGATACCATGTTCCACTTTATGGAAGAACAAATATGTGAACCAAATCCAAATTCAAAAGGAAAATGGGAGAATAGAGATAAGTCTTGGTTGCAAAAACCTCAGCAAAGGCAAGAGATGACACCACTGAAAAATAAGAAGGCTTTTAATTCTCTGACAGAGGAAGTGTAGTAAGAGGTGGACACCTGTTTTTTTCTCTTTTTTTTCTTTTTTTTTAATTGAATGTTGTTTTGGTTTTTTTTGCAGTCTGAATCCCAGGATGAAGATTATGGGAGATATCCTGACTGTTGCATTCATGGTACAGGTGAATAGTTGTGCAAGTTCCCAGGGTCTAAGTTCAAGACAGCCTGGCAAAGCTGTTCCTTGTGAAAGTTGCTCTCTTTCCCATGGGAAATTCCCGTGGGAATTCAAGGAAATTCAAACTCCATCACAAAATAAGAGGAAGACAAAAGCCCTCCACCATTCTTTCTCCCTTTCCAGAACTCCCAAAATATCTAAATTTGAAGTATTTTTAAAGCCATAGCAGAGCAGAAGACATTCAGTTTGGAAACCACTATGTTGTCGAGGGGAAAAGGAAATGAAACACAGTGAGGGAAGGGGATGAAGAAAGACAACAAGGTTCAGTACAGGACTTATCAATCACCAGGAATATCCTGTGCATTGACAGCTTCTCAAGACATCAGCTTTTCTGAACCAAAGGTGAGCAAAACCAAGGAAGGGTTAAAAAATAGAGGAAGAAAAAACATGAAAAAGAAAAATAAATAGAGAGGGAAAGAGAATTTTCAAATGCCAGGCACTTTGCTTCCAAAAAGACATAAAGCAGATATGGACAAATCCTGTACTACAAAAACTGAGAAAGCAAAGAGCTTGTATGGCCAGATATCAAGCAACATATGTGGCAAATTGGTCATGCATGAGGAAGTCCCTCAAAACTAAAGCAGTTCTCAGATTTATTCCAACAGTAAATTGTGACCCCTGGTATTTTTAGCTCTCTGCTGTTTGCTGTTCTAGCAACAATGTGCCTGTAGTTCTGGCAGCAATTCATACTGCAAATACTCCCCGCATTAAGAATCCTGTCAGAATTACTGAGCACAGTGGAAATATCATGGGCAACGCTGCATTGTTACACTTAGTTGTGTCACTCCTGCTGTTTGTACGGAGGGTTGGAGCGGACATACAGTGCACAGACATTTTATCTTCTTAAAGAAGAAATGCAAACCCTCTGCATTTCACACACTCTGGAATGCCTAGCAAAGCCCAGTGTGTGAGGATGCAGCATTTCTTTGATCTGACCATGCAGCCAGCAGGTCTAACATGTTTGAGCCAGTGCTGTCTCCTGCCTTAATGAGGCAGAATGGTCCTATACTCCACAGTCCCCTGGCTCTGAGCTTCTCAGCACCACCCTGTCTTTCCTGTTCTATTTCCCTTCTTCTATCCAAACCATTTCAGAAGATTAAAGGATGAAATCTCTCACAGCTGTCATGCAAAGGTTACATGGCCACTGCTAAAATGTTTTTGAGATAAATAAATATTTATTGTCAGCAGCGGATTTTTTAATTTTTTATTTCCCTCAAAAATATTTTCAGTCACTTTCTGGTACATGAGTAGTCTACTAGAAGGATCCTGTAAAGTCACTGCCTTTGGGAGAAGGAGGTACTAAGCAGCACCCAATTACAGCAAAGCTGAGGTCTTCCCCCAGCTATCCAACTTCCACCTTGCATATTTACCCATACAATTCAGTGTATGACTTCCTCTCCACTGGTTTGTAGAGAAAACTAACTCATCTTCCTTTACTATTAGGTCTGTCACATCATTCTCTACACTCTAGTCCATTCCTATGGGGCTTCACAAGAGAAAAATACATGACCTCTTTCTACTGCAATAAATCTTTCTCAGCAGGTCTGACTTTAGCCTTCTAAAGCTCCTCTATCTGATCGTGTCATCAAGCCTCTTATCAGTCTGTTTCATACAACATCTCACCTCTTCCCAGCCTCAGTTCTGCACCCAACCACTTAGAGCCTTCCTTTCCTCTTTTGAGTTGTGCCAATGACCAGGAAGGGAAGCTGGCAAGTGAGCAGGCAACCACCACAAAGCAGGAAGAAAGCAACAATGGGGATGAAATCCACCCAGGCAGCTAAGTTACAAAACCATATTGTTAACCATCCTGCCTCCCTGACCCCTTTTGAGTCCCCTGATGACGAAAGAACAAACCAACTGTTTCCATCCCTGCTGGGGAAGGAAGAGAGAGATATCATTGTTGTTCTGACACTTGGGAAGTACTCACACACAATGCAATGAGTATTAATACAAGATTCTAGGCAGGCAGATTAGGACATTCTTCAAAAATTGTTTCATTGTAAGAGAGTGCCAGCCCAGTTCTTATCAGGTGCACAAGAGTAGTTAGATGGGCTGAAGGATGAAGCATGTAATTCATATGTTAAACTTTCACTGCCAGCATTGAGAGCTTCACTCCTTCCATTCATTCAGTGATCCAACTTATTTCTTAAAATTTCATGCAATGAAGAAGGCTTGCATGCTTGTGCTAGCTTGTGACACCCTAAAAAACAAAACTGCAAAGCCTTTTCTGACATGCCAGCCTGTGAGAGCACTGACATGTGAGAAAGTGTTCAGTCTATAGATGCTCTTTCTGAGTTTCTATGCAGATTTCACTCACTCTCTTTGAGAATTTAAACAGATAATGTCTGGCAGTTCAAGCCAAGCATCCAGCCCTTTTTTGCCTTTTTTTTGTTGTTGTTGTGTGCGTGGGTAAGGATGATCATTTCAAGTCTTTGTTTACTATTTTTATCAATTAGCAGACAAACTTGGGAGCTATAGTCAGAACTAAAGAAGTTCAATGGATCTGTGTTGAGATCTCTAAGCCTGCATATCAGGTCAGAAGCAGAAGAAAATGAACTGGTTTATTTGTAATCCAGATACTGCATAATGGAGGTAGTGTTTAAAATATGACAACGAAACCACAAAATGCATCAGTTTTCTTTTTTGTATATGCAGACGCCTACAAATTTTAAGCAGAAGATTTGCTAGCATCTGTAAGGCAAATAAGGGCTTCCAACAAGGAGTTTTTCTTCCTGGTTACCTTCTATGAAACTCTTATCAGTAGTCCTGCCAACCAGTCAACCAGTTCCAGAAAATTCCTCCAAAAAATCCACCACAACCAGGAATTAAAAAAAAAAAATTACATATTTTCCCTACCAGGTAGAAACCAGCATGCAAATATGAAGAATACACAATAAATGGTGTGAGGTACAGCAGACCTTTTAAAAAAATGTTCTGTGTATGGCACTACTGGCAAGGGATTCTGATGTCTTGTTTTTTATATAAAGCTGACAGTATTATTTTTAAATAAAATTTCAGATATGAATCTTAAAGTCAAATGGGGACTTTGGATGAAAAAGCAGCAACAGAATTTTTTAGGGGTTTGACTTGTGTGTTTTCAAGGGCTCTACATTTTCCTAAGTGATATTAGACTCAACTAAGAGAAATTCACAGGACCTGAACCCATACATTCTATAGACAATTTACTAATTTGCTCCAATTGACAGTGTTCTCCTGTTGAGAACAGAAAACCTATATTATTTTGGTAAGCAGAACAGCCACTTTTTGGCTGAAGATAATGCTAGAAGTTCACATTGTTTTGCTTTCTTTCAGGCACACGCATTCTTTTCTTACATATGGGGGGGTAGAAGAGAATCCTGCAGTATCATCTCCTTTTACAGCTCCTTACATCTATAAGATATCAGATATATTTGTAGACTCTGTCCTTCACCTTCTCTTCTCTGTATTAGATCTCACAGAAAATTGTCAAGTAACACATTTCAAGCTATTTACCCGTTTTGTCCTTTGCATAAACATGATGGTTACAGGCGAGTTGTGCACACTCATCTCACTGATGAAAAACAAGTTACTGTATTGATCATCACTAGATGACCCTTCTTAACACTTCTGTTAAGTCCAGAGGAATTTTCTTCTATGAATAAAAAGAAATGAGATTTATTTAAAGCAATCCTTAGTAATAGAAAGAGAGCATCCAAGCTGACTAATCTAAATAGCATCTATCAACTATCTTTCCTCTTACTGACTCACAAAAATAAGAGCCTCCAGGCTGTTCTAAACCCTGTTCTAAAGCTGTTACTTTGCCAATATTTTCCTTACTCTGCTAGCCAGCCCCCAGTACTATTGAGTTTGAATCTGTTTTATCATGGTGTTCACAGGAACCGAGCAAGAGGGCTTATGCCAATCTGTCTTTTCCTGATCTCTCTTTCCAGGCAGTCTGGCCAAGCAACACAGAAGAGATGGCACCATATCTTCATGTTTGTGCCCACACAGCCAGGACAATCAGTTAGCTTTAGCATCTACTTTAGTTTTCAGAGCTTTGCTGGCATTCCTGTAAGTGAATTGCTCTAGCTAGTTTATACACCTATCATGTGTGATGCCTGAAGTTTAAAAATGTGCTCATTTACTAAACTGACAGTCATGTAAATGGCTTCCAAAGAGACAAAAAAAAAAAAAAAAAAAGAAAGAAAAAATTTAGGAAACTGCACAGTTATTTTGATGTTCCATTTTTGTTCACAGTTTGCAAATAAAAGCCTAGACTGGTTGCTACTATAAAAGCAAACAGACTGTTGAGTAAATATTTTGTGTTTTCCACTTCTTTTTTATCAGCGCGTATTATTGATTGCTAAGTAGTATCAGTTCTGTGGGCACAAATATTACCTATTGGTGAAGCAGTTAGTCCGGATGGCATTATCTTCCCCCCCCCCCCCCTTTCCTATTTTTTTCTCTCCACTTAAGCAGCTTTTCTCTTCTGAAGATCACCAGATAGCAATCCACTCATAAGCAGTCAAAAGATGCCCTAGATAAAAGATTTGGGTTATGATTCACAACGTGTGCA
This sequence comes from Calcarius lapponicus, assembly GCA_039654755.1. Classification (NCBI taxonomy): domain Eukaryota; kingdom Metazoa; phylum Chordata; class Aves; order Passeriformes; family Fringillidae; genus Calcarius; species Calcarius lapponicus. The sequence continues at coordinate 16,524,466 of CM077466.1, forward strand.
ATGACTATACTATTCAGGACATTATTCACTGAGACCATTGGATTGCACATTCATTTTGCAAGGCAGGTATATTATGAATATGACAATTATCAGAATCATAGTGAATGAGGTTTCTTATTTGCCCATCATTCAAAACAAAACAAAAAAAATCTACAAAAAACTAACATCAAAGTTGGAAAATTTAGAATTGTGAATATATTGGTTGGTTGGGTGCTGCTCCAGAAATGCTCAAAAATGATGCAGAGTTCAATATTCATTACTGAACTTCACTAGTAAAACCATGGCACAGTATTATTAACAATCTTTCCAAGGCCAGAGAAGAGAGTTAGACCAGAACACGGCATTGAGGAGGTCTAGGTCTGGGTCTGAAAGCAAGATGGGAAAGAAACAGTCCTGCTTAACAAAAGAAAGACAGCCAGCATGGCTCACACAAGAATGGCAGCAACCAAGAGGGACTCACACAAGCCAGACATATTTTTAACTGCTGAATCATAAAATAGGTGAGAAGTGGACAAATTAATTTTCTGGTCATGGCCATATTGGCTCCAGTGGTTCCAAGGTCCATTCCACTCTAATATGGTCTGTGGTGGAGCACAGCACAGTTTCACATTACAGGTGCTGATTCAGTCCCCATGAGCCAAACTACTGACAGCAGTAGTAAGCAGGTAATTATCTATTATTGTTTCATTCACATGTACAAATGGTTTGCCAGTCCAAAGCAAGAGAAGAAATGTAATGGTGACCTTTCAGGCATGCTCTCTGAGTTTGCATTCCGTCACATAACTTATTAAAATATAGACTCATGATTATTAAAGTGTTTATTGAGTCTGCATTAGAACTGCAGGAATTATTTATGTAAGAAATAGAAGTCTTGTAGATGTAGACTATAAAGTACCAATTGGATAAGAGGATATATGTATCTTTAAATTAAGATTATGTATCTTTAAATAAAGATTGCGACTATAATTTTGGACTTTTTCATTATAAAAGCAAAATAACACCTCTGCTCTGCAAATAAATTCTTATAAATTGGGAATCAGTCAAAGTGATTCCATAAATCACTTTGGGATGACATGCTGTAGCAATAATCAGAAACAAAGGGAATGTCACAGAGACAGAAAAGTCATTACAGACTTTTTCTTAACTCAGAAACAGATTTTAACAAGGAGATTGTACAATTCATCAGTACCTTTTTCCTAGACTATAGACAGCTGATCAGGTCTGTGGTACCATTTTTCAGGGCTTTCGTTTTTATCATTATTATTACTGCTACTACTATAATACAATTACACTGTGATATGAAAGTACAATGTTTTCAAAGCATAATAAGAATCTAAAACATATGTTGATGAAGACATACTAGTGTGCATTCAACATTTAATTACTGACACTTCATTAAAAAATGTCAACTGTCCAAAATGGGGTTATTTAACGGCATAGATTGATGGCTAAAAGTACAACCTCAAATCCAAGAATTTTTAAACCAGACTAATGATAGAAGTTAATTATTTCCCCAAATTTTCCTTGAAACATGTCTCAAAAATACACAGCTCATTGTTCCTTTTCCTTTTCCAAATACCTAGATTTCACAATATGCTACCCATGGTCCTACATGTATAAGCAAAAGCTCAAAAAGTAAGGTAAAAAGTAAGTAATATTCAAAAATCTTTGAGGACAGTTTAGAGAATAAAAGTGTGATGAAAACAAAAATATTTAGGTCTTTGTTTGGTTTTTTTTTTTTAATAGAAGCCATGCTTTGTTACTCAGCATGGATTAGATTGAGGAATAGCACAATAATTATGAAACTATTACATGAAATAGTAGCACAAGTATTTCTTTTTACTAATTTAGTAGAAATTAGTAGACCATGATTGAAAAAAAAACCATAAAAAGTATAGATATTTCATAGAATCATAAAAAAGGTTAGATTGGAATGTTCCAATCCCCTGCCATGGACAGGAGCAACTTTCCCTAGACCAGGGTGCCCACAGCCCCATTCATTGTGGCCTTGGACACTTCCAGGGATGGGGCGTCCACAACCCCTCTGTTCCAATACATCTCCACCCTCACAGGGAAGAATTTCTTCCTCACACCTAATCTAAATCTGCCCTCTTTCAGTTTAAAGCGATTCCCTTGTGTCTTATCACGGCATACCCTTGTAAAAAGTCCCTCTCCAGCTCTCTTGCAGGCCCACTTTGGGTACTGAAAGGCTGCAATAAAGTCACCCCAGAACCTTCTCTTCTCAGGCTGAACAACCTCAACTCTCTCAGTGTTTCCTTGGCCTTTCCTTTCCTGTTTAAACTTTTGTGAGCCTTACCTGTCCCGTTTAAAAGAGATCAAGTTGTAAAATTGTGGGAATTCCATTTGAGAAAGAAGTAATGCCAAAAAACATCCATCTGCTAAAAATTTGTGTATACCAAACTAAACATTACCAATTATTGCACGCAAGGTTATGTATAGTGGTGATAGTTAGAACAATATTAAAGGAGAATGATTCCAAAATGGGAACTCAGAAAGGGACTATGACAGGTATAAAACTTTACATGAAATTTGGTACTTGATTTTAGATGAGAAGGCCATCCAAACTCAGATCAACCAAGGCCAAGTAATGAAAAGTGAAAATATTAAGCTCTGAAAATATACCATTATTCAGATGTATTTTTTATGCATTTTTGATGCTTTTATATCTATTTCATTAGCTGTATTCCAGTAGAATAAGATTTACATAAAAAGCTTTGCAGTGTTTTTCTTGATTATGTGAGTTCCTTCAGATCCCCTGCAGCAGCATTAAAATTTAACCATTTCTTGTTACTAATCTAAAGAGAAGTTGGCCTAATTAATATTGGTAATTGATTATAATTAACACAACATAGCAAAGTTAATATGACACTGGCACTGATGCTTGCTCCTTACTCAAAAGAGTTACTATAAAACTAAACACAATGCATGAATGATAGATGGGATTTTCTAAGACATTTGTTCTGTTTTCTTGTTTTTCTGTTGTGAATCACTTTCCTTAAAATATGCAAGATGTCTAATGGAAGAACAACTTTACAGGCAAAAATATGACAGGACTGGGGAGAGAATTGTAATGTACTCTATAAGATGTGGTGCATGTTCCTCTCAGGATGTGGAACAGCTTGGGGAGGCAACATGATGGAGGAGAGAGGAGGGCACCAAAGGAGAGATGAAGCCAGAGAACTTGCAAAAACTGAACATTAACTGAAGGCACTATTTGGAGTTACTTCAAAGCAAGTCTATGAGACTCTGCAGACATCACCATCTGTCACATACTTCTAAAGATTTGAACTCTCAAGGGGCTACTTCCTGCAAGACACGAACATCTTCACAGAAGAGATTAGAGATACATCATGAACCATCTCATCCTGACTATTTATCATGATAAACCTGCCAAGTGCATTAAATTTGCATAAAAGGATGTGGTCATCTTTAATAAGCCACCTATTTCTTGATTTCTTAGTGACAAAAACTGAATTGAAACACATTTGGTAGGAGTGCTGCAACTAATCATTGAGCAGGCAATCTTTCACAGAGCTGCCACACTATGATCTAGCTCCAAGATTTTGTAAATGTGCTTTTTCATTCATAGCCTAACTTTAAGCTGCTAGGTATTACAACATAGTGCATCTCTCTAAATGAATGAGAAATGTCAATTTAAACTTGTAAAACAATAAATCTCTCTTACAATGTCACTTATAGGGGAAAACCCACAGCACTGGTATTCTGAATGATAATCATCAGTGGAATCATCTATATTCATTGCAGTTCCCTGTATCAGCAATGCAGGTTCTGGGTGAAACTTCAACAAATTTCATTTTTCAACAAAGTTCATTTTTCTTTAAGTTTTTCTGCTGATGTATCTAACATTTTTATGTGTACATATGAAAAGACCCAAAGGGAAATCCTGAAGGGTATTCAAATCTGGGCAACCTAGTTAACATTTGTTGATAAATAATGGATTAGCTTTCCATGAGTTACTGCTTCAGTATAGTTTTTGAGATACATCCTAAGCAAGTTTTAAATGTAGCTCATCAAGACAATACAACTGAACTAACTATGTCACCTTTGCTACAGGTTATTATCCAATCTTGAAATTTCATATCAGGTCACAAGAAATTTGAAAATGTCCTTTTAAAGACACTGTATGCTACACCAGGAAACCCTTTTGCTTTTATTGTTCCATTTAGGTTAGTAATGTCTATAAAAATGGTATTTAAACATTTGGCTGTTCATGGCCACTCAGACTAATATATTTGTTGGAAAGTCACTTCTGAGATCCTATCTCTTCCTAAGGCTAACAATATTTACTGCATCATTCTCCCATTTCCATGAATCCAAAAGTAAAGAATGGAAAATTCTGGTAAAACTCACTATGGGAAGCATACCTTGAATGCACCTGTTCTCTGAAAGAATGCATCCTTTTTCCTTCCTCTTCCTCAAAGTTACATGGTTTCCAGTTAATTTTTTTCAGATGCTATTTTCAGAGTCTTCAGTGAAATCAGCAAGCCACAGACAAAATCCCAAATACATTTTACAGGAGTGTTTCTGCAGGATGGGGGAGGCTTGGCCTCAGCTGAGGGATCACTACCTGGCAGTGTGCTTCTCTTTCCACCAGCCACTATAAATAGGATTTACAATCTTCCTCCAAAATAAATGCCTGTGATGTTCCAGGTTTGTTAACTCAGATTACAAGATCTCCTCCCTCTAGTGACTGGTCCTGGTGAGGATGGGACACAGTTACTCACTGGTGCCTACCTGGAGCCCCACTGCAGCCCTGCTGGTGGTGCAGAGCGCTCCAGCTGCTGTGCTGTACGTGCAGCCATGCTGCACCTGCCCTCTGCCAGCACCTCTTCAACAGAGCAGCCCAGGCCACCCTGCAGCTTAGCAATCAGATGCACTGGCTGAAGGAGGAGCAAGGCACAAAGGTGTGTTTAGAAAGCATCAGGAGCCTGCAGGCTCAGCTTTTTCGGCCCCAACACAACAATTGCATCGTTCAGGTGGAGATGCTGCCTTTGAGGTGCAGGGCTGTCCTGTGGAAAACCTGACTGCATTCTCATTCATGCCTTTCCTTACCTGACCTCTGAAAAACCCAGCAGCTGAACTGCCTGTTGTACATAGGTCAGTCTTTAACCATATATTTACAGTCTGCTAGGTATTATGGTGACAGAGCATCTCAGAGGCTGCAACCCCCTATCCTGCACCCCAGGACTCCAGAGGAACGCAGGAGAGTGGAGCAGATTTAGCAGAGTTTGTGGAAACAGCCTGAGCCCCTGGCCTAACAGCCTCCTTCCCAGAGCAAAGGCAAGCTAATAACCAAACACATTGTCCTTTGGTGAGGGTGCAGGCAGGGGCTTATTTGACAGCAACAAAACTTCATGCCATCACCTACCACTGCAGATGCAGCAAGGTTGCACCTCAAATGCACAGCATACCGAAGGGAGATAAATGCAAGGGTGAAGCATTTTCTGCAAGAAGCCTTGAGAAAATTGAAGAGTTATCTTTGGGAAGAACTTTTCTGTCACCACAATAAATAGACAACCTACGTTCACCACAGTCATTGCCTTCCTTGCAATTCCTCTGCAATTACATGGTGGGGTCCCAGCTTTCGAGCCCAAATCACTTCCCCTTGCAACTGTTTGTGCTGTGAGAGCTTCCTTTAATGGATTCATGCTCAAAGTGTAAAAGCCAAGCAGCCATGCACACTTCAATATTTAAAAGCATAAATAAAAATCTTAATAGATCCCAGATGTTTCATTTCCTCCAGCCCTTGTCAGTGACTGAGTTGGTGCTGATGTAGATGATTTTCCAAGATCAGTGGTCAGTTTGATGCTGAAAAAGCTTTAGATGTCTGGGAATTTCAAATGCAATTCTTAGAAATAAATAAATCATTAAGTACAACTGTAAATGCAAGCAGTTGTTATTTTGTAAACTTATTTTATGGCCTGAAATGCACCCACAGGTTTTAAATACAACTGAGTGTGAAACAGACAGTAACATTTTGTCAAGATATATAAAACCTTGTAGATACATAATTATTTCAATCTCATTTTCTTAGCAAAAGAGCTCAAAAGTTCATACCAATAGCAACCTAAGGAAAATCCATAGTTTATATGGTGCTGGTGATATTGAAGCTAATGAAGAACTTGCTATTTATTTGAACAGAGCTCAGATTTGCTAGCTGCATCCATTTTTCACTTATTAAACCAGCAAGTCACCATTTACCATACCAAGCAAATAAAGCACTATACAGAAAGCATCTCTACAAAAACAAGCTGCTGAGCCCAGTAACTCAGGTCACGCTGCCACACACAAGTTTGAGACTGCAGGGAGCAGCTCAGCTCTCTCTCTCTTACTTTTACTGGGAGAAGTCTTTAGTCTCCCAAATGAAAACAAATGGGGGTGGGGGGCGTAGAGGGGAGGCTGAAGCTCATATTTAGCTTGTACAGACCCATGATGTGTGCACTTGACGTCATAAAAATGCTGTAAGTCTGCCAGGTCAGCAGCCACAAACCCCAAATGCTGCCAGTTGCAGGCTGAGCAGACACTAAAAGGCTGTGAATTTCATTTTATCATCCTTCCCCTTCCTGGTAAAGCAGCAGAAGCTAGCAGTTCCTGGAGAAAAACACTGGAAAACATTAACCATGCACATCCAGGATTTGGTTTTGATCAGCATTAGGATAACCCCAATGACAAATCTTGCAAAATTTGTTTTTATTAATACAGCTAACAATGTGGGCTTTGTAGTCCGCTTTGAAAGTGTTGATAAGCTCAGCTAAATAATGCACTTCATTCAGCCTGCCAGATCTACCTACTATTCTGCTAATTTATGAGCCATAAATTTCTCTCCAGCTAAATTTCTGATTGAGAAAAACCTCACTCAGTTTCTGTTATTTGTTTTGCTACACAGTACTCCTTAATAATGACTGCTGCTTGTTCTTAACCATGCTTTCTATTATACCTCTTGCATTTTGTGAAATTTTAAGTGCAAACATAATACAAGTCCCTGAACATGCAGTTTTATTGCAAAGCCGACTATGGACAACACTGAAAAGCTGAATATTTCCAGTCCTTTTGGTAAATCCATTAGAATAGGTAGGTCCCACAAAACCAAGTTTTTGCTGTTCCAGTTTCTGCACCTTGTTCTAACACCTTCATATATAGGACCAAATGCTCATTTCATAGACTTAAAGAAATCTTTGCATGGGATGAGGAGCTGCAGTTACAAGACCAAACTGAAGCAAACCTAGGAAGCTTCTGACAGAGAAACAGATTTTTTTTCCTTTTTTCCCCTTTTTTTCTTTTTTTTTTTATCACAACAACACCACTGGCCTACAAATTATGTTATTTGCAATTGTGCATCTGTGTGCCATCAATCTCCAAGGAAGGGAAAGACTGCTGGGCTGAGCTCTCAATTTATGTTTCTCAGTTGACTCTTATAATCACACACAGTGTTCTCAACCTTAGTGCAGTTATTCTGGTAACAAAATTTGCACACCAGGTGGGTTTATCCAAGTTCCCATGGTCCTAATAGTTTCATATATTTCCTAATAATAATCTTGAAAATTATATAGGTAATTGTGTTTCTAAAAAGCCACCTTCAGTAAAATTGGGAGAATTATTTCCTCTCAACAGGAAAAATATTTTAATAAAGTAGCTAGTGTATGCCTATAAAAATGGCAAGAAAAAATGCTATTTAAAAATTTCTCCCTTTTTTGATGCCTTCAAATGTGGCATTAGACAAAGCTAAGGGAATTCACATTTCTGGTGATAAAAGCTGCCAAAATAGCATGGTCACAGAGCAGGACCCATGATAAGGATGCCTTGGCCCTGCAGCACTGCAGTCTGGGTAAGGCATTAATATTCACACTCCAGGCTGTGATTAGAAAGAAGGCTGGAGCTCTGTGCAAGGGTGGGCCTAACCCAGCAGAGGTGCAGCAAACTGCTTCACTGCCTTACTGAAATTCAGTCCGTCTAATTGATACTGCAGAAGGCAGCAGCATAATGAAACAGAGCAGAGATCACCTCAGTAGTTTTATCAATCTATGCTCTCCTGCTCCTGACCAATATATAACCCCACACACGACTTCACTTTCTTTCCAACTTCCTAGGTAGGATTTAGGTTTCTATAATATGGTAACCATTAAGATATTTCTATTAGATCACCATTCAGAAATGTATCAAGACTGACTTCATTTGTATAACACTAAAAATGCATTGGTTTTGGTTAAGGTAGCCCAGTTTCTTTCAAGATGACATTTTAAACAGCACGTTTTCCTCAGACCCAGAATAAAATACTTGTAAGTACCTCATTTATTTGTGAGCAAACACAGGTAACGTCTGTTAAAAAGCAAAATCCATTAGACTCTGGGTAGTTTTGGTACTGTAAGTAGTCTCCAAAAGGCAACAGATGTGGGGACGGGGGAGGGGGAAGTTGATTTTGTCTTTTTAATATTCAAAGTGGGTCTGTTCTCACTGGCTAATTAAATCAGTAGAGTGCAAACAATAAAAGAAAAAATAAGTGTTGCCTTTCTTCCCTAGAACAACCTCTCTGATTCATCTCTACTTATTACAAGAACTTAATTTATTACCAGACTTTACAATATTCCCCCCCCCAAATCATCATGAAATAACATACATATTCCACAGCACCAGTTCCCATCAAAAATAATATGCTTGTCCTGTAGAATTTCAGATAAGATGGTTTTTCCACTATCAAGAAAATGTGAAATTAGAATGGGCTTCTTTGATTGGCATGAATCTACTGAAGAATCACACTTAAAAAGCAAAAGATTTAATAACAATATCAGATGTACAAATTAACCAGCAGAATGCTGGCTTAAATATATTTGTGGTTCCTTGGCAAAACCAATAGATTTGCACGGGTGTGCTGAATTACCTGAGAAGTAACAAAATGTGTTAATAACATTAAACAGTCATCTTCCAAGAACTTAGACTATCGTGGTACTTTCTAGTCAGACAATTCTTTTTAGTGTATAAATACATATAATGTCAATTGAAATGTTTTATTAATGACATCAAAATGACAATGGTATATATAGATTTGGGTTTGAAAGCATTTTAAATACTACTACCAACTTTTAGCCTTTAGTTAGTTACAATACACAGCACAATAATAAAAACATGCTGCAGATACAGACCAGAACTCTACTGTTTGAGCACTGTACGAGAAGAGAGAAGGTGGCTCCAGCCCCAAGAACCTTTTAGTAAAGACAAGGTAGTATGAGCATCAGTAGCTACCTAATTTTACAAGCATAAAACTCAGCAAAGGGTCAATGTATCTGTGGATGAAATAAAGCAGATTGCACACCCTGAGTCCTGGGCTGCTATCTTTCTCCACACCATCAAGTTAAATGAAAGTTTGGGCATGTTAGTCTACGTATTATGCTTAAGTGACAGCACTGTGGACACACCTGAAGATAAGGGACAAAAGAGGGATGCAGACCCTTTGCATCATAAGGGTGTATTCAGCAATAAGGTGGTGTTTGGCAACAGAAGGCAACTATTTCAGCCCAGTTGTTGCCTAGTTTTTGAAAACATTAGAGCCAAGGAAATTGTTATGGGACATAATGCATGCACTTACAGGCAACTCTCCTCACATGCTTAGGATCATGGTGGAAGAAAACACGGATGTGCTCATTTGAAGATGTCACAAGTGACAATCAAGACACAAGTACAGTACCCTGAGGTCCTGAGCATTTATAGATGCAGGGTTCTTTCTAAGCTCCGTGCACTATTGGCCAAAGTTTAATGGTAATTTCTCCACAAAATACAGCTTCACTGTAGTTAATAAACTATCCACAGCTGAAATGTTGATCTATTTAACCCCAGATGCGAGGCTGTATGGAGTTACTTGCTCATTGCCAAATGCTAACTATAACTTAGTTGAAGCTGCTGTTTAGCTACCATTTAAAACATACTCAGTGTCACGAAGTACTCTTACCCTTCTTCTTTTGGTTCACCAAATTAGTGGTCTCAAACAAATAAAATATTTACTCTCTACTGCATCCAAAACCAGTGTTTCTTTATGTAATCTGACTGATGAGCAAACACCAAAGCCATGGAGATAATAGCAGCAGGTCAGACTTAGCAAATGATGCCTCAGCTTTTGCCACTTAGCAGTAAAATACATGCTATAAAGACACTAACAGAAATGAGCCCACTTACACCTAATTTAACTGTATCTTGAAAACATAGTATAGCAACCCAGCAAAGAGATTTCTATTGGTATTTGTATGAAAGGACATTTGTCAATACCCATTAACCTCTGGTTCTTGCCTGTTAGTTTTCTAAAAGATGCCTGTGTTGCTTCACAAGCCACAAGGTGTCACAGCGGCTCAAGTGGTAGGATTCTTGTCAGTCTGGACACGCAGGTTGTGGCTTCAGGTTACAAACCAGTGCTAACACTGCTCCCTACGAGGAAGTCTGTGCCACACTGCATATTTAGAAGTGCAGCCCTTTGGATGAAACGATCAGCCAAGGTGCAACTCGGTTGCCTAAGGATGTTTTTTATACGGGCATTAAATAATCTTACAGCACTGTCAGGCAAGAGAAGTACTTGGTACGCTGGCATCTTGGCCAATCTTTTCACTTTGTATTATTAACCCTGCCAGTGTTAGGAAGTACTGAAAAGAGTTGAGCTAATCATTCGTATCAAATAAATTTTTTTATGAATACCATTTCGTTCTACCAAGAGTTTCTAGGAATTAGTAACAATTTATTTGAATGCATTAATTATTCAAATTTATGACATATTTCTGCTCGCCCTTCATAACAATCAGTGTGCTCCAAGCATGTAATATTCTGCTAAGACTATATATTGTAGTTGGTCATATATTGTGTGTTACTGTTTTGCATCTTTGACTGGATGAGCACAGATGGAGCTAGAGCTTAAAATGCCAGGAAGCTTAGAAAATTTTTACCATTTTTCTAATGTAACTGCACACTAAGCAGCATTCCGTTCCATGAAAAAATTATGCACATACATCATATTTACTGACTTGTAATTTTCCCATTGCAACCAGCCATTGTTATTAATTTGCTTTACATTCATACACCAGTCAGTCCTCACTGGAAAGCAATCAGAGATTCTTCTCTGGTGTATTTAATTTCTAAGTATCATGGTTCTATCTGGGAGGTAAGCTCAAAACAGGAAACACTGCCTCTCAGCTTAGCCTGTATAAAATAAGCAAATTCTTTCAGTAATGGTTAATAAATTGAAATTTGAATTCTGCAATTATTTTTAAGAATAAAACTCCACTGATCAAACATTCACAGAAAAGCATAAAGAGCACGAACATAGCCAAAGCAAATTCACTGCTAAACTCAAGTGAATTGTCACGGAAATTTTTCATGTAGTATTTGTTGCACTCAGGTAATGAACATTTACCCAGTGTGTTGGCTTTTCATGTCCCATTATTCATGCCAACACATTCATTAAAATGGGCCTATGCTATTTAACATAATCAGCAGTGTGCATAGGTGTGGCCTTCAAAGAGTTATTACCACAGTTTACAGGCATGCTGTTCATAAATACAAGCAGAACCCCAGTCACTGCAAAATGCCAAGCTTCCCAAAAAACATATGGTAATTTTTGCTGTGTAAAATGGATAGATGCACTATATAATGCATAACTGCATCACATTATATCTGAACTTCTAATTGCTTAAAATGATACTTCAAATCACATCATCAACATTATTACCTAATTACCCTAAGGGTTAACTGATATTCCAGTGATTAAGTCTAGGTAGAAGCAATAGAGCTATTGTATTGCCTCCATCCACTACAGCAAAAGGTATGAATGCAACTGCACATCTCAAGTCCGTCAGAGATTCTGTGAAATTGAGATTCTGTGAAGATTCTGTGAATGTTTTCAACATCTTGGTATGGAGGAAAAAGGTGGAGAAATGAGGCCCAAAAGGGAGGAGGTCTCTCTTGCAACATACTGAACAACAGGAATTGCTTTCGTTTGCTCTAAAGGAACTATTATATAGCAGTTATTTTCCTTTCACATCATTGTGATGCAAGATAGAGTAACATGGTAACATTTTGGTACTTAAGCCAGCTACAAGAACTATGGAAGATGGTGAGTGGCATTAATCTGAAAAGGCAAGTTACTATTAGAATGTCGGGGAGTAAAACACAGTTGTAGGCCTTCTCCACTGTCAAATGACCCATGCATGAGACTTTTGTAAACTGCTGGAGAAAAACATAGCATTCTAGGTGTGAGGTATTTCACCTTCCCTTTTTTCACTTATTAAGGGCTGTCCTGGTTGCAAACCTAGAGGCAAAGCTGGTGCCACACCTGCTCTGCCCACCTCACCCTGGAGCATGCCTCGTCCACAGAAGATGGTTAGAAATGCTGGTGCTGCTGACTGCCTTCCTAAGGGATGATGTATGCTGAAGGTGCTTCAGCATAAGAAGAAATAAAATGAAAAAGTTGCACTCTATTTTCCTGTTTTCTGAGCATTTTTCTCTGTTCATGTAACTATTGTATTTAAAGATTTAGAATATTCTTTTTTTGTATAATGTAGTTATTAATATCTCAGAAATCTATTTGTAACCTGCTCTAGGACAGATGGCAGCTATTTGTCTGATAAAATTTTCTGCTAATGGCTGAGGCAAAACTACACAACTAGAACAAAAATCACAATAAGGTACATAAAATACTTCAAATGCACAACGTGCTCAAAGTCATCATTTTCTCAATTTACTACTTTAGAAAATAACCTAATAAAAATGTAGTCAGGGAAAAAGCAAATGTTTGAAAGTCCAAAAGAAAAGTCAAAATAGTCCACTGCACATATAATGTAAGACTACACATATTAATACTCAAACATGGTCAATTGTTTTTTTCAGTATTTAGTTTTTCAAGAATAAGCAAAGTGGATCTATGATTCAATCTATTCTTGAGTCTGCTTTAATCAGGGGTTTCCAAATATGATAACTTTTTTTACATACATAATGCATCTTTGTTCTTTGAATGCAACAGATAAAGTCATTCAGCCAGGCAATTCTTTTTGGATGTTATAGTCTGCAGTTAGCAGTTGGGTAAAATGCATGGAATCTAGATAGATATTGAATCTGCTTTATGTGAGTAATCTGATGTCAAAACTATACTGAGATTAGATTTCTCCCTCCCCTTTTTAATACATATACAAATGATGCTCCTGCTCAGCTAACTAGGCTTGGCAAGCTTAGAACCAGGGAAGATGGATATCAACAGGTACTGCAGATCATGTATGACAGATTTACAGCAACATTCCAGTTCATTAGGTGCTCCAAAGGATGCAAACTATTTGGTTTGCAGCTGACCCAGCAGTAGATTTGAGCACATTTAGAAACCTACATAAAGCTGTGGGCTTTACTGCATCAGTTCTGAATTTGCCATTCTGCTCTGGATAAGCACCTGAATGTGAATATTGACAAGAGAAAGACCTCAGGGAGAAGTTCTATTGTGATACTTTTATTTTGGCTCTAATTCAACCCAAAACCACTACAATCCAAACCATTCTATGAGTCTGTGATTCAACTGTATGCTGAGGATGGGTACAGCCCCTGGCCAGAAGCTTCAACATGGGCATGCCTCCCTGGCAATACTGCAGAAACATCAAGATGATGCCAAGACGACCTAAGACTCATGAAGAAGACAGCCTGTGGCTGTAAAATTTATGGTCTTTGCAAAGACTCCTCAGGACCAACAACTCTCAAATCCTGAAGAGGTGACAGGTTTAGAAGCACACCAAGTTCTACTTCATATCTAGTTCTGAAAAGGTCTCATTTTTCCACAGCAGTTGGTTTTTCACTAACCTTTTAAGGTGTGCAAGTACTGGAGCTGTTTCCAGAGGTATCAGCTGTTCCCAAACTGAGGTTCAAGTTCTGCAGATGGTCTAGCTGATTCCCTGTTACCTCAGAAGTACCAAGTGGACTACCCAGCCTAGATCAATAATTTTCAGGTTTTAGTTTAGCAGGGCATGGCTGTCAATCACGATGTGATAGAAACAGTATTCTGACCATAAATTGCCTTCTCTCTGAAATTCTGACAGTAACCAAACACAGAAAGAATGTACCAGGGAAAAGAAAGGTGCAGGATTTGGGGAGAAGATTTTAGCGAGGGGGTTGGTGATGTTTCTTTCACTACTAATTTTGTGTAATAAATAGGACCACTGCAAACTGGCCAACAGGTCCTGCCCTACCACAGCCTTTTTTGCAGACTAATCGTCAGCCTCTTTGGGGCAACCTTGTGCATGCCACAATCACCCTTCTAAGGCATCAAGTAGCCCAGCAACAACTTCTGGAAAAGAGTACCTGGCAAAAGTGGGGCTCTATCCTGACCTGTTCACACAGCACAGTGCAGGGAAGAAGGCTCTTCTCGTGGAGGAAACAACTGAACAAAGAACCAGCATGGTTGAAATGCGTGTTTATAGTAGATATGCAACTTCTGGCAAAGAGTTGCAAAAAAAATACCATTTGAAGTAAGAAGTCCAGCTAAAAAATATTGCAAAGAGTTTAGCAATCTTATCCCTTTTTAAACAAAGAAAATGCACATACAAAACCCAAATTATTTTCTTTTTTATCTGATCTTGCAATCTTACTGCAGGCGAAACTCCAGCTTAAATAATAGCACAGGACTGGCTCCTTGTTATGATCTCTATTTTGTTCTTTCTCACTAACCAACAGCTTCTATTTTTGAGACTGGATCTGCATAGTAAATCTTGTTTACATCAGGGAAAGACGAAGTTTAGGGGTTTTTCTAAGTGGATTTATGGCTTAACGAGTAAAGAAAAAAAAAAGAAGAGTTGAAAAGGTTTCTTTATAGAAAATGATCTAGTAAGCATCAGAATGATTGCAGACAAGACCCATTCTTACACTTTTTCAGTGACTCTTTCTCCACCCTCACCAGCCCCTACCCCCAAATGCAGCATGCTTGCAGTTTCCCTTCTATTATATGACTTTTTGGGGGGGGGAGGGTGGGCAGGAGTAGCAAAATATCCCTGATCGTAAGCTAAGGATCAACATGTAAAGGAAGTGGAGTCTTTTTTTTCTCCCCTGGCCTCATAAGAATTGTTAGTTTGCAACAATTTTAATTGAAAGCAGCTGCAACTGAAATTTTTTTAACGGATAGAAAACATGTATGAAATAAAAGAAAATCAGTAAAAAGAGCCTTGAATCCATTCTGAAGTCAGCGTCTGCCTAAAGGCATTCAAGGGTTTTCTTTTTACACTGACCTTTTAGTTTCAGCAAAGCATGGTTCATAAGTACTCTCAAAATACTTTACTCATGTTCCTAGAATTGCTAAGTATTAGTATATTTGTGGGTGAAAGAATATTTTCTCAAAATTACTTTAAAACAGAAGTTTATGTGTTTTCCCCTCAACAAAACAAACTCATTGGACAAACTCAGACTTATGTACACAATATGAGAGATCTGTTTGCCATACTAAGTTGCTAGGCGAACAAATGTGATGTCACAACATAGATTTTTATGACTAATCTATTAAAAATGCATCAGGAAGAAGAAGATTATTTCATCAGATAGCAATGTGAGAAAGAAAAATAAGAGACTTTCATTAAACTGCAGAAAATTTGTTTTGCTTTGATTTGCATTAAATATTTGGTAGTGTATGAATGTCTGTGTAAGCTTCCAGTTCATTTAGCAGCTTTTGAATAATCATAACACTCTCCTTTATTTTCCTTTTAATTTTCTTTATATATTTTTCCATCATGAAATCTTTGTTAAATTCACTATACAGTTTAATAGGAGTTTAATATCATTTGATTAAGTCTTTAAAATAAATATGCTACTAATCAAGGTCTCTAGTCACCCTTAAAAACACTGCTCTCTTAGCCAGAGGGAAAGCTGTGTGTTGCATCCAATGGTGATGTAAAGCATAATCTCTTGTAGTGACAGAGAGAGATACAGGTGAATTTAATGTATTGTGATACACAAAAGTTCTAACAATGCAGGGGACTAAATAAACAAGTGAAAGGCTTGATACATTTCTTTGATTACTGACAATAAAGCAACGCCTCAAACTTTAAACTGTCAGCAACTTTAAGCGATCTATTCACAGCACTCTGCAATGTTACTGAATAATTACATACAAGATATAATCACCTTTTTTTAAAGTGTATGCAGTTTCAAATGATTAAAAATTAGAACAGAAAAGGATTTACGACATCAAAGAGGAAAAGAGGTGCCATTTCAAACATCAAGTTTTATGAAAAACAGAGACATTTACTTATGTTGGGTATTGCTACCTAGAACTTCAGAAAGTGCTGATTATGCCACAACAGGATTCCTTTCTTGAAATGTTAAACTAACACAGATATAAAAAAATTAAGATAAACCAAGTATGAGTGAATGGGAATGAAATCCTGAAAACCACACACAGAGCAAGGAAACAGCTGCATTTTGTTTAACCAGAAGTTAATCAACTATGAGAGAAGTAAGCAAGATTTATCTTTATATCTGCCAGAGATTATTAAACATTTAAATATTCATTTTACTTCTTTAAATAAGGATTGTTCATGCATTACAAAATGGCACTGGATGCTCCCAAAGTATTATTAAGAAAGCATGTATTAATTTAGAAAAAAGTATTACCACATTGGATTTCTTTGAACAACTTTTAAGGAAGGTTCAGTTTTCCTGTAGACTGTTTAGTAACTCAGACTCCCTAATTTACTTTAGATCACATAAGAATTAGCTAGGTGGTGGACTTTTGCCAGTACTTACATCATAAAACCACCCCCTGCCTGGGTGTGATTGGAATTCTTCGCCTAAGACTGACCCTGAATTTAAAAAGGCAGTTGTAGGTTCTGTCTGAGGAGCCCATAAAGTTATAAGAAGTTTGGAGAGCAAAAGTTTGCACGTCTAGCACAGGCTAAAGCTGCTAATTCTTTACTTTCATGGCTTCTATTTCTTCCTAAAGAAAACAGGAACAACAAAGATAGCTATGCTGCATCTAAATGACCTTTCTTTATCACTGTGTACTTTGTCTGCTTAATACACCGAGCACATCCCTCACACTGACTGTTTATTCCCTTCCACCCAGTGCTGACAGAAACTGGAGTGGAAGCAGTGGATTTCTCAGGAAGGGTCCCCAAGCCCTGAGCCCTTTTGAGGACACTTCTACCTCCCCCAGCCATCGACCCTGCTGCTGGGAGAGCAGGAGTAGGAATGGCCTGTGGTGGATTCCCCAGTGGTGCTTCTCCCAGCTCACTGTTTTTGTTTTTTTTTTTTTCTCTTTTCAATAATTTCTCACCTACCTGCAAGCTTTGGAGAACTACAGTGGGAAGGGAGAGGACAAACCAGATAGACATGACATATAGATGCTCCTTCCATAGGTCCTCCATCCATCCTCTGTACAACTTTATTAAATTATGTACATTTTGCTCTGCCTTGGAACTTCCACCTCTGCAAGGGACAGTAGACAATCTGGCTCTACAGGGTTATTATGAACATTTTCATGTTTCATGAAACCAGAAAAATCCCAAAGGCTTTCCATGGATATATTGGGGATAAAGGCTGTAGTTTCCCATTTTTTTTAATGCATCCTCATTTGCCACCGTCTCTCTGCACAAGTTGGGTCCATGTGGAATCTGCCAGCTTGCTACCCCCAGTCTTTTGGAGAGTTTCTTTGTAATTCCCTTCGCCTTAAGCTGCTTTGCCTGTGCTCACCTACCCCCTGGGGCTCACAGAGCACAAGCAGCCTCCTTCAGAGACCAGTGCCTACATTATTCCAAAGACTGCCTGAAGAGAAACGTTCATGCAGCAAGCGTCTATCACTCACAGCACAAGCACATTCCTTCCATGACATACCAGGCTCTGGATTCAAAAAATTTAGAGCTAGTTATACATGCTCCAGAAGCCTTCACCTACCAATCCCAAACGTGCTTGGAAGTGCATAAAATTAATGTGAAACTTCCACTTTCTGACCTGCCCAAAAAGCCGGAATTATTCTTTACAGGCTGTCCACACCTAGTCACTCTAGTGTCCCAGAAAATTAGTTTAATATTTTTGTTTGTTTATTATGGAGATGTTTTCATAGGAAGATGAATGAGATGAACTGAAGTTAGCTAAAAAACACATTTCAATGAACAACAATGCTTACAGCACAGAGCTCATAAACTAAAAAAAAAAAAAACAAAAAAAAAACCCAAAACAACAGAGAACCAAAACATAAACACTGAACAATCACAAAGCAAAAGAATTTTTATTCTGAGCAAATAAAAGAAACGCTGGAGCATAAGGCCTTCATTAACTAAATACTGACTGTCAAAGTAAAATGCTGCTGAAACCTAGCAAGGCACTTCTAGCAAGAAAGAGTGGGTTATTGCTTTTTGCCCACAACAATCCATCTGAATTCATGCAGCAAAAATTGCAATTAAAGGTGCTGAAGTTCAATTCAGCATACCTCAGCAACAGAGGAGGTGAAAGTTGTTTCACAAGTCCCTCAAAAACTTTTCTAGTGCAACGTCCATCAAGGAGCTACAATCAGGAACTGGTCAAATATTAAAAGTACCACTAAAATAATATGTAAAAAGGCTAAGTTAGCACTGACAGCTTTTAGAGCAGGTTGTATATAAAACCCTGAAGAAATCACTCAGTGATACATATTTGCTCTTCTCACTTGAAAAAGTTTATAAATTACTACATGAATATGTGCAGGAATGTAAGGAACAGAGTTGCAAGACAGTAACAAACAAGGAGCAGCAAACAAACCCTCATTCTAAATGGCAGCAACCCTCTGCAGCCAACAACTCGGGGCAAAACTGACAAACATTTGCCATGATTTTGGGAGCAAAGAGCTGCTTGGAGTTTTTAGCCAGCACAAAGTGTATCACCAATTGCTCCCCAGCAACGTTCCAAGGCAGGCAGTGGTAACAGGGATAGAAAAGCAGTTACCCCGTGGCGGTGCCCAATCAGAAAGCAGGTCACATCTCGTTAGCTGTATCATATACATTAAACGTCACAGATTCTCCATGGCTTAGCTGACAATTCAGGCATGTGTGTTTTATTTTATGATAACCTCATGTTATCTTAAAGAATCACAATACAACAAACAGACCAGCCTGAGATCCTTCACCTTGCTGTGTGTCACAAACCTGGCAGATATTTGGCACTACATAAAGCCGTTTACTATAAAACATTCATACTTTTAAAAAGTCTTTTCAGGGCACCACTAATGGACTACTATGAAAAATTGCAGCACCAAGAATGTTTGCTGCACAAACACAGACACATGGACAGAAATGCAGCCTGATTCACTTTCACTTCATTAGACTTGAAAAGTGTGCTTTCCTTAACCATGTAAATAACAAGATGCAGCCCCCAATATTTCTTTTTTTTTTTTTTTTTAATGACAAAAGAATTTCCCCCTCCCATTCAGTATGTTCTTTGCAGTGGCTCATCTGGATTTTGAAGCCAGGGTATACAAACCACTAACACATTTTACAAAGCATAACCAACAGTGAACGTAGTTTACATTACTGGGTACTTTTGACAGCTATATGATAAAGTAGTGAACTGACCATCTCTCTTGCTAAAAGCAACAGCATTCTAAATGTAAACACAAATTTCTCTTGTCGGTTGTCCCAAACGTGTTCTTTAAGAGTAGCCTAGGAATAAGTTTTTAAAACTCCACTCCCCTTTTCAGTTATCATCCATTTTTCATTTTAATGAGTTCACAGAACAAAACCAAAATGTTCGTCTC
Source organism: Calcarius lapponicus (assembly GCA_039654755.1). Taxonomy (NCBI): domain Eukaryota; kingdom Metazoa; phylum Chordata; class Aves; order Passeriformes; family Fringillidae; genus Calcarius; species Calcarius lapponicus. Next base: position 16,544,225 of record CM077466.1, read on the forward strand.
TCCCCCTAAACCTGCAACATTCCAGAATTAATTTTGTGCAAAAGCCGAAGCAATACTTCACAATATTATAGCTGCAATTGCCAGCAGGACGGATCCTGAACAAACAACACACTAAGGCAAAGAAATTTCCTGAGACCAGCGTTATAATCAATCCTGAAGTGCTGTACTGTAATTTCATGATTTCAGCCTAAGCTGGTATCTCCTCAAAGAGTTGCTCTGCGTGGAAACATAATGAGGGATTACCCAATTAAACTACTAAATTAATTAGGGTTCATGCCTGCATATACTGTACTGTCTAGTGGGACGCTTCAGCTGGAATTCGGGCTGAAACCAACCACGGTCCATGCACAGGAAAACAAGGCTGGGGGACTTACCTCCGTCCGCGACTGCAGCCTCTTGTTCATTTCATATATTCGGTACTCTGGTTGCACCATGTATGGTGTGTGTCTCCTATAAAATGGGCCAAAAGGAGAAGAATAGAAAGGGTCATGTGGTGTGCTGGACATCTTGCCTGCTTGCAGAGATTCAAGCTACACAGAGTATCATCAACATCCATACAGAGCACATGGGCTGTGTGTTCTTCACAGTACAAAGTAGCGGCGCGCACACACACACACACATCCAGGCTGCGCGCACTGGCTGGGGACTGCTGTGGGAGCCCGCTCCGGCGGAGACGGGCGGGGGGGTGGGGGGAGCGGGAGCGCACAGGCTCCAGACACGGAGAGGGAGGCTGGATAGCTTCAGGCACCGCCGCTCGGTTTTAAAGCAGCAGTTTCTGGAGGGGTCATTTCCTGTCCGCGCTGCCGACTAGTTCAGAAATGCCATCCCCCCCGCTCCCCTCCCCGCCTGGCAGAGGTGCGGGTTGGGGTTCGCCGTCCCCCCGCAGGCCCCCGCCGGAGCCGCGGCGGGCTCGTTAGCATATAGGTGGTTTAAAAGCTGCCTGAGCCAATCACCCCGCGGGTAATGTCAGAAATGTGATTACTACAAAATACATAAACACAGGCCACGGCCATCCCGCCGCGGGCAGCGCCGCATCCCCCGCGCCCGACGGCTCCCGCAGCGCCCGCTGCCCGCCCGCTCCGCGCTGCCCGGGCCGGGGCCGCACCCGGGGCACGGCACCGCACAAAGACATAGCCCCGCACGCCACACTCCACACAATGGAGAGCACTCGGATGCCAGCCGCAGAAACCTCCCGGAAAATGGGAAAGCACAAAGGGGCGGGTGGCGGAGCGGGACCCCCGGACGAGCGGCGGCAGTGCCCTTCGGCGGGGGTCAGCCCAGCACGAATGGGAAGCTCTAGACGCCGCTGTCCGGCGTGGAGGCGTCGGCAGCTAGGTGGGAGACTGCTCCCAGTTTTTGGGATCATTGCTGGGCATAAATCCAGTAGCGGTTAGAAAGCGTTGCCAGTGAATAGCTGACATTCGGGAGGGGGGTCCCGAGGGAGGAGGGGAGGGCGAGGGGAGGAGATCACCCCTCGGAGGTGAGGGATGAACTTTATCTGTTGAATCATACTTGCAGCAAAGTGCTGGGAGCGGACACCACGTGAACGAAAAGTCCTAAAAATATAGAATAAACAAAATGGGCTCATGTGCTCCATGGGAAAGTGCCAGGTCTAGGAGGGGAGCCTTCAAATTACCTGTACGAAAAAGTCCTCGAAGCACAGACTGTGTCCTCATACACAGCTGTAAAATATCAGGCATTATTTACAGTACTGAATAAATGTAAAAACAACAATAAACAGCGCTGAATTAATCTCTCATGTAAATTCATTCAAGCAAATGGAACCACTCTAGGAACAGATTTAGTTAACTAATATGATTAAGAGAATAACAATGAGCTGCAGCCACAACGGTTCTCAGTCGGAGTGCTCTGCATGAGCGCTGCGGGATCGCCCATTTCACAGATGGGGAAATCAAGGCACACACCATTACTTTTTCTAAATTTTTGTAATAATCCCGAAAAATATTTGAGCATGGTATGGCTTTACCCGCTGTCAAAAATTTAATTCAAATCTGACTGAATGTTGGAATATTTTAAGAGATATTTGAAAAAATCTGGTTTTCACTGGCATTTGGCTAATTCTGGAAAGTCTGACCTCTCTCTTCAGGATAAAATATGAAATTTCATACTTCATATTCTACTGGCCTCTGGTCGGAATCATAATTTATCTTTCCCCTACCAGTAGTTGTTTAGCAAAACTATTTCTGAATGTTCTTATGGAATAACAGTTTCCATAAGAAGTGACGTATTGAGCTGTTTTTATAGACTTCCCACAGCTTCTGTCACTAAACACAGAGACAACAGATAATAGATGAGGAATGTCACTTCTCTCTTTAAGAGCACCCCAGCTATGTAGCAATACTACACTGCCACTCCAGTACCATTACTGGAGGTGCTGAGTTTAATAAATAGCATGTGCAACGTTTGGCTCAGCAGTGCTGCAGTGACTGTGGCAGTGTTCTGCCAGGGCTTGCTGACCCCATGAAAACCCTGTAACATGGCTACACACCTACGAGAAAACTTCCCTGCATCTGCCTTGTTCTCTAAAAGATCCCAACAAGGCTACCTTAAAACCTAAACCCAAAATGACCAGAAAAAATAGAGTTACAGCATTAATAAGCACAGTATTTATAACCAAAATACTACATACTTTTAAAAATGTCAAAAAAACCCAACCAGAAATCTGCCAAGTTATGGACTTTACCTTCTTTGCAAAACAAAACCAAAATATGATATATTTGCCTAAGAAAGGACACACTGCTCTCTGTAATTAAAATGGTGGAATTTTGCATAGCTTGTAAGCTATTTCTGTTTTAAGGTCTTTTTGATTAAGCTAAAATTCACTGTTTCACTGAAGTTAAACATGACAATTATATTGGTATTTTTATTTTGGTTGAGGTGGTGGGAAAAGAAGGAGCAGTAGAATTTGCTTTCATGAGCAGAAACCCCAGATACTCCCCTCAACCCCCTTATAAGAGCTTCTGTGTATGGGTCTAGCACAAAGCAAAAATATGCAGTGATATTTTAATAATTCCTATTGATTAACTGGCAAATTATCCCACACCTACAGCCCACCAGCAAGAACCAAGTCCCAGGGTAGGAGCCTGCTAATTACAGGCTCCGGCAGCTCTTCCAGTTGCCTGTTATCATCTAGACTAGTGTGATGTGCAGAACAGTAAAACAGAAGGCAGAATCAAAGGAACATAAAGTTACAGGGCTCCTGACAGTGTCATCTCGATTCCCACTTGGATCTGCTGCCTTTTAAGTTTTGTGCGTGCTCTGGGGGCGTGGGTTAGGGGGCATGCAGCCAGCCCCACTGCCTGGGCTGCTCCAAACCCCCTGCACCATTGGCATCAAGCTGCTACCCAAAGCGGCCCTGGGGTCAAAGGCAAATAGCTGGCCCAAGATTTAGGGCAGGCAATAAAATCTGTAATCTGGAAAACAAGTTTAATGTGAGCAGAGGAAAAAAAGAGGTGGAGGAAAACAAGAGGAAGAGACTAGTCTTCCCAAATCTGAAAATGAGTCTATTCCTGTGCCTGTGCATAGGCATGGCTACCAACAGATGAGGAAACCATGTGCAGAGTTGTCTTTAGGTGGGCGTATGCACATGCAAATCCTGCTGCACCTCAAAGTGGTGTGGGACTTACACCAGCACCTGGAGGCCGGGAAGGAAGTACTGGGACACATCCTTGGCTCCCCAGTCCCCAAACCTGCACAGTGCATTGGCTTACCCTAACCCTGCCTGGATGCTGCACATGAGCACAAAACAAGGCACCAGAGCAGAGAGGGACCAGGACACGGGCTTGTGATTCCCAGCTGGCTGGAAGTGTGCCATTAGACCCCACCAGCCAACACAGAGCCACGTTTTGTGTCCCTCTGGCGAGGCACTCACCACCACTTGGCCCCTCGGCGCCCCAAAGGAGAGCTGGGATAATCTGGCTGCTGCCTGGGTGCTGGATTGCCCTCTCCTGGGCAAAAACAGAAGGACCCACGGAGTCAAGGACTCCTGATGGCTCAGGAGGACAATTTCCCTTCATTTTGGGGGAAAGCATGGGTCTGGTGGAGCAGAAGGGGGCATGTCCTTCTGCCTCTGCACCCACCTCTGTGACACCTATAGCACCTCTGAGTAGCCACGTTGCACTACAGTAGGACCAAAAACCAAGAGCAGAAACTTCCAGGACAAAAGCAGGGAGCCAGAAAGGATGAAACAGAGCAATGTGTTCATCTGTCCATGCTGGAGCACCTGGCACAGGCTGTCCTGCCCAGCCTGCACTGGGAGGGCTCCTGTGCTGCCACTGCCCCAGCACGCCAGGGCCAGCCCTGGAGCACAGCCCTGCCTTGGGCACAGCCCAGGAACACACCCAGGAACACAGCCCAGGAACACAGCCCTACCTTGGGCACAGCCCAGGAACACAGCCCTGGAGCATGGCCCTGCCACGGGCACAGCCCAGGAACACAGCCCTGGAGCATGGCCCTGCCACGGGCACAGCCCAGGAACACAGCCCTGGAGCATGGCCCTGCCACGGGCACAGCCCAGGAACACACCCAGGAACACAGCCCAGGAACACAGCCCTACCTTGGGCACAGCCCAGGAACACACCCAGGAACACAGCCCTAGAGCACAGCCCTACCTTGGGCACAGCCCTGCCACGGGCACAGCCCGGGAGCACAGCCCTGCCACAGGCACAGCCCTGCCCGGGCACAGCCCAGGAACACAGCCCTGGAGCACAACCCTGCCACAGGCACAGCCCAGGAACACAGCCCTGCCACAGGCACAGCCCAGGAGCAACAGCCCTGCCACAGGCACAGCCCTGCCACAGGCGCAGCCCTCGCCCTGCCAGGCTGACAATGGAAGCAGCTCTGAAGGCAGCTCTATTTTTAATAACTGCTTAGTAATAATAATCATAATAATGCAGAAAAGCGATACAGCTGAAAATAGGTGTAATTGCTGTATTTATCCCTAGTATGTGTTGACTGTTCAGTCTCTGTCAGAAATCAGGTTTACAAGGATACATTTAAGGTGGTTTGTAGCTGTTGAAAGACAGACTGATCTTAGTTAAAGACACATAGCATATGAAGAGATAGAAACTACAAGTACTTGAATATTGAGAATGCTCAAGTAAACAAGATTTTTTTAAAAACTAACAACACTACATTTTCATATCCTTTGTTTATACAAAAGCCAAATAGTACTGAAGAGTTCTGATGCAGTGGCCTTAGGTAAAAGAACAAAACTGTTTTCCTGTGAATGCTCAAGAGTGACTACATGAAATATGCTTATCAAAAGCTGGGATGCACAATGAAGAACCACCAGCAATACCCAACCATCTGTAACATATACTCAACTGCACAGCTCAAACACAGATTTTGACAGTCTTCAGGTTACTTCCATTCATTTCTACAGCTATAGAATAGAGTGTACCAGATGCTTGCAATTTATAGCAAAAGTAGAACCTGTAATTTCTTTGCATTAAATATTAGTACATTGAAATAAAAATTATTCCAGAAACAGTGCCCTTTCACAGATAATTTGTGGACAGGATACCAAATAAATCTGTTCAATTAATTGTTAAAAAAATTACTGAGCTCATTGTACACTTGCAGACTTTTTCTATGTAGATTACCTTTTATTTTTGTTGTAATAATTTTCATTTTCTGTCATTAATGAATGACATTATTGTTTTTATCAGAAGGTTTTAAAATAATCCATAAGTAGGACCCACCAAAACTACTGTATTTTGGAGTGTGGCAAGAAGGGTTCACATCTTTTAAATGCTTCAGGCTTTTTGCAGACTCAAGCCTACCTTGCATAAATTACATATAATTATAATTCAATACAAATGAAAATTCTAAGAATTCTCTTCCTCTATTTAATCCTAGTAAATTAGAGTTACAGCTCCAGCACTCACTAGTGATGCTAGAAGTACTTCTAAATTGATGATAACACAGAAGGATTTTGAATGTTTTGAGTTCTTCAGTGTACACATCGTCTTTGTCCTCAATCAAAATGGATATTTAATTTTGTCTGGAAACTTTATGAATGCTCAGCTGAAAGCAGTCTTTGAGGAGCCTGCCCATGCCTGACTGAGCAGTCTGTCTGCTTTACTCATCCAGGTCCTGCACAGTACCTGAAGGAGACAGAGCAGGGGATGTAAACATGGAACAAACTTGGCATGGTGAAAATCTTACCTTGATGTTATATTGATTGGCCTTTTAAATCCACCAAAATATAGCAGACAAAGAGACTTACCATCTCTCTGATTAAGCTGTGGTAAGCCAGTGCTGTGTTTAAGTGTCCTCCCTTTGTGCCATTGCAGAGGGATATTGGTCTGTAGGAGCTCCCAGCTGCAGTCCAGCTCCTCAGCTCACAGGAGACTCTTGCTTTAAGCCTAAGTGGCTTCATTTTGCCCCTCACCACACTGTCAGTGCAGCTCCCGAGTGGACTTGGGCAGCCTCCACCCCTCCTGCATCACACCTGGGCACTGTAACTACAAAGTACTTTGTGACCATGTGAGGGGGGGGACTACTGTTAGGGGAAATAGTGCTGGGATGAGAGGATGAGGTTTAAAGTGTGATATTATTCAGCCCTTGACCTCTAGGGAAGCCTCTCTGGGCTGCAGCAGCTTCAGGAGACCGAGGAATATCTGTCCATTGACAGCATCTTCCAGACTAGTAAAACAGCAAAGAGATTTAATATGCCTTGGTTTTGTTGAATCTCTGAGGACACAGTGAAGGCTGCTTTTGAGAGCCCAGCAGCTTCAAGAACACTTATGTCTTGTTTTGTTCCATCTCCTCTTTTTCTTCATATCACACCTACCTGCCCATAGTCCCTTTTGGAGCAGAATTCCTTTTCCATGAATCCCACCCTCCTAGGTAGCTTCTCACTCCACAAACTGGGTTTCCCCTCCCCCACCCCCTGCATGGGGCTGCATGCTGCTGAAGTTTGGGGTGGATTTTCGCTGGAGACTGATGCTGGGAAGGACTGTTTGAAGCAACTGAGATCCTCCACTCAAAGCATTTTGCTGGGAGTGTTTCCCCTGAAGAAAGAATGAAGAAGTGGTGCTGAGGATGGTGAATCTAGAGCAGTCAAACGAGGGAAAGAAAGGAATGAAATTCCTGTAATTTGCCATTTGCAGCCATCTCCAGTGGCTGAGGAAGAAAACAGCCTTTAGCAGCAGAGAAGACAGTGCTGCGGTTTATAGCATTGGCAGACAGCCAAAAAAAAATCTCCAAAGAAGTGGGGGAGGCTGCAGGAGCAGACTATGGTCTGGCAGACTGACCCTCCAGCAAAAAATCAGACAGGTCAGGAGAGAGGAAAGGGCCTGAAGCATCTGAGCCACTTTCTGATATTCTAGTTTCCCTTACAGACAAGCTAAATAAGAATTAAATGCAGGTGGCACAGTCACTCAGCTTTAATGTATTAGGCAATGTTTAATTTCAAATTTCTTTAGTCTCAGTCCAAAGCAAGAATCATGACAACTACCCTTTAATATGGTAAGAAATAAACAGTACTAGGCTTCAACACACTCTCTAAGCAACCCTTCCTCCCTAACCTGGGTCTTAGAACAGATATGTGAATATGAAAAAGAGATTCCCGCTTTGGCTGGTGATTCACCAGAGATGTTCATTTTGGCTGGCTTTTCCTACCTGGAAAAGCTTAGTATTCCTTCTACAAAACCAACTCCACCATACCAATTTACCTGTTACACACCTCACCCACTGCTCAACTTCCAGCATATTTCAATTAGTTGAAAGATTACTTTTTAAAGGACTCAACTGGGAGCACTCAGCTTTGGAGGCATTTCAGTTGAGTGCTAATTAGCAACTAGCTGACTGTCAACTTTTCTTCTTCCAAGAGAGGGTAGGGTTGGTGATTCCCTTCTGAATTACCTGGCAATCAAATACATGTTGAAATTTATTCATTAACTTAAAATAATCATCCCTAGCTTATTTGGCAATTTTCATCTTCAAAGCACTTTATAAACATTCATAGAGACACTGTGGTGATTAACACTATGAGAAAACTGCATGTAGGTCTCTGTCCCTATTTTACAGCCATGGAAGGTAAGGGAGGGGTGAATGACTGAGCACGTCGATGGCAGAAATGTAGTTATACCTCAGGAAACTATGACTTAAGGATTTGCATTTGGATCTTGCACAGCAGAGTTATACATACTAAGCAGAACAAGTCAGGGATGGACAGGAGAACTGGTGTGAAAGGGAATGATGCAAGGAGAAATTCTGTGCCTGGGTACCAAGGTGGTATTAATTTCAGACCAATCTGGAGCTTGTAACTATGTCTTTATCATGTAAATGAAACAAGGTCCCACCAAAACCTGGGCTGCATCCACCATGTTGTTTTGAACCAACTGCTATACTTTACTACGAAACACGCAGTGCCACTCTGTTTTATTTATTCAATTATTTTAACACAAAGTCCCAACCAATTGCATAAAGAAATTTATATTGAAAAAATATTATTTATGACACATTTTTTTTTAAGTCTTTTATTTCATGTTTGTAATTCATACTCCATTTTTTTGGTAAAGACTTCATCATAAGCATTTTGATCTTAATTTGATCTTAGACCTTTGCATTTGCAAAACACAAGCCCAAACTTGCCAGGAAATGAAAGCATGCAGGATACAATCCATTGAGATTCTGGATATCACTGTTTCAGGTACTCTTTCCACTGCTTTAGACTGCACACTCAATACATGAAAAATGCAATCAGTTACCTGTATGCATATTTTGTAGACACAACATAATTTTTTTTAATTTGGTCTTTAAAATTTAAGTACATGTTATCATTTTAAGTTTTATAATTTGAAATGTTACCATGCTCTGCAGTGCTTGAATTTTGCCAAGGCCTTGTAGGGCTGCATAAATGTGAGTGAAATAACCAGGAGTTTTGCTTGGAAAATCTGATTATGCTGCAAGAGCAAAATGTTCCAGCTCATGAGGACGAAAGACTGGCTGTGCCTCTCCTTTAAGTGAATAATGAGTTTGCACAGAAAAATAGAGGCTAAAGAAAATATATAATAAATACATCTTTATCTACTCTATTTCATAGATTCTGTTCTTCTGACATCTCATACCTTCCTGGTATGCTACTCAGTGACCTATATATATATGCAAACAATGACCAAAAAAATGATCATGTATCTAATTCAGTATTTAAAACACACCAGATGCATTTTAAAGAAGTCTGGCATGCACATATTGCAGAGAGCATGGAAAGATATTGACATCTCTGGAGAAGCAGCAAATCTGAGCTCCCTCTGACTGGGAACTTGGCCCACATCAGGAGCTACTGTCTGTCCTGGAGACAGGACACCACCAGCCAGCTGCTCAATGGCAGCAGCTGCATCTCCCACCTTCAACCTCATTGCTAGCTTTGATTTCTGATTCTAAAAGTGCATTCTGCTCTCTGCTCTCTGCTGTCTTCTCAGCATCATCCCATTGCATGTACTCTCCAGCCATGCCATGGTGGATTTTATGGTGGTGCACTAAAATCCCACCATTTTAACAAAAACACAATGTTTTATGCATGCAGTACAACAGCTTGTGGAATTCTAGTGCATTTTCCTATTTCTCTTTGCTTGTGGAGTTTGAAGTTTGAAAGTTATTGATTAGAAAGTTTGGTTCTAATTAGACAAAGAGAAAAAACCTTCAGAACACTTTATTTTTCTTGACACCCAGGGAACTTGCACAACACTCTGTAGCATGCCTTCTTCAGTGCAAGTATCTTAGTAAACATTGCCTTGATTTCAACATCTGGTTCACATTAAATAAAACTACAGATGTGAATCCAATAAAGATAGAAATTTTGGAGGGAAGATAAAAGCCTCTAAATTAACCAGCAAGACATTTGTGTTAATTTGCAAAAGCCAAAAAAGCACGTACAGTCATCACAGGACCTGCATGTCTTAGCTAGAAAGCATAGCACAACAATGCCCATTATTTTAAAAACAACTTTGTAATTGTTTTAACAACATCCTTAACATGATATGAAATTCTGGACTGAATTCAGGCATTAAGACTCTAAGTCACAGCATTCTATTTTTTTGCATTTTTAAACTGGTCATCTTAATATTTGAGGAGAATAATAAAGTGTGTGAGAAGGGGCATTTAGTCAGCTAAAGAATTATGAACATAACAAGGACAATTACAGGACATTTTTGCAACAACAGCATGAGCACTGAAAATTTTCTAAGTCTTCATACAACCTTTGTATTTCATGTATATACATACATTATAATCACATCCTTGTTAGTAATATGCATTGCATAGAGATCAAAACCAAGGAGCTGTTCATGCACCTGGAGTTAGGTCTACACTGAAACATGCCATTGAAAAAACCCCAACATTTAAACAATTTCACATTTTGATGAACAGTTTCAATTTTCTGAACTTCTTTGCATTATGGGCCAGACCACAGTGTTTGCTAGACGCAGCTAAGCTCTCTGAGGGTGTTTTAGTGAAGGAATTAAAAGAGCAGTGGGATGGGGGTGTCAGGATGAGCACATGACCAGTGTGTGTAGTCAAGTTCATGGAATGATATACCCATCAGTTAGAGTCCTTGCTGCTGCTATTCCCTCTGCAAGGAAATGGCAGCTAGTTTGTATATGATCTTCAGTCACACTTCCATTTGGTGGCTCAGGATTCTCTATAGTTTTAGGGAGCACATCTGATGGCAAATAAGTCAAAAGCAATAATAGTTGTTTTAAGTATTCAATACTTAAGCTTCATTTTTATTAACTTGTACAGAGGAAATATTTTAAAATAAAGTTGTATTGTTGATAACTTGCCCAGACTAATTTCTGTATGTTTACTGCTTTTACCTCATTCACTCTTCCCAGGTCTTGGTTGTAAATATATGTGCTTTGGCACAATTTTAAGCCTTTGACACTTTGGAAATCCTAAAATTCAAATTCAAATTAATGTCCTGGATTCAAAACAATCAAATTGAGTCACTGGGAAAATCTTTAGGGAAAAAGCAGGCTTTTATGTAGGCAGAGATTACAGTTGTCACAGTCTCAGTGAGGCAGTGAAGCTGTAATATAAAAAGGAGAGACCCCTCTGCCTCATCTTCCAAAATTTTTGTTTACATGTATTTCGGGTTGTCATGCATCTCCCACGACCATTCTTCGAAGAAACTGCTCGTTATGATAAAGAGTTAAGAGGTGAGACTGAGAGGGGAGTCTGGAATAGTGAGCTGAGTGACTGTATTAGCAGCCTTGAATTTTTACAGGGTACAATGGTGCTAAATGAAGTTTAACAACCTAAAATTTAAGTTAATGGTGTTTCTTGTAAGAATCTGGGAGCATATATCATGCCTACAACTTGACATAATTTATTGCTAATTTCAGAATGGCATTTCTGTAGGCATATTGTGTGCAAATCCTATTCCTACACATACCATGAGAGCATGGGATCAGTGGAACCCGGTGGTGTGTATCAAGGCAGACTCACTCTCCAGTGTGTTTGTGACACTGATTGCCCAGCTGTTCAGACTGATGTCTCTCAAGTCACACATGTCAGTTCCTGAAGCCAGGTCTTCTTCTTCTGGCAGTGAGATAAAGGGGCAGGCAGCACATCCCATTGTTCTCCCAACACACAGTAAGAGCATCACTGCAAGGCTCACCCATGGGATCCCATCCTGAGGGTTATATCCATGTAGACATAACCCTCATCATACATTGGTTCATACTCATTCAGTGATGGACCACAGCAAGGGACAGGCTATTTCACAAAGCCTGGAAAATAGAGTTCAGTTCAGCCAAAGGTATAGACACAGAAATGAGAGTTCAGTTCAGCCAAAGGCATAGACACAAAAATGAAAGTAGAGTTCAGTTCAGCCAAAGGCACAGACAAAAAATGCTAAATCCTAATGAAGCTTCTTCTTTATCATCATCATCCTGTGCTGGGTGGAGCATCATCATTCTCCCCATACAAGCTCAACTTTTTCATCTATTCTGTTTAATTCCCCATTTTTTTCCCCTCTCATAGTCCATTCCTTACAACTTATCCTGAACCAGAATACTTGTATTTCCCCTTCAATTTCAGATATTTCTGAAACACCTACTAACTCTTCCCCCTGCCACTGTTTTTAGACCTCTCCTCCTACCCAACATCTACTCTGTTTCAACACTATTCCTCCATCCCTCATCAACATTTACTCATCTTTCTTCATCCCCTTGACAGGTCTCAGCACTTCTGGCAAAATGCTGGGGGAAGCTGCAGCACACAACCCTTGTTTGGTCACAGCAGCCCAATGATGTATTGTGCGTCATCAGTCCCACAGAAACCCTGAAGGACATAAACATGGTAATGGCAGCCAGCCCGGGAGGAAGCTATCAGATCTGCTGGCATTCTGCCAGGGTTTTGTGGGAGATCAGGAAAGGTAAGGGGGGAGTACATGAGAAATCAGAGATAAGAAACTTGGAATTATATGGAAATCAGTGGAAAGGCGGGGGGGGGGGGGGGGGGGGGGGGGAAGTTGGCCTTTATGGTTTTGTTTAGGTTTCTGAAAAGGCAGTGATTTAAGATAGAATATTTTTATTTTATAGGAAAGCAAAGTGCTGCAGGTTAAAGTTTGATACCAGGTTCACTGCCAATGTGAAGATATACTGAAAGTTTACTCTACTGCTACTGTGATCAATCATCTGAATTTAGGTCACAGTTCCCTGAAATATGTATTCAAGACTTGGATATAGCCAGAGGAAAGAGAGGAGGCAATGGTGTTCATGGCAGGATGTATGTGGTTTGTGGTCATCCCAATTTAACCCAGAGTTATGCCCTTTCAGGTGTTCACCCAACTCCAACTCTACTCTTAAGCCTAGTGGGCTACAGGCTTCTGTTTCTCCTGAATACAAAAGCTTAGTGGTGTTGAGGGGGGATGTGTCCTATCTTCCTTCATGAGAGTTGATCCTAATTTTAGAACCCTTTAATAATTCACAAATAACAATGACTTAATCTTACATCAATGATTGAAGATCTTACATTCAAAAAGTTCATTTGACAATATTGCCCAAACTAATGTAGCAACACACATGAGTTTCAGACAAACAACAAAAGTTTGGAATTGTGATTTGAGTTTAAAATCTTGCCTTTGCATATTTCCTATTCTTGGTGAAAACTGGACAAAAAAAATACCAAAATAAAATGGGAATACTTACGTCAAGTAATTAAAACCACATGAGATCACATAGTTAAGAAAAATACATGGCATAAGAAAGTTTTCTGTTGACTGTTGCAAGGCATCAGTTACTTCTGATCCTAGGTATATGTTTCAGCTGTCCTAAGCACACTTTAAGATTCAGGTTTCTAAGGGATGCTTCTTATGGCCAGGCTGCAAGGTCCTGCTTCATCTGCACAAGATCAAATGCCTGTTGATTGAAAGCAGGAGAGGACAGGCCCCAGCATGGTTTCAGTTCGCTCTGAGCCAGGGTAGCTGATGCTCAGGACAGGTTCTTCTGGTCAGCTTAGACACACTGTATTTACAACTGTCCTTTTTTACAGGTAATCCTTAATTTTATACCATCAGTCACTCATTTTCACAATTCTATGTCTTTTATTTTTCCTTTTTTTTTGTATTTTCTGCAGCAAATGATGTGTGTATTTTACAGACAGCGGTTGGCATTTTAACTACTCATAATTCAGTTTTGAGAGTTATGAACCTTTAATAAATCACATCGTTTTGAGCAATGTTCAAATTCAGACATTCAACCCCATGTTATTGAAAGTTACACTGTGCAGTATATTCCAGGCAAATGTGCTATGTATTGCCTGATTGACTTTAGCAAGACTTTAGAAGAGCATGTTTAAAAATCAGGCCAGGAATACCTTAGACTAGATCTGTCCTTCTACATTACTTGGTTTTTTGGGGGGTTTTGTTTTTTTGGAGGTTTTTTTGTTTATTTGTTTTTTGTTTGTTTTTTGTTTTGTTTTGGGGTTTTTTTTGTTTGTTTGTTTGTTTGGTTTTGTTTTTTGGGTTTGTTATTGTTGTTGTGGTTTTGGGTTTTTTTCTTTTTTTAATTTAACCAGCAGAAACCTGGCGTCCTCATCTCAGCCAGCCATCATTGTCCCTTGGACATTGAATCCGGCTTGAATCCTGCTGTTTCTTCTATGTTCTATATTTGACTCTGCAACTTTTCCTGAGGGAAGGGCAGAGCAATGTCCTTTTAAATATTGAGCTATAACCTAGTGTTTATGGCATGCTCCTTGGAGCTGTGAACCCCCTAAACAGAAGAGGGGAAAAAAGTTAGGTTTCCCACTTTGTAACCCAGAGCAATTGAATAAACAACGGGTGGAGGCAGCACCACTCCATATTTATGTGCAGACAGTGGGACAGTGAAACACATACCAAGAGAGTGTTGAATGTAATAATCAAAACCAACAGTGGCATACAATAGACCGACCACCCAAAACACAGCTGTAACAGTTTTTCAGCTCTGCCATGGAAACAGTGAATAAAAACAACAAGCAGAATAGTTTTGAAAATAACATTTCTACGTTTCAAAGGAGAATCTTAAACCTTGAACCAACTGGAATGGTAGTTAGAATCTTTTTGCAGATATAATTCTTGGTGCATGAGGTCAGCTGTTCTAACAGCACTGGAGAGGCGCAGACCCTAACAAAGTGATAGGTTAGAGTGCTGTGTAGGAGGTATGTCAGAGAAGCTGTTTTAGCTGGATATTTCCTGGTGTTTAAAGAATTGCATTCAGAGGTAATTGCTGTCAATACTTAATCAGAACAACCATTATTTTATATCAAACAGACATTATTAAATAAAATATATATATGTATAAATAGTTTTGAAGTCTTCCCCGTTTTCATTCTGCTCAAGAAGTTATGATTTACCTGGTAGCAAAAACACTTCATTCCAAATCTGTGAAATTATGACCAGAGTAATTTAGTAGAATTTCCCTAGTAGGCCTTTGGTGTGCCAGCCTCTGGTGTGCCAATCTATAGATTCAGCAGATGTGCACTAAGTAAAGGTGCAGTTAATCTGCACCCTGGAGTGATCATAGTTGAGATTTCCAGAGAACTTCTGCAAGACTGACCATGATCCCGTGGGGTGACTTGTGGGGGCCACCTCCTTTCGACTGGTGCTGAGTGTCAGTGCTCAGGATTTTCTTATCATAGAGGAAGGTTCTTCAGTCCATGTGGAACTTTGCCAGCCCTGTCATATAATATTCACTACACTTCACTCCACAAAGCTGCCAAATTAGAAATTATCTATTTTCTCATGACCTCTTATGGAAACTTCACCAGTATAACATACCTCCAAAATGGAGGCACCTCTTTCTATACAGATAAATTCCTCTGTTATATAATAGGGCATGACTACTTGTGGTTTTGCATACGAGCTTCAAAACATAGCAAGATTAAGGCTAAAATTTGTAAATTCCTCAAGTTTGGAGTGCCTCAGTGATTAGTTGCCCAACATTAAATACTTAGGCTTTGATTTTCCTGGGCTGTTGGTCATCTTCTGCTCCTTCAGATTTCATCTGCAGTGAGAACTGTCAGTGTTTCAGATATCCATACCCTGATTTTCAGAATCAGAGCCAAGAAATTTTATCAAATCTTAATAAAATAAAGTTTTCCCCTTGTCCAGGTTGGAGGAAATATTTGGAAGCATCGGGCAGAAAGACTATCACTATGAGAAATGACTGGGGTGATGAACTCCTTCACCACAAAGTGTAAATGCCTGAGGTGCAAGTTTCTTCTCTGAACCAAATGATTTAAACCCAGATCTTCTCAGTATTGGTTGCATAAGGTAGTAGCATACAGTTGTCTTTTTAAAAAAAAAAAAAAAATTTTAAAAAAGCCACCACCAAAAAAACCCCCACAAAATTCCCATTTTAAGTGAGACTTTCCATCCAAAGTAAGGGTGAATCTAATTCTATTTTTAAAAGTTCCAGCACTTTCCTCTGACCCTTTTTGCCTCTCCTTCTCTACCCAAAATATTTGAAAAAAATAATCAAAATCTAAACTAATTCTTACCCTAAGCTTGACAGATGAAAAAGTACTTTCAGAAGGCAGTTATCACACAGAAAGAGAAACAAGTTCACCTAAGTTTTGGTGAGCCATATAACCCTAAAGACTATGAGCCATCTTCCTGCTGTCCTTTTGCTCGGCAAGAACAGACCACTGCATACCTATTGCCTCTGGTAAGTCATAATGCTGGGAGAGGGGCTCCTAATGCCAGCTTTATGTGTTAAAAATCAACATTCCTTCTTCAGACATCTTCCAGCCTCAGCCCCACGTGAGGCAGAGACTTGAGGGAAAACTAGGCTGCAGAGAAGGATCTTGAATCCCAGCCTTAGTGGAGCTACTGTGAAAACAGGCAGAGTTTAACAACTCAAGGGTGTTCAAGCTGTTTTCCACATTTGAAGACGTTTAATGGTGTTCTAATGGAAAAAAAGTAAAATTTTGGTATGTGATGTATGGCCTATGTGTGGCACTATGACACTTAGGGACAACAATGCTGAAGAAAAGAAAAAAAATATATGGTAAGTTAGGCTTATTTCTCTAGTAATAGAAATCTATAGCAACAGGGACACAAAGTAGTGCAACATTTATCCACAAATTCCAGATTTAATAAAAATGGAAGGGCTTTCTTCCCATGTAAGTAGAGGGGGAAAAAAAAAGGGAAACTTTTCCTAAACTTCTGTGCTCTCTCACCACACCATCTCAATCTCCAGTGTGCACACATGTGTCTGCCTCAGAACATAAATACACAGCAGTGCAGCATAAGAATTAAAATTAACAGATGAATCTAAGGAGTGAAACCAGCTAACAAATGTAGCTTGTTAGACTTCTGTCAGAGAACAAGATTTTTATCAGAAATGCTGTTTTTCAGAGGACACCAGGATAATTTCCTCCTAATAAATTTCCATCTTACTGAGAGCAGCTAAAGTTCTGCCAGTCAGAGGGAATCTCCCAAGGGTGTGTCTTACACAGCTCTCCTACCACTGGATTAGATGTATGGACACGTTTTAAAATACAGTGAGCCCAGAGAACCTCTGAAAGTGTGTTTAAGTATTAAAAACACTCAACAGTGGTAGAAGTTTGCCTCATTTTAAAAAAGACTCACTACTTTGTTTATTGCAGTCTTTCCCCCAGAATTCAGAGGAAATGAATGTGCATAATTCCATACTCCCTAGAAGGCAAAAGGCAAACATTGGTCTAAATAGTTTGTGGTGGTGTTTTTTAATTTTCATTAATCAAAGCTTATATTTTTACTGCATCTTCTATAATTTTTTTATAAATCTCTTTCCTTCCCCTTTAAAAATATTTAGAGAAAAAAGAACCGTGTGTCATAGGGTATTAGCTGATTAGTTCATTCAAACAGTGCTAATTATAGGTTTAATTGCTTAAATGTGAAAGTCATTTATTTAAATTAGCTGCATCAAACATACAGTATGCTCAAAACCTGAAACATTTTGGTGGTGGGAACCAGGGTTATATTCTGTAAACAGAACATGCAAAATATAAGATGAGAAACAATGTGCCTCTATGTACTGATCGGCAAACTCATTTAAGCCCCAAACTCCCTCCTCCCCTGCCTCTGGGGTCAGAAAACAGCCTCATTTGAACAATGACTAATGGAATGCACTGAAATGTGTGAGGGTTGAAAGGAGAAATACTATTCAAGCCAACAAACTCATTTCATTTGTGATTTAGAGGGGCGCTGCACCTTTCCCCTGAACTCCTCCTGAGAAAGAATGAATAGGCATCTCAAGGTTATGTAAAAAATGGGTATTTCGGGTGGAAAACTGTATTGGTTTTTAAAATAATAAATGAAGAAATAAATAAAGGTTTGTTATGTCATAAACATACCGCAGGGAAAAGATGCTTACACCACAACAAAAAGGTAGTCAGAGCTATAGTGGCTATAGTAATGACAGAAAGAGTATGCTTGTGAATTAAAAAATATGCTGTGTTAAATACACAGCATGAGAACTATGATCAGAGTGCAAGAGAAGGGCTGAGCCTTTTAATCAGAGAAAAAACTAAAGGAAGAAAAACAAGATAATTTTAAAGAACAGAAAACATTAGATAATTAATAAATTGAAGAATGCCTATCTGCCAATCCCTCCATCCTCCTGTGTTGACAAAGGAATGCATGTAGACATACACATTTATTTTTTAAGAAATAATTTTTTTAAAGGAACAAAGAGATTCAGAAGAGCTAGATTCCTGAGACATATCAGTTTTCTTGTTCTGTATCTGTGTTTGGTCTGTAATCAAGTTGTATCTGAATGTTATTGCATTTTTCTAAACCTTCAAGTTGATATTAAGCCCCAGTTTTCTCAACAACATTATGGAAGTACAAACAGCAGCAGCAGCAAAGGCTGGGGGATGCAGAAAGCTCCTCTTAATTTAATAAGGGTTTTTAAACCGAACGCTATGCACCATTGACTATGCAGGAAAGCTATTTTTTGCTGCAAAATTTCCCAGCTCATGAATATCCTTGTATGCTTCTCTGTGCACAGCCTCTCTCCGTGCCCCCTTTTCCTGCTGAGAGGGTCATATGGCCACAGGAGAGCCTGACCCCCTGTTTACATTTCACTGTGCAGATTACACAGTGAAGAATAATACTACAGCTGGTTACTGCTTACAATTATTTAATTTTAAAAAACCCCAGCCAACCACCACTTTAAAAAGCTGAATTTATATAAATCCATCTGTCTCTGTGTCTCTTTCTCTTTCCCCACATGCGACTTGCTATTTATTTTTTACTTGTAAATTTGCTGTACTCATTCATTACAAGCTTCCTTTTGGGTGGGGACAATATTTGTACTTTTCTCCATGCAATGTAGAGTCTTAGGTTGAAAAAAATTAGGAAGTTAAAAAACGTTTGGGAAAACATTATTGTCATATTTTATATAAGAAAAAGTAAGGCAGAAAGAATCCTAACATCATGCAGCATTCAGTGACAGAGGAAGCAATATGCTCCCATGCATGAGGCTGAGCCAACAGTTTCGTCTTCTAATTTTTAGAGACCCCTACCCTCCTGGCTCACTGTGGTAGCCCCACAGAGAAGCAGGCTTGAGGATGGCTAAGGAAAAATGCAGTTAAGCATAATAACCCAAGGAAAAAAAAAAAGCACCAAAAAGACAGTATTTCAAATTTAGAAAGCAAGTCCTGGGTAGATTTTGCTGAGATTAAATCTAAATTGAGTGGATTTCCTGTGTGATCAGGGAACAGCATGTTAAGGGAGAGAGTTGGAGACATATCCTCGGGGATTTATGTGGTTATACCTCCAGATGATCCCAGGGGCAGTTGGAAAATGAGATACAAAGGGCTCTATTCTGCCCTCATTTGCACAGCACTTAACTCTGATTTTCATTGCCGTTTTAAACAAGAATGTCATGTAAAGTGTCTTGATCATTGAAAATGGTGCCAAATATGTATTCTCCCCTCAAGATTACTGCATGCAATTCAGATCATGGGGCATTTACATTAGTCGAGCTGGCCTTTAGAAAAGAGGTACAGACATTAAAGCAGAGGTTGTGAGGAAGCTGATCTGAATCGGCCTGTTTCTCAATTACTTAGCCAATATAACCATGTAAATTAATTTCTTTAGCAGTTTTACATTTGTATTTGCAAGAGCAAACTGGTATTTACATACTAGACATAGTTCATATAAATTTCAAGGACACAAAAGAAATGCTCAGAATGCCATTGTTTAAGACTATCATCTACTTTGCTAACATATGTAGATCATAGTATTGCAAGTGAGATTCAGGAAAAGGAAGTGTCACATCTTCCATACATTATATGATATCATGGTAATATGTCTCCTCATTTTTAGGTGTTTTAAAAGCTTAGGATTTCCCACTTACAGAGAGTTATGTTGCCCTCTGGATAAAAGATGGAGAAATACATGGCAATGCTGACTTTTAGAAGGAAAATTATCACACAATGAAATAAACGCATGGTATGTTAGTCCCAATTAGCTCTCCTGTTATGTGCTATGAACAGGCCTGTTTTATCTTATTGCCACTGCTATAATCCTCAGCCACTGCAGTGATGATGGGACAGGCAGCTCAAAGGTGTTATGGTATGTTATACTCATGGGCACATTTCAGTCATTGGCTAATCTCCTTAAACACCATGTGTAAATCAAGGTGTGGCCCCAGCAGGTATGGTCCCACTCTGGACAGGGCTGTACTTTAAAAAAGCCCATTGGATTCTGTGAAGGCACATGTTACAGGCATTCTTGAAAGTCATAGGCAGCTATGAGTGCAAAAGGCAAGAGACAGTCACAAGCCTCTTTTATTGACACTTCCTCAGACCCCATTGGTATTAAATTTAAGGTGCCAGGTAAAAGAGCCCGACAAAAGTATTCAGCAAGTTCCCTTGTCCAGCTTTGTGCATTTGCATTACTGACCTTAGATGCTGTAAACTGACCTGAGGGGTGGGCATTACTCTGAAGTTGGCTCAGGCTCAAGTGGAAACATAGCAAAAGCCCTCATTTACAAAGTGTGAATAAGAAGCAAAGTTACGAGGTGCAAACCCATGCTCAGAATGTGAGGAAGAGCCTTTATTCAAGAACTTCTTCAACACATACTTTAGTGCATTTCAGTTTATGACTAGATTTTTAAGTATTTCATTGCATATTTGGTGACCAGAATCATGCTCTGTTTGGGAAATATAAAAGGATAATGCAACAGACCTCAAAACTATGTGTTTACAGCATCAGAGAAGTATTTTTGTGCCCCTCCATTTTCAATCTCTATGAGTAATGCAGCAAATAGATTGTATGATGCATTATAAATTACATGATCCATCATAGTAATCACCATCACTAACCAAATGATATAGAACATAACAAGAAATACCGGTAGATATTCAGTGAAAGCCAACTTTGAAATTGTGAGTCAGCCTATTCTAGGAGTTAGACCTAGAATAAAAGAAGAGAAAAAAGTATCATGTAGTCTACCTATAATCAAAACTAAGCACAGCATTTCTGTTACATAAGGACTAAAATTAAATGAGAAAATATCTATTTTATTACAAGATTTTGAGCAGTGTTCATACTTAAGAAACTAAAAACATGTTTGAAATAATTTATAGAGAGGTGTAAAAAAGGAACAATTACTACACTGTTTATTCTCTAGCCCATGGGATGAACTTTGTGGGAATGTTCAGTGAACACCCTTTGTTCCTAAGAGTTCTCAATGCTTTTCAGACTATAAAAATGCAGATATGTGTCAAAGTAAAAGTAATGTCCACTGAGAAGGGATCAGGCATTAGCTTTTCTTCACCAATCTCAGTTAATTTTCAATTTGGATTTGCTATGAGTTCTGTGGGAAGGATATGGGGGATTGCAGCTGCAGTGCTTTTCCCTGCAAGACACCTCTCTGTGTGCTATAGAATGGCCAAAAGATGATGCAAGTTTGGAGTGAACAGTCTTTTCCAAATATTGTCTAAGAATTTTGTAAAGATAACATACATCTCAATTTTTAAAAGCTTTTTCTTTTATATAAATAGAAAACTTGGTAAAAACCAAGGCTAGCAAGAGAGTCTAGTACTACTTTCTTAGTCAGTGAGTACTGACTTGATTTTTATATCTCTAAACATTATTAACTTTACTGACATCAAAGAAGGCACATACCCTTAACACAATATGAATAGAAAAGGTATCTGGTTGCACTGGCCTCATGTTTCATTGTACATACATCACAGGCTGCTGCACTGATAGAAGAAATCACATATCCTCTACAAAAGAGAGAAGATAAATGTATATATAACAGTCTTTAGAAGTTCTGTAAATGCACGTCAGGTGCTGACTGCATTTTGCTGGCACACACATGCCACTCTGACAGCACAGGCACAAAGTCATGCATCTTTAGCAAAGACAATAGAGAACACAGGATTTAAAGTTGCCATTAGGGAGCACAAGTGAATAAGGAGTAGTGCTTCTGATGGGATTCCTCTTTGAATTTTTAAAGCATGATAATGTAACCAGAGTAACAGCTGTTCTCTTCAGCCACACTGAGCACAGGTAGAGTGGTCATTCCTAAAAATATAGAATCCTAGAATCATTAATAGCATGCCTAACTCAATTCTTACTTCAAATACGTGCAAAAGGAAAAAAAAAACCAAACAACTGAACATTAAAATAACTCTTGCCGCTTAAACAGAATTGCACCA
The DNA here is from genome assembly GCA_039654755.1 of Calcarius lapponicus. Lineage (NCBI taxonomy): Eukaryota > Metazoa > Chordata > Aves > Passeriformes > Fringillidae > Calcarius > Calcarius lapponicus. Next base: position 16,566,398 of record CM077466.1, read on the forward strand.
TGATAAGACTGTTGCTGTCACCAGAAAAACACAGGTTTTTGCTCCCATAGTGTTGTTATAGAAGTGGATTTCTGCAGCTCTATAATCCTTTGGGCTGAGAGAAACACTAACCTTTCTGCTTCTGCCTGCAGCCAGATGCTGGGACTTGGGGTGGGTTTCAAACAGCCAGCTTCAGACAAGCAAAGGCTACTCCATTTAGCTTTTTAGCAAACTGGATGAGACCTTAATATATACATTTTCCCACTCAAGATGGAACAGAAAACATGGACAGGAGATAATTATTTGCATCTAAAATTTGCCTGTAGTGATAGGAAGTGGAGGGGTGTGGGACATGCACACACCCATGGTGAAAAGGGAGATGAGGCTTGGGTTTTTTCCCCTAAATGGGACACAGGTCACACCCTAATTAGATAAAATCTTAGGTATTGTGATTGCTTTGGTTATGTATGTAGATATACATTTATATATATATATATATATATTTATATATATATATATATATATATATATATAAAATATATATATGATAACCAGTGATCCCTTCAAACACTAACAGTTCTGTGATTTTGTGATATATTTTATTGAACAGGGGACATTAGAAGCCATGTCATTACTTAAGGTCTCTGTGTTCCTATAAATACAGCTAAAAGCATGATCCCAGGGTTATGCAATATATTTCAAGTACCCTAGGTGCATATGTGCTATTTCAAAAATTCTATGAGTTTTATTGCTGGGTATAACCTTTCACAAACACTGAACAAACCTGTGAATGTAGGTAGTATCACCTCAGTGGAATTGGTAGATTTCAGCTAATCTAATAGTGTAACTTGATAAGTCTTTTCTATTCAATGCATTGAGAAAAAATCTAAACACGGTTAAGATTTTTATTTTATTACTTTCATTTTGCCTTTCTTCCAGTGTTTTCAGTAGCATGAGCACTGAGAGCTGAACAAAGCCCTCAGTGTGATGTTTAAAACAGTTACCATTTTCCAGAACTATTCTCTAGGAAGTGGTAGAGATTGAGAATTTTTTTTCTAAATTAAGATGCCAAGATTTATGGGCAATTTGAGTGGTACCTGAAAATCAAAAGGAGTGGGAAGGAGAGAAAGAAGTAATGGTTTTGTATTCCAAGGAAGAAATAAAAAGCTTTTGTTGTCAAATTCTTATTACCCGGATTTAGTACTTTTGATTATTTATTTGAGCAAATACCTTAACTTGTTCATCTCAGTCTTGAAATACAGTTGGAAAAGACTAGGTCAGGCTATCAGCTTGACCATTAGTCCCTGATGAGGTAACAAGTGAAATAAATGTCATGTTCCTTGAGTGCTGCACTCAGATACCTGACATTTTGCCACTAGCAGAGAGTGGTATGGCATATTAGTTAAAGGATGGGTCTTACAACCTCAGTGTAAAGGTGAAATAAATATCTTACAAAATCCAAGGGAATATGGACATAAGGTCCAGGCTGCCTGTACATCCCATCTCCCTGTATCATCTCCAACTGCTCATCCAAATTGAAAGGAGTCTGGGCTGGCAGCTGGCTGCAGGGTTAGACCTTTTTCTCCCAAAAGTAACCTGGAGCTGCTCTAATATCTTACAGAGGTTTCTATGGAACAGTCAGTGCTGTCTTGCTGTGTATGGAGAAGCAAAGTCATACAGGAAACACCATCAGTAATATTGTGTCCCCCTTGGGAAAAGCTTGTGCTTTGCTTGGTAGAGTTTCAGAGTTGTGGTCACTGTTGCTTTTGACATATGTATATTGTTAAATATTTACATTAGAGAGGAGAGGGTCAAAGAAGAGTGCCTTGCAACTGGAGCAGAAGGCAGTGAGGTCTGTGGGGATTTTTTAAATTTCCGGAGTTCATTCCAGTGTGAGATCAGCCCTGGAGAAAGTTATCCCTTCCACAGGGATGAGATTCCCTCTTAATATAGAGCACTCCATTTTTCATAGAAGTGTGGTGAGCAACAAATCCCTTCCACATCTCTGTATATCTTGGGCAAGGCAATGAAGTATGCCTTTGTTGGTGTATGAGGCAATGAGGTACACAGCTGAATCTAAGCAACAGCTCCCTGATTCTGATTTAAAATCTAAAGGGAAGCCAGTGAAAGCATCTGAGGATGTTTCTTATGTGCTTACAGTAAGTTGCCCTTGTTGAAAATGCAATTTTTTAAAAAGCCTCTATTCTCCAAGGCTCATGTGTGTTGAAGACAACATAATAGGTTTCCTACATGTTCAAAATTCATACAAGAATGTACAAGTATCTGAGTGTGGATCCTCAGCAGGAGACAACAGTGAGAATTCAACGCATAAACTGCATTCTGGGAGTCCAGCATCTGCAAGGGTGTCAATATTGGTGTCCACCTGCAGCCCAAGCTCACTAGGGCTGTGATGGACACGTTGGTGCCCACAGGAAGTAGAGAGGACACGGGTGTGGATGATGGGTGTGGGGTTGGCACGACAGAGGAATGACACCCTGCCTCATCCTCCCTGTGGATCTGGGCTGTTTCCTGCCCTCCTGGAAGGCAGGCGAAGCAGAGCACCTTGGGAACATATCACATCATAAAAGCAAACCAACATTTACATTTCTTTCAAAAATGCATGCATGACATTCTTTTTCAAAGTTACAGGTTTAGTAGTGTGGAATAGATGCCTTCAGGAGGCTATTATTGCTTGGCCAAAGTTACTGATAATCACTCACCCTGCAGGACCCCACTCTTGCTACAAATGAATCACTTCTAACATTCTGCTTTTGTCCTTCTTTCCCATGTAATTATTCCTGAAAATAATCTCTCATCAAATAAGTAAAACCTGAGCAGGGCCACTCAAATTCCATGAAAATGAATATAGCATTTTCTGAAATAAACCATTTCCTTATTTTTTCATGCTTCAATTTTCAACTTTCTTTCAAATTCACATTCCATGCCCAGTGCATTTTAAATCAAAGATTTTGTATTTAATAGATTATCTCTGGAAGTCTTGTTATTTGTTCAAAAGTTGTCAAAAAATTACTTAGCTATTTCTTCAGGAATAAAAACTAAAGTTTATTTCTTTTAAGACATAAAACTCCTGGAATTTTAAACCATACTTCTTATTTCATACTCATGCCACTCAGTGTACACCTCTTTTTGTAGTGTTTTAGGTGTAAACATCTAATTTTAACCAAGTTTAAATAGTTTATTTTATTTCATATCCATATATTTGAGAATTTAAATATAAAATATTGAATTTTCATTTACTCAGTGTCCAGAGCGAATAAACAGTGTATGAAATGTTTATAGTTGCATCCTAGTAAGAAATCTTCAAAAATCCCCTATTTTCAGATTTTTAAGAGAACATTTCTTGTGAAGAGTTGAATCTGATAATTTCCATAGCATCCCGGAAACCAGCCCAGAGAAAAGAGCTCATCTGCAATATATAAAATAATGCTAAAAGCCAGTTATATGAGACCAATTTATTACTTATCCCCATGTTTGGGCAAATAAACTCAGCTGCATTTCACTTGTGAAGTGCAGAGTGTAATTTGTATTAAGCACAGCTTTATGCCTAGTTGGTGTAGAGCAAATGCCTTGCAGTGGTGCAGTTTTACAGTGTTACAGCACAAACAGCACGGACAAACAAGCTCCAAGCAGTTGCTCCCTTTTCCTGTCAGTTTTAGAAATGCATTTTTTGGCAGCAGCAACAACTGTCTATTTCTTTTAGCTGATTGAAATAATGTATTACTGGCTAATTACAGAAGAGATACTTACAATCTTGAGATATAGTTTACTAAACAGTTTCATTTAGTGTTCAGTATAGTTAAAATTTTAGTACTCCTGATACAGTACCAAACAGGCTTAAACAACTGTGACAGCTGGAAAGAGGCAGACATTTTTTGTTTGACTGTCTTGCAAGCTTCAATTAAATGGCTGCAGTTAAGGCATTCTCATAAAAAGTCATAAATTTCTTCTGCAGTAGAAAATGGAGACAAAATAATGTCATTTTTTAAAGAAGAAGTTGCAGGAATATTTAGACTAATTAAAAACAATCCAAAACACCCACTCTTTTATAGGTACAGGGATTGTGGTAGGTGGTGTGGAGACTGGGTGGCAGGAAATAGCCTCTTAGATGTGCACACACAGACACACCACAAACCTCCTAGCTACAGAGAAACACACATATTGACATCAGGGCCACAGGTGTATCTCAAAGCCTTTACTGAAACCCTATAAGCAGCCCACTGTGTTGGAACAAACGAGAAGATGGGTGCCAATTCCCATGGGGAAGTGGATTAAGCTGGAACAGTTACAGGAATTCTTGCTCTGTATTCTGTGTCCCACATCTCTCAGTAGTTGGTGTCCCCAGAGCCAGGGCACACAGAAGTTCTGTAAACTTCAACCAACATTTAATCTGAACCATAATAGGAGAAATTTTTAGACAAGGTATTTTCCCACAACTAGATAAAATCAGCCAACATGAAGGCTAATACTAGAATTAAAATAGTTTAAACCTGTGAAAGATAGCTGTCTTTGCTTGTGCCAGAAGGGTTTTGCTTTTCTTGGTGCTTCATCTTCTTAAGAGAACTGTAAAAAAAACCCTGCTTCATCTTCTTAAGAGAACTGTGCTTACATAGCCAGTGAAAACTGTTTTGGAACACCTAGATTAAGAAGCTTGGATGTCAGAAGAGATTGATAAATTATCCTTAGGCCCAAGCACAAAGTTGGTGGTCTGGGTTTGTGTTTGACAAGTCCAGAGAGCAGGAACAGTTACAAGGTGGAAACTGCCTACTTTTCTTCCTGTACCTAAACTGGTAAAGTTTTCTTACTTTATATAATGCATGAGAAATTTGTTTGTAGAACAAACATTTTAAATTTTAGCTCCATGTCTTTGCTAATGCTTGTCTTTTCTGAAGTTTCTGCTGGTCAGGTAGAATGATGGAAAAGGGTGTTCTCAGTAAATAGTAAACTTGCTGCAGAATGCACTGCAGTAGGAAAACAAATAGCTCACAATCATCAGAGAAAAATGTTTGTGTCCAAAACTGTTGATTATTCATGTTCAAAATAGTTCTTTCGCTTTGACATGTCTTTTAAAAGGAGTTAAACAATTCAAAAGTAAATGAAGTGTTTTATCTTAGGTTCATCTGTCAATTTTAATTATTTGTTTCCCCAAAAGCAGACAAATTCTTTTTTGAATTCTGGAACAGACCTCAGTTGCTTTCCTAGCCCAGTTAAGATCTTACAGTCATTTGCATAGAGAAGAAATCTAGCAGCCCAACTAAGAGTGCAAAGAAAATCTATAACTAGACTGCAAAAGAGCAGGTAGACAAATAACTGATTGCTTTCCCAGCGCTCTTGTGTTGCCACTAGAGGTATCAAGCACAAGACAAGAAATCAAAGAGCAGGGATCATGGATCACAGTACCTTACTGAGGAAAGACATCCTTCATTCACCTCCAGCACAGAAGACCAGCCAAAACTGAGCATTCAAAGATATGAATGGGGCGATTTGTAGGAAGGCAGCAAAATGCAAAATATTTCTATTGTAAAAGAAGTGACACTCATCCACTAGTAAATTCCCAACATGTCATTCTTAATTTACTATATAGTTTTCTACTACATGTATGTCAGACCTCTTTCACTGATACATGTTGAATGTAGTACAAAGGTACTGTTAAATGCAGAAGGTGTGAATTTGAAATTCAATTTCTATTGCTGCAGTTTACCTGCTCAGTTGTGCTTGGGGAACTTTATGATTGAAATATTATCTTCAAACTCAAGGTTGCTGTAAAGTTTCCAAAATCTTAGAATTTGTCAAAAACTCTACTGTGCATTTTTTTAGGATTCTCTTTGGCAAGCATTAACACAAAATTAACTTGATTTCAATTTGTGCGCACATCTGTAGAGCAAAATCAAACCTGCAGTGACCAAAGGGTCGTGAGTAACTTGAGAGACTCAGCTCTAAAATACATGGTGGAAATGAAAATGAAAGTATTAAAACTGTATAATGAAAGGATGTTGTTAAATGTCCATTAGATTTAGGAGTGTTTACCTTCATTATGTCTCTGATACCGGCTTAAAATGGGCCAAATCCAGATGTAGAGGTATATGCCTTCAAGAGAATTCTCTGTCTTCAGAGAGTTCGCTAATGGGAAAGCTTTAAGAGCCATTGAGTTAGTATTTGGATTTGGCATTGATGAATCTGCCCTTTGCATCTTTAAGATGCTGCACAAACTACCTTAATTACTAAATAAAACAGTTCAGATCTCAGAGGAGAAGTACTAGGTATTTGGCGAGAAGAAAGGGAATCTTATGAAGCAATCCAAATGCCTCCAGGTATTGCAAGTACAATTGCCAGTGAGGTATGTGCATACAATTCAGAGCTTATTTGGGCCCATTTGATGCAATTAAGTATTAATTATTTCATTTTTAACCCTAATAGATCAGTAAAGGGAAAAAAAAAAGAAAAAAGGAGGCACAAATATGCAGAATTATATAGAACCTCTCCATCTGCCCCAAAATGAATGGAACTATGGCTCTTAACGCATAGTCTATTCTGCTTCTCCTAAATAGCATGATCCTAGAAAATTATCATGGCCAGAATATTTCTCAACAAACTTTCACAAGATACTGCAAAATACATTGTCATGAGCACTTCATATACACTGTTCAAGCTGTCAGTGGGGTAGAAAACCCATAGCTACTTTCTGAAAGAGCCCTGTGAAGAAGGATGGCAATAAGCCACGATGGATTCTTTGGTAGCAAGTACTTTCAGGCCTCCCCTGTGAAGACAGATGCCTTAAAAGAAGCAGACTGCAAAGTCCGCCTGCTCAGGAGTTCTGTAGATCAGCAAACAAGTGTCCATGAAAAATGCTGTGGCATCACTGATCAAGGCAACAAAGGTACCTAACAAAAACAGACGCCAGCCAAGCAGCAATACTGGTGTGTGTTTATGGGAAAACAATCAGAAATTCAAGCTTTGGCACCTCTTACTGGGGGTTATTTATCCCAATGTGAAGAATGTAAAATGGCACAAAGCCACAAGGCTTCCTTTACACCTGCCTTTTCTACAGAAAGTGAATGAGAGACGAATGTCTGTTTAATCATAAAATGAGCTTCAGCAAAACAAATGAACTTAGGTATTTCAAAAGCAAAAGAAGTCTAAATTCACTCCTAAACTCCTTATACTCAAACTTCCAGGACAGTTGCATGCTTTGCTTTCTTCCAGAAGAGCCCTTTTTAATTCCTCATTGCTGTCAGTTTCCTTTTATTTCAGGAATGAAGCTGTGACAGGGCGTGGGAGCTGTGCAGCAGGAGGATGTGCAGGCACAACGATTGCTGCAGGCACACCAAAATACCTGTGGCCACTGGAGCAGCCTCAAGGTCACCTGGCCACTGCAGGCACTGAGGCACCTTCCCTCTGGATGCTGAGCAGCAACATTTGAAAGTAGCCAAATCTCACTTTCCCCCTCAATCTCACTTTTCCCCTCTCCCCAGAATTGGTAAGGAACGTGCAGTATCTGTTTTTAAAATGCAAATTTACCTAGGGTTTTTTTTAGCCATGGGGATTTCTTAAAAAGATGAAGAAAAAAGAAATCATACATTACTAAAGACACCATTTAATGTCTAAAGTAAATCTTTCCTCTGTTCTTATTATGCCAGCTTGTTTGTTGGCCTGAAGAGTCGCCAAGCTGTGTGACAAAGGAAGATGAAGCACAGTGGGGTCTGCAGGGACAGCCAGCACATGGCAGCATGATGCTGTCGAGGAGAGGGAGAAAGCAAGGGCAGGATTTTCTTTTTTTAGGTCGGTATCTGGAACCTCATTTATCCTAAGGTAGGCTGGTTTGTTTGCTTGTTCATTTATTGAATGCATCTTAGTCTAGTGAAAAACCACCATGATGCTCCCAAAGCTGCCCCTCTGGGTTCTGCAGGAATCCATCCTGGCAGACAGATCTGCATGCTTGGAGGATGTTCAAGTATTTTCCAGTATATCAACAAATATGACAAGAAATCCCACTATATTCTGAGTGATGCCACAATAATAAGTGAGGAAGAAAGTAGTAACATTAGATAATCCCCATAGAAGACTAACTCTTTGATCTCCAGCATTTACATGCATGCCTTTACACTTGGTACATGGTAAGCGTTTGATTTCTCACCAATAAAATACAGCTACAAACTCCTCTTGAATGTTCCAGAAATAAAATTCTCCTTGATCCACTTACATGCCTTCTAAGCAGTGAGGGAGAAAACTGAGGCCTTAGATGACCATGATGAGTAAATGAACAAGTTATGATATAAACACCAAGTACTAATAATGTCTATTTAGTTTAGCTGCTTCTAATTATTAAGTCAGTTATGGTTCTGCTTTTTCTACAAGTCAGTTATCACAATTTGAATTCTTTATCTCCCAACACATAGGCAAGCTTGATACCAGGGCTTGTGTAGATAGGGAGCGTTAATAAAAACATTTTCCTAGCCCCATTTTTGTCTCTGGTGGTAACTAAACCTAATTTTGCAAACAAATTTTGCATCAATTCATGTGAATAAAATCCATACGCCCTTGTGTCCTTGACCTCCCTAGGCCTAGAACTTTTTGATTTTATTCTGTCCTGGAAACATTCACATACTTGAGCAAATGTGAAATAATGAGCTATGACCTCTCGCGATACTGCTTGTCTGGTTACATCAGTGAATTTTCAGCAAGGGAGCTATTTCAATGGGTGTCACTGTAAAGGAAATGACTCACTAGGCTGGCTTATAGCTGCTGTGACTACAGAGACTGTTAACTAAATCCTAAATAAATAGCAATAAATAATAGAAAATAAATCATGTTTCACTGCTAGCATTAAAACCCAGTACACGCATTGTTAAAATTAAATGGATTAAAATAGTCAAAAATCTCTGAGAAACTTTTTTTTAATGAAAGAACTGAAATTTTTGATGACTATCAAGAAGAGAGAGGAAGAAACAGAGAGAGGAAAATCTAAAAGGAAGACCTTTTCTAGGCTGTAGTGTCAGAGTCATTTTTTCACAGACCTTACATCACAGAAAGCTCAGATTCAGATGCTGAAAATGTATATCTCCAAAATACACCCATCACGTTTCAAGACTTCAAGCAGGGTTTATTCATGGCTGGGAGCAGCAGTGGTTAAAGGAAGCAGTTAAAACCAGGACACATTCCTGGGACATTATAATGCATATTATGCATTGTCTCAGCTTGACTGTGAACAACGCACTTGAAAATGAACATCAGCTAATTAGTTGCATACCATAGAGGAAGCTTGAGCCTATTTCATTTACTGCACAAACGATTTCAGACTTTGTTCTTCAGCTCAGAAGATGCATAGCCCTCCACTGCTTTCTTGGACGTGGAATTTTACATGTGACATGGCGATGCAATCTGGAAGAAAACAGAAACCCTGGAAAGCCACAGTCATAAAAATAGAGATAGGAGAATTTTAGCTTCCTTTCTGCTTAAGCAAGTGTTTGAGAAACTGAAATCTGGATCTTGCTAAAGAAGTTTGCATCCACACCACAAATGGCACTGCAATGTAGATATACCCTAGGCAGCTGAAAAAAAAAAAAAGGCAGCACATTCTAGTACCACATACTATTTAATTATAACATCATGCAGCTTAGCTGCTCATCCATATGGATACTCCACACTGAATTCTGTGCTGCTGTGGGTACTCACTCTGAGCAACCTCACTTAAAACCCTTTTAGTACCTTTACATTGCAGTGAAGTCTGCAATAGATGTATCTTAAGCTTGTGCTTTTCTATGCTATACTCCTGTCAACCCCATGCAAATGATATCACCACTTTTGAAATATAAGTACTCCAGTTTCCCCTCTGACAGACTAAAAAAGTCCAAATTTGAAGTCTAAGATGGTGAGGGCAGCAGCAGCCTTCTGCTAGCTCTGTGCAATAGCTCACCTGAGAGGCAGCTGGCTACTGGGAGGCTCTGTGAGCATTACAATATAAATGTAATGAAATGACAAGGTTCTGCCATTTCTCATCCTTGTCACTAATTGCATACTTTCACAGCTCTCTCTGAGCCTAAAACTCTCTAAACAGCAGAAATGTGAAAGTTTTAGAAGATGACTAACAGCATGAGAAAAGTTGGGAGTTACAGACTGGGAAGGCATAAAATGGAAATAACTTGTGACTGCAGAAGAGGCCTTTTTTAGTTACTCTTACCACTACCAACAACTTCAGCAAATTGCACAGTGACGTTGAGCTCAGTGGACACAAGCTAACTGGCTGTTAGCAAGACTGAGCCAAAAGCCCCCACATTCTTTGGTCAAGCCTGTGGAGAACACCTAGACCACTTATCTCACTCCTAAAGATGAAAAAAAAATGTCTCTCCACATCCTAGAGTGTGAGGTGTGTACCAAAAGTTGGCTACTAAAGCAGGTCTCTTGTTCTCACATGCACACTCTCAGCTTTTGAATAAATGGTGCTGACCATCATAGTAATTGTATCAAAAGACCCAGCATTTGAAACCTTTCATGATTTCAGATGTTTAGGAAGTGATACAACAAAAGTTGTTAGTTCAACAAGGCCACTGTGTAACTGTATGTCATATTAGCACTTCAAGCACATGACAGCGTCAGCTTCATAGAGGATCATAGAGGATCTCGTGAAATTTCTCTCTTTTATTCCCATTTCATTCGTGGACTAACAATACAAGACTTAAAGTCAGGAAAAAAATTAACTATTGTTGAAATTTGACTACATGAACCAAATATGACCACCACATTTATGTCACTGATCATCATCTATGAAAAGGCTGAATTAAGTAATAGATGTTACTGACAGCTGTGGAGGTGTATCTAGGGAAGAGGGCATCCGAATAGAGAGAGATGCCTCCTTGGCTGAAGTGAGTTCCTATCCAATTCTTGGGTAAACTCCTTGGACAATTATGCTGCTTTTGCCTCAAAAGGAGTTTTCTATCAAATCAGGATGGTGTTTCCTCACGAGTACTCGTACAGCAAATACAGTGTAAGCTGTTTCTAGCTTTACTTATCACTTACGTATTTTCCTACTCCTAAAACTATGGCACACTTTGACATCAGAGCTATGTCACTATTTTTTTCCCCTCAGGAATAAAAATACATTGTAGTTTTCAGTCTGAATTTTTTGTAGTTCTCTAAAATAAAATCTTTCAAAGATAGAAAATAACCTTTGATTTCTCTCCCTTTGCTAATGTTCTCAGTTTTGTTGTCATGAGAACATAAACAGTAAATCCTCTAGAGTGAACCTTCCTTCTAACTTTTTTGATATGTAGATTGGGTATTTCTTATTTTATCATTCAATTTTTGAAACAGTTTGTTAAATTTTCATCCAAATGAATGTTTTTTATTGATTGCTTATATTGCTGCAAAACATATTTTCTGTATTATAGAAATGTTTGCATTTTGTCTTTGTAAGTTTAGAGTAACAGAATTTTATTTTTTCTTCCATCTGATGTCTATATTATGGCTCTCCTAACCTTTAAGGTGAGCAGTTTCAAATCACTTAGGTTGTTTTTCAAGAAGGACGCTATGAGTAAATTGAGATTTCAAGTTAAATTCTATTTATGTTTCACAAACATTGACACATTTACAAGTGATCAGCTAGGAATGGTCTGAACAGAGAGAACTGGGTATTGTAACTGAGTCTGAATCAGAAAAAAATAAATTAGAGACACTGTATAAGAATAATGATAACTTCTAATGATGATATAGCTGTTGTGTTGTAGTGTACAAGAGAAATAATGCATAAATATCTAATAGAATTCAAAAGTGATAGAAATAGAACACCAACAATATTATCTGTTGCATACTAATGGAATGAGAGAACTGGAAAGTAAAATATTGAGTATTTTTCTGTATTGTTTATATTGGATAGGAAGTTAGGAAAGGTCTCAAGAAGAATTTTTCCCATATAAAGAAGTCTCAAGGATTTCAGTATTTTATGGTTGCCTGTGACTTTGTAAGCACTAGAGATTACCAGTACTGATATTCATTAAGGAAAATTCAAATAAGTTTCCTGGGGGTAAGGAATGAAGGACTGGACTCGTGATCAATCTTTTGAAAAAGTCCCAACAGAAAAGCAGTTCATGTTGTTAAGCTGTGATTTTTGCTTCCTCTGTAATTGTGTCCAGCAGAACATACCTTATTTGAGATTTGCACACACACACATGTCATCAGAACTTGGCTTAATACTGTTACTAAATCTTCTCTAAGGAGAAGACAAAAGAAAAGTGAAAAAGCAACACTCTTGCAATGTTTCTTTGTCAGTTATAAAGCAACTTAGATTAAATCAGTTCTTTTCGGAGTGAGAGACAAATTTAAGGATTCAGTGGGTGGGATCCAAAATGACAATGGTCACACCTCCACAACTGGGGAATAAGTCAGGCAAACCAGAGCAGTGAGAAATATTCCTCAGCTGGTCCCCAAGATGTAAACCAGAAGACAAACCCTCTGCTGAATACCTGTTGAGAACTACAAAGGCATTGCTGGGGCGTACAGAGATGCAGCTAGACAAGCAAAATCTCAGCTTGAATTGAAATTGTCCAGAGATGTCAAAAACCACAAGAAAGGGTTCTTCAGGTACATTCAGAAACAACAGTCAGAAACAAAAGGAAACCACACTGTTGAAGAGATGAATTAATGTCACCAACCATGCCGAAATGGCAGAAGTTCTTAAAGCTTTCTTCACCTAGCTGTTTGCCAGAGCTGTTGAGTCTCAGGCCTTGGGAACATAAATCCAGGTTGGTGCAAACATAGAGCTGCAATCAGTGAAGGAGGGCTTGTTGTAAACTACTCCAGGGGCTTGACCTCTAGAAGTTGCTGGTCCCTGAAAATATTCACCTGAGGTGTAACAGAGCTGGCTGCTGCTGTCCTTCTCAGGCAGTGGGAGCCACTTGACAAGCTTTACAAGAACAATATGCCTAATTCTGTGTATTCTGCTCATGAATGGAAGGGAAGGTTGATCCAGACCTGGGTGTTAGACAACAGTTTCAGGTAATCTTAGATGAGCACGGTCCTATGTGCAGAAGTCTGTGGTATCCTCATGGGACAGAGAGATTTTCAGAAGAATTGTTTACTTCGGGCTTAGACTTTGATGGCACAATATTCTGTAAAAGTAAAAATCCATAGCATGCACATCTGACCCACAAAAAGTCAGAAAAAAAAATACAACCCCAAAACCCAGAAGAAAGCAGAAATAGAGCAAGGATTTTAAAAATATATTTTCCACCAAGGAAACTCAGAAAATCACTGGAGACATGAAGTGCATTTGAGCCCCCTCCAAGTACAAGTTGCTTTTATAATAATTTCAAAAAAATAAAAACTTGTTTTGTGGTAGGAATGAGGGCTCCCTAGTGAGTTTTAAAGACATGAAGACATTAGAAACATTTGCAGCCACTTCATTGATTTTTAAAAGAAACCTAAACAATGCAATTCTGTCAGCTAATTAAAATGGTTCTCTCCAGTTGCACTGAATTTCTTTTGGAGGATCATTACTTTCCTTGCAGCAAATTTTGGTGCCTTTTTTTAAGGCTTCAGATTAATGGAAGGAAAGTTGAGGGGAGACAATAAAGCCATAGAGCAGCACCAGGTACACAGGAGCACAGACCTTTTGGTACGGCTGGTTAAAGCAAATAGCACCGATTGAGCCAGGACTTGAATGCTTTCTGATTAAAAAGTCTTATAGTCTAGTATTTCCAGAAAGAATAATATCATAAACTATACAAATAAAGGAAGTGATATTTATCTTTCTTCTTATGTCACATATTAAAAAGAAATAGTTATGAAGGACAAAGTTTACTGTTCCTCTTACCCACTCGACAGGGGACAGCTTCTGACCCTGTCATCATGCAGTACTTGTTAGTGTTATTTCTTACTGGTATTCCCTGGGCACAGATGTGATTAAAAAGACTTCTCAAAGGTCACTGGGCAGAATGTCTATTATCTGTCCTAAGACATGAATTACAGAAAAATACAGCAGCAAAAAAGATGACTGACCCAGTGACTAAGCAGAGGTAAAGGACTTTGCAGACCTGACCTCCAGACCCTTTTCTCCTCTGGCAAGACAGGCAGATGGACATAAATGTCTTCAGTAAGTCTTCAACATACCTAAGCATTTCAGCTTTTTTTTCTAATCCCATTTGATATTCCTCTGCTTTCTCAAGTGTCTAGACATCTCTGAAAGCCTGTTACCTAGTCTCCTGAAGGGATACTGTTACTACCTTATTTAGGTGCTCAGTCTCCTGAACAGTCTTTTCAGAGACCAGGGTACAAGCCGGCCAGGCTGAGTTAACAGCCTGACCTTTTTTATAGCCCGTACTGGAATCAAAGGCAACAAAGTGAGGCCTAACTTAGACAATTAAAGCTGGATGGTATGAATTACATTCAGTTTTCAAAATGTAGCTAATGTGCTCACTTATTCAGAGAGGCCTGGGGCAGATTCACACATTAAAGGATATGAAACTCGTATATTATGGTAATGGGAACCATGAAAATAGATGAAGATAAATAACCACATTTGAAGAGTGCACCCCATGAATCTCCTGAACATAAAGGCAATTATTATATTACAATATTTTAAAATATATCTTAAAAAGTTAACCTTATAAATAGCATCAAAATTCTGGTATTTCAGGTTATTGAGATGAGAACCATAGATTGGAACTGAATTAATTAATACAGTAACAATCAGAAGAATCAAATTTCTGTTATTCCTAAGCACTGGGGCTGAACAAATAAACTCACTCATAGTTACACCATTCCCCAGTGCTCCCTCATTTTCATGCAGAGTTATTCATGAGTCTCTACCTGGCACTCCTGGGTCAAGCTCTGCCAAGGTAGTGTAGAGGCAAGGAGTCTGTGTCCACACCTCTGCCAATGCTCATCCACCAACCAGATCATCTTCCTACTGGTAATGGACAGTTGACTATAATTGCTTGGGTTTTTATAAGTGTATAAACCAGAGACAGCTCAAATGAGACAAAGGGAATGTCTCAGATGAAATCAGATGTGACCTTTTCAAAATGAGGAGCATTTCAGTGATTTTAATTAGAAGCCTAGGAACAAGAGTTAAGTAAACTTGAAGATGTCTGCTCTTTCAACTGAGCCTGGTGGGCTGGTAGGAAACTGTCTGCCTGCTTTACAGCACATAGGTTTTATAGCCTCTCACTCCATTAAAAAAAATAAATAAATTAGAAGCCCCAAGGCAGCCACATATTTAGAAGCTAAATGAAAACCCAACCTGTCTACCTCTAAAGCATGTAAAGGGAAATGTATTTGGGCTTACAACCCAGGAACAAAAGAGTAGCAGAATGAATTAAAACATTGTGACTTCTCTGTAATCTACATTGCTGCTCATGGCACAAGCCTGAAGATCCCAAATTCATTCTGTGTTTCTTAATATTTTATAGAAATAAAGAATCTCAGTGCTAACAAAATTAATATTGTGAACAAACATATCTCATTACAATGTCAAACCATGTAAAACCACAATGGACCATTCCAGGGGAGTCAAAACCAATTAGTAGTATCAGAAAATCTGCTAGACTACAAAACAGAGGGGCCTGTGAACTTCTGCAACTGCTTCAGAGATTAAAGAAGCTGCAACACAGCATGGGGACAAGAGATAAAGTGAGTGGGTTCAGAAAGACTCCAAGGGAACTGAGAAGTTCATGCCCAGTTTCAAAACATACCAAAGTTTAGAAATTTCTGAGCAATTTTAGACTCTTTTTAGAACTAAAATCATGCTCCCAACCCATAACATATAGCTCATTTCCCTAAATTGACCACCAATACAGGACTCTGCCAAGAGAGTGATCTCTTCTTTCACCCCTTTATGTCCCTGTTCATACTTTTATTCCCCTTGTGAATCCTGAAATGGAAGGATGATAATCTAGTCTGAAAGCATAGCCATTTCTGGCCTTAATTGTAGCTTGAAAAAAAAAAGAAAAAAAAAACCTAAAAGAAATAAACCTAAAAAGAACCAACCAAAAGAAAAATAAAACCCACAAAAACCCAACAACCAAGCCAAAACAAAAATACCTATAAAGTATTTCTCTACCTCTTTGTTTCCATGACCATTCCCAGATGAGCAGATATGTCTCAAGCTGCAAGTCTGACAAGGAAAAGGTACTGTTTTTAAGTATGCTCATAATATAAAGCACAAGACATGGATGATCACAAAGTAAACTTGGCTATAGACATTTTAATAAACACTAATTGGAGAAATGTGTCAACCCAGAACTGTATGCAGTCTTGAGCCCATGCAGTGCAACTTGAATCACTTTCATCATAGAAATACTACGTGAATGAAAGATTAAGCTAAAACAAGGTAGATCACTAATAAACTCAAAATACAGAAGCTTTATGTACCTGTCTCCCCATGTGCATTTTTAAAGTGGATTTATGTATGTATTAGTTGCTGTCTTTCACTGCTGGCAAGCATCCAGCACTGGCTGGGTGTAGGAAATGTTAAGCAACCCCCACCCCTGAATAACTACTTGGCATAGAAGGATTGCTTGTAACTTGTGCAACATGCTTCATATTAAGGACTCCTCAGCTTCAAAGATACTCTTGAAACAGAGAATTAAGCACTTACATTGCATGCTTTGCAAGTTTAGCTCTGTGCCTCTTGATCATCATCAAAGTTGCCCTGCAGAAATATTCCTCCCTCAATTTGATACCAGCATTTGAATTAAAAAAGATTCTGTACAGTATTTTAAAAACATTAAAGGGAGCACTTCCTAGCATAAACTCTGGCTCGCTATCATACTGGTTTTGTGGTCTGCAATTCTAATAATAATCATAAGCCTGTTTACTGAGGATGAGGAAAGAAAATATTGTGGGGCAATGTAGCTTACCATGGCCTTTATGGGCGCTCTTTTGAATTCTCTTTGCTAACTTTTTCGAGATAAGCATCTCATCTAATCAAAATATTAAATCTGCTCCACTGCTTCAAAAATGAAATACAGTTTCTGGTTTCTTGTGCTTGTCATTTTCACCCTTGTCCAATTTGTTATCAAATGAAACTTCCACATCAAAGAACAAACTTTGTGGAGGTTCAGTTTTGGATTTCTCCCTCTCTCTTCTTTCTACTGTCTCTTATATGAAAAGGAGAGGGGGGGCAATGTGAGGAGGTGTCTAAACTACATTAGAAATACTGAAGAATTAAACGACTTTTTAATGCCAATTAAAATATGAAGGAACTCAGCTTTCCAGGGTGGCCTTTTCCCACAAGACTTGTGTTCTAAATGATGCATTTTCTATAGCTTAGTGCAGAAATTAGGGTTTCTATTTAATTTATGAGAAAAAATCCCTGCTTTTTGGGGTCTTGACATAAGGAGGTATTTACTTGGATCAGGTATGCCAAACATAATTGAAAGATAGCTACTGGTGTATAAAAAAAGATTTGCAAGGATGGCTAATTAACAGAAAATAAAGACATGCACTTTGTGGGATTTACCAGAAGAGATTGTGTCCAGCATCCAGTGGAGTCAGAGTTCGACATCAAGCCTGGTTTTATTAATCTCATCTTAAGTACTCCTTGCTAGGTTTTATCAAAACACACAGTGCCCTACATTTTGGAAAGAAAATCCTTGGGGTTTATTTTCCAAATTTAGGGTGAATTTTGCCTCAGTAGTTTGCAGGATTATGAATATCTGCTAAATGACATTGTCTCTATTTTCAGTAATGGAATTCAATAAAATACATATTCTTCATTAGCTGCAAATTTATGCAAAGGGATATAGTAGAAAGCCAGAAATGTCACATTAAAACTCTTTTAAGCTAATATCTAATCTGTGCAACTTTCCAAAAAAATGTATCTGAAAAAAAAAAAGTCAGTGTTATTTAGCTTAAGATAGGAAACTGAACAGAAATTTAAATGACAGGGGTCTTTTTACAAAGAGATAGTGCCATTTTTGAGCAGAGATTTCTCTTCACAGGTTTTTCAAATTATATGTTCTTGTGAAGGATGTTAAATGTCTGGGTTGTAAATTTCAAATTGTCACTGCATGATGAACTCCAAGATGAGAAAGAAAGGAAAAAATTACTTGTTTTTAATTCAAGCTGAACATAAGCTATTGAAAATTCATATTTCATTTGTGGATTTTACCCAACATTCACAGGAGCTGGAAGTGCTACTTCAAGGCTAGCTAGCAGAAATGAATCAGAAAAAAACCTGAGTTGTGCTGCTGTTATTTCACCATCTTGAGGTAAAAATTAGAGCTAGATGACACCAGAATTTTCACTTTTAAAGAAATTTTTAATAATTTTTTTATATCTTTTTATAATTAAAATATTTTTAGTGATAAACTTCAGCTATTTAGTTCAGTTTGACTTTTGCACTGTGCATAGTATTCAGGCAAATTACTGTGTTCTAACTCAAGGAGTTATACACATTCTGCTGTGATTCCATCAAAAACTTTCAGAATTAAACTTTATCAGAAATGGCTGATTTCCCATGCAATGTTTTATTCTGAGAAAACATTCATTTCCAAGAGAAACTCTCTTGGCCAGCTCTGGAAAGGATGCTATGCAGCCATGCTGAAAAAACACAATACAGTTCTACCTAAAATTTTATGTCTGTAAGGAACATAAGTAGCACATAACAGTAGTATCTCAAGGATTGTCTTCAAAATTCTGAGTCTTGGTTTTGCAATAGTTTAAATTGCAGATATTTGACTGGGAAATTAGGAGGACAGATTTTTCTCTAAGGATCATGAAGATCTACTTGGTTAAAATGGATGTTGGGATCTTGCATCAACAGGACCAAACTTGAAATTGTTCAGAGACCTGTGATCCTCTGCACCACTAAGTCAACTCACACAGCTTTGGGCAGGCGAAATCTTTTTGTACCTCAAGCTACCCACAAGCTGTTCCTTCTAGGGCTCCTGCAAAGCTCATTTAGCTCTTCTAAAAGACTGAATCTCCTGAAAAAAACCACCATGTAAGCTATTGCATGCTGTCCAAATCAGTCTTGGCTCAAGAGCTGTTTGTCTTGGAAACAGTGAAGTGTCCAGGCATGTTACTGCAAAAGCCCCATTTTTCGCAAGAGATTCAAAACAAAGTGCTGCAGTAACATGGAGAAAGCAGCTAGTTTAGCCCTTGATTGTCTTGATAAGAGGATTTGTAATTTTTGTGCCAATAACAGGAGTGGATAGAATAGAGAAAAAAAAAATATTTGCCCTCAACAAGAAAAATAAATCCCAATTTACCACCATGGGAGAGAGTGGTGGAAAGGCTACTGATGGATTGACCAATGACTCTTTCCTCTCACTCTTCTTAGACAAAACACACACTGATGTGGGTTTATATATTTTTAAACAGAACTGTTATGGATCTTTTATATAGTGGAAGTGTTGTGTACTCTAATTCAAAAGGGATTTAAGGAAACCAAGCAAAACTGAACAACTGAGGTGGGGAGGGAGGGAAAATAAACTTGAACAAGTATTTCTGTGTACATCAGATTCCAAAGAGCATAGCAAGTAGTTTTCTGCTGAAGTGAAATACAATTTTTATTTATAGATGTGTTCCCCATGTGCTCACCTGTGGAATACATTCCAGTGTACCAGGAAAAAATATTGTAGTGGCTTCACAGCCACCATTTGCTGCACACTCCTGGCAGTTTCCAAAATGTCTCGAAAGAGAATGCATTCCAGCTGTCTCCTGCACTCATCCTCTGCCTGAGATGCAAGCATAGCAATGCAAAGAGAACAAAGCTACTCCCCTAACAAAGGCAGCATTAAATACTGGCAAAGAAATAAGAAAGAAAATATTCTTTTCAAACATAGGGAAAGCACACAAGTTCACATTTTTTTCTTCTGCTTGTTTCCTTAGTAAGGGTTTGTGTATCTCAGAGATTAAAAATGTAACACATACTTGCTTCAGTTGCTATGGTAATTCTGTGGGGTTTGGGGTTTTTTATTATTATTATTATTATTTAACTGAATAGCACTGTAAATAGCTATATAAATGTCCAGAACACAAAACACAGCTTTGCCCCAGGCATCTCCTATTTACACACCCCTCTTTTTCGGCAAAACTTCATTATTGTTGCTTTTAATGAATATGCACACTCTATGCATTGAAGCAAATCTGAAGGAGAGAGGTGCAGGAAATTGAATCTCCACTAATGAACAGCATGGTATTTGAGACTGTTTCAGAACCCAAATGTCACAGGTGTTCAGGTGGAAATTATTTGTCATCTTATAAATTCAGAAAAGGAAGGTTATGAACAGGACTTTCAGAGTGATCATATTTTCTATACCACCAACTCACCACTAGTGGAAAGGAACCTCTGTGGTGGAAGTTCTGGAGAAAGTTAGGACATACTGAAAGGTTTGAAACCAGCATTTGCTGCTATGTCTCTCTGAGGGGAAGAAAGGGATATTCCCATGCATCAGAAAACTTTGCAAATTAAAACTATCCAAAATCTTGAGCATGCCAGCAGTTTTATGATCCAAATTATCTAACTTAATAGGACCCTGACAGTACCTGCCAAGCATCATTAATAGCAGAAGATGTGCTTTTCTGAGGGATTGAAGGAATGCAATTGGGAAAAAAAAATAGGAGTCAGAAAGGACATGTGTCTGATGAGGAAGGAACATCTCTCCAAAACTGGTTTTGATAGCAAGACATGTTCAAGCACAATCATAGAAATGCAGAAGCATCACTGCAGGTCCAGCCAGATCCATGCTCCATGTTGTACCTGAGTGGGGAAGTGCCAGTGCTGTATGCAGGCAGCACTTTGCAGATAGCAGGGAGAGGTAACTTGGAAACACCAATCCATCAGTGTGGGTGGAGCAGTGCTCTGGAGAGCAATTTTAGCATGCAGAAAGATGCAGAGTACTAAAGCCGCAGGTTATGGAAGAAGAGCTGATTAAAATGAATTGTTGGGGCTATGCAAGGAGAAAAGTAAAATATGAGACAGAAAATGGCAGAAAAAATGAAAAGGAAAGTAAAGAGTCAATAAAGACATGTAACATCTTTCTTAAAGGACATGTGGATTTGTTAGAGGGACATTGTACTCTTTTACCCTTTCCTGATAAATGCTATCCTAGGCCTTGTACATCTGCCTTTTTTGAAGAAGCTTCAAATAAATTTGGTCTTCTGAGAACAGTCCCTAGACCACAGTATTTTGACCATGTTCTGAGTCTTATGCAGACTGGTTCCCTGGTGCCATCCTCCACAACTCTGCACCAAGTGGGATAAATAACAGCCTCCTTAGCAAAAAAATGAAGTTATATTTAACAGAAGGAATGATTCCCTTAAGGAAAATGTGGGGTGGGAGGGGGTTAAATATCAGTCTATCTGTAGATATATTTATGTACCTTATCTAAAGGCAAACCACTTCCTGAAAAAATTGGTATGTCAATTTTATCCATCCACCTCATGGATTCTCCAAAAACTAATCCACCTCTCTCCTCAAAAAGTCAAATTGCCAGGTTATCCTTCTGCCTTTTTCAATTGTCCCACCTGTTTTCATTTCTGAAGTTGAGCGAAACAAAAGGTGAATTTGACCAGCCTGTAAACGAGAACTGTCCCTGAAGGCTAAGGGTTTAAGAAGTGGTTAAGATGTGGCTCAGCCTTTTCATTCCTCTCTCTTTTCACTTTTGCTCTACTATGCTAAACACATAAATCTTTATTACAAATAATCTATAGCTAGTGTTCCATTTAACATAAATACATCAATTCAGATTAGCAATATAGTGTGCTCTTTGAATAAAAGCAATAGGGTAGATATTTTCAGAGCAGTTAAAAGATATAAACAAAAAGCAGGTTACTTTCTCCCTTCTCATGCAGAGTTTCTCCATCTCTCGAGCTCTATCAAACTGTAAAAGAATTAAAACACACTTCTTTATTGCTTCCTCTTCAAGTGTTAGTTATTCAGTTGCCAGGGTAACGTGGAAAGCAACTACATAGCTCCAAAGTACCAAGGTTCATACTGCCTGATAGGAGTGATATAGGAAACCAACATGCTGAACAATGGAAATGCATTCCAAGGCAAATAAAAAGTAAAAAAGTAACTATCCTATATATAAAAGAAACCCAAGACTTTAAAAGTTATTACAGACCCTCTTGAGCAGCGGTGCTGTCTCTATTAATTATTAATTTTCTGTATCCTTCCCTTGGCATCACTTCTTCCTCTCTACTCAGGACCACTTTGGAAGACCTGTGCTGATCAGATGCAAGGAACTGACCCAGCTGTGCTCAGAACCTAGGCACTCTGATCCCAGCTTCCCATGATTGCAGTTTTATTGATTACATGCTACACCCTCAGGCATTAGCCCTGATCTGATCTCTGAGATACCTCCACTCAGCCTGGCTGCTGTCATATCAGTAACTGCAGTTAGAGCTCCCCTAGCTGGGTGCAATTTTACCCCTCTCCAGCCCGGTGGAAAGCAAAACAGAGTAGGTGAACTTAGAATTTCTAGTCAAACTCTAAATATGAACAACTGTTTGGTTTTGAAAATTAGATTTACTGTACTTCAAATATCAGTTAGTCTTCAGGCCAGGAATACTGCTGTTTGAAAGGCAGTGTGAGCAAAGATGAGTTTTTCAAGGCAGAATGGAAGAAAAATATGGAGGACCTGTATCTGTATGCTCCAAACTCGATTTTAGTATAATACCTGTTTGTTATTTGGCAATGTGGTAAGCTAAGTGGAAGACACAAAAAGACTGAAGTTAAAAAGGTCGGAAACAAATAGCCCACACTTGCTCATGCCACTACAAAAAATGATCCAGACTTCTGAGTATATGCACATATGCTCATAGGAGAGATGCTGATGGCTTATTATTGATGTTTATTGCTTTGGGTCTCTTAAAAGCATCTAGATTTCAGGAGAGATTTGAAACTATGTTCCTAGCAAGTGTCCCAAGAGCTAGTAATACCAATGGCAGGGACAGGACAGATGAAAATTATTATCTTCAATATATTTATTTGTGGTTGAGATTAAATGAAAGGAATTTAATATATACCTATGTCTGTTCTTTCTTAATTGTCAACTGGGAAAACAAAAAGAAATCTTATCTGTATAAATCTTATTAATTCTTCACCAAATTCATGGTATTTTACCTTTTTTTTTTTGCTCCATTTGTTTTTTTTTTACTTTTATTTATCTGGTTTTGAGAAAACCTTCTTGATAATTATGGATATTTTTTTCAATGTACAAGAATTCAAACACTTGTTAAAAAATTT
This sequence comes from Calcarius lapponicus, assembly GCA_039654755.1. NCBI lineage: Eukaryota > Metazoa > Chordata > Aves > Passeriformes > Fringillidae > Calcarius > Calcarius lapponicus. The sequence goes on from CM077466.1 coordinate 16,589,583, forward strand.
GAAGGTATGTCAGTTAAAGCTCATATGGCACTATCAGCCTCTCTTGGTCTTTCAGGATTTCAGGCTTTTTAAGAAGGATTACTATTGCTAAGTATAAACACATTGAGATATTAATTTTAAAATTAAACATAAAATTTCTTATTATATGCTTAGCAGGAATTTTGCTTTGATTTGTTCTTCATAAAAAAGTTCATGTCCTCTCAATCAGAAAGAAAACAAGAGAGATATTCATGCCTGTACCTTAAGGAAGCAATAGTTTAACAGTCAATTAATCCATCCATAATATTTAGATGAAGTAAAACATATTAAGTGATGTTAAGGAAATACATAATTCATAAAAATACTGTTATGAAATAATTTTAATAATTCTGTTTGACAATATTTATGCTCTTATGACATTAATTTCTAAATTAGTTTTGGTGTTAATTACAAAAGAGTAAATTTATACATGTGCGATAAGCAAAATTTTATATTGATCATATCCATATAAAGGGATATTTTCCAATTAGCAGGATTTCTTAAAAAACTTATGCAGACCCACAGTCTCCCTAGTCTGTTGGTTTGGGGTGTTTTTGTTGAGGTTTCTTGTGTTTTACACTGGGGTTTTTTTTGGCTTTGAAGTCATTACTGAGATAAAGTTTCCAGTACAATAACCCGAGTTAATGTCTGACGCTTTCACTTTTCTTTTACATCTCTGTTGTTCAAATGTCAGTGATTTTAGCACTGAATTTAACCTTTACACATTTTTCTCTTGCTCCTGAAACCTTTCTAGTTCTTTCCTCTGCTGGGTTTGTCTGACAGTAGACCAGAATGCATCATGCACATACACACATTGCTCTTCAGATTCCTCCAGGCGTTTCATGGCGAGTCTATTGACCAACGTTGTTCTCTCAGAGCAGGCACACAGACCTCAGATCTGAAAGCTTCTTGGATCCCTCAGAGGAATGTTCCAAACAAGGCAGGAGCCCACCTTTGTAGACTGTGATGACCTGGAAGGTCCTCAAACATTTCGCTGTTTCTTCACATGAGTTTCACTCTTTCACAAGAGTGAAGTGAAGAACTTGTACCCCTTGTGGTGCAAAAAGCTGCATTCGTTACCAACCTAACACAAAAATCTGGAAGCACAGGTTTTTGGAAGCTATCCCTTGTGAATCATTCCACCACTGGATAACCCCAAGATAATTCTAAGATGAAATATAAATCTATATTCCCTGTATTAAAAAAGAAAGTTGTCTTTACTTAATAAAAGACTATTCTGAGGTCTGGTATCTTGTTTATAATGTCCATCTTACCCTGGGTAAAGCCGACCCTTTTTTAGGGACAGCTTTAGGAAAGTAGGAACCAGATGTAGATTGAAGTATTCTACAAAACATGAAACTGTTTTCATGTTTTCAGTAGTTTCATGTTTTCAGTAAATGTTAAGTAGAGATAACATGAAGACATTTGTGATTCATTTCTAGTTAACTATGGAACAACTGTTCTTTTTCAGCACTTTTTTTAATCCTCATAGCCTAATGAATCTCACATGAATGTTCATTCTGTTTTGTGATAGGGAAAATGAGACAAAGATAAGGAAGTTAAGTGGCTTCAAAAAATTAGAGATGTACTGTAATAATGTCGTGCAACTGTTCTTATCTGTTATTTTGCCCATTGAGTCATGTTGTTTCCTTCAAGAATTTAAATATTAATTATTGACCATGCATGGCAGGGTGAGTGCTTTGTTCCTGATCTCTGCCTATATGGATGAATTTGCTTTTCTTGAATACAATTACATATCACTGCCTCTCTCCAATAGGGAGCACACATCTGGTTTCTGAGTTTCTCTGTTCTCTCTGCTACAGAATTCTGATTAAAACCTCAATAAAAATTGCAATTTATCAGCTGATGCATCCCATAGTGCTAGCAAACATGATAATTCTTGGTGGCAAATGGCTAGCATGGATGTTTTTTTAAACCTGGCCATGCCTCTCTGGTTCCGGAAGCTGTAAAACTCCTAAGGCTAGGCTTATGAAAAAATTGTGTGCTAAGAGGATGAGCATAAATTCCAGACAATAGAAAGGAACTTTGCTTAATCTAAAAGACACAGACAAGTTACAAGCCTGGGTCCAGTCTAAAAATAAAATAGTTTGAAAGGGAATTTTCTTACAGTGCTGCCATCTATGAGTTCGGCTAGGTCCCAGAAAAGCCAAAAAGAGTCTTATTCACATTTTGATTATTTCCACTGCTAGTTTTCTTCCACTCCTAGGAGGCAAGACAACAAAATCCCACTTTTATCACTCATGGGATACAGTGTAAGCCCTTAAAATGAAAAAAGAAAAATGCAGGTGATCAAGAGTATCCTTTTTTTCCCTGGCATCCTATTCATTATAGCCACACATTTAAATGCTTTGGTACCTCATCCAACCAGGTGCCATCAGCAGGTCTATGAGAATTTCTTGGAATGTGCATCAGCAGGGAACTCTGACTTTGCAGCTAGACTCTAAAAAAGACATGATGTTGGTAAAGTTTTAGTTTTCTCACACTTTCTCAAACAGTAGGTTTTCAGTGATATTGCTTAACTGACAGAACTGTATTAAAATTATCTATTTATATATACATATATATATATCTACACATATGTATGCATGGCACACATTTAGAATTCATCTAAACTTCCACTGAAAGAGAACAAGTCTCTTCTGAATTTAATGCAAGGGGGCTCAGGCCTTTCATATACTTATTCTGCAGTTGGCATTTATATGCCTTCATCCTGTTCCTGATCCAAGCCCAGTGAAATCAATAGAAAATGACATCACTTGACTTCAGCATAAGAACAGTTGGTCATTTAGTCAAAACTGGTAGCTTGAGACCATTTCAACAAATCATCAAAAACCAGGGTGGGAGAAGTGAGAAGCCATCGAGTCTATTCTCTGCTTCAGCAGAGTATCAAATATAACTACCATATTCCTGACAGATGTTTACCCAATCTGCTCCTGAAATCCCCAGTGACAGTAATTCCATTATACTGTTAGGCAATTTCTTCCCAAACTAAAATATTCTGATAAGAATCCCTAAAATCTTGCCTGAATCTTTCTCTCTGCAGTTTATGACCAATATTTTCTCTACCTACAGAAGGGAGTTTCACCACTTGATACACATCTTTCTCAAAGTGTTTTGCTTGTAAATAGACACATTTCTCCAGCTGAGGCAACATCTGTCCCGAGTAGATGAAAAAGATGGACCAGACAATAGTCATGTCTCCATCCCAGTAAAACAGCTGACCTTTCCCCAGCAGTGTGCCCTTGCTGATCTGTGCTGCCCACTGATAAATGTTCAGCTTCCAGTGTGCTGTGCCTCCCACACCTCCAAGACCATATCTGAGTCCTTTGTCCCTTATCTTATCTTTGTACAGTTGTTCATGCCTAACCCTCTACTTCTCTTCCTTGAACTCCATGCATTTTTTCTGATGGTTTCTTAGGATTTTTGAATTGGATCTCTTCCTTCCCAGGAGTTTTGGGGTTTTTTCCCCAGCTAGGCACTGTGAATGTAGTACATATGCTCTTTCTCCTGCAATCCCCTCCATTGCTGACTCCATGCAATTCGCCACATCCATGAGAGATTCTTGCAGAGCCCTGCTCAGGATCTGCTCCTGGCTCAGCACATAACCTGCCAGGGCTCAAAAAACATTTGGACAATGTTCTCAGGCACATGGTGTGACTTGGGGTGTCCACTGCAGGGCTAAGAGTTGGACTTGATTGTCCTTGTGGGTCCCTTCCAGCTCAGCAGGCTCTATGATGCTCCCATACACACTGCTTTCCAACCAGTATTTTATTCAGTTTATAGGGATTTGATCCAGACTGTGCCATCAGACAATGACAAAAGCCTGGGTACAAACTAGATGTATGACATTTATTTACTTAATAGTTATGCTGTTTTGTTACCTTATTAAGCAAAGAAATTAAACTAGTTTGACACATTCAGTTTATAAATCCATGTTAGCTCTTATTCTTTTCCTTGTTACACAGTTGTTAACAAATCTTCATTATCTGTTCCAGTGCTTTTCCAGTGACTGTTGCTAAGCTGGGGGGTGTGTAAGTCCCCAGCATTGCTGTTGCTGTGTTTCACTGGTAGACAGTGCTTTTTTCTGCCTCCTGTCACCACATCCATGAATGAACTGCTTCCTCAGGGCTTGACACTGCTGACACCTATTCCTGAAGTACTGCAAACTTCATCAGGTCCAACCCAATTAAAATGGCATACATTCCTTTCAATTTCATTCATTTATTATTGTTATGTCTTCCCAGTGTTTGTATGGTTGGTTTTGTTGATTTTTTTAAATTCTAAACTAATCTTCAAAACATTTTATCTTGTCTTACCAGGATACCAAATACAATATGAAATGCCTAATGCATGCTCTGATTATTCCCTGCAGCACTGTCAACATTACACTGAGTGACACATCAGCAATAAAATGCTACACAGTAAAATAAGTCACTAAAAATCTAACATGTTAATTACAGAGCCACTTCTTTGCAATAACCCTGAAAAGAAGACAGATTGTGAAAGAAGCCACTAAAACAAATGTAAAATTTAGAGTATTTATTCTTTGTCTTTTTTTAATTTTCTTTAATTGAAAAACGTTTTTCTTCAGTAATTATCTGTGAAAAATTAAATATTCTAAGTCTATATTTTTCTGTTTTGCTAATAGTCATCTAAATCTCAAAGACAATTATAAAAACATGAGTGGTAAAGAAACTCAGAAATATTTTTGTGCCATGACCCATGACATTAATTCTTTTAGTGGTTACTTGGCTAAAAAAAATTCGTACATAATTGTCTTTAGTTCCAAAGACTGCTCTTTATTATAGATTTGATTTCCTTTAATTATTCATGAGATATGCCCTTATGATGTAAAATACATTCCAAAACCTACATTTTTTTAAAATACCATGGACTGCAAGTAAATTGGTAGCCCATAGTAACAACATATGTTTATAATTATGATTACCATCAGGGAATTCAACCTTACTGAAGGATAGAAAAGAGGCCCAAGCAGGGAAACCTCAAAAAATCTATGGAAAAAAAAAAAGAAGGGAAGGAGAAAGTTGAAATGGGAAAACCACTCTTGAATAATGGAAAAGGCTCAGTTGTAAAAACAAGCACAACTTTCAACTGACTCTGCTGCAGAAACTCCATGTTTTAGTGAGCAAAAAATATTTAGTAAGTAATTATTTTCAGTATTCAACTGATCTGTGCAATGTTCTCCTTCTAAGCCTTAAGCATAAATTCTCTGAATTTGTCACAAAAAACCTGCTAACTGTTCAGCTACCTGACAGCAAGAATAAAATGCTACAAAATGCTGCTTTATGTTATTAATATGTATGCATATATTTAAAAGTGCCATAGCTAATGCTGAATTGTTTCCATTACAAAACTCATTTTATGAGTGCTCAATAACTCAGCTGTTTGAAATCACACTGAGCTGGAGTTGGCAAGCTTCACTTGTGTGTGCACAGAAGATATGACTTTTACAGCACATAAGTGAAAATCTCTAGGTTGTGGATGAATCCTGGAAGATTCACATTTAGAGTTTAGGCTGAACTGAGAAAAGCCCTCAAACCTCTTGGATCTAATGCAATAAAGGGAAAATATTCCAGAATTGTCACTGTTCTATTAAATTCAGCAGGTTCAAAACATAAAAGTTCCTCAGGGTAATAAGTCCACATTTATCAAGATATTTTTTAATCTAAAAGAAATCTAATTCAGTAAATGAATAAGATATATTACTTTTACTAAGAGGTGACAAATAATGAAAAATTAATTAAAGGTCTTTCAGATAAATCCCATATTGATTTTTTTTTTATTTTTGAGATTTTCTTTACTTTTTTCCTTAGATAAATGATTTTCTAAAGAAATTTCAGTCTAGGTAAATTTTAACACTTTAAAAATTGATAAAATTTAAATAACAAGTATCTTACATGATCAAACCTTTTGAGATAACTTCAAAATGGTGCTAGACTTAATTCACAGTGATTTTTTTTATGCACCTTGTTTTATGCAATTGAAAATCTCTTTTCATGTTGAAAAATGACTGAAGCTGTGGTGTTTCTGCACCTCTTCACACTGTGAACATGAAGTTCATGTAACATTGTTGGAAGCATCTCTCTTACCTGGCTCCAGCTTTATTCAAAATGTGATTCAGCCCTGAAGAGCCCACACTGGCCTGAAAAAAGCTCATCAGAGTGAAGGGAAGGAGAACCATTTGAGTTCAGTTGTATTGCAAAAACAAAATAACCTGAAATTCATTATACCTGTAGGGTAGTGCCAACTTGCAGGGCTTTAAAGGGGTGCATCTTCTAGCCCCAGCTTCAGTATTCACATGGTTAAGACTGAATCTCAACTTTCTTTCTTTCTCTCTTTTATTTTTCTCTTTCGTAATTTTTACAAACTGCATTTCCACACTTCATGGTTCTAGGAAAAAATGTATGAGAATGAAATTTTTTGAAAGCTAGTGAGCAGTAAGAATTCAGTTCAGAAACTGGAAAAAGCTGAAAAGAGGCAGATTTTCAATAACATAGTGCACATGTCCTCTGGAGTGTTAGGTACTAGGAGCTCTAAATTAAGTTAGTTTCTAGTTGAACTAATGGTGATTTCTGATGCTTAATTGGAATGCAAAAAGATTAAATAATAATAAATAACAAACCTCATTGGAAGCAGTGTCATGCACTATTGGTCAAACATGTTCATTAATTCTCATACCCCAGGGTTTACACTGAAAAGGAAAAGCTATGGGCTGAAGTTTTAGGTTTTTTATTAAATGATCACGTTCTCCTGTGAAGTGTTTCTGAAACAGGGTAACCTATCTACAAATTTGTAACTTCATCTAGAAATACTATTGCTACATTCAGCCAAAATAGTCATTGCCCTTTGAGTCATCCAAAGCTCTGGAAGGCCTTGGACATTGGTTCTCTAGCAGGCAGTGATTTAACAGAAAGACCCCTACAGGAAGAAGTCACATTGATCCAAAAACTGACTGCACTTAGAAGGAGGTGTAAGACACAACTTTGTGACAGAGCCAGGAACAGCACCTGTAAATAATTTTCTGTTAAAAGAAACTTTTGACCACATGAATTTCCTGGAAAAGAGGAAACTGGTACAGAAAAAAAAATCCTCCCTTTGAATTCTTATTTCTTGATTTTGCTTGAGACCTGAGTCCTCAAACTTATCACTCTGGTAATTACTGACTACTTCTGGCAAGTGAGAGGCTTTCTTTAGACTTTATAACCCAGCTTTCAACTTTTTCCTTTAGTCTCACAACAAAGGTAACGTTCCATTACTACATAATAAATAGTAAAGCCAGTCTTAGGCCCTAAAAATCTATTCCCAGTAGAAATGACTGACTGGAGGCCCCCATTTTTCTTTGAAATGTCTTTACATAATAGTTACATGGGAAAATCTTGTGAAGATCTTTCATTCTTGCCTATATAATGCTGACTTTATCCCTGCACCTTGGATCTGAACTAGCATTACATGATCACTAACAAGATGAAAGCAAATAGCCCTTCAGGCTTTGAGAAGTGGGAACTGATCACAGTTCCAGTTGACTTCAATGGTTCTTTGTGTGCCTCACATCCCTGTGAACCACATCCTGAAATACTGAGCAGGTATGTCTTACTGAGGATTAATAATCTTAGCAACACATTTTTATTTCTGAAATCAGCTCTCAGAAGATAAAATGCTCAAAGTTGTTCTTGTATGGGAAAAATTATGTATGTAGCTGAGGAATGTATGGCTTATAGCCTTTATATCTAAGAACCGACTGGCTTGTTTCCAAAATATGTGATAGATTGATTGATTGACTTGAAAATAAATCTGAAAGATCTTTTTACAAAGTATTTAATAAACTGTAAGTATTTTATACCCATGCCAATTATAATTGGCATGTTTGCAAAATTAAAATATGGTTATACATAAAAAAAATCTTTACTGTTTCACATTCACAAACCTTTGGGAATTTAGTGATTGGAAACTGTGACCAAAATCATAAGCACTGTTTAAGAATTTAAATAAATAGCATTTGGAAGTCATTTTATCCAGACCCTTTATATTGCTGCTGAGTGATGAATCAGACTTGAAAACTGTAGTAATCACATAGTAAGGAAGTTTGGAATAGGAATATTGCAGGGAATAATACTTCATCTGGGGGTAGAAATCATTATGCAAATGATAGGAAGACATTGCAAAGGTCCCCAAGACTTTAAAAGACCTCAGGATCTTAACATTATTTCAGGTTTGAAGGCATGAATGCATTCAAAGAACTAACTTCCACTGTCTGCTTGTTGTTTGCTACTTGTGATTTATAAGCAACTGAAACCTTTTGCATTCTTTTGGCTGATTTAAGCTTTTCATGACTTGCTGTGTCATAGAGTTGGGACAAGATTTTATTTGACTTCATTAGCCCATGGACCCCTGATGACAGAGGATTTGGGTCTGCTTCCTGACATAAGGGTACACCTTTTATTTGATATGGGGAGAAAGATAATTTGTATTTCTGTTTCTTCTGCCATATGTACAATAAATTTATGTTTAAAGTATGCATTACAGATGTCAAAAAAAAAAACAAATAAGAGAAGCATTTAGAAGTGCTTTTGCTTAAGAATTCAAGTTCTTTATATACAAATACTTCAAACTTATATTGCTTCCCCTTCATCTTGAGAAAATGGTGGGCAGTCACTGAAACCTGAGATGGTCTGAATGACTGCAGTATTGAACTATGATTTTACACCAGGTGCATGGTGGCAGTGGAGGGGCACTTATCCCTTTGCAAATAAAATCACAGGGTGACACTCTGTGCTGAAGACAATATCCATTTTAGTGCTCAAAGGCAAAGGATCTCGAATAGAAGCAGACCAATGTGCTATGTGACAAAGCCCACAGCAAGGATCTGATTTATAAAACCAAACATAAACACACAAAATATAAAACAATAAATTAAACCAAAACCAGGATAAAGTACTTCTTAACTTTCAAAAGTGTGGAGGAGAGATATATCATGAGGTACTTCCATTTGGAAGGCAGATGTGGAAACTCTCACCTAACAAATAACAAACATCTTTCTTGCAGTTCAGTCAATAGTAGCAGTAAAATAACTTAAAAGAAGTTGAACTCAATATGAGATAACTATTTTAGATTGTTCTTTATATTAAGTAAGGTCAAAATATAAAGTATAGATAGGATGTAGAAGTATGATCTGTTGATTTCATATAGACAGAATTTGAAATTACTAAGAACAGATGCATTTAAGAGTTTTGGACAGCTAGTTTCCCAAACATGCAGAAAGCTGTAAGCAAGACTGACTGGGCAGGAAAGTTAAAGGCAACAAATAAATAGAAATAAGAGCTTTTTAAAAGCTTACTCTCTAGGAAAAACAAGAACAGTTCTTTACTCAAAATCCAAGGAAGGACTGAGAAGAAAGTTAGAGGCATTCGGGAATATCCAGGGCTGACAGGGCTCCTGGGTTTTTTGTTTCTTTATTTCATTGGGGTTTTTTTGGATTTTTTTGCTAAGCATATTATTATACAAAAATGGATTTTTAGCAATGCATTGACTATTTCAAGAGGACAAATTGCAAAGACATAGAAAAACTTGACATGTTCTTTAGCGATTGCAAAAGGTAACATACACTGGGATGATATTTTTTTAATGCATTAGTGACAGAGTTGGGTGTTAAAAACTGACTTGTTATAAATATTCAGAAGTCAGTGGATCTCAGTAATCTTCACCCAGGTATATTAAAGGAATAGCCAATAAAATGTTTGTCATACTGATGCTAATCCATAATAAATCTTGTTCCATTAAGGAAATTCTAGATGATTTGCAGAGTGCCACTGTGTAAATACTCAAAAAGTACCAAGTGATAAAATCAGATAACTATTGCCCTAGGTTTAATCCAGTGATTAAACCAATGGGATATCACATACAGTAGTAACCTGAATAAAAATTAACATTAAGACATCTCAATAATGCCAGTTAATCAGTTTTACTGATAATAAATTTAATCAAAGCTGACTTATTTTTAATAGATTACAAGTATGGAAAAAGTTGAAAAATTGATAAATATAATTTAATAGAATGCAATATACCTAACCTTTTAATAAAACATGAATTTGTAATGTGTAACAATTCAGTTAAAACACAAGCACTCTACAATATCAAGAATAGTCCATATTACCTTAATTAAGTCCTGAACAACTGACCAGTTGCTAGCACAAGGAGTTTGCAAGGAATCCCTAAATGGGGATATTTATATATCCCACCCCATTCTGTTTGTCTTTGAACTACTCTTTTTTTTTTTCTTTAATGATAATTTGGAAATAGTTATAAGGTCACTACTTGTCATATTTCAAGTTAAAACTCAAACTAAGGTGTTGCAATGATCTAGAATAAAGCAGAATGATGACCATTCTGGGGGCCAACGCTAGTATCTTTTGGAGAGCAGATAGCTCACATTTAATTATCTGCACTCTGTGACTAGTGCCTGCACTCCAGTATCCATGGACATGTTCCACCTATTCCAGTGTTCAATTCTCTTCTCCATTCTTTTTCAGTAGCTGAAGAGGTCTGTATGGCGTGTCCATGCAGGGCAGGGAAGATCAGAGGTGACGGGACATGCTGGGATGAGAACAGCTGATGCCATTTGGGACCCATCAGCAAGGCTGGACTGCACAGTGCTGTACCACACAGCACTGGGAATTACCTGATCATCTTACTCATTAAGGGAATTCCCTGCCATGCTCCCCTGGGCATCAGAGGTACACCCATAGAGCCTCAGAGCTCAGGCCACAACTCATGGGTAGTGATTTAATCCAAGCTCCCATATACTGAAAAACATGGAATGATGTAGTTTTTCTGCTACAGAATGCAAACAACAATCATTTTTTATACCAAGACAGGAAATGAGACAAAGCATTTGCAGAACTGCAATGAAAGTCATAAAAATCATCTTGTAGTAACCACTACTTTTGCCCAAAATAAGCTACTTTATGCATTGAACTATGTAACTGTTAAAAACACCTCACCTTTTGTTCCATAATTCACCACTCTTTCCAATATATGAACTTCCTTTCTCAATTCTTCTTTTAGCAAATGTTCCCTCACCTTTTTTCAAATGAAGGAAACTCAATATCTGTAGTTCTAATATTTTTTGGGTTTATTTTTGCAAGAAACTTTTAAATGGATAAATAATGAACAGAAGATAATTCAACCTGCAAAATAATGGTAAATTGAAAGAGACAATAGTTTACCAATGAATACCATTCAGCAATGTCTGTAGTTGTGACACTGATTGGTTAGTGTATTTGGATCCTGGTAATTTTTCTAGGAAGGAAAAGTGAGTAGACGGCAGAGAGCAAATTACTAAATTATCCTATTACACTTTTATTTAGAAATGTAAAATTCATGCAGACAGACTTTGAATAGACTGGATTTTAACAGCAAAGTGGTGCAATTCAAGCTCAGGCACCAGCTAGCAGCAAAGATATTTTTCACCATCTGCTTTTGGAAAATCCAGATTCTTGTTCCCAGTACAGCTCCCACACATTTTCTCTATGAGTGTTCATCTTCCATCCTAAAAGATTTTTAACCTGGTAATACTTCTGAATTCAAAACCCTATGTAAATTCATGTCCTTTCCTGAAATCAATGGCAAAGCTCGCTTAGACTTCAATAAGCCAAATAAATTGCCCTTTAAATTTTAGACGTCTGAAGTTGGCCATCTGGCTCCAGATGGTCTGAAACTACTCTTTCAGGACTGATTCTCCAGAGATATCTTAGTGAGCAGATTCCATTCCTGCTGGGATTGGAGCCATCAAGTCTAGGGTCACTTCGCCAACACAAATGCAAAGCCACTTCTACCAGTGAACAGCCCACCTGGTTTTCAGTACTCAGGGTAATCCTTACCCTCCCTTGCAGCAAACTGCTGACATTTCTTTTACCAACAATTGACATAACCTCCCCCATCAAATAGCAGTGTCCTAAGCTAGATAGAAATAGCATTACTGTCCATTCTAGTTTTGTGTATCTCTGCATTATTATCAGTGTATATTCTGAATTGTATTGGTATATATTCTGTATATTTTATATACATATATATGTATCAGGCAAGGAAGACAGGAGATCAGCATGGTTGAGTAGTAACCTGCTGGTTAAACTAAAGAGAAAAAGAGCTGAAGCAAGGACAGGGAAGCCACCCAGGAAAAGTATGGAAACAAAGGTTGGTCGTGTAGGAAGACCAAGATGAGGCTAGAACTGACAAAGGAAGAAAAGCTTCTAAAGGGAGAAGTATGATACTTTTATCATACTTCTTAAAGTATGATAACCAGAAAAGGAAGGTCAGAGGAGGTGTTCCCCCCTAATAAACAGTGCTGGAAAAGTGGTAGCAATGATGACAATAAGGCTGAGGCACTTAACTTTTTCACCTCAGTCTATAATGACAACATCTCTTTCCACACAGCTCACATAGATGGACAGCAGGAAGAAGCAAAATATTCCTCACTGTAAGAGAAGATAGGGTTTGTGACCACCTGAGGAAACTGAATGCACACCAGTCTATGGGACCCAATAAAATTCATTCCAGAGTCCTGAGGAAATTGGCTGATGTAGTTTCCAAGCCACTCTCCATGATATTTGAAAAGCCACAGTAAATAGGTGAAGTCCCAGGTGACTGGGAAAAGGGAAATATTGCACCTGTCTTTAAAAAGAGGGTAGAAAGGAGGATCCTGGGAACTATCAACCTGTCAGCCTCACCACTGTGACTGGTAAGATAATGGAATAGATCCTCTTAGAAGTTGTTCTCCATGGAGAAGCTGTCCATGGAGGACAGAGAGGTGATTCAAGATGGCCAGCAGAACTCTACCACGAGCAAGTCCTACCTGACCAACCCAGTGGCCTTCTGTGATGGAGTGACTGCATCAGTGGACAAGGGAAGGACTACAAATGTCTTTTATCTGAACTTCTGTCCTGACTTCTACAAAGTCCCCTGCAACCTCCTTCTCTCTACATGGGAGAGAGGTGGATTTGATGAGTGAACTGCAAGATGGATAACAAAGTGGTTGGACACATCCGGAGGGTAGTGGTCAATAGCTCAGAGTCCTGATGGCCACCACTGACAAATGGTGTCCCTCCTCCCAGATCCATACTGGGATCAGTGTTACTTAATGTCTTCATTAACAGCACAGATGAAGGAATTGAGTGCATCCTCAGCAAATTTGCAGATGACTGAGTGCTGAGGTTGCCACACCAGAAGGGTAGGATGTCATCCAGAAGGACCTGGACAAACTCAACAATTGGACCCACAGACGTCTCAAGAGCTGTAATGAGACCAAGTGCAAGGTGCTGCATCTGGGTTGGGGCAACCCCAGGTATCAACACAGGCTGGGGATGAACAGATCAAACCAGCCCTGTTGAGAAGGACTTGGGGATTCTAGTGGATGAGAGGCTGGGCATGAGCTGGCAATGTGTGCTCACAGCTCAGAAAGCCAAATGTGTCCTGGGCTGCATCCAAAGCACTGAGGGCACCAGGGCAAGACAGGAGATTCTGCTCCACTCCAGTGAGATCCCACCTGCAGGGCTGCATCCAGCTCTGGGTCCCAGCACAGGAAGGACAGGGCCTGCGGGGGTGAGTCTGGAAGAGGGCACCAAGATGATCAGAAGGATGGAACACCTCTCCTATGAGAAAAAGCTGAGATATTTGGGATTGGACCTAACTGTGGGCTTCCACTACCTGAAGGGAGCCTACAGAAAAGATGGAGAGGGGTTTTTTGCAAGGACACATAGTGACAGGACAGGGCTTCAAAATGGAAGAGAGTAGGTTAAGATTAGACATTAGGAAAAAATTCTTTACTGTGAGGGTGGTGAGGCCCTGGCATAGGTTGCCCGGAGAAGCTGTGGGTGCCCCATCCCTGGAAGTGTTCAAGGCCAGTCTGGATGGAGTTCAGAGCAATCTGGTCTGGTGAAAGCTGTTCCTGTCCATGGCAGAGGAGGTGGAACTGGATAATCTTTCAGATCTCTTCCAGCTTATGCCGTTCTATGATTCTATGGTTCTATGGAATATTCATAAATGCATACCTATATTCGGTATATATCAGCATATATTCCAAATTATTTCCTGTTAATACATTTGCTACCATAATAGCAAATATTAATGTATTTTATATTTTTCAAAACAGTTTACAGTCGAGGGCCTGCTGTAGTCCTACAGAGGAGCTGCTGTACTCCAGTTTAGCCTCAGTTCAGAAAAAATAGGTTTTTATTTGAGCATGAGTAAATGCAAACAAACCAAGCTTTCAGTCTTGTATACATGTGCCAGTCCATTTTAGTCCCTATAATTCTCTTCACTAGGCAATTATGTTTGCAAGTGATTTATTTACTATTTATAAAAGATTACATTCTTCTGTGTAGCGTGATTCAATGGTCATTTTTTGCCAAAATTTCTTTTAAAAATTCATGTATATTCATAGAAATGTATTTTTAATGCAAAATGGAACAAAGGCAGAAGTCCTTTGCTTTTCTCCAGAAAAAAATTGCTATTACCCAACGCCTAATTTTCACCACATAACCTCATCAGTTCTGCAAAGGCCTCTTGAAATGCATTCTATGGAATTAAAAAGAAATTACATGTATACCACTGATGGTGTTTTAATGGAAATAATAGAATTGTGGAGGTACTGGATTGAAGAAAAGCAAATGAAGGAACAAAATATTCATGAAAAATAAAGAATAAGAGTTATGAAATTTACTCTTGCATAAGTTTGACTTCTATTCCCAAGAAATGAATCGGAGTTAAAAAATTGCAACACTATTTCAGGATAATAGTAGAGCTGACTGAATAACAAGAAAAATATTTCATAGAAAAATAATTTCAACATTGTTTCTATTCCACAGTGTACTAGAAGTCAGACCCATTTTCTGTTAAAAATAAAAAAGAATTTTCACGTTTTAAGATCAATATGAGAATTAACACAGAAACCTCAGCTGAAGCTAAGCAAATTCAAACTAGGGAAAAGATTTCTGCAGTGAACACAATTAACCCCAGAGCAATTTAACAAGGTTTTTAGTGGATTTTCTATTATTAGAAATGCATAAACCAAGACTGGAATGAGGTTTTTTCCTGTCTGTTTTTTTTCACCCTGAAAAGACAATCTATCACTCAAGGAGAACCACTGGACTTGAGGTAAGTTCTAAACAGGTTCAGATTGGACAATGACCATATGAAGACCCATCTGCCTTTAAAATTCATTAGCTAAACTCTACTGGGGAATAGCTAATGACAATAGGAAGAAATAGCTTGGCATTTCATTTTTGTCAAAAGTAACAAAAATGTGATCATGAGGTACAGATTTAAAAACTTTTCCAAAACTGCTTTACAAAAACCAATAATTGGAGGTGTGCCTAAAATCTAGGTAAAACAGCTGATCTCAAATGATCAGTAAGAAGATAAGGAGTTTCTCTCCAACCAGTTTGAATATCACTAATATTTTGCATATTCTGTTATCTATAAAGCTCTTTGGAAAGGTGCAAAATAATTTTTCACCTTTTATAGTGGGATGAATTGAATCCCTGATAAATAAGATAACTTCCCTAAGGTCATACAGCTTGTCAGAAATAAAATTATAGTCTTCATGCCAAATTTGCTGCTGCAACCACTAAACAATGTGAGCACTGCAGCCCTCTTGCTGCATAGGTAGCACAGTAATGCAGGAAAACTGGGGTTGGAATTCTGGGCCTGGGCCTCACTTTTACTCTCATGTGTAGACATTGTGTGTTTCCCAAGCCAAATGTTTCTTCTACAGCATTCACCAGCCTAGATAAAAGTGGTCATTCGTCATCTTTCATGTGAGCTATGAGGGAGCACAGGGGAAGAAAAAATAATGACATTACTGCCAGTCAGAAGATCTGAATCACCCAGTACATTTACTGCTTTAAATATCTACTGTCTTGTAATTTCCTTGGAGCCAAACTGAGTTTTATTCTGTTCTTTGTATTGCAGTAATGCACTTTTGGTACTTAATAAATGAATAACGATTTTCAACATTATTCAGGAAAAAATATCACATTTCAAGGCACTGTTTGACAACTGTGACATTGCAACACTTATCAGGCAGTATTTGGAGTCACCATCACAAACTATTAGAAAAGTTTCCTAAATGCAAAGGTTGAGTAAATGTTCACTAACCATTATAACCATTCACAGAATCAGTAAAACTCAGTATGTAAACAAAAACACCCTTTCGCCTGAAAAATCTCATTGTGAAAGATGCTTTATAGTCTTCAATATGTTAATTCAGTGGAGTAATCGTGAAATAGCTTCTCACACCTAGTCCCTGTCTGTATCCCAAGACAACTCTACAGTAAAGGAAGAGCCCATCAAAAAAAAATCAAGTGGCATTAATATTAACACTGGTGAAGGCCAAACTAGGTATAGTGCACAATCATTTACATAATTAAAGTGAATAAGAAAATTATTTCAACCTAGGTAAAGAGATCTACCAGTAAAAAAGTATTTTAATGGACTTTCAAAAGTATTCTGAACAGATATATAGGAAGTAAATATCTTTACCTGTTCATAAATACTGTGGATTGCCAAGAAACCACAACACTTTGCAATCAACACTAAGTAATTTATGCATTCAGGGAAGAAAATCCTATCTTATAATTTATGAAGAAAGATGGTACCCACCAAGTACACATTTCCAGTTCAGATTGTTTTCCTAGACATGTGCTCTGAGAGCATTTGGGAAAATGATAGAATCATACAATGGTTTGGGAAGGAAGGAAACTTAATCTCTTCCCACTCCCCCTGCCATGAGCAAGGAACATCTTGCACTAAAAGGTGAAGTGAAAACAGGGATTTACCAGTTCACTTACTACAAATATTCAGTGTCAAGGGGAAACAGCGCAGCAATCCTGCATTCTATCCCCACCTTCATAAAAAGTCAATGTTCCTGTCACATATAACAATGTTGACCTAGAGAAATTCTCTCTTTTCTACTAGCAAGTCACTGGAGAGCTACACTTGTATAATGATTATTTATATTATATTTGTTATATATTTTAAAAAGTGGTTCCTGCTCTTGTATTAAACCCTTGCCACCACCTCTCCAAGTCACCTCCAAAGGAAAAAAAATACTTTTAAATAATTTAGATATCCATCCACCAGAAAAAGATTCAAGGTCTGTGCAGGGCAGTTATTCTGTCATTTCCACAAGTGGTTTAAAGGCTTATCTGAAATAGAGCTGAAAAACTATTATTTTTTCTGCTGCCTAATAAATCTAGATTAGGATGAAAAAGAAATAAATTGCACTTAAAAAAAGGTAAAGCTCCATCACAGTGCAAAAAAGATTTCAGAATTGAAAACATACTTCTTGGCAGCTCCTAGGACTTCAATTCCATCTTCATTCTCTTTGACTTTTAAGTATTCACTACTCCAGCAAGCCCCTTTATAACTTAGCTTTAAGATTCCTTTTTTTCATGGTCATATTTTTGTCCTTTGCTTCTGAGTGTGTCAGTGGAAATGTAGTATGATGTGCCTTTGAATTAAATATAGTAAACAGCTCATTGGAAATTAGTTTCTCGTCCTCTGACTGAATTGAACTTCTAGATTAGCTGTTATTGTAGAGTTTGCCACTGGACTGAACCACAACAAACAGAACTTTTGGTTATGTGTTTTTGTAACTTCTGCTTCAAAGCTGAGAAAAACCACCACATTTTGGTCTAATAAAAGGGTGAGAAGCAAACAAAACTATCAGGATCTGTATCACCGGCATAATACATTGAAGGGGTGGTCTGGGGCACATGAAATTCAACAGCAGTGAGTTGCTTGTTTGCTTTTTTCTTCCAAAACCCTGAAATACTGTATTGCATCAATGTGCCTTAAATAATATCTCCATTCTCCTTAGGTAGATTCATATTCCCACAATTATGTTAGGAAAAAATATTTCTGCCAACTCCTCTGTCTTCATGCACTTACAATTATACAAGCTGTTGAGACTGATACACAAACAGGAAAATTTACCTAACTTTTGGTAGGTTGAATATCTAACCTTATACATGTCTGTGTTTTGGTGAATATATGCAACTGCAATAAACATAATCTGCAGTTGTATTTGTTGTCCCTTAGATGATAACAAGTTACAGAACTAAGCCAATCACAGATACATTGCTATGGTTTATGACTCTGTTGGAAAATTCTGAGGTCTTTCAGTTTGCTGTAGTTGTGCCAAGCTTCACAAGCCCTATGGCTGACTGGTTGACGACTTCCACTTCAGCAAACAAAATATCTTGTAGAACTTCACAGCAAACTATTGCATAAATCTCTTAGCTTATTGAGTCCCCATCCCGCCCTTTTATTTTGATAACAATATGAATATCAAATTCCTGCTGCTGCCCTGCAAGCATTGATGATTTCCCTCAGACTGGCTTGGCACGCAGAGAGAACACCTCCACCAAACTTTTAAAATGCCATTACTTTAGCCTTTAAACCTGTTCTTAACTTTACTTCTGCAATGGTATTTACAAAGCTCTTCCATCTGGTATTGATTAGGAATTATAAGCTCTGCTTTAAAATTCCACTGTGTTCATTTAGCCCCTTCCCCACTATAACCTCATTTCCCTGTTTACATCCTGGCACACATACTGGAGGCATCATGGGACACAGGGATGGAGGTTGTGCCTATAATTGTAATTTAAATGTGCCTGAGACTGTACTGGGCACTGAGGTAAGCAAGAAGAGAATGGTGTGCAGCCATATTATGAACCATCTCGAGCATCCAAAACAGGGAGGGTATCTGCCAACAGCCTGAGGTGGTTCCTCACCTGCCCTGATTCCTGGGCTATGTGTGGGAATCATCTGAGAAAGTGCTACTGGGCACAGAAAAAAGCCCTGCCAGGAAGAGTTCTCCCAAAGTATCAGCAGAATGGCAGTGCTTGGGAACATCCTGGATGCTGCTTGATTTACAAATACAGCCTCAGTAAACTATCTTGCTTCCTAGTTGTCCATATGGGGCTTAAAAGAAACCAGTAAAGGTGTTTGATTAGGTCCCAGTTCTTCTGTAATATGTAACAAATATAACTGTGTAGAACCTACTTTTCTATAGGAAACAGTTTTTTTATGTAACTTCCCAAACTGGAAACAATACACCTATAGAGTGCATTGTTCTTGTGGCCATCTGAAAAGATCAGTTTCATCAGGAGCTGATAAGAGATCAGACACTGAAGCTGATTTCAAGTACTTGGAAACTGGAGGCATATGAAGGCTAGATGTGGCTGTGTCTCAGCTGCTGCAATGAAGCACAAATCATGATTTGATTTAATTTGAATGAGTGTTGCCAGCAGGTCAAGGGAGGTGATCCTTCCCCTCTGTTCTGCACTGGTGAAGCCACACCTGGAATACTGTGCCCAGTCCTGGGCTCCCCAGTAGAAGAGAGGCATGGATATAGCAGAGAAAGTCTGACCAAGGGCCATGAATGATGAAGGGATAGGAGAGCCTCACCTGTGATGGCTCAGCCTGGAGAGGACAAGGCTCAGGGAGTCTCTTCTGTTTATATCAATGCCTGCAGGAAGGGTTCTTAGAGGACAGAGTCAGGCTCTTTTCAATGATTCCCAGTGACAAGCAGGAGTCAATAGCCAAAAACCAAAGCATGGGAGGTTCCCTCGGCACACCAGGAAATGCTTTTTTACTCTGGAGGTGACTGGCATTTCAGGTTATTCAAAAAGGTTTTGAAATCTCCAATTCTTTCAGATACCGGTCTTATGGAGAAGGTCCTAAACAACCTGCCTTAGCCATCTTGGCTTGAGCAACTTTGGACAAAGTGACCATCAGAGGTCCCTTCCAACTTCAGCCATTTTGTGCTTCTGTGATTATCAAATTTCCCACCCAAACAAATGTGAAACTTCAGGTGAAGTTCAGCAGAATGCTATTTCTCTCATATTTATGCATTAATTTAGATGCAAACAGAAAATTTGTGTGCTGAGGAGTTCCACAGGGAAAATTATTCACCAAGAACTGCTGACACAAGTGATCAAGTCCTTGTCTCTGTACTGTACAGGCTTTTTTTTTTTTTTTTTGAGGAGGAGGATAAATACCATTGCAATGGTAATAAAAGCAGTTCCCATATCTATGTTCTGACATGCCAGTTACACATACAGAATTTCTTCAGGCATCGACAATGGGAATGTGTAACATTGCATACTATTAAAGATAGCAAAATGCTTTAAGTTCTAAGGTTCAGAATCTTGGCCACAATTTAAATAACTTGGATAGCAGAGAACATAAAAATTTCAGTGGCAAGATATGAATATATATTCTAGCTTTTGACATGTCACAATTGCAAATAGAAATTAATAGAATGAAAAGAAGAAAATATCATGGAGTAGAGACTGGGGTGCACTTGAACTTTTTCTCTCTGTACTTTGGTCGAGTGGCCCATTTTTTGTCCCCTAAATTTATCATATTTGATCTTACATGCTTTACTGATGGCATAAATATAGGATATAATGTTCTTAAAGTATTTTCATTTCACCTTAATGACACTGACATCACTACAATTCCTAATGGATTTTTTGGTTCTTTATATGTTTATATATATTCAGGTATACTTAGCATCCTGAAGAAACCTACTACATAAAAAACTACTTTTTGGTTTGCTTGTTTTTCTGAGTAAGGTTAGTATTCATAAAAAGGCTATGACAGCAGACATTTAACTCTATCTATCATTGAAATCAGAAGAAATGCAGTTCTCCAAGATTCTTCACAAGCATGTCTCAGTCCTACATGTTATAGAGCTGAGTAGAAATCTCTGTGTGTAACAATTTTCACCAGGAAGGATGTAAAAGAGCATCATCAGAGATTACATAAAATGGGTGCCCCTTACATGCATCTGAATAAGACCAATGGGCTGTTTCAAACTGGACAAGACCATCTTGCATCAGCCTTCACAGCAGCACACAGCTCTACATCTCATTACACAGCCCTGAATGCGTGTTTCGGGGTTTTCAGGAGTTGAAGTCAGTAGCTCTCTTGCTGGCAAATATAAATACATTGTATCTGAAAGAGACAGTGCTATGTATTTGTCAACATTTTCCTTTCAGTTTGGCAGCATAAATTCTGAGGATGAGTGAGTGAGCGGATGGGAAAAGAGCCCAAGTCACACAAGGGAATTGACATGTCAGTGCCCATTGTTGACTAGAAGCTCCTTAGCATGCTGCTATGAATCAACAGACATTTCTACTTTCACACTTACAGAGATCTGTTATAAAAGACATCCCAGAGCTCCGTTTCATCTTGCTTGCCTTACAATGTTTATATGCTGCCACTGGGACAGAGAACAGATGTGATGGATTAACTAGCAATAAATCATATGGCAGTGAACACACAGCATTATCATTCTGAAGAGGTAGTATTAAGTATTGCTCTAGAAAAAATGATAATATTTCCCTGTAAATAAATGGTTCTTTGTCCTATACATGACCATCCCAGCCTGTGTCCCACTCTCCAAACAGTAGTGCTTTACTTCCCTTTTTAAAACTGAATTAAGTATTTGCTCAGGTTCAATGAAAATGAAGATTAATCACAGTCTTCAAAGCTGTGATACCGAGCACCATGTCCCACCATTTTCTCTATCATTAAAGCTAATGAAGAAAAAGTTTCTTACAACTGGTAGAACTCCCACCAACAAAGCAGCAACAAAAATGAAGCCCTGCCAGTCCAGTCACATCCTCCCCAGGGAGCACTTCTACTCCCCCAGCATCTATTTTCTGATGGCAAGATGCCGACTCCTACAACCTCCACAAGGAACCCAAGAGTCATAACATCCCTCATTAGTATTTGCACACCATCTGGTGACTATTACTGAATTAACTTCTCACAGAAAATAAGTTTTTAGAATATAAGCATAAAATTAAGACTTTGATATGAAATATTACTCTTCTCCTCCCTCTCTCCACCCCAAAAAATTGCAGATTTTTTAAAAGAGAAGAAAGAGTGTGAGAAAGATACAGTAGAAAAAACAAAGAGTCTTTCAAGTGCCCCCATTGTCCTTCTTCCCAATTTTTGATGGTATAATTTAGTGCATACATGGGCTGTTTGGGTACAGCTCTTACTCTATTTGCTTCCCTTAAATAGCATGCACACTTGTTGAGCACTGGAAAAAATGAGTGATAATTTTATAGTTGTTTTACTCCAATCTACCATTTTTTTCTGTGAAGGTACTCAGAAGATTAAAACCTTGTGTGTTTCATTTGTCTCTGCAAGTCCCCAGGTGCTACAAGGGCCTTTGGATGGTGAAGTTCATTTCCCCTGTAGTACTACCCTGGGAGAAGAGAATAAGGTAAATCTTCAGGTTTGAAGTGCCAGTTAAGGGAATTTTTTTTCCTTTGGGAAGGGAAGGGAGAAAGCAAGAATGTTTTTGTAGTTTGATTTCTTTGCATTTCTATAGTGCTATTTTTTTCAAGGGGAAGAAAGTCCTGGCAACACATATTAACCAACCATTTGATTTCACTGATTGCAATTAGAAATTAATCACCAACTACAATTTAAAGCGAAGCTGTGACAACACAATATAACTGACATGGTATTTATTAGTTAAAATAGAAACAAGTTCTCCCCAAACAAACCAGTGATATAACTGTCTATTCAGATAAACCACCAGGTTTCAAAGAAGCAAAAGTTTTGATGCTATGGCAATTTTAGGAAAAAACAGCTGTTCAGGTTACATGCAGCAGTTATCTTTTAAATTAAATACATTGGTAATATTAAAGGAATTTTAATGTAACTGCAAAAAATTAAAAATAAAATACCAAGGACCATATGGTACTGCCATAAAACATTTATGTCCAAATATTTGCTCTCATTCTCATCCAATGAAAACAAAGTCCCAACTAGGAAGCAGAACTCATTTCTCTCTAACAACCAGTAAAATATCCCCCTGCCAAATTACAAACTACAGCAAGCAAATTCCTCCTTGCCAATCATAACTGAAATCAAACTTTGTCAGGGAAGGCAGGATGTGTTTCAAAAGTTGGACCAAAACATTTTACGACTGACCAAAAGACCCCACTGTATCACAGTCCTTGTAAAAAACTGCTGTGAGAATGATTTTTCTCTCCAAAACACTTAAAGTCTTTACATGTTAACGCTGAAATAGAAATATATGGGTTAGTGATGTCCAGCCTATGTGCAGCTGTTTGCCAGATCAGAATCTGAGCACAACTGATGATTTGTTTCTTAATCAATACTTTAGCCAAGAGAGATTGAAAGTTATTTGAATTGCTGGTCCTGGAAATGTTAGATGTCTGATTTCAAGTTTAAGGGATCCAGATTCCACAGGTTAAACCTCTTCAGTTATAATGCTGAACATTCTGGCCCAAATCCAACAAAACACTTAAACACATGTTTGACCTAAAACACAGAGACAGCTGCAGAGAACTTAAAAGTTAAGAATTTACAGGACCAAGGAAAGAATGCTTAATACTATTCAGGATCAAGCCTAAATACCATCAATCTCTTTAAAAGACTTTGATTTTTGAAGGTTCTTCCTTCTATAATTTAACATAGAGCTATATGACAATCTGACTGTTCTGTTCAAACTTGACTGGCATCAGGTTAATCTATATTAATCCTTCATAAAGAAAAAAAATGAAACCCTGATGAGTTTTCTGTAATTTTAGAAGGGAGGAAATGTAAGCACTGTCTTAGTCTAAGGTAGGAGCATTGAGTACAAAAAGTAACAATGAAGCATGCTGGTCTTTGACCTCAGCACAACCTAGTCCTTAATTTAAGCTATGTCATAACAGACAAAGATGGCAAAGTAATTAAAAGAAATTCACACCAATTCAAAAACATAAATAAATATCAAACAGGCTTTTAAAAATCAAGTAGAAACTTCTCACTTGTGGTTTTGAACAGACATTTTGCTTTGTATAAAATGCTCACCAAGAACACCTGATGTACAGACTCAACTGAGTCACAAATAGCACTGCTGATGCAATCACACTCATCAGAGACTCTGCCACTCTGGTGTCACTGCCCAGAGCAGCCAGATCAGGCCATGCTGAGCTTGCCCTGAGGATACCTTTGGACCAGGCAGCAGAGATCAGCACCCACATCCTCAAAGAACAATTGGGGCACTGGGGCTGAATTTTCACTGATTAAAAGTCCCTGCAGCTGCGCCTTCATGGTGCAGTTTTATAGGATTCATCCCTTTTGGAAACATATTAATGCTTTACAGTGCTGGAGCACTGCTCCTCTGCGAGCTGAGCCACTCACCCCTGAGCAGCACCACCAGGCTGGGTGCTCAGTGCTCACCTCCCAGGGTGTCAGTCCCAGGTGAGGGGACAGCGCCATCCAAAACCCTCATCAGTGAAAATCACACTCATGTGCCACAGGATTTTCAGCTAGTTCAGCATTCTGTCTGGTTAACATGAGGTGGCTTTAGGCCTGAATTTCTCTGCTGTGCTGTTTTGACTTCTAAAAGCAAAGAGTCTTTAAATCATAAAATAGTTTGTGTTGAAAGCTCATCTAGTTTCAACCCCTCTGCTGTGGGTAGGAGCACCTTCCACTAGACCAGGCTGCTCAAAGCTCCATCCAGCCTGGCCTTGGGCACTTCCAGAGATGGGGCATCCACAGCTTCTCTGGGCAGCCTGTTCCAGCGCCTCACCATCCTCACAGTAAAGAATTTCTTTCTAATATCCAATCTAAACCTATTCAGTTTGCAGCCAAAGTGTCCACTCTCCCATAATTCTGTGTTTTTTCCTCATACATATGCAGGATATTATAATATTCAGAGCTACTTTAGTGTAAAGGTAACACAGACTTTAAGAGAGGAGGGTATCTATTGTTTTTATGAAGGCATTATTCATTTCTCCAAATAGAAAACTAGTTTGATTTTTTTTTTCTCTTAAATGAGGGAACTAAGCTGCTTCCTACAGAGTATTATCAGAAAAAGATAAGGCTGAAGAGGCATTGCTGTCATGAAAACTGACCCTTTTGTGTAACTCAGAATGCAGATGATGTTTTTTTAATTTGTTTTGAATAAGAGCACAGGCTTTTAACAGAAAAGCCTATTTATGTTTTCTGCAGTAAGGAATCATAGGGTTAAAAACCCTATGTAAATTGTTCCACTGATTTTAAAACATGTATTACAAGGATCCATTTAAGAAAGTGTCCTCAATCTCCAGCTTCAGAGTGTTGCTTTGTTTTGTCTGTAACCTTCTAGTTTTCTTCTCTATTTTAGTTCTTGTACACCAGGACTAAGTAACCTCCTCTGATAAGAAAACAGATGGAGATCTCAGAATCTCTCATTGCAAAGCATATTTTCAAAAAAATATTGTAACCATTCTTTTTTTCCCTCCAACACTCTCCAAAGTATTATCTTTCTTAAAAAGTGTGTGCCAAAATTGAACTCAAGGCCCCATTAGATTTTCATCAGACTCCCAAAATAATATCATATTCCTATCCTTTACTTGAGATTTCTCCATCTGATATATTGAAACCTCACATTAGCTTCCCTACTGTGTTAGCTGGCAGCTCACCTTTAGCTGATTATTTACCAGAACTCAAAAGCCTTTTAAAACCACAGACTTCCAGAAAAAGGGTCTCCATTTCCCAAACACTGGCTTTGTCCCAAATTCGCTTCCATTTGGCCATACTACAGCACATACTGCACACCTCCACTGACCTAAACAAGCAATCTGAGCTCACTGTTTATCAATGATCTGCCATCTTCATCTTCAGCCACTTTCCCCTATCTGTAATACTTATGAGTAATACAAATTTTCTATCCAGAAAGTGCCACTGAATAACAAGTTAACTTTATATAAAAGTCTGTCAGTTAACTGTAAAGCAGATCCAGTAAAGCTCTTGGCACATGCTTAAACTTTAAGCACTTTACTCACACTGATGTTAAGTACCTTCTTGTCTGCACACCCAAGACTGTGCTGCAGAAGAGAAATAAAATTCACTAGCACAATCGATCTGTACAGCCAGGATTCCCAGTCTGGCATGTCATTCTGAGATTTCAGGGTAGCCAGCAATAATGTTTCATGCAAACTGAAAAAGCTGAGCTCAGACTGAGAAACGATTCACTGAAACAGTGAATTCTTTGTATAGAAAGAGTTAGGATTCTTTTATCTCATTCTTGTATTTTGTATAACACCTGTACATGAAAAGCTGGGCTTTAGACAATAAAATACTTCTTGCTATGGAGATTTTTTTTTTCCATTCACTCTACTTACACAGGAAATGTCACAGCCACTCTGCTTCCACTGTGCTTGGGAGAATTAATCCCCCTACCTGGTTTTGTATTTGATGATACAATTTTGGCTTAGAAGAGAACATTGTTTGGAAAATCTGTATTTCTATGCCCCCACATCTCCCCTTCCCCTGCCCCAGCTCACAATTTTTATTATTTCTGTTGATTGTGTTTTAAAAGAAAGACCGTTGTTATGAGTTCATAGCACTTCCTCTGAAAGAAAACAGAAAAAAAGGAAAATGTGTACAAATTTAGCATAGTTATCCTGTTTCAACTCTTGACATGCTGGATGCTATCTTAAAGGATACTGCTTCACTTTGCCTTCAAACTTGTCTTTTCATAAACAGATGGACATATTTATTTAAAACCTTTCGTAACTTAAGCCATCAAATACCTTGTATACACACAATAGATTTTTCTCTTGTCTCTATCAGAGGCATTGGTCAAGCTATGACTAGAGTACTGTAGAGATATTGATTAGCTCTCTCTTGTTCTCTGAATTAAAAAATGGAGTTTACAGCTAGAGAATCAACAGTTCATCCAGACTAAATCCAAGATATTTTTGTGTTTGTCATCACATCCTCTAGATATTTTTAGTCTTATTCAAGTTCCTCTGAAAGGAGGTACAACGTAAGTGCTGCTTTCTATGGGCCACCTTTAAAGCAAGGGCATAGAGCATTACTTCATCTTTCATTATGTATATCACACATTTCTAAATGTGATATCAATGTAGTGTAAGCTGCTAAATACATCCTCATTTGCATATATGTAGAGTGAGATTTGCTGCTACTTCCACAGCTAGCTAATGCCGCATCTTAGTGGTATTACACAGAAAATGTATATTGGGGAATCCCTGATTTATCTTGTACAGCAGAAGAAAACCCTGATTTACAGTTATTTAGGTTTTGAAATCTGTAATATGGGAATAATGGCAGGGAAAAAATGGGCAGGGTGCATTTTTTCAAATGACTCGCGTGAGATAAAATAAATTCCCATGTTATTTTATGTATTTGGGGTATTAATTTTACTCAGGTCACAGGAAAACAGCTACACTTTCATTAATGAAATGCTCTTAGGCTAATTTCCATTTGTATGCAAGCAACATCATCAGGTTTAGTACATGCACACAGTCATACATACTTATTCCGATATCTGCATGAGAAGAAAGCGAACAGGCTGTTGATTTATTACACACAAATTGAATGAATAAGATAACATTTTATTAGCAAGATACCATTATAAAAATGACTATAAATGGATACAATACAATACAAGTAGTATATTGCCTTATCAGTAAATCTACTGTATGCTAGGACCTAGTACATGTTGTAATAAAAAGATAATTAAAAGTATTGAATCACAGAACCATACCAAGAAATAGCCCAGTAACAACAAGATCCATTAGTGAAACAGTATGTACTGCCAACCAGATTCGAAAAAGACTAAAGTGAAGTCAATTTTTAAGGAAGAAGAAAATAAATCTGAAGTCCAGGCAGGAAAACAATAAAGAAGGGAAGTATTTTGTCAACTTTCTCTAAAACAGACAAGAAAATGACTGGGCACAAGGGTTTCTTGTTTGGGCATTTTATCTCATACCTTTAGTGAGTGTATTTATGGGAAGGTGCCATTCACATACTTCAACTAATAATATAATAGTAATAATATACATATAGAAATATTTCATAAGGCTTTTTTTCTGTAGTTTGGGTTTTTTTCATAGAGTTTAGTTTTGGTTTGGAGGATTTTGGGGGCAGATTTTTTGTTTGTTTGTTTGTTTGATTTTATGAACAGTACTGTCTAGCTTTGGAAATAAACACCATCTTCAGTCCTCAGCCCTCACCCTTTCCCCTCAGGTCAACTGCTTCCCCTCCCTCCCTCTGGTCAGTTTAATATGGAGATGATGCCTGAGCCTTGTTGTACAGAATAAGCACACAACATTCTCTCCTGGGAGTTGGTTCATGCAAAACACTGCCCTGCTGAGAGAGTGGAAATTTACCCATAAGACATTCTTCCAGCAGCAAGACTCCAGAGGAAACCTGATCAGAATTTTTAAAGACGTGCCGTGATTTTTTTGTATAATTCGTACGAAGTTTCAGGGAGAAAAAATATAAACCAAATGTTTAAGGTTTGTTATGCTTGGTCTTGACCAGAAACAGATTGAGATATAGTCTCATTTGGGGATAGAAACTGAGAAAAAGATAGCAGTGAATCATTTTCCACAGATTTTCTGCTGCTATGTGTTCTCCTGTGATTTGTTTTAGGCTTTTTTTTTCTTCCTTCTGACTATCAGTTTATAGTCTCTGCAGCACTTCAGCTGATCAATACACCAGCTCTCCCCCTTCCACACACAGGCAGAATCTTACTTGCTTTAAGACATGCTGGTGGTACTTGCAAAGTAAAAAAACATTTATTTTTACTACCTAAGTTTGTATCACTGATTTATTATGAAATTATACCTCCAAGTAGCATAGAACATAAGAAAGGTGATAATTTTAAGTAGTTATTTCTTAAATACCCCTGAAAAAAATATGTAGGAGAATAATGAATATAAAATCTCTTTTAAGAAAGAAGCCTTTAATGTTGGGCCTGATCCAAAGTCCAATGAATGCTCCTCCTTACTGGTGAGTTCGACTCGAACCAGATTTTATTGTTTAATCTTACCCTGATCGATTTCAGCAGCACAGCTCCCACAACCTTTTATTATCACAATAAATTTAACTTTTAGATTTTCGTAGTATCTAAAAGTTGCAACAGGGGTAGGATCCAGAGCACCAAGTACTATTTTGAAATTCCTTTTTAAATGGTAGCCCTTTCCTTCCTTCAGAGGTTTCAGTTGCTCTGTCAGTTTGCAGACACAGCCCACAGCTGCACATCAGGCAATGGTGGCAAAATCAGACCCGATGAATCAGTGAAGTTTGCCACATGAATAAGGACTTTGCAGAACTAAACTTTTATATGCCAACATCTTTAGGAGAGGAAACACTTCTCACTTTTAATCTTAAGCAAACTAGCAACCCTTAATAAGATGCAATACCAGAAACTATTTTTCTCCCCTCACTTCCTGCAGTGTTAGGGAGATTTCTTTACCCTTCTCTGCAGCATTACTGAGATACTGCATACATTCTGCTGAACAGGTTTTTAAAAGCATATTAAAAGTGGATTGCAACAATTATGTGAGGGAAGGAGAATTTAACAATCAGAGTTCAAATTTGGTGTGTGTAGACTAGCAAAAGAAGACTGAGATGTGATCACAACACTTAAGATCTTTAAAAGAAGAAATCACCAAGCTGTAAATGTCTTCTAAATTCTGCAGAAACAGATGGAACAGGGAACCATGACTGGAATTTATATAGAGATAAAATAAATATGAAAAGGAATGTACAACTGTATCAATGGCAGCAAAAGATTCAGAAGTACCGAGAAAAGCAGTGGATTCCCCACGTCCAGATAAATTTGAATTAAAATCAATGAGAAAATCAACACTAGTCAAACCAAAATAACTACTAAAATTGAAGAGATAATAAGTGGAATTCTGTGGCCTAGACAAAAGATGTCTAACTACAGTACTGATAAATGTAAAGATCAGAAGAAGTACTTGTTCAGATGAAAATAGGGACTTTTATTTCATTTTGAATCTGAGAAACTTAGGTTTCTGCTAAAGAAGCTTCTACTTTGGAGAAACACGCTCCTGGGGCAAAGGATATATCAGCTCCTGTAGGGTACTCGGTACTTCCCTCCAAACTCATCATTATTAGCCTTCCTCCATATCTTCTGAAAATTCATATAGTATGGCCCTTTCTAGACCATGTCACATAGAAACCACGAACCTACAACAATTCAAGCTTCCCTTTTGCTGTAAAATGTCTGATGCTAGGCACAAAAGCCACACATACGGTGCAAGTTTCAGATCAATAACATAAAGTAAATAAGTCCCTCCTAAAACAATGTCAATATTGAAGGGTATGACTCTTCTGCCCCATTCAGTTGGAGGAGAAATAGGTGTCTCTCAGTGAGCCAGAAAGCTTGCATGCCAAATGAGCAGCTAACACAGCTTAAACAACAAGGAATGCTTGGCAAAGGCATGTGCTGCAGTTCATGCACTTCCTGGGAGTTGAGGCACTGTGTTCAGCAAAACACTTACAATATATCTATTTTTTCCCTAGACCTTTAAATTTCCTCTTGTGCATTGAAGAATCTGCTTATTTTTCCTTTTTTTTTTTATTTTTAAAGTGGGAACGGTGATTTTAAAGTTGTGTCTGTAAGTGGGAACCAGGACAGTGATTTGGGAGGGGAATACACAGCATCTTCTTTGAAACTAGCATACAGCATTTTATTCTACTGTGCATATCCATGAACCTGCTTTTTAACAACACCATGGTGAGTAAGAATATGTAACCTTGTGAAGAGAAATTGATCACAGGTATTTTTCTAGGGCTAAAACAGCTTGCACACGGACAGGAAATACTACTTT
Organism: Calcarius lapponicus; assembly: GCA_039654755.1. Classification (NCBI taxonomy): domain Eukaryota; kingdom Metazoa; phylum Chordata; class Aves; order Passeriformes; family Fringillidae; genus Calcarius; species Calcarius lapponicus. Next base: position 16,620,335 of record CM077466.1, read on the forward strand.
GCCTAAATCCAGGTGTCACACCTGTTACAGCTTTGGGAAAATGTCCCAAAATAAGGAATACAGTAGCCTCAAATTCATTAAACATTTCTATGTATGAAGATACATAGAAATCTTGGACCAGAAGATTTGTTGATTTCCAAACACTGTTCTGGTGAGCAAGGAAATTCACTGCTCATTAATTACTATGCACACATAGTATGGATCACAATAGTGTAGTGATTTGAAAGTGTAAACCTGAGTACAGAGCCTGAACTCTTTAGGTTGTATACATTGGACGGCAGCCATGCCTTGGCAGTGAGCAGTGTGCATTGCATGTAAGAGAGTACAGTGCAGGGATCATGTAACCATAATCATATGGAAAACATTTGTTTTATTTGCATTACAAAAGCAAGATTTGCCAGGAATCTAGTGGCTTAAAAGCTCTTTAGAAGATAGTGGAAGGAAAAGGAAATAAGAAGCTTGGTTAGCAATTCCTTCAAGATACCTCTATTTCCATATAAGTTAATTTTAATAGGGAAAAATATGTATCGATCATGTATATCTATACCTCTCTATAATACAAGATATAAAAATTTATTTGATTATTACTATCAGATCATTTCCTTTGAAAATTTCCTTACAAAATCCTGCTTACATTAAAATTTTACACCAAGCCATACAGCTCAATATAAAATGCATCAATTAGCTACGGCGTTTGTAGGCCACACTAATAGTTAGAATATGAAAATACCTGTAATGCATGAATTAGACAGATAACAGAGATCTAAATTTAGACAAAATCTTGCCCAAAATTTGCAAGTAAAAAAAAAAACTTACTTAATTTCCATTAATGAGAATGAAAAAACATGCTATTGGAAAAAGATCTTTCTAAAAGCAAAGAGCAATTATGGTTCCTGCTCAAAAGACCACAGATTCCACATAAAACTCACAATGCGCTGCCAATTATTTGGAGTTTAAATTCTCTTATTGTAGCAATTGAAACAATCTCAAAGAGTGCAAAAATTACCGAGTTGAAAAATCTATTCTTTAAAGTTTATGTGCATTCATTTTGCACATAAACGATCTTAAAATATTTCAGAAGGTGCTGTACTTTTTAGTTTTAAAAGTAAAAATAACATCTATCACTTTAGTAACACTGTTAGACATCTTTTAAATAGATATTTAACAGAATTACAGACATGTTGGAGAAGATAGCTTATATTCAGTGAAAAGGCTACTGTAGTGCATTAGTCTTTAGATAAAGTAATAGGATCTTTTCCATGTATTAACGATCCTTCATACAAAAGATTTCTTAAAACTTTTTAAACAGCTTTATCAAGTCAAGGTTACAAAGCACAAGTGGGTAGCTAAATGATACGTGGTTAGTAAGAAAGGTATTGCCTGAATCCATTTTGATTGCTTTAGGAAAAAGAGGAATTTGCAGGGCTTGCTTCTTTAAAACTAAAGTACATTTTGAAATTTACAATAGCATAGCAAAGTGATATTCCTGTAGTGCAGATTTTTTTTTTACTATCTCACTTGCTTCTAAGGAATCTTTAGCAGACCGATATAATTTAAGCTGCGATGCATTGATTTGTCCCTTCTAACATGATCACAGAGACCAGCACCACACTAAAACCTCCAGAATTTGTTGGTGACTTTCCATTTGCAGCTCTGGTAATTGCAAAGTCTAGCAAAGGCAATGCTAATTTTATGCTATAAATAACTGTTTTAAAAGCAGTTTTTACTTAAAATGTAGAGATATATTCTATTCCAGTCAAATTCCTGTTGATACAAATAACAGCTGTATATTGAAGAAGGTGGCAAAATATATGTATTCTAGCATTTGCACATCCTTGTGCACATTTATCTACCCAACATCCATCATCCCACCAATGATTCAAGTACTAATGAATGTGTATTTGCTTCTGGTTCCCACTTCTTTGTCTTAATCAAGAGCGTCCAAAAAAGACTTATACACCTACACCTACAATTTGTCCATTTTTCTGGTTCAAATTTCAAATCACTCAGGATCAGGAAATATAAACCCAGGCATTTGGCAAAGCACCCAAAAGTAATAGGAAAAAATACGTTGTGTGGAACAAACGATGAATCAGTCTTTTATTCATTTTTCTGCAAGGTTTGTAGCAAATAAATGAGCCTTTCTTTTTGGTGCTACCACAGCATAAAAAGAGAATCACTGGAACATGCTGGAATAGCCATAAAAAGTGAATAAAAAATAGCAAGAATGACTCTCAAATGCCTACATAAAGCTAAGTCAGGGCTATAAAAACTGCTGCATCTAATTCCATAATTTCTTTCAGCGTTTTCATGCAGTCAGCCATTCTGAATCGTCCTGGAGTTTGCTGTCCAAGGATGTTGAAAAAAAGCTTATTTAATCCATAATAAAAATTATTTCTTTATTATCATTATTTCCTACTGATGTCATCATTACTAAAACAGGGGCTAAACTTCAAACCTAATAATTACCAGAAGAAGGTGTTCACCCTTTTGCTTCCCTCCCCCAAGATTTTTTTATAGACATATTTCATTTGATTTTCTGTACACCTCTTAACAGTTTGTGAATTTTCATTTCCCTCTAAGATATGAATATATTATACTAAGGGATATTATATAAATGAAACCATTATTCAAAATGAGAATCTTCTCTACTAACAGCATCACTATTTGCAAAGTATGGGACAAAATAAATGTCTCCCATGAGTGACTAAATGCAAAATAAAAAGTAACCACTCAACTTTAATAGTTTAAAAATGCTATTAAACATAATGGCTCTTCAACATTCAAGAAGCACTATGTTTTAAGTGATCTTCATTTTTAAAGAACTATTTTATTTACATTTGAAATATTGATGGTTCATAAAGTTCTGTTCATGTAGCCATGATAGTCGAAAGTATTTAAAATAATGGACACAAGACCGAAGCAGTAAGTTTGTTCTGTCCCTAGGATGAGACTCCAGGGCTAAAAATGTAAACATCTGAAAAACCAATAAGGAATGCCTATTCTGCTTTGCACAATTCTTGAGAAAGCATCTGTATCTTTCTTAGTAACTAAAAGGAGAAATATCGAAGCAAAACCTACCAGTTTATTAAGCAATAAACTAGTAATTCAATCTGGTTTTTTACTGGTCAAGGAGAATTCTGGCTCTGGGTATATGTTCTCAGAAATTAACTCTTTAGGCAGCAACCATATCATTAAAAACTATGGATGTAAAGGATCTGTTTCAAAATACCAAAAAGATCATGCTTACATTTAAATAGGTAAAAAGATAAAGAGATTTTTTTTAATTTGTGATGCCATCTTTTAAAATAAATTCACATTACTATTTCTTGTGCTGCCCAGAACTGAAAGGCAAAACCTTCAGGAGCCAATACAAGTGATTTCCTACACTAATTTGTTGCTTGATATCAAGCCTGGTGGCCATGCCAGCACAGTGTCCATATGGTATATGAGCTCTGAGCAGTGGCTTTATTTGTGGGAAACCAAAGGAATACACATGCTCCTTTACAGGAAAGCAAAAAGACTACAGGTCAGATTTATGATTCCATAGTTACTGGTGTGCCAGCAGCATACAAAGCTGTATGGGCCTTGAGTAGCCTAGCAAAGGAGATGAGGTGGCCAGATCCACAGGATCTGTCTCTCCACTCAAATGTGGAACTGGAAAGAAAGCAGGGCACACTCATAGGCCACAGCTGGCATAAACTGGAAATGACTGAGCCTTAATCTCTTTTTTACTCAGTTGAATTTATCCACAATTTCTGTAGAGTTCCATGTCTTCCTGAAGGGCACTCCAGATTATTGCTTTTCATGTAGACAATTAAAAAAAGAGAATGGTTACATCCACCTACCAGAGATGTAACCAGGTATAAGCACTGCAAGCTTTGTAACACACCAAGGGAATGTGTACCCTCAGGAAAATTATTAGAGTTATACTAGGCTGGATTGGAAGGAAGGACACCAAATTAACAGCCTCCCCAAAATTAGCCAAGAATCAGATCAAGAAGTAAACAAGAGAATTGTCATTCCTTGGCTTTCATTCATTAGTAGCTTTACTTTGTATTTTGTAATCAGGAAAATCTGAGATCATCTAGAATAAATGTATATTTATATACATGTATATATATATATATATATATATATATAACTGAATGTTTATTGTAGAACAAACAGAAAAAAATTCTTTTTCAAACAATAGTGTTTTACATCATTGTAAGTACAATAACTCTAGAATGGTTTTATGCTAAAGAATCAAACAAAGATTTGGAGTCAATCATTTTAGAAGTAGGCAACCTCAACACCATTAGGACTTTTAGGAGTGCTCTATAGAATACCAAAAGCATTTTGGGGAACTGGTAATCCAGACACTCAGGTTGAAGGAAAAGTTCACTATGTAATGAGTATAAGCAGTAAAGAGGCAGTAACTTGCTGGGACTTTGGGAGACTCTGCACTGCTCCTCAGACTCTTTTACATCTACTTGGTTTTCATTTGTAGATTCCTTAAGAAAGCATTTAAAAGACCAAACTGAAAGTGAGACCAATTGTGGTAAACTTTTCACATACAGATAGTTAAAAAAACCCCAGGCATACTGGAATATTGTGAATTATATAAAGTCACAGGACTGGATAAGAAACAGATTTAAATTAATTGCCCAATATCACACAGCAAGTCAGGGACAGAGCTTTGAGATAATCCAGATAAATATTTCCAGACATATATTTACTGCTTTTTTGCTTTGCTTACACCCTGCCTGGGCAGGTACAGCCATTGACATGCTTCAACTGCCAGCATTTTGCTGAGAGCTCAGTTGTGTATCTACACTCGCATCTGATTTCTGTCCAACCAAAACCACGTCTGGCATTTCCAACTGGAATAATTTAAAATTAAAACATGGACACCCCTAATTTCCATTCCTAACTGTCTTTTTCTTCCTACAGTGTCACAGTCAACATCACAGTATTCTTTGAAGATATGATAGATACCTCTCCTTGCACTGAAACCCTATCACCTGACATTCTTCTTCCAAATAATTTCTACAGCTGTATTTTTCCTTTTACAGGCAACACCCTCCTCTCGTTTCATAAAAGTCTCCATATAGCATTCACAATCACAGCATGTTGGAAAATGCAACTGTGCTTTTTCTGATCAAACTCCTCTATACCAGCAACAGGCTCCACTTTTTTTTTTCCAAAGATCTGGCCTTTTCTTCAAGGCCCTGCACTGCTCTGTTTCTGAGTGCCTGCCTCATTCACATCTCCTCTGTATTGGTTGTCATGGCTACAACACCAGCCTCACATCCAGGCTTCCTTTTCCCCACTGGAAATTTAGCATCACACAAACACAGAATCATTAAGGTTGGAAAAGACCACCGAAATCATCAAGTCCCACCTTTGAATGAACACCACCTTGTCAACTAGACCATGGCACAAAGTGCCATATCCAGTCATTCCTTGAAAACTTTTGGGAATGATGACTCCACCACCTCCAGGCACAGCCCATTCCAATGTCTGACCACCCTTTCAGTGAAGAAATCTTTATGAGGTCGAACCAAAACCTCCCCTGATGCAGTTTGTGGCTATGTCCTCTTGTCTGGACAGTTGCCTGGGAGAGAGGATCTCACCTGGCTACAACCTCCTTCCAGGCAGTTGTAGAGACCAATAAGGTCCCTGCTGAGCTCCCTCTTCTCCAGGCCAAGCAGTGGCAGCTCCCTCAGCTGCTCCTCATAGGACTTGGGCTCTAGAGCCTTCCTCAGCTCTGTTTTCCTTCTCTGGACTTGCTTCAGCTCCTCGATGTCATTGCTGCAGTGAGGAGCCCAGAACTGGACACAGTTCTTGAGGTAGCCTTCCTACTCTCCAGCAGATCAAAACTCCTTCCCAGCTTGGTGTTGGTGAATTTACTGAGGGTGCCCGTGATCCCCTTGCCCAGGGTCTCATGGACTGCCAGCATATTTCTTACAGTAGCCTTGGAATGAAATTTGAAAAATGGATGGAGGGGGTGTGTGTATCTTACTTTCAAAGGAATATTTCCAGATCAGTGTGACACAACAGGCAGGCTTCAGGCTATGTTCAAACCACAAAACACATCCATTCAGGCTATAGCATAGTATCTAGTGCAAAGCAGCTACTTGGACAGCAACTACCTGCTTCAGGGCTCCTGAAAATTATACATTTCTATGAAATTCTCTGGGAAAAGAGAAGCAGCACCTCCTTCCTTTGTACAGTCTGCAGACTTCTATAGCTAATGCCATTTTTGAAGCAGGAAGGCAGGGACACTCCAGCATGACATCTATTGTCTTTTGCTGGGGAAGAATGAATGGAACAAATATCTCCAGAAACTGTAAATACTGGAAGAGATGGCATGGCCAAGAAGGACAGAGGAAGGTGAGGGAAGGTGAGGAAGGGATGAAACTTCATAAGGAAGAGTAAGACATAGCCCCTTTCTGCTACAGCAGCACAATCCCACAGAAACATCACAGACCTAAGGTTGCAGAATTTGGTTCAGTTGTAATCACATGAAGTGATTAATCTTAAGTATCTTCCATGTCTACTTTTTATCTCCACCTCTCTCTGATGTAATGTTGCTGGAGCAGATACCACACTCCCCTTTGTGTCTGCAGAAAAAATAAACTGTATGTGTACAAAACAGCTGCTGAGCTGCAGTCAGTATCTCTAGGGATCAGGCTATTTTATGGCATGAAAGTTTTAGATTACTGAGAAAGTTATGAGCCTATACCACTGATTGGAAGTTTCATCACAGGCATAATGTTCTTTATGTTGCTTCTCCTAGATTTGTAGCAATGTCTCTAGTTTTTCTTACAGCCCCAGTACCACAAAATATTAATAATTTCAAAAGAGATATGATGAAGGCAAACAAGTTGGTGGTAAATTTTATTTACAGATAAATGCTCAATTTGCTTTAGCCATTGATTTGGTAGAGAAAACATGAAACAATAATTCATGCTGAATGTACTTGTTCCAGTGTACTTGTTTATCCATTGCTGCTGCCAACGTGACATCAGCTATGGGCCTTCACCTTTTAACTGTGTTCACTGGAGGGAGCAAGAAGAAAGGGGCACCCATCCATTGGCATCAGTGGCATTTTTCAGCACCATGACAAGCTCTCGCTTGCATGGTGGCAGCTGCACTGAAAATAGGTTGGTTTACACCTGATTTTTTCTTGAGGGAGAATAACCCAGTGACACTGGACAGAGCACAACTCGCTGCAGGAGTGGCAGCCTGTCCCTCATGCAGGCGTGGTTGATGAACCAGAAGAACTGCCTAAGGCAGTGACCCTTAAAAGATGCAGTGGCCAATTAAGTCTAGGGCTTTTTATAGATTTTATTTTCTTCAACATTTTTTCAAGGCTAAGCTTTGATGCTTAGGGGAATGGCAAACCAAGTCTTTCCTTATCTGTCATATAAAGACATGGAACAATGGCTTTCTGGCCACTTACTGGTTCAGCACATGGGCATGTAGGCACAGAACAAAAATACCTCCCAGTCTTTGGGGGGGTTCAGATCTGGAGCTCTCTTGCTGGGGGTCATCTCTACCTTGTTGTGAAAGTAATGTGAAATGACAACACTTTCCAAAGAAACAGAGAGTCCTTTTCTTTTTTAACTTCAGTGTAGCAGATTAAAGGATGAACCAGAATACTTATACACTGTGGTTACTTTTCTCTCTGTTTTGGTGAAAACCAAGGTACCTTCTATGTTCTGTCAACCCAGACAGTGAAATAATGATTTCATAATTTACATATGCCACAAGTCCACTGTTGTTTGCACAGTTAGATGCATGTCCCACCACATTGCACTCGTGGAATTTGATTTTCTCTATAGAGCTCATCAGTGGCTTTCTTTGTCTCTCCAAGAAATTTTGCTTATACATTTTGTAGTTTAAACAAAACTTTTTTCCCTTGGTTTATGTTTTTCATGTCAGGGATAACAAAAATATAAATGTATAATTCATATCTCTTCTAAATCACATAAACCTGCTTTGGTTCTGATATGTCCATTCAAGTTTATCTCTGCCCATCTCACCCTCCAACACTTGAGAAGTTACTTTTCATTTCCTTTGACCACACTTGATCAGGAACAGCTGGCATTTCTCATCAGATAACTATTTTTTTAAGTAACAGCCCCATCAGTTATTTTCTGTTTATATTTACAGGGTTGTTGCTATGTCACTGTTAGTCTTTGAGTTCTGGCCCATTGTAAAGATTACTAAATTAAAGTAAATAGATTTGCAATCAAAAAGAAACTGCTTGTTTCTGGACAGCTTCTGTTCTGGAAACCAAGCAAAGTCCAAAAGCTGTCCCTGGGACATTGGCAAATGTCACTGCATGCCATGTAGCTTGCTGTCCTAGGCACCTAGGGATGGCACTTAGATTTTAGATAATGCATTTCTACCTCATATAATGTAAATTTTTTTTTTTTTTTTTTTTTTTTTTTTTTTTTTTTTTTTTTTTTTTTTGTGAGAATGAGACACTGCTGTCCCTAGCTCCCTCCCTGGTGGCTCTGCTCTCAGGGATCAGATGCTGATCTGTTCTCTCTCATGGAAAAGAAGCCATGAATAAATACTACTAAATTCATTCCTATTTTTACAGACCTTGGTGATTTTTATAAAAAGGTGTCATGGTTTTAAGGAAAGTTATGGACATAGTTGGAAACAAACAACAAAAATAGAGAATGCTACCCAGATAAGCAGGCAGGATTTCATAGGCATCAGAGCTCTCTCATGCGCTCTGAACTTCAAAATTCCACAGCATCTGTTGCTGCTCTTGTTCCCATCAAATTGATCCTTTGAGTGAGAAATTGGAGTTTGATCAAGATAAAATCTGTTATTTTTCTAATTGTGATTCATTACATCTTCTCTAAATTGATAACTCTAAAAATAAAGACTAACCTTTTCAAACCTCTCATCTGAAAATATTACAAAAATGAGCAATGCCTGAGCTTCCCAGAGAATGCCTGCAATATTAACTATACAATTGAAGACAGATCATTTATAAATCAAAAAGGTTGCTTCCAGAGAAGACATCTTTAAGGAAGTGCTCAGCCCTCTTTAAATTAACAATTCAGACTTATTTCTTATTTTAAGACATTACCAGAAGACCACCTAGATGCCAACCTTTGCTTTAGTAATGATACACTACCATTTAACTTGGAGAATAGATGCCTATTTTTACTCCAATCTACATAATATTTTTACAGGAATATTAAAAAATTAAGCTTCCCAAAATGAAATACACTTCATTGTTACGTGAGGAGTGAATGAAAATGAAATACAATTCATTCCTGTGTGAGGAGTGTTTGTGGAAAACTGCAAACCAAAGCCTATTTAATCTAGTGCAATTTATATGAATGATCTCACAGCCACAAAATAAGTCCATGTTCAAATATTTCTGTGTTAGATATTCAACAAATATGCAAATGGCATTTGTGCAATGCACATGGATGTTGATGTTACGGAACAGCAGACACTCTGCTGTGAGGTATTTTGGAAAAGAGAATTTACAAACATTTATTTTAGGAGGTCAATAGTGCATTCTCTCTGTTGCCCAAGCTATTTTTGATGCTATTAGGCAGGGTTGTTTGTCTACATCTATGCTTATTAAAGATTTAAAAAAGTAAACTTTAGTTTGAATTTTACCTCACCACAGAACAATTTTTTTCTTTTTTTTTTTTTTTTTTTTTACTTTTAGAATGAAGTCTTCTAGTCAGCTATCCCATAATGTCTGCACAGTGTCATTTCATGGCATTCATGTTCCAACACTCAAAAGCACTTAGACAGTGCTGTTAATTCCAGTGCAACAATTTGCAAAGTTAAAGTACATATTTTTTGGGACCTGGGCCTAATACTTCCTTTCATTGTTTGTATGTAGTGCAAATGCTTTCTGTTTCCTCCTGGATGTAGGATAGCTAATTACGTTTCAGTCCCTGGGCATCCAGCAAGCATAAAACAAAACCACAAGCTTATGGCTGTTTCATACTGCAGTTTTGTCCCAGTGCAGGCTGGCTCAAACTGCAGCTCCAGCCTCCCACTCCATAGCAGCTTTTCCCCAATATCCAGGGAAGTAATCTCCTGGCTATGCTAACAGCCATCCAAAAACCTACCATATAATCTAATTGAACTATTGATTCCCAAGCTAGGGCTCCTATTTAGCATTCCAGAGAGAAAAAAATGAGAAAGAAAAAGGTTTTACAGACACAGCAACACAGCACTGCACAAGCCTTCCTTAGCTTTGTTTGCTTTATGTCCTTTTTTCATTAAGATTATGTAAAAAATGTCGTTAAAATGCTATTGACAAAATCCTACTCCTTCTCTAAAATGCGTTCTCCTTTTTATTTTAAACCACAATTTCTGAAGCTGGGAATAGACATTTTTCATTAATAAGAAAGAGTCTAACTGCAAGGAGGAATAGGAGAATAGAAAGTGCAGCATCACAGCATCACCTCACATTACTTTTGTGCCTAGACAGTCTAGTAGCACTATCAGTATGACAGAATCTCTCTCAGATGGTTTGTTGGCTTTGGGTTTTTTGTTTGTTGGATTTTTTTGTTTGTTGGTTTGTTTGTTTGTTTGTTTGGGGGCCTTTTGGGGGGGGGGGTTGCATATTTTGTTTCTGGGTGTTTTGTTTTAATTTAAGAGGAGAAAAAGAAAATTCCGATAGAAATCTACTTTGACTTTCATTCAGATTGAAAGATCAACAAACTCCCTTGACAATTATTTCTATGAATATGAATTAAGTTACTACTGCAGTGTGGTTACTAATCTTTTAGAAATAACACAAGCATTATGGGAATGAGATATTAGTGCCACGATACTCAAAAAAATATTTTTAACATTTGACCCACAATAGAGACGCTATTCTAATAATTCTGCATAGCTGCTTTACGGAAAGCTATGCTTGCTGTGATGTGTGATACTCCTCCATCTTTTTGATAAAGCAGGTCAGGGTTATTTATAGCAATATCAAAGGTATGTACTTAAAAACCTATTCTGTACTGGTAGCTGATACCAGAATGTTTAATTAATGTAAGTGAAATAAATAAGAAATTGTCTTCATTTATCTAAATGGCATTATGAGATTTGTTCTTCCTAGTCAAAACATTTCCTTCCATCATAGCTTTTTTTAAGTGAGGGGTTAAAAGCACTTCTCAATTGTTTTAAGACATTAATTTAGCAACTTTAGGAAGGTGAGTTCTTCAAAGTATAATTTAAAATCAGCTCCAAAGAAGTTTCTAATCTGATTTTTAAAATCTAGCTAAGATGTAAAATCTAGATTTTGTCAGAAAATAACACTGGGGATTCTTCATGGCTATTTATGGCACTAATTTATAGTTTTCAGGTTATAACAAACAACTTCCTATCTGCCAGCTCCTGAAACTTCCCTAAACGGTTATACATGTTGGTAGTTAAGAGTAGTTAAGAGCTACAGTTTACTCTAGTCTTGTACTTTTGGTTTCAGGCAACAAAGCTGAAAAACACAACAACAGGCAACAGCCTAAACTGGTATTGTCCCTGATGGTTTTCCACTGGGATTATAAGAGTGGAAATTTTAATCTTATCTAGGACAGAAAATCTTCAAGGAAAAAATTTCTTTCTAATGATGAGGTCCATATACATGTAAGGGGAATGGAGTGACATAAAAGCCCTAGAAGAGATTCCCCCAGAGAAGGAATTACTTCCTTGAGCTCCCTTTGCAAGTCATGATGAAGGAGCAGCTGAGTGAAGACAGCCAAAGGGATCTGTCAGGACAAGTTTTGCAGTCTGAAAGTTACTGTAACTGCAAGAGTGGTGATCCCAACTTCCAGAGCAGTCAAGCATTAGGTAAGAGGAGCCAAATTAAATACCATAATGCCATTTCTTCCTAAGAGTCTTGAAAAATCCTAGCCTGCATTCGCAGTGAGGACTGTGTGCCATACACTTTGTACAGCTTAAAAGCAATGCTTGCTTCAGCAGAAGAACCCTTGGGGCAGGAGGAGCCTGAGGGGAAGAACTGCCCCAACACAGTTGCCCCAACACCAGCCTACATCATCCAGAGGTCCATGATCCATCTGGGGAGAGAGGGGATAGCTGAGGAGGCAGTGTGGGAGCACAAACATAAGCATCAAGGAATCAGTCAAAAGACAAGAGTACATATTACTGGAAACATCACTAATTCTGCTGTTATTTGAATATTCACCTCAAACCAAGATTAAACAGGTACTCATGTCCCTTCAGAGAGGAGGGTAGAAACATTGCTGGTATTGTTAATGCAAAAAGGGTCTTTTGCTGATGAATTTTCTTCAATGTTTTCTCATGAATAACAAGCAGCCCTTGACATTTTGTTTAAGTTCTAAAACTAGTTATATGTAGATAACTGTTGAGGTCTGCCTCCTGTTTCATCACATTTTGTAGTTATTTACTCCAAATAAAACTCTATTCAAATTACTCTTACTCTGTTGGCAAGAGTTCTGTCTAATGTAATGGATATGTCTTCTCTGTGAGAACTGTCCATAATATCCACAATGAAGAGGACCATGTGCTCTCTATTTAGTATTTGTTCACTGTTAGGAATTGTGCCCCTGTGCTGATGCCCAGGAATGTGTCTAATTTCTCCTGATTTACCCTTGTTGAGAAAAGCCTACAGATATTAGAGAATTCAGATGTAAACCCAAGACACCCCACCAGAAGGCTACCTTAGTTTTCATTCTCTGCAATAGCTAACAAAAATCATGAGATAATCATCTAACTGCTCTTCCATTAACTGTGCATTTCCATTCTTCTTTATTGTAATTATTTTTACCTTCTATTATGGAATCAAGAGAATCTCCTTATCACTTCTGTCATAAACCTTCTAAAATATACTAATCCTACATTATCCCCTCCATACCTCAAATTTTGAGGACTTCACCATAACTTCCAGCACTATTCCTATTGATATTTAAATAATAAAACCTTGAATATTTTCAGTTGTTAGGGATCTTAAAAATCATCCAGTCCCAACTCCCCTACCAAGGGCAGAGATCCCTTCAATGAGACCAGGTTGCTCAAAAAAATTAATGAAATATGTAAATCCTGAACAGCTCAATAGAGCCTTGCCCTATTTAATAGAAAGATCTAGAACTTTCATTCAGGAATTCAGCTGAAATGAAGCTGTATCCTGTTCAGTGCAGTACAGGCAGTCATCTGTAATGTTTCTCCCATGTTTCACCAACACAGAAATTTCTTGGCCTAGCCATGTTCCTTTACTGCGTTGTTCTACCGAAGTTTATTGAAATGGGCTCTGTCATGAAATGCTTTTGCCCAGATAGGGCATTTACTAACAAGTGCAGCTTCATCTCATGACTGCTGATGAGGTATGGGTTTTGCCAGGCGTGCTGAAAAGCATCTTTAAAAACACTTTGGAAAGGACTTAGGCTGCAAGGTCAGACAATGAAAACAAATATTTTAGCCATCCACAATCTTGTAATTCACTCCTTCCTCCTTTACAGGGCATTATACTTCACTGACAGACCCAAAATTAAAGATTAAAATAATAATAGTTTTGAAGTGCAGGTTTTCCTCAGCACAACTGCAGCAGTTACACTCACTTTGCCATGGCCCAGCACCACTGTGAGTCACTTACTGAGGACATTTGTGATGGCCACCGTCCCAGAGGTGCCAGGCTCCTTTCTCCAATCTGACCACATAAACCAGCTCCTCCTTCTGAGGCAGCCTCACTCCTCTGCCTGATTTCTGTGCTTGCCCCATAAGGTGAAACCAAAGATTTTCAGAGTTAATAAAATCTTGGAGATTGCAGAAAGTATTGGTTCCAATGGTGGTAGCACAGTTCAGTGAACTGTTTCCCGTTAAATAGTACATAATTATGTTTCCATTTTATCTTTTTCTCCACAATTGCATAAATTCAGAAATCCTTTGCAAGCGTAGATTGTTTTGAAAGGAATTGTGCATTTAAGGGGTTAAAATGACAATATTCTATTAAATCCTCTTTTCATAAATTGAAAAGTGTCATAGACTATGTGGTAACAATGCTTCTAATCAAACCAGTGAATTCTTTCTAAGCAATCATCTGAATGAGAAGTAGAGAAATTCCAGCTTTTAAAAAGCCTTGTATTGTCATACTTATTTATACTGAATTTTTTTTCTGAAAAGGTGGAAAGTTGAGCTGCCTAACACAATCACATCAATCAACAAACATAGGATTTTGACTGTATCTTCCACTACAATCCTAGAACTCAGTCTTTTCTTGCTTATTTTTCTTTTCTTCTTCCAGGCTGCTTTGTGACACCTTTAGTATGAAAGCAGCCAACTAAAATCTGCCTATTCTTTCCAGTGTTCTGAAAGTAACCAAATTATAGGGAAAGAGGATGGTAAAACTTCCAGAGGTTCATTACATTATACTCATTGTCTATAAGTGCCTTTTACTTGCTTCTATTAATTTGGCTTTACAGCGTGCAGATGCAGCCTGGCAACTATAATTTGCCCCTGCAAAATCTTTGTTTCAGTACTGAAGTAATCCTTTCAGCCACCCATCCAGCAAGCACATGAATCATTAAATTCTTAGTCAAAAAAGATACCTGCCTTTGTGAGATGGCAAAGTGCTGAAGTTCTTAGTAGCAAGAAGACTGTTTTCTGTATTTGAATTAAAAAGGAACAAATTTTGTTTGCTAGCAGCTCCAGAAGAACAAGGAACATTTTCCCCTACATGCAGGTTTCTTGAGCAGTGAATGTTATGTCCCTTTCTAATGGAAAAGTAAGTGACATACTTCCCTTTATACATGCACACAAAAAGAATGTTCACTAACAATGTGCATATGCTCAAAGATCTACAGTATTTTTTTAAATCTGATTTTCTGAGAGTTCACCTCAGAGGGTAGCAAAGCAGTGTTTGAGCTGTAAATAGAGAAGGGCCAATGACAGCCAGAGAGCCATGAGGCCCTTCCATCCATCAGTCAAGTTGTCACTGCTCCTTCAACACAGGTGAGGAAATGTCAAACAGTATTTGCAGCAAGTTAAGCATTCCTACAAGTGTTAGTGGGAGTGTATTGGCTTCAGACATCTGTTTAAACTTTTTTTCTGCAGTAAGAAAAATCATGGAAGGCACATAGCTTGCATGACTTTTTTTTTTCCTTTAGATGACTAGTTTCCATCAGGACCTGAGGTAGAGTATGAAGTATTAGGGGACACTTGTGAGACCAGAGGTGTCACACACAAATAGGCAGCCAGTGCAGGGGTGTCAGTGAAGATAGCAACCTGGCACGAGAAATAATAGTGGTAAGTAATTAAAGAAAGGAAAAGGTGTGTCAGATGAGGCAGCTGAATTGGCATGTGTGTCTCCCACGAGATGCAAAGAGACATTGGTTTGGAGAATCAGACTCTTTTCTGCCATCATTTACAGTTTCTTTCTCCTCCTC
This sequence comes from Calcarius lapponicus, assembly GCA_039654755.1. Classification (NCBI taxonomy): domain Eukaryota; kingdom Metazoa; phylum Chordata; class Aves; order Passeriformes; family Fringillidae; genus Calcarius; species Calcarius lapponicus. The sequence continues at coordinate 16,635,730 of CM077466.1, forward strand.
TTAAATGTAAAAGAATCAGACAGGCACTACCATGTCTACTATCACTTGTGTTTAATCTTGGTGATCTGCAGATACTCAAAGCCCACTATCTTTAGGGCAGGCAGGTGAGTGAAGGGGATTTTTAACTCTAGTGCCTCCTTGAGCTAAAATACTGACAGCAAATTATTGTTTGCTTCTGGTAGTTCTTTTCCTTCGCTAACACATAAAATTTACACTATTATCTTGTTTACAGTAGCAGTTTAGCATATTCCAGAAATACATTTTATTTATTTATTTATTTATCTGTTCATTTGCACAAATAACCCCCCAGTCTCCCCCTGGGGAGGTATTCAGCAAGGACAGAGGGCCCTTTTTTTCTCAGCACCCCTTGTTGCCAGCCTGCAGTACCTCTGTGAAGCTGATCTCCTATCACCACCAGCTCTGGGACAGTCTCCTTTGAGAGGCTACCATTTCTAAATCATTTCCTTCACAGCAACGTGCAATCATGCTGTACACAGAGAGTTGAATTCTACATTGCCTCCTCAAAGCCAGTTCTTGGACTAAAATATCCCAAAATTACATAGGTTTCATGGCAGACAGCACACTGTATAGCATGAAAAAATATGTAAAGTTCTGTCCACAAGGGAAAACCTGCAAGGGAGGGAACCCAGGAGATTATTTTGAGTATGCAGCTATAAGATACTTTTAAAATAGAAAAAAAAAAAAAGAAATAAAAAGAATAGCTAGTATATACATATGACTGAGGGAAAATAAATATTCAGACAGGTTCGGCTGCTTCATTATTTCCCTTGATGCTTTTCAGACATCTCGACTCTCAAGCACTTAAAACACATACCAAAAATATTTGTTACTCCCTTAAGCCATTTTTAGCCTACCTGTCTAGTGCTCAAATAGAATTCCTTGCAACTGCAAGCTGTAGTATTGTGTTAATAATTTTCCCCCAATTCCACTGAGGTATCAAGAGAAACTTGAAAGGAAAATCAAAAATTAAAAAGGCAAAGGGATATTTTAATATATACTGTCAAACAGCTATGAGGCCTTAATCCTAGAGGCCTTTTTTTATCCTTCCATAACACCTACTCAAGATTTTTCTCTTCAGCAACAAAAATATGCTAAATCCAAAGAATGGATTTTTGAAATGTGATTTTTTAAAACATGGCTATTTAAGCAAAAGTTCTCTTACTGGCTTCTTGACAATGTCCAGAAATTGTACACGAATTTGATGAGGAAGTGACTTTAGCCTGTTACCACTTAACCCTATCCCCCACCACCATTTCCTTGCTGCAGGGCACTCTTGCCCAACATGTAAATTCAGAGTTGTTGCCAACAGATGGTTCAAGACACATTTTCACTTAATCACACAGACCCAAGCTGGAAGGATCCTTGAGTAAGAAGCACATCACTGATGTTTGTAAAATATATATGTTCTTATTTCACTACAAATTCAAGCTGAAAGGCAAGGACTCAGTTCTTTAGCGTGTTAGACACCCAGGCACCCTGAAACAGACAAGGACGAAAAACCCTCAAACCAAAACCCTGTTTGCTGAACACAGTTTAGAGGATGGAGACTCTGTGCGCCCATTTTAAATCTGCTCTTCTGTAAGCTCATGCCCTTCAGCAGCTTGACATAAAGCAGTGCAATCCAGGTAAAATGACAGAAAACAAAAGATGTCCATGGCCTGATTTTCCTCATTTTTCCCTTTTGTAGATGAGGTGGGGAGAAATGTGTCACATGATATTTCTATTAGCTCTTTTCATTAATTTATCATTAACCCCAGTAAATACCAGTACTGTTCTTATCTGTATAGGGATAGCTAAAAAAGATAAATCAAATGAGCATCTAATAGGAATAATTAAGCTATGGCTAAGCAGTTTATGTGAAATCATAATTTAAAAATAAATGTTTTCATTTAAAAAAGAAACTGTCTTTAAATTTCAGGTTATGACAATCTTTGTGAAATGTCCAAGAGCAGTGTGAAGGTGTCTCATTAAAGCCTTAATACTCCAGATTATTTTTCAAGCTGAATTTACCGCAACAGCTTCTGAAGACCAGGGAGAGGGGATATTCTCTTCACTACTACTTATCTAGCAATCTATCAGTGATTAGATAATGAAAAACAGAGCAACCACCTGAAAAAAATCCCAGCGTTTTTTCCCCCTACATGACTAGGGCTAGAACTCAGCATTAATGAATGAGATCTACAATTTCTAAATCCTGGCAGCCTGAGTCCCCCAAAAGATAATACATCAGTTCCTACACTGGAGAAAATATTTATTTTGTTAAATAATTTTTTTGTGTGTGTGAAATGTATATTCATAAACTTATTTACTTATACATTCAACATATTCAAATTAACTGAAGTTTAAATTCACTGGAACTTTTTATATCTATTAACTAAATTTCAATTGCTTCCAAAGGTGTTCAGAATATAGATCACTAGAATAGTAGAACATTAAATCCTTGAATCTACTTCACAGTAATCCAAATATATGCTTCTTACTTTATTAATACCTTAAATAGTGTGTATGGGATAACCATCAAGTGTTTCTTTTATTGTAAAGGCAAAATTTTGTGGCAAATCAACACTCAATGGCAGCTGCAGCTTTCAAAGTACAAATGCATTGGCACAAACTAACTCCTCTAATAGAAAGTGGTGGGAGGAAAAGCCTTTTAAAAGTCTATTACTTGAGACAATTTTTTCCAGCTTCAGGCTTTAAATCAGTAATAAAAATGACTATTTAAATTACTTTCATGTCAATCCATCCACCATGATCTGCAGAGAGCTATTTAAGAAGACAGAGACAGACTGAGGAATATCTTCACTTGTGTTACTGTCAAATCTGGTAAGGCTCGTATTGATCATGTCACATTAATATTTCTTAAAACTCATATTTTTCCTGCATTCAGGATTTCAATGGAGAAAGATATATACATTATCATAAACACAGACAGTTGGCTAGAATAAAGGAAAAACTTATTTATTTGAAAAATCATATTAAGGAGATGACACATGACTAAGAACCTCCATTGTAGTAAAAAGATAGCAGCACCAATTGTCACCAAGCAGAAGCACAATGAATGTATGATTACTCCTTATTTCTCTGATACAGGCAGCAAGACAGAAAATAACATGAAAGAAAAAATATATTCTGTAAATTAGTTAAAAACCCCAAACCACCATTACCATGTACCTTGTATTGTATAAAGTAAAACTTAATTTAAAAGCTCTATAAAGGAACTACTACGGTGTCTTTAAAAATAATTTTCAGTGGGATCAAGAGTCTGAAATCCTTTCAGAAAGTACTTCAAAGCCCAGCATGAGATATGCACTGCTACTCCTTCAGTCTTTCCCTACCATCCTTCCTCCATAAAAAAAAAAAAAAAAAAAAAAAAAAAAAAACCAAAAAAAAAAAACAACCCTCATAGTAAAGGAACTGTAGAGAATTTTATGGACTATCCATCGGACAGTCCTACTCATTTCTTACTTAAATTGGAACTATCTAGCAAGTACAACATACCTTGCAGAAAACCTGCCAGCAACGATGAAGAACTAATGTTGCCTACACTGGATGCTTACACTTGACCAAATTACCAAGAGGACACATACCCTCTGCCTTCCTGTGGAATAAATTGGACATTAGCAGTCTTCCCAGAAAGGAGAAGCCACTCTGGTACTCTTAGCTGCCTATGATAGGGCTGTTATTGTGAAAGCACCTAACAAATCAGCTAACCAGCCTTAGTTAATGTGGAGATAAAGTTGCTTCAGTCACTTCCTGCAACACAACTGAAAAACCAAGTAAAATCACTATTCAACTATCACAGAAACCACTCATATCACTGTCTGGAGTTCTTACCCCCACGTATCCACCCAGGCTGGCTCTGTGTCAGAAACTTCCTTATCCTTTCAAAATACATTTGTCAGCAGCACAGAATTCAATCAGATCACAAAGTTGTAGGTCTGTTCTTCCCTTCCAAAAGAATAATGTGGAACATCATCAATAACAGGCCAGGCTATCAGCAATATGTGGAGGGCACCTAATACAGTGCACTATTGAAAATAATTACAAATACAAAAAATAGCCATGTAGCAACACCTACAGCAATCAGGAATTAATCTTTAAACTTGTGCATCTAATAAACCAAACATTTTTAGGCAGACACAAACCAGTTCATTAAAAAAATACAAAGAAGTGTAATGTATTTTGGTTTTACAAGAGCTGCTGCCTCTCTCTACAACTGAGAGGTGACAACAGAATGAGATCTATTTGGTCTGAAGTCTTAGATAAGGGTTTTCTCTATTTTTAGCAGCAGTAACAATAGCAAATAGATGAAGAACTGCATGTTTATATTAGACCACAGAACAAATTTGCCACATCTTTCAGTGAATTGCCTAGTCTTTCTTCCATCTGGTGATACCTTGCCATGTGAATTAGCTCACCTGTATAAACCTAACTCTACCTTAAATGCTTTCTTTTCAAATAAAAATACATATTTCTAGGCACTGAAACGTGGATAGTAGGGCAAAAGTAGAATTTATCATATCTGAGTGCCTAAATAGGTAATTGGGACTTAAGTTTGTAAATCTGACTAAATACATCCATTTATTCTGACATATTCATTGCTTTATGACAAATTAAAGAAATAGTTCCTATCTTACATGGCTTATGTCACCAAGTTTCAACATATACACCTCTCCAAAAGTCTCAGAATCACACATACAAAGAAGAACCAGCATGGAGAAAGCTGGCACATTTGGAAAAGGTACACACAGGAATGCTGAAAGTACTGTTTAAACAAAATAGCAATGACTAATCTGTGTGTGATGCCTGGAAATCAAACTCCAGGACAACAGATGAAAATTAGGGGATGGATGAAAGATCCATTTCAGGCCAGGGCAACAACTGCCCTGACTCTTGGGCCACTGCAGACTAAGTGAGGGAGCAAAGCGCAGTGCTGAAGTCAGATTATCCTGCCCAGGAATCTGCACAGCTACTCATCACCTCCAAACCATAGTAGGACATGTGCTTGAGGGGGTTGGCAAGGAGAGTGTGTGCTGTACCCTCTGCTTTTTCACTTGAAATAAAGTCAAGTTCCATTTCAGAGAATCAAATTCTTCTCAACTGATGTATAAAATCTGCTGCTAAGATAGGGGACTCTGTCGATAATCAAATTAGACATGAATAGGGGGAGGGACATTTCCTTCTGCTATACCCAGATTTGCCAAATTTAGGTATATTTGTGACATTTGAGACAGTTAAAGCCATCCATCAGCATCTCTGTCACTAGCTTTAGGTTTGCAAAAATGGAAACAAGATGTTGCCTTGGAATGAAGCTTTGTAAAATTCTGCAAATTAAAAAACACCTCACTAAAAGTTTCTATCTACAACTAGAAGCTACCACTGTAACATGATAGGTGCAAGCAAGGTAGGTGCTATCATATGAATGGTCATTTAATAAAATGTTAATAGTAGAATCCTGAACTTAGATTAACTTTCCTATTATTTACACAGAACATCATTAGGCTAACAAAACAGACCACACTCTAACCCAGAAAAACAAGCAGTGTGCTGGGGGGTGGAAGGAATCAGTATTCTGGTGCAGTAATAAAGGTTTCTTTCTCCAATGATAATCAACTCTGCATAATTAAAATAGCTCAGACTGTTGAACTAATTTTCAGACTGGAGGTTTCTTCCTGTAGCAACACTTACACACAAAGTTTCTACTGCGACTGAATTTAATCGTGAGCCTAATTACAATTTTAATGAATATCTTCAACACTGCATGTAAACTTGCACTTCACAGTCTTGCTATCAGAGCATTCTTAGAAGCTTGCTGCAGTTAATATAAAGGATTATTCCGAGATGCTCATGGTATGGCAGTATTTTTTAAAAGACAGCTTAAACTCTATTTGGCCAAATTGAAATAATGTTTAAATTAGGGTTGCAATAACTATAAGTTTTAATATGCATATTTCAGAATATTTTTACTATACATTTAATTAAAGATGAGAAATTTGTGTCTTTGTAATCAAGTTCTAACTTCAGAATGATCCAAACTGTATCTGTTAAGTTTTCCTTTTCATAAATACTTGAGATTTTCTTGCAGATTTTCTCACCAGAGGACAAAAAACAACAAAGGAAATCCTCTGTTCACAGGAGAGAAGACAGATTAAATAGCCAATGCCTAAAAATTGTACCGAGCAGTTCTGCCTAATTTGGCTGTTTTTTCATGTAAGTCTAGTGCAGTGAACTAAAAATTCTGTAGCAGCCCCACATAAATAAGATGATTTTTAATTAAACATGAAAATTCACAATTTACCATGGGGTTTCTTCCATACACAGTTTATTTTATTTCACACTCCCCTCCAATTTGCAGTGGCCAGACTGACAGACCATTTGCATTATTGCATCACAGGTTTCTGGTAAAATAAAAGCAACCTGTTTTTGCAGTTTGCCGATGCTTTTTCTAGGTCCTAGGAGGATGTGATAGATTCAAGATGACAGGATATCAGTATTCTGTAGCAGTTACTGATGTACCCATCAGTACAGAAGTCATCAATACAGAATAAGCATTTTGGTGTTCCAGGGTTACATTTCTGTTAAGGTTTCTGTGACAAAGCCTTTTCAGATGTGCTGAAGGTCTCCACAGTGAAACCACTCCACCTATACATTTCAATTGAGAAAATGTCTTTCTTATTTGCTTTAGACTTTAAAGCTGGTAGAAACATCATTAATCACAGAGCACTATTCCCTGTTTTTATACAATAACAGTATAAAATCACTTCTGTACATTTATAAAACTCCATGTTGGAACCAGTTAGCTTTCTTGTCACACTAGTCCTTGTGGGAGGCTGTCCTAGAATCCCACTGATTTACTGGTAAGGAACCTCCCTTCACTGTGGTGTGTTAAGTGTCTGTGCAGGAGGATTCCTCCTCCATAGCCCATCTTGCTGTCCCTGCTGTGATGCTGGCAACTTCTGCATTCCCAGTTCAGCACAGGGAGCTCCCTCTGCAGCCCCAGGAACCCTCCTGTGCCAGAAACCACCACTGAGCCTTCCAGCCAGCTGTGCCTCGCATGCGGCCCCAGAAACAGGCAGTGGTGTTACAAAACAGATGGGGTGCTTTGCTCAGGGGAGTCTCACGAAAAATGCTGCTATTCCCAGCTGCAGCTCTGACTGTGGATCTCAGCTCTTCCCACCATGCTCTGGATATCAACAACGTTGAAAGAGCTGCTATTTAAGGTTAAGGAGGAAAGCAGTTCAGTACAAAAACACTTTTCGTTTGTTTTGCTCTTCTTGCTTCATTTCCAATGCCCAACTATAAACACCAGGTTTGTTTTTTTTTCTTTTCCCGTGACGTGCATTTAGTTTCGTGAAGAAAATTAAGATAGAAAAAAATAGCTTCTTTTTAAAATTTAAAATTCTATTGAGTGGTGGAACTCTTTAATCTGTGCATTTCATGCATCAATTCAGCCATGTTTCAGTAGAAATGTGGCTGTTGGAATAGAAGAAGTTGTAATTTAATTTACTTTTTTTTACTCTGGAAAACATCACCTCAGTACTGGATCATTTCTGCTGCGCTGAAAGGACCAGGCAGAGCAAAGGGGAAGATTTTGGTTTTCTGTGAGTCTTTTACTTCTAAACATGCTCTAGCTGATAAATATCTCTAAGCTAAGAGATATAAAGCTAAATATAATTTGCCATACTCTCAGTGTGGAGGCCATTTTTCTACTTGAATAAATACTAGTACAATAATACTGTCCAGAATTTGGGGGGAAAAAAGAAAAGGGCTTAAACACAAGAAAACTAAAGCTTCTCAGGGATTTGCCAATCTTTAACCACGCTTAAGCTTGTAACATAGTCCAGAGGTACTCAATGAAGAGGTGATGAGGAGTGAGAGACACAGACAGGCAGTTTGTTGTACCTACAACATCACACATGTGACACAGGAGCAAAACTGGATGATGCATGTCTGCAGGTGTGATTTCAGGGTTTGTCTGACTGCAAACCAATGCAAAAAGGTGCAGCTGGATCCCTCTTGTTCCTCCCCAGGTAGATGCTGCCACCTCTTCCTGGTGCCCACTCCCATGGACAAGCTCAGCGTGCGGTGCGGCCGCTCGGGCTGTGCAGCTGCACACTGCAGTACAGCAGCAGGGCTGCACAGCACAGCTGCAGGGGGAAGGACTAACACTTCTCTGAAGGAGGCAACATCTGCTCACAACACAGGGATTGTCTGCACTGCACTATGCACAGAAACTTGACTCTGATTTCAGGTTAGCAACTGATGCAGTAATGACATTTTTGTTCTTTAAATTCTGTGCACTGTGGAAGAATGAGGGAACTAAAAGCACTAAGAAGCTGGAAACATCTACAAAAAGGAAAAACATCAGGAGGTTCACACAGCACTTCAGATGTACTTGCAAAGAATAGGAGCCAAAAAATGAGAAGATACATGGGAGGTGCTCTGATTTTTCACATAGCACTGGCTGACTCAGAACAAAATGTTTAATAGTTTCAGCTATCTTAGAGAAGTCTAAGTATGAAGCAGTACCAGAAATTCAAGGAGCACTGCATTCCTTCTAAAAACGAAACACATGAAGTATGTGCTTTTAATCAGGGCACAAAAGAATGTGAAATTACAGAAGGGGTTGTGATCAATCTAAGCCAATTTTACAAGTCTAACTAGGACCATATATGAGATAAGCTTGTGACTGAGATATGATAATTTTGGAATAAAAACTGAGTGTTCACTGAAAAAGGCAGAAGTAACCCTGAACTATGCAGTTATAAGTTAGGCCACAACCATAGTTGTCCAGTACACAATAAAGACAGGGGAATTATGAAAGGAAAGCAATTATCTGATGCTGAAGTCACAATTAAGACTACACAACAGAAGAACACTGGCATAAGGTTATGGGTGAGTTTAAAGTTTGCACCCATTATAGCAATGTAAGCTGCCACAACAGAAAGAAGTAAGGAATTAAATTATATGGGTGAAATTGATTCAACTACTTCACAAAAGTTTACAAGCTCCAGCAATGTGGGCTGCTGACAAGAAACACCACCTCTGTCAGCTCACTGCTCCAATGCAGGTGAATAGTCTATAACTTGACTAGACCAAGCAGGACATTGCTTTCTTGTACATCAACCCTGCCCATGCTTCAGGGAGTAGTTAGCAACAGGTACATAAATGGGTGAAAAACACAACTTACAGGAATGACTGTTCCCTCTGGGGAGGGAACTAAGCACATGGGTGAGAAAGAAAATGCAGTATCAGCAGTGGAAAGGAATAATTGTTACCATGTTAAAAATTCATCCTACATTCTGTTTCATAAAGCAGATAAACCAAATTATTAAAGTGGAGTTTGAATCAGTCTTCTGTGGACAAAGTTCACCCCAGAAATCAAAATATAGCTAATTCCATTGCCTGTAGAAATGTTGTTCTTACCTTATGCCAAAAGAGGAGCCCAGGAGACACATTGTTCTGGGCATAAAGAGAGAAACAGATAACAGAGCACACACACTGTGCATAATTTTTAAAAGAGAAGAAATAAAAGAGATAGAGAGATCAAGACCATACTTTATTTACAGCTAAGTTACATAGCAAGGAGCAGGTGTGTAAAATGCAGGCACTTTTGCACCTGATAAACAGAAAGTACTGATAGAAGTGAAGGAATATAATGTAATTAAAATATTTTTCATGTATCATGTGAGAGGTTGTCATAGTAAACAAGGTTTGATAAAAAAATCATATCCATGTATACAAAAAAAAACCAACCATTTTTTCATAGTCCTATGGGAATTCCAGTCAATACTCAGTTATATCTGACAACACAGTTGATCATATAAATACACCTAGGGTTTTTTAGATAATCTGTTAACTGGAGACAAACAATAGAAAAGCATTTTTGGAAACTCTAGGCAATATTTGGCAGAGCTACAAGTTAAGACAAAACAAAATGACAAAAATATAAATGTCACTTCAAAATTACAGAAATATAAATCCTGTATAAGAAAAAAAAACCCAAACTCAAACCAAACAAACAAAAAACTGAAAAGAAACAAACAAAAACCCAACAAACAAACAAAAACAAATAGGAAAATCTTTAATTTAGCAAGGCATTTAAGCAAATTAGGCTAAGGTGAATAATCCATAGGGAAAACTGTTTCATGTATTACTCTTAAATGTTGGGACAAAAATTCTGACGCTTCCTTTTATTTCTTCCAAATCTCCTTGCTAGTTTTTTTCTGGAAAGCATTAAGAAGTACATCTGATTCTGGCTCAGGTTTTTGGGATAGATCACTGGAGGTTTTCTAAATTGGTCGGCAGTAGATTTTGCCAGCATTCATCTCAAACTTCCCTAGCTTTCTTCAGGGTGCAGAGTAAGCTGGATCAGGTTTCATGTTTAAATTAATTTGGAATTGCTTGTTCCAAAAGTGAATTGGAGTTTGCAAGTTTTTCCACTTTCCCTTGCTGGAGATGAAATATTACTTTCTGCCATTACACTTTTCAAAGTCAGTCTCCAGCCTTCCAGCCTACCTACATGACCAGCTCTTTCTTGCCTTCTACCACAATTCATTTGTGTTCTGTACTAAATTTTTCTCAACCAAATACAGTTCTATTCCTGTCAGATTTACCCAGCTCTGAGATCCCATCTGCTTGGCTATATATTCTTTAACAGATTCTGTTTGCTATATGCTGACCTAGTTCAAAGTTACATTTGTTCATTGACTGTTCTGTACTCTACCTTCTCCCATGTTTATTTCACAGAAAACTGTATGGGTTTGCAGTCAGGTTTTTCACCTAGGGCATTTTTATAGATTAGAAACAGTACAAATTCAAGTAATGATCCCCAGGGACCCCATTTAATGCTCTACCTAAATTGAAATAGCTTCACTTACAATCACTTTTTATTCTATATGGGTAACCACTGTGCTATTCATCTAATTTCATATTACTGGATCTCTTAAGTCCTTGAAGCTCTTTGCTGTGAGCAGTCTTGTGACAATGCTTGCTGCTTAAATATACCCCATTATACCCCTGTGGTGTATATCTGAAGTATACTGTGTGTACAAGTATAACATTACACATGTTGGGCCACCTAACGATTTTTCTTTTGCTTATGCCTGCTTTGTTGATTAGAAAAGAAAAGAATTTCTGCTCTTGCAGTCATAATGTTGCTGGTTTTATATGCAGGAAAAATTCAGTGACGAGTCTGACTGCCATTTTTTAGCTCTTCCTCTAACAACTGGGTTTGGTTGTTGTAGTTTGTATACACAAAAGTATCTTCATTATAAGAAACCTCATAGACAGATCTTAAACTCCTCCTGAGCTGCATCTTCTTTTTGAAAGCTTTGCCATTCCACATACAACTGAGTTGTTTTACTGGGCATTAACGCAAAGCCCACTTTGAGGGAGCAGATCTCACACCATATAGAGGCTCCAAAATACAATGATTTCAGTGCAAGCTCAAGTAGAGACAAGCTAATCTAGCAACAAGAAGAAAATCTCTAAAACAAGCAAAAATTTTCATGCTGACTGGAGGGGTGGAAGGGAATTTATGACAAGCCAAGCAGAGAAGCAGGTCTGATACATCGGGTTACTGTAGCTCCCATCCCCAAACCAAGCTTCCAGAGGCTGCCACTTTTCTCTTTGGAGGGAAATCTACAAGTCAAGAGAAACAGCTCAGCCATTCTAATGTTCTTTTCCCATCTTCATACAGTTCTTAGAATAAAAGCGGCATAGAATCATTAATGTTGGGAAAAGATGTCTAAGATTGAGTCCACCCGATAACCTAGCTCCACTTTGCTCACCACTAAACTGACCCCAAGTGCCCCATCCACACAACTTTCAAATACTTCCAGGGATGGTGATTCCACCACTTCCCTGTGCAGCCTGTTTCATGCTTTCAGTAAAGAAATTTTCCTAATATCCAATCTAAATGTCCTGTGGAACAACTTGAAGTCATTTCCTCTCATCATGTCACTTGCTACCTGGGAGAAGAGACCAAGCCCCAGCTTGCTATAATCTCCTTTTTCAGGTGTTACATAATTCTTTAAGTTTTTTCTATCTCTAGTTGATACACCACCTGATGCATACTGCCCATCACCACTTAAAAATCCTTCTGTCCATAACTGAGAGGACAACTGGACTTGATCCAATAGATCAGCCTATCCTGCCCACTTTATTTCTTATCAAATAAACCCTGTACATCTTTCCATGCTACTGCCCATGCTTGGAGCAGTGGGCAGTAAGCATCTCCAAAATTGCCTCATTATCCTGCTTTGAACTTTCTTTGCATCAAATCTTGTGCTGAGGTGGGATGGGGAGGAGAGGACAACAAGAGCTAAAAGCAGGTTCAATGCAGGTTACCTCTACAGAGCTACAGCGAAGGGCTGAGGTAACAAGTAAAGAATAATTTTGCTCTGCTCTTCAGTAAATTGAATGATTTTTTTTTTTACCAGAATCCATGAAATAATTGTACATTAAGTTTAGCTATAAAGCCATGACCCTAGAAAAAGGACTTGGCTCTAAAGAAAATGTTTTTTCATATTCAGTTTCACTTTCCTGATATAAAATACTTAAGAAAACATAATTCTAATTAAAATAGTTCTATAAAAAAGTCATCACATTCTTGTCTTTTATATATATCACAGTCAGACATTTCAAAATTATTTTATCCAGCACAAGGTTTCCACATCCCTTATGTTGTAAGTGATCAGTACTTGTGAAAGCCTACAGAAATTACACTGAAAGGCAAGACAATGAAAAAAATAAACCTTCTTACTGCATTAAAACCCTTCTTCCTCTTATCTGAGTGTTTGTACTGTCACCAGCTTTGGAGAATGTGAATGTTTCTACATAAAAATTATTAGTGCTAATGAAATCTCTAGTAAAGCATGTGGAATTTCTGGCCCTTCTGTCTGTTGGAGCTGTAAAAATACTCTGTTCTTAGTGATATTTTAGAGAATTTTAACTGTTAAAAAAAGACAAGTGAGTGCTTGGTGTTGCAAGTGACATTGTAGTTTTGATGGAAGGACTTTATCAGACACAGAGGTTTTAAAACCTTTCTTAAAGAAGGTCAGTTTCAATTCACCTAATGTCCTCTCAAAGTTCATTCCACAGCCAAGACTTTTGTCCCCAGACTTTACATGTGCTTCTGCATCAGGTTCGTGATGAAGAGAAGAGAAGAGAAGAGAAGAGAAGAGAAGAGAAGAGAAGAGAAGAGAAGAGAAGAGAAGAGAAGAGAAGAGACGAGAAAAGACATAATTCTGAATCTCTATGAAGTAAAAAATGGTTTAACTTAGAACTAAACATTGCAAGTTTTATAATTCAGGAAACTAATTTTGTTAACCAGTAGAATTGTTGGAACTATTTAATTTGCATTTTTAAATAGAGGTTTATATAAACCAAGTTTTATAGAACCTATGTTTTGGCCTAAGTAGGTTTAATAATAATTGCATCCTGAATAGTTAGGCATATTGGATCCTTCTTTTGAAACTGGTATTTTTAAAATGTGTAAGATATATATAACAAGCAACAAAATTATGTCCATCTTAATTCTGATCTTTAATGCTGTTGTCCTGAATACACAGAGGTGGAGAATGCCAAGAATGAGGAAGATTTTCCTTTAGTAGCAGTCCCACTGCTTGGGCCTTTCCCAAAACTGGTACTTAAATTTCTGCCATAGGGCTGCCCAGCTGCAAAGTCTGTGAAGCTTGGTGTATGGCATAGGGTGGTGTTTGGGTTGTTTGTTTGTCTGGTTGTTTTTTTGTTTTGTTTTTTTCCTTCACTGCCAAGGAGAATGATTGATTTCCCACGGGGTGGCTGCAGCAGAGCCAGTTTTCTTCTGCTCAGTCTGTTTTATGGAGGTCACTGAAAGCACCTGATGTCTGATAGAAACAAGGAAGGAGAAAAACATTTTAAGAGGATCCTAGGCCAAATACCATCTTCTTTACAGTGTGAACAGGAACCAAAGGAATCCTGAATCACTCATCTCCTGATGTCACCAATATCTCCTTTCTATGATGTGAAGTCACTATATTTAGCAACTGAACTTAATAGAACAAAAGTTTCTTTTTGTTTCCAGGAAGAGAGCATGAGTCAGCAATCTCTCAAGAAATGGCCACAAAGAAACTCCCTCATTCCCAGAGATATTCCTGAAAAATCAGTACCCTAACATGATATACAAAGACAGGGAAGCAGATACTGTGCAGAAGTGCAGCATTTCCTCACAGTGTATTCTGCTGGTGGTCTTCTTTCCCCTTCCTTTCTTCTCAGAACACACCAGTCTGTGTTCTGCCAGATAAAACTGTCCCACACAGCCTGCAGTTACAGCCCTCTGATTCTTCAGGACCAAAACACCCACATCCATTCAGAGACTGGTCTCATGGCAGTCCTCTTCACGAAGGTTCTAATTTTTAGAACTGTTGGGAAAACCCAAACTATAAAAACAAGCCTAATTCATTCTTTGAAAGTAATTAACTTTCAGTGGAATAATCATGCTGCGTTTCAGAAGGTCAGCAGTTAGAGGATGAGCACCTTGGCCTCAGCTCTCCAAGCAACACATACTCCCTTTGAGGCCACGGGTATGGAGTCAAGTCTTGGGTCAGATTTAGTGACTTTCCAGCACAGTTCACTTTGGTGCAAAGTGCAGTTTTGTTGGGTTTTTAGTACAGTACATTGTAGGGTCAAGCAGAAAAACATTTTTGTGTATGCCAAGGTATTTGGTAATGTTAACATTTGCCAAGACCATCTTTCAGCATTTCTGATTTGGTCTGCCAAGGCATGTAAGTTGATGCTCATGTTATAGCTGGGAATGTGTAACTTATATGCATGCAACATATATGAAGTGTTACTCTTTATACATATTTTTCTGTTTAGAGAGTTTTTATCTCTTACAGGACAAATACACTCAGCATTACTAAATATTACAGACATACTAACTTCTATTATTTCTGCCTTTTTATTTTGGTTTCTCTTTAGCTTTTCCTCTCTTTTTCTTAGGAAAAAAACCTACAAACTGTTATTTTGGGGGTTTTATACAGTGTCTTTTCTTGTTCTATTTTTAACATATTGGCAATCACAACAACAATCATTCACTGAATCTGTTCCTGGCATCTTACAACCAACAGCTGAGTTGTTGACAGTGTATTGAGAGGGGTTTTTTTTAACTGGGGACACTGGGAATTCCTTAAAAAATGAAGCTTTATCTGTCCAGTTCAATTACTTGGGGATTTTTTTTCTCAACCTGGTTAAATGTTAGAATACCATTTCCAGGCAAAGCTACTCTACTTGTGTCCCAAAGGGAGGCTGTCTCCTGGTGTTAACCACCATAATGTCAATCCCTACATTTATTCATTTGAATCTTAGTTAAACTGAGGTTTATCTCCTCTTGTTCTTGATCAGATTATTAACCCCACCCTCACCTCGACTCAATCCCATTTATTTCAATGTCTGTATCTTCACAGAAAGGCAAAACTTATGAAGTACAAGCGATCTGAAAGCCGGTGATTTAGCAGCAAGGTTATTAGCATACCTAGCACTGACAGTTCTGTTTTCTGCATTATTTTGGATTTTTATTATTTTCTTTCTTTCATTCCATTTTAGCTCTTTAATCAGTCTTCAGCCGTGGAACATTTTCTTCTCTTAAGATTTGCTTGATAGAGTAGCTTTGGAAGAAATTTTTGTATTAGCATTTCACAGCAATTTTGTTTTATCTTTAGTTTATGGTTCAGACTAAATTAATCCTTGGTTAAGGCACTGCATGGCTCCATGGGGCATTTGACATGCCTAACATATTAATGGTTCAAAATCACCAGTCATTTCCTTTCTCTCTCTCTTGGTTTATCTCTCTGTGTCACATTTTAAGTAAAAAAAGGCTCTTTTGGGATGAAGTCTATGCCTGTGCTAAGAATAGGGTCCAAGGCATCAGAAGCATTTACAGATGTTACACTACATTCCAGTAAGTTCTGTGTAGGAACCTTTTGAAATTAACTGGTTATATTTCATTATTGTTTGATGGATATTCTTGTGTTTTTCCAGCAAGTTATTTAGCACAACAAATTTATATACAACATTTCTTATTCAGCAGGACCAATCACCAAAAATATGGTTCAAATGTTTTAAATTTCAAACTGCATAGTAGCCATTTAAGAGGAAAAATCATTCAGCAGTGACTAGATTCTGAATTACTTCCTCAAGTTAACTACATGTAAAACAAATTCTGTCTACAAAGTACCATGCAGACTTATCTACCTGATGAAGATTATTTTAGAGTTGGAAAATACAAATTACTTAGATTCAGATTTTCATATCAGCTGTTTTCTTTCTGTTCTAAAAGGAGGGGGTGAAAAAATGGAGTTACATTTTCTTCCCTCTTCCAATCAAGCAAATATCTTGAAACTCCATTATCTTGTAGAATTTTCCATTTCACTTTTCATAAGAAGAGAATGGGTTCACTGAAATATACTGGTCTTGGCTTAATTTCCATCCACGGGGTGAGGGGGTTATATTTTGTGTTCTAGACCAAGGATGCCAGCACTTGCAGCATAGGTCCATCTAGTCCCTGTCCTAGACTGGCTACAGCCAAGAGCCGGAGAACACAGTGCTCCTTTCCCAGGGACCCTCGAGCCTCTGTGTCTTTGCTACTGAGGGACAGGGCCCCCTGAACAGAAGGTGGATTTGTGTGGGTTTTGCCATTAATTTCTCCAGTCGTTATTTAAACCCACTAAGTACATGTTTCTTTAGATATGCGTAATAAATAGCATCCACAGACAACACACTGATTTGAAAATTCGAGGCAAGGCATTTCACAGATACTGTTCACCACTTTTACTTCAATTTTAATGGTCTCCATAAAATGAAGAATCAAAGCCTAAAGTTTTACTTAGTAGCACTCTGAATTCCTTAAAAGCCAGATATCAAATTGAGGTTTTTTATAATTATATTCAAAAATACAAATTTATCCCGTTTTAATTTCCATTTATAAAAATATTATTTGAAGCTAATTTTTTTAATATTCTAATAGTATGGTAATCAAGAGACATACTGAGAGGCTACACAGCATAACCAGACAGTTTTTTTTTTGTAATAGCACTCTAAAACTTCCTTCAGCTAATAAAAGTTACCCCATGTTGAGCACAGAAGCACTTGCTCTACACAGCATTGTACTACTGATGGGTGAGATCTTCACATCTGAAGTAATATTAATGGTGCCTGTGGATATTTCCATATCATATTAAAGATTTCTTCTTGTGGAAATTTCTAGCCACAAACATGCAATAAAAATGTAGCAGTAAAATCGGATAAATGAATGCACAGGGTACTTCACCAATAAGTAGGATCCATCCCCAAGGGTGAAAGCCATGTCTGAAGGCAACTTCACTATAGATGAGAGGGCAACAGAAGGGAAAAGCATTGAAGCTGGTCTTGCCTTGGAGCTACACTGAGCACTGGATCAATAGCTATCATTAGTAGAGGTCCCTTAGAGGAAGCTGGCTGCCACAGTGCTGACATTTAACCTGTGTCATGTGGCACCATGTGCACATGTAGAGAACTTCAAGTTTAGAACCTGAAGACAGAAAATGAAAGGAGATTCCAAAGCTGAATAGCAACTCTTTCCTGGAATTTGAGTAACTATTGCATTTCAAGCAAAAGCAACCTCTTGTTACCACAGATCAGTGAAGTTACAGCTAGTTTTAATACTGCACTTCACACATTTCAGCTAGTTATGTGCACTTGGAATCACTGGAACAGAGAAAGCAGTGCACATCTGCACAAAGCTCATTATCAGTTGAAGGCATGCCATATTCATTTGATTAATCTCAATTTGTTATTGAATCTCATTTCATTCCAAATGTGTTGTCATTTCACCTAATTTAACTAAAACCCCCTCCAAATAATGATCTTGCCAAGCTTGGTAAAAACACTATTTGTGTTGTTTTTACTGCCTGCCTCAACTGACAGCCCTCTCTACAACAGTCTGTATTTTTAATACTTTAGCATGATCACAAAACATTGAACATTGAGACAGCATACACATGTCCACAGATTCAATAATGAGATCCAAAAAATTTTAAAGTACTTTCATCTGCATATAGATACAAAATGCTTTTGTCTTCAAAGGCACTGAAGAAGTAAAACCAGACTGCCCTTGAATACTGGATGTCTTTACATATGGCAGCGCTGTCTAGAAAACCCTCTGAAGGAATAGATTCCTCATAGTTTCATTCTTGTCTTTTGTTATGATGATTGCACAATCCCCTAACTCCAGAAAGTTATAGTCTGAATAGACAAAAGGGGAAGAATGGAATGAGCCACAAAAGCAAAGTGACAAATCCAGAAATTATATAGGACAGGATCTGTCAAATGCTATTCTAATACCAGAGTTATCAATACTCAGACAAAACTACTGCGCACAAAAGCAGTGTACTAAGACATATTGCTGCTGATTCTTGTTTAAGGATCATCTTCTCCCATCCAAGCAACTACATTTAAGAGTGTCACGCTTGAAAGTGCACAATTACTGAAGATAATAATTCTCCCTTTAACTTCATCCCTTCTGCTCTAACAGAATGCCAAATACAAAAAATCTTGACTTCCAAATTTCCTCTCAGAATTTTTTAGACAGTTGTCCTTTGCTATATGAGGCATAACAGAAAATGTTTGCTGTGACCAAAACAATTATAAAAGCAAACTCTCACTGAAGTCTACAGAGGAAACATAAGACAGAATAATTTCAAGCAAATTACAGATCTGTGGTGTCTTCCAACAGGAATGAACTAAAAAGATCTTTAGATGCATTTTGCAATTTATTTCTGTCAAAAAAGTAGCCAAGATATCTTTGTCTTGAGGAAATGAATATAAATTTCCTCATAAATACCATGAAAGTTCATAATCTTGTAAAATTATCTTCATACCATGCTATGCCTGATGAAAACAGGGTAATAAAGTCCTAAATCTGTATTCAGAGAGGAGATCCTCCATAGTTAGGATCCTTTTAACCTTCTTCTTGGTTTATATTCTCCACCTGCACCCACCTTGCAATCATTGAAAACCTCACCTTCAGCCTTCACATCCTTTCTCCTCAGTGCCTTAGAGCCTCACAGGAAACAGGCCCAGAAACTCTCAGTAATCCTGGTAAATCAGTTAGCAAGCTACAAACCCACTTTTTAATTCCGATATGAGAATGGGTTTACTTTGATCTATTCTGGCGCACACTAAGATTTTTCCAAGAGCAACAACTACAGAGCTAACAGCAATGTCTTCTTGCTTGTACAGCTGATGAAATATTCCTTTTTAGCAGTAAATCATAAAAGAAACTGATGATTCATTACTGGGGTTTTTTAATTCTCTCATTCCCATCAGAATTTTTTCACGGTCTAACTTTGTACTTCTGGTGACTGCTAAACAGTTCAGAAAAAAGCAGTGCAACATTTGAGAAATAACTGCTGCATCCAGTGAGAGAGGATTTTAACTTTGTTCCTCCCCTCCCCATTTCCCTTTTCCTCCACCTATCCCATGAAGTTAAATGCCACAGAGGTTAAAGGCCTGGAAACAAACACGAAATTCCCTTTTGTGCTTAGATGTATATCCATTTGAAAAGGCTCTAACCACACTTTGAGGGGCTCTTAGGTGAAACTACTCTGACAAATCTTGCTTTCACAAAATCTTTCCTGTTTCTCAGACTACACCCTCCATGTACCCAACTCCCACTAATCTCAGGTGGCAGAGCCTGAGGAGCCCAAATAAAAGCAGACAAGAACTGGTGTAGAAGCAAAGCCAGGAAAAATTGGATTGGTGAACAGTTTGTCATACCCAAGGAAGCAACGCCACTCTGGGAAGAATTCATGCAATACAGAAAAAAATTTATCAATATTTCCCTAAAACAGAACTCTTTTCCTAAGTGGTTTTAAAGCTTTGTTCCTGAAATCTTTCAGGGTGTTTGAGCCAACATTTCTGAAGCAATAATGAGAAAGCAGCAACAATAAGTCCCATGACTCGAGGAACTTAAGTTAAAATTCACAGAATGACATTAATTTGAAATCTGATGGAGCTGAAAAAACTGGAAGAGTAGACCCAGAAACTTGGAGGGAAGTCCACTTGGGAGTAGCCATAAGTTATGTGAATTCAAATTCTGAGGATGTGAGAAATAAATACTTTTCATTTTTAAAATAAACCTGAAAAATATAATAAAGACTAATTTTCTATTTCATCATTTTTAGCTGTAAATAATAGTAAACTGCTGATTGTAGACTACAAGCTAAGAATATCTTTATCAAGCCATTTGGAGGTAAGAATCAATACCATCTTTCATTTGTACACTTCCCCCATCCCTTCTTTTTCTTTTAAATCCTTCCTTTTGGACACACAGAAGAAATTTTCATTGTGTGGGGAAAAGAAAAAAAAAGGAAAGCCTTAAAATATAAAAATTAATTTTACTAGAAAGCTAATGAATGCACCATAACCCAGATTTTCTATGGCTATTGCATTAGGGAGAAAGAGTTATGAAACTTCATGCTTTTATAAATTTTGTTGAGCTTGCAGTCCTGGCTGAAGGAGAGAGCAAATTCTCAGGTGCTAAACATCAAATTGCTTATTGGAACAGCTGCTGCACTGAGCTGAGTAAGCAGGATAAGCAGGGAGTGGCTTTTTCTAGACTAATCTTTGACCAGCATCAGTGCTAACACAAATTAAAAAGAATATTTTACAATTAGAATACAATTATTGTTATTTCCTTTCCAATAAATGTACAGGGACAAGTGTTCTTTTTTGCTTTTGGTTCCACTGTTTTTGTCTCACACTGGCTAGGCTCTGAAATAGGAATTTTATGTTTCCTATTCTCCAAGCTGTAAAATCTAGGTTGTTTTTTTCTTGTTGTTGTTGGGTTTGTTTTTGGTTAGTTTCTGTTTTAGAGGGGTAGGGTGGTGTTCTTGAACAAATATTGCTTGAACTGGGGAACTGGGAAAGCAGATCTTTTTTCTTCTTCAGGAGCAGTGAAATGCACTGGGATAAAGATTACATTAGAAGACTACATACTGGTTTTCTTCTTCCAAAGGAAAAAATTCTTATAATGCCACTACCTCACTAAACCCTTTAGAGTATAGATTTTTTTCTTTACAGTAGAAAGAAAATGTTCCCTGATTTTATGACAGATGGGCAGACAATGTTAAATATCAGGGAATGATACAGATTAGAATGTAGATTATTCAGTACTCAGATTCTTTAGCTTCCAGATATGAGTTTGGGTGCAGTTAGGGTTGAGCAAGTATTAGTTGCTCTGGGATGGAAACAAGATTAGTAATGTAGAATAACAAGATTAAAATTAATATTATTATAATTAATACTATTAACAACCTATTTTGGCTGTAAGGTAGGAATCCTAGCTCACCTTTCACTGCAGACCCTCTACACTGACAAGCTCTGCAAGCAGGTAGGAATGTCTTAAGTAAAAGGTATAATCCTGAAGAGCAGGCTCCATCAGATTTGCATTAATACCTCTATCCAACCCCCTTCCTAAACTTTATTTCCTAAACTTTTCATTTCACTCTTAGTATTTCTGCATATTTTCTTTTTTTTTTCCCCAGTGAAGCAGGGGTTCCACTCCTGCTGAGGAATAAAAGGTGCCACTCCTGAGATCTCCTGCTCACTTTGAACAACGAATTACCAGGAAAGTCAGCTTCTGTTTCCAGCAGGTTCCAATTCAAGTTAGGAGCCTGCAGGAAATGGGCACATTGCAGCATCTGATTAAAGTCTTTCATAGCTTAGATTAATGCAGGGTCAGATGGTGAAAATTCTTTCTGTAATAGAGAGCAAGCTGAAACAAAGCTAAAAAGCCTATTCACTTAAAACTCAAGCACAAGAGGGGAAAAAAAGTAATCCTAATAATTATATGGATGCTTTTGAAAACTCTCCTAGCATGTACTTTTCCCCTCAACTGCTAAAGAGTGTCCACAAACTTTCACATTTCAATAATTAGTAGGAGATAATTATCTGGAGAGCAGAAAGCAACTTCCATATGTTTTCATCACAATTAACAATAAACAGGCATAAAAACACAAGAAGCTTTATTTATCAAAGTCTAGCAATGCATTCTAGGGCACATCCAGGATGTAGTCAGGCCTTCCCTCTACACAAGCAGAGGCAGAACTTTCACATTTTCTGAATCACTACTTTCCACTAATTTTCATCTCAATCCTCTAGTCAAGCAAGAATCCTGCCAATCACCAGCTTGATCCATAATTCTGATACTTCATCTGGTCTCAGTATATCAGCAGTTGCCTTCTCAGGGTCTCAGATTTCCTGCCCTTTTAACAACCCACGCTGAGATTTAATCTCCCAGGTGCTTCCTGTTTGCAGATTGTGCAGCAATAAACAACATCAGTAAGTGTGCAGGTTTGCTGTGTACTGCTAGCTGTGAATCTGCAAGTAGAGAAGCGGTCTGAGAGAAGCAAGATGATATTTTTGCACATTGTTTTGAGAACTTAGTAAAAAAATACAATTATATTTTATTTCAGTAGAAAGTACCTTTACAGACACTTAATTTATGGAGATTTGTAAATACTCCCAAGCTAATGTTTTCTCAAAAAGCATTCACTAATTCTGTTGACCATGGCAAAAGTTGCTCTTGGGCCATTTAACTTCCAAATGAGCTACAGAAAAAATATAGGAGAGTCTGATTAAATGTTTCCTGAGCAGACAGTTTTTTAAATGCCCAACATACAAGTGTCTGTAAAATAAGACTCTTGTCAAAATAAGTGTATGCTTACTTTCCTGCATATTTAATTTATTAACAAAACATTTCTAGATCAGACATTGGGTCTATTTTGCAGCTAAAAGACACTTGGTGTCTTATAGTTTAAGAAATGCTAACTGAAATGGTGGGAAAATGTTAGGTTTTGGAAGTTCACATCAGCAACTTTTTTTCTCAGTCTTTGTAAAGTTTAACCTAAGTGTCTCTAAATTATTATATTTTCCTCTATTTGAATTCTATGGCCTTTGCTATATTTTTTCACAAATAATCTTACAAGTCTTGGATGCTCTGAGTGTCCCCAAAACATGCTGTGTTTCATTTTACTGGCATGGCAATAATAGGCAATTTCCCAATCTTGGCGTGAACAAATAGGTGGCAACCTCCAACAGACTCTTAAATAAGGCTCTTATTCTTATTTGTCATTTTCCTGATTACTTACCCTCTAAAGTCAGTCCATCTTTGCCTGCAATGTTTTCTATATGTAGGTAAAACTCAAGTACATAATGTTAAAATTTGTATGTATAAAATAGCGTCATGTTTTAATTTCCTACATAATCTATCTCCTCTTTTTTTAAAAACACCATCCAAGAGTGGCTCTTCCTACAGACAGAATGACCTAAAGCATACCCTTTTCCTAAATGTCTTTTTATGAAAAAGAAAATTTTTTGGTCCTTTTTGTTCCCAAGGTATTGGAAAGAAATAAATGCAGAAATGAGAAAAGAAAACAGGGCTGTCTTTCTGAATCTTTCTGCAAGATGTTGTGGCAATCATGTACTGATATTACTCAGCATATTCCTCATGGAAAAGGGGACTGAATTTCAAAACTGATTAAGGTCTCTGCTATGAAAAGGCCATAGACCTCAGCTGAGAATCCAACCAGAATTTCAAAAATTGTCCCTACAGCAGCTTAATGCATGAACAGTAGAAGCAGACGCAACATTATTGACATTAAAAAATGACTCAGAAAGATAAAGATTGACATAGCAATCAGAGGGGCTGTGTGGCACCCCTCCAGTAGTTATTGGCACTTCTCTTTTGCTCCTTAAAAGTGTGCATGTGAGGTGGGGTGAGGGGTGATGAAGCAGACTATCACCATCAAGAATGTGACACAAGGTATTCATCCTTTTTCTAGTTGTTATGAGCATGATTTCACATTGCAATAAAGAGATGAATTGCTATAGTTCAAACATACATAAGTCAGCACAGAGGCCAAAACTGAAGATGACTTAGTTAATCTACAAGGTTGATGATACAAGCTTGCCTATAGGAAATCTACTGCAAAGTGAGCTAGAACACAAAGTTATAGTATGTTACTCCTTTCCAACAACTTTCCTGCAATGGTGAAAAGCTTTCTCCAAACAGAGCAGACTTGATGTCCGAGAAGACTGCATTGCACTCATTCCCTCCAGTAAATGTCTGGATGCTTCAGCAGCAGAAACCAGCAAATGTGCTGGTGGAGCCACACCCTGGCTAACCTCATAGGTCTACTTTGTATAAGACATTCGCTGCTTAAACAGAAGATAGAGAAATTAGTTGAAACTCTAGAGTATCCAACCATATCATACAAAAAGGATAAAGTTTAGATTTGTTCAAGCATTAACAATTCACTTAAGCTACTTCATTGTTACATGACATTTCATTTTTCATTATCAGAGCCCAGGGTGTTTAAAAGGTCTACGAGAACTCTTCTCTCAATTTGTTTGCTGCCGTAGTTCAGCAATATTTAGCACCAATATGTGCTGGCCCTTTGGCACTTTTCTTCATCTTTAACATAATTTATCAAAAGAGGTAGCAAAATACAAGTTGATCAGTCTCTCTGGTTTAATTTAACAAGGCAGGTCATAAAGGCTTTGTTCCTTGACCAGCCATGCCAAAGTGCTGCTTTCACATATTAATGTGACATGACTTGTACAGTCATAATTACTATGACAAGATAAAGGGAATTAGTTAAAACTTAATTAAAACTACATGCCTTACAACTGTGACCCTGTACAAGTTTCGTAGCTTTACTTCTTTGTTTCTGGTTTATCAAAAGGGGAAGAGGTCCACATGAATTTCCCCAGTATTACAAGTGCATCAATTAAGAAAGAAAATTAAACACTGATCATAAATAACCAGATAAGAAACAAACCTGAAACAAGACAAGGACTCTGATTCATGGTTAGTAATGAATTTCTTTGCTTATACCTATGTACTAAAGCAGCAATGCCTCTTCTACTGGTATAAAAAATTTGATCAGTGCAGAGGTAGGGCACAGAGATGGAAATCTGCAGTGACTCTGTGTTGCATTATTGGTAGCCTTTTCAAAACAGGCATTACTGAACAGCACCATGAAGAATAAAAATAAGGCTTGTCTTTTCACATTACAAATCAGGGTGATCAAAAGGAAACAACAGCTTTCTCTGGTTTATCATCACAGCTCTTTACAGCTCTGTAGAAAGCATAGAGGGAAAGCAGATCAGCTGTACTGGACCAGGCTAAAAGTTTAACCCTGTGCAGTGTATTAGAAATGAACACAGTGAGTCTAGTAATATATGCTTTACTTTAGCAGCTACACTATTTTCCTACAAAAAATTCATAGGATGCCCTTTTATCATTTGTTGTCACCTCTTTTCTGTTAGGCACTTCCCCAAGGGCAAGACCATTGGCAACATCAGAGCAACCTTCTGGCAGTATCAGAGCAAAGCATCCTCCTTTCCATGTTTTGGCTGCAGGATAATCTATCTCTTCTTTGACTATTGTAGAAGTCATGTGCTGCTTTTAGTGCAGACATTCTCAATATGATCTGAGTTCCATGGTGATAAGTTCCCATCACTTGGGTTTGACTGTTTCAATCAGCTTTATGGGCTTCTCATTTTCAACAGTTCAAAAAACTCTGTATGTGTCAATGTGTTTCTTAACCCTTGCTCATCAGAAGAAAATAATGGCAACAACTACCGGGAAACAGAACACAGGAGTGGGAAAACTTATTGTCCCAATGTGACAATTGGCTCTTTCTTGATTGAGGTAAAGAGGTGGCTCATCCATGACTCTGGTACTGCTGGTAGCAAATGAGCTCTGGCTTGTAGGTTTTGCAGCTGTTTCTAATTCTGCTCCAAAATGCTTCTGAAGAGCAGTGAAATAGTTAATAGCACATTAATTTACAGCATAACTAAGTATCAGCATTAATAGTGCTGAAATGAATGAGCCTGTCACAACTGTCAGAGCTATTGTTTCAGGCCTGGCAGGCAGTGCCCACTCCAAGCTAGGGGCTGACTTGTGTGAAAGGCATTCCAGCACAGAGCACCGGGTGTGTGCACCAAAGAAGCATCTTGGTGCTGTTGCACCTGCACAATGAGACCTTCAGCACTATAACCTGAAGCTGGAAGGGTGTGTATTGTCTAAAGATCTAGGAATTTAATGAAGTTATTGAGCAAAATCTACGCAAACACCTTTCTGGTTTTCTTTGTAAAGGAACGCTGCAAAAGCAGAGAGTTCACCAGACTCCTGGACCTCCAACTGAATTTGACCCAAGGTCTGACTGCTTCATAGATCCTATATGCTGCATTGAAACTAATTTGGGTGGCCACTGGTCACCTGAGCTGCAGGAACACAGAATGTGACACCAACTACCTGCTGGCTTCGTCAGCATCTCAAGGATGAGCCTTGGTGTGAGCTGCCATGGTCATGCCTTTCTGCAGAAGGCTAAAGCAGGCCTGTAATTCTGTTCACATTACATGAAGCAGAAAAGCCTCACAAGAATCAGAAAAGGATGCAACAAGGTTTTGCTTCTGCCCAGTATTTTGACATTTTGTCTCAGACTTTTTGGTGTACAAGAGCATGTAATGAACACCTTTTAAAGGGGAATCCATTTTTTCTGGCTGCTGGATGAAGGGGAATTATGTGAAATACAGTTACGAGGTTTGAAGTAGAATTAGCAGCTTGAAATTTTAAAAGTGAGAAATAGTTCAATCAATAAAGTACAACCCCTGTTCTCCTATCCTGGGTGAGCCACACTGCAGCTAATTCGATCACAGCATATCTACACAACAATTAGACCATAGCTATGTTAGTATCACATTACTGTTATATAAACAGATTATGTGAGCTTGCATACTATGAACTATAACGCACTCTATATCACTGTAAAGCTTCTAAAGCAGATGTTGCTGTATTTTCAGATTGAATCTAGCACAGCCTCATTCTTACAAGAGTTAGAAAAGTACCACTACTAAAGATCCAAATTTTTTAGATATAACACTCAGGCAAAGGAAACTGCAGCAATGATTTAAGACATTATTGCCTGCAGTCCTTCACCTCACCCACCTGGCAGAGGGAGCAGCCCCCACAGCAGAGACAACAAAAGCAAACTAAAGTTCACAGATTAGCACAAGCCGGTCTTCATTAGCAATTTAAGCAAATATTAAGACTGTGAACTGGAGCACCCATAAGAAAGATCTGTGTTCCTTTATGCTCCCTCTGCTCGCTTATAGCAATGAGGCAATGTGAAAAATTAAAGCCAGTAGCATCTTGTCTCATTTCAGAGAAATCTAGACTTGTGAGCTGGAGTACAATCAGGCAGCAGAGCACAATTTACCTGGCTAACAGAGCTATGCCAGTGAAAATCCACAATATAAACACGCACTCAACCAATTTTAAACATTTCTTAATTACAGCTCCATTAACAGTAAAAGTGATGCTGCAAGTTGCACAAAAGCAGAGTGAAAAAAATGAGGCGTGATCTGTCCTACCTATTCAAGGTAGATGTCCCTTAGAGACTACCAAAATCATCAATATCTTGAATCAAATGCAAATGTTAATAAGCTGAAATGCACACTTTTCTGCAACCCTGTGACAACCATTGGGATCTGCACATTTATAAAATAGTGAAACTCTTTTGGCAGCAAATAATCTGCAAATGTGTGGAAGATGTGAAAATATCTTTTTTTGCCCCAGCAGTAACACATGAAGTGTAGCACTAAAGAGAATGTTCCAGACAGCAATATTATTTGAAAGGCAAAAATATAAAGAACAGAAAGGAACATTTATGGCTGTAGCAAGGCATGGCTTCTCTGAAGACTGGTACAAATAAAATTCTAAATTAAATCTTATCTTTTTAATTTACAAAACACTAATTTTGAGCCACCTTGCATGCTGTCATTTACTTAGTAAAAGCCACAGTAGCAAAGTAGACATTCACAACAGCAAAATCCAGACCTGAAATTATTCAGGGAAAAAAGTTCATCTACACAGCACAAATCACAAAAGATACTAAATACTTTCTGAATAGAAACATGATACTGTCAGTGGACACATAAGAGATGGAAATATGTATATAACACATATAAACAAGGGAAATCTTTTTGCTTTGAACTTTAAAACCTACCAAGTTTAAAGCACTCACTGGAACTACTTACCTGCCATTTTACAACTAGACTCACTCTGATCTTTGCACTGCTGTTGTTCCTTCTTGCTAATTTACCCAAATGCAGTCACTCTAACCTGTGCAGCACTGCATCCCCTGTGTGTGCAGCTGGAGAACAATGACAACCCTGCCATATGTGCTGTGTGGGTTGTAGCCAGAGCAAAACCCCAAAGAGCCATCAGGAGGAACCTCCCTTACACCCAAGTCTAACCCAAAAGCACAGGATGGGTTCTGCTGGGTCAGACCTACAGGTCAGCTGCTGTCTTCAGCCACGTCAGAGACTGTTCTAGCACAGGAGAGCACATCAGGCTGGCCACTGCCTGCCCCTCGCTCCTCTCTAGCTCTCCCAGCAGATGCTATCTTTGGATTAGGGATGTCAGAGGTTCATCCCCTTCTCTGTCTTTAGCATCTGCCTTGGCCATGTTGGAATTTTCTCCAAGCCTGTTTTCCACCTGATGATTCCGTCTCCTCTCTACAACCTCCCATGGCAACAGTTTTAATGAGTTCACCATCCACAAGGTAAAAAATTCCTTTTTCCCCAGCTTTTTTCTGTTTTCACTTGCAGTGAGTGTCCCTAGATCAGTTCTTGCTGCATGTGTTCAATAACTAATGCATTCCTTGCAAACACCAGGTGTAATATGTTCAGTTTTTACCTCTCCTAGTTGGAAGGTCCTAGTCTTTTTAGTCTGTCCTTGCAATACAACAGCTGTCAGCCCCTCAATAATTTCAGTTGCCCTCTTCTATAATTGTTCTGTGTCCTCCAGAGAGCTCAGGATGACCTACTGCACTTCAGTTGAGGGTTCTTTAAGGCTTTACTTAGCAGTAAAATGATACCCTCTCTTGATCTCAAAATTCTTTCTGATCATGTCTGACAATTTTTTGCTTTTCTAGCCAACATTTTGCATTGAACCAATTGCCTCAGAGAACTGAAATAGGTGATAACTCTCAAGTTCTCTTTGCTGTGCTGCAATTACAAGATCAGCAGTAAGTATATCTGAATTCAGTTTCCTGCGGTTGCGTTACTGCACATTTATCTGTAATGAAGTTCATCTGACACATTTTTGGCCCTCACTCAATTTTGCAAGGTGTTTTAAGAGTTCTTCTTCACCAGTGTGCCATTTGAAATCCTTAAAGTCCATGAACTTGGAGCTTTTATTGCAAACTCCCTTCCCCAGGTCATTAATGAAGGTGTTGAATAGGAACGGTACCACCACTGACCTCTGGGAGTCTCCACTAGTGACTCTTATCCCCTCTGAAGTGACCTTAAAACTCACCTTTCTGGTTCCTAACATTTAATCAGATTGGAGTCCTCAAAAAGACCTTTCCTCTTGTTTCTTCAATAATCCCAACTCTCTTCCTCCAGGGCTCTAGCCTGTACCAACAAAAAGTAATGTGGAAATAGTCTCAACCAAGAAATAATACCTATGGTTTCCTCACCCAGGTCCTTTGTGTGCTGAAAGATGTTTTTCTTAAAGGTCTCTTGCTACAATGCTAAAAATTTTTCTGGCCCCTCCTTTCACCTCTTATTTTTTGTCTTCTAAACAGTTCCACAGGTACTTATACCAACTCCCATCTTTCCACCTCAAATAGTGTTTTTCCTTATTTCACCACATAATTTGCTTTACCAATATTCAGTGGATTAGAAGGACTGCATTTCCTGTGATTAAGAGGTATACTATTTTCTCAAAGAAAAAAATGGCTTCCTTAAATCTTCTTTTATATGTTTTCCTTTAAACAAAATGTTTATATCAACATTTTAAGGAGTATTTAGCATAAGAGAAAGCTGGGTAATAATTTCATAACCAACACAAATGTCTAAGAAATTATCTGCCAATTTGTGACTTGGTTACATTTTCTTTACATAAATGATTTACAGGTGAGGTACTAAACAGAGACCATTAAAGGGTTTTTTCATCTAGCTAGCAACTTGCTGCTAGCTAATCTGGTACAGCAGGAATCATGTCAGACGGGAATGATCAAAGTATTGAACTACAAAATAAAGTAAAAAGGATTGGGTGACAACATTTTGATGTCTTATTGAGGAGAGAGTAAGGCTTGAAAACAACTTTTAACATTTGCTTGTACATTCAAAACTCAGTTCCTGTGTAGCATACACCAATTAAGGAAGGAGGGGTATTTGTTAATACTATTTAAATTATATGTGCTTTTCTGGTTCTTATTAGCACCTACTTGTCTCCAATGACAAGTGAATATTTTTGATAAACAAAGTCTTTGTTTAATTTTCAATACTTTGTTTCTGGCTACCTCCTTCATGATAAACAGATGCCAGCCAGATAAGACGGGGAAGGCTCTCCCCTGGTCCAGCCTACTCAGCTGTGAAGATCTCATCATTTGGGTTAGGAATTAGGAGCTGCTGTCTGATGGCTGATGATGATATTGGTAGTCTCACATGACGTTGAAAAGTTCTCCTGTGCTGCTAGCTACAGGAGGTCACATATTGACCAGTTTATAGCAGGGGTATTTCAAGATTCACAATCCATCAGGCCTTGCTATAGACATTTCTAAAAAACTGAGGAAGGTCAAACACTTCTAACAAAGGGGGAAAAGAAAAAAAAATAAAATAAAAGAAAAAAACCCCACCTTTTCTCCTTTAAATGATCAAAGGGTGGAGCCAAAGGCCTACTCTAAGTTAGAAATGAGAAACAAAGAAAGAAATGAGATAAATGGAAGAAGCATGAGAAATTCTGGGACCTCCTTTACAGACCTAAACCTTTGCTATCTGGAAATAAAAGAAATAAGACCAGCACAAAGTTACCTGACAACTAATTGTCATTAATAAGGCATTCTGTATAGTCTATCAACTCCTTTCCAGTGCCTTGTTTTCCCAGTAATTTCACTCTGAAGACTGCTGTACAGAGGCAGGTTTACACCTTTGCTTTTCTTACAACAAAATCAAATATTGATAGCAAGGCAGATTTTATTTCATTGTAGTTATGATGTGATTAGGTTAACACAAAGAGGTAACAATAAGCATTAACCACTTCCCTTGTGCTTTACTTAGCTAGATTTTGTCAGATTTTTGTCTTCTGATTCCCTGTCAACATGACAAGAATCAGATCCAGTCTAACTAATAATGATGAAATAAAGCAAAATAGTTATAAGATGAAAAATTAATGTTGAGACTGCTTTTTTTTCCCCCTCTGTTTTTCCTGAGTTGTAAGGAGGGAAAATCCAATTCCTGAGAAACTTTTTGTTGTCAGCTGCAACACTGAAAAAAAGAAAATAAGATTTTGGATCTTGATTTATGCTTTTGGAAAGGATCTGCTGCGGGTTTGTTACACAGATTGAACTGGGGGTTGAGGCAAGGATGGGAGTTAGAGAACAAACTGGAACTCAAGTTCCAGGGAGGTTTTTTTACTTAGAACATTCATTTCAGGTTAAATGAAATATAGAGGGGTTCTTATCCATGACAATTCAAGGGGCATTTTTAGTACATGGTGTGAACATGGAACTAAGCAGACCTGCTTATGGCCTGAAGTCCAGAGTTGAGACAAATTCTTTTGTATTGATTTTTCTGGAAGAAATAGAGCTGGGTACTGCCTATCTTTCTACAGTCTAGCACTAAGCAGAGACTATTCTAATCTTCAATGTCTTAGTCCCCAGCAACAGGAACTATTAAGAACCAATAACCTTTTCTCAAAGATAAAATGCAAAAAAGTCAAAGAACTGAAAGTCTGAAGTATTAACTCACACTTTCATATTAACTACCTCTTATTCCTCTGCCGTTTACTTGTAAAGGCATTTTTAAAGGGAAACAGTCTAGGTAATCTTTCAGGTAATATTAAAGATGGTAAGAACTGTCCTTTTAGCAACAGTTGGTACAGATGAGAATTGCTGTAAAATTTTAGTGTTGCTTCCTTGAAAACCAAACCAGACAAATACATACCTAAATGTGAGGCAAAAGAACAAAAGGCAGAAAATGCAGGTTTTTTGACAAGCTCCCTGGTGACAAAAGCAGACACTGCACAAGGGACTACTACTGCTGCCATGGGACTTGAGTGACCTATACCAACATCAGCCTGCTTAAGATATTGCTTTTAGTTACTTTCCAAGTTATGAGAACATGGAAGTGTCACAAAAGAGACCTTTTTAGCCATAAAGGTCAAAACAGAAGGCAGAGAAGAAAGGGCAGGTGTATTAGGCTAAACCAGACAGTAGTAACAGGAGAACCAAATACCACAGCTAAGGTGCTGCTTCTGGTTCAGACATGTTTTATAACCTAGATGAATGCTCTTTGGAGTAATGCATTTTAGTAGTAAGTATTCTGAGTAGCCAGGTGCAGTTATTATGGCTGAGCACTCTTAGTTCAGTCTGGCCATTGCAGTAAACCCAGTCCTAGCTGGGATGTTGTGTTGAGCTTTTCATCTGCATACCCTGCATCCAGTTCTGTGAACAGGATAGGCAGAAAGGTACCAAGAGATGGTACCTTCTTTTTACCAAATATGCACATAATACAGCTGGTAGGTCTGTAAGGCCTTTGCTTTGGAAACAAACCATACTGTAGTTATATGAGACAATATATGTAACTTAGGGATTCCTAGGTAACCAGATTAAAAAACCTGTATTTACAGACCTTATGTAATAGCTTATACTCACTCTGGTGGTTCATATTCAAAAATATCTGCACTAGCAGGTTTTATTATGGATCAAATATTGCCTGCCTTTCTACAATCATCAGAAAATCAGTATAAAAAGTAAGAAAGCTGGCACAAACCTAATATCATGTTCTGATTAAATAGCCAGAAATGCAATTGTGTGCTTGTGACTGATCCAGACTAATTTGTCTTGCTGGATTTTTCTACAGAACATAGATATGGTATTAATGATCATGCAACCACAACCATAGTCTCTTTTTCTTGCTTTGGCTTTTGCAAGCAATTTGATATAAAAACTGGATTGGATTTTTGTTACCTCTGACAAGAAGTCTAGGTCTCTGCTAAGCAATAACACAGATTCAAATTCTCACTGTCTGATTTAACATGAGGATTCCTATGAAAATCTCCAAGCAGTCTGCACTACAACATTCTTCCACTCTTCTCAGATTGCATTGTCTTTGCAAAGCCCCATTTTGTGCTGTGTTTGCAAAAGACCACTCACATTTCTGTGTCACGACCTACTTCATTAGTTTTCCTTTTCTTGTGCTATCTTTTAGTCCTGGGCAAAGTTTCTCTACTTGGCAACTGAGTTAAAGACACTCATCTTGTTCCTGTTGTCTGCCCTAGGCATTGCAAAACCACGCATGGCATTCTTTGGCCCAAGATTCAAGATACAGTGGGAACATCTGCCAAGTAACTTACCTGGAGAAGGTTAAATCCCCTGATCTTTCATCATTCTATAGGCTACCAAGGCAAGTAAAGCTCTGCCTCCAATGATGGAGGCATTTTATCAAAGGCAGGTGCATTGATGAAAGAATTACATCTCCCTCCAGCAGAGCCACAGGATAAGGGTAGGTGGTGTCAGTGCTGTGCCTCTTTCAGACACAGGTTGTATGGCAGGATAAATGGACTGATGAGAACTCAGGTGTTGCAGCAGAGCACTGTCAGCAGGAGATACACCAGGACATGCCAGGAGCCAGCTGCCTGGACAGCAACTTTGCAGGAAAGGATCTGGGACTCCTGGTGGACACCAAGTTAAACAAGAGGCAGCACTGTGCCCTTGCAGCATTTCCTTTGCTGCATTAGGAGCAATGTTACCAGAAGGTGCAGGGAGGTGATCCTTCCACCCTGTTCTGCACTGGAGAGGTCACACCTGAGTGCTGTGTCTGTTTCTGTGCTCCTCAGTACAAGAAAGACATGGAGCTACTGGAGAGAACCAAGTGAAGTAACACGAAGATGACAAAGGCACTGAAGCATTTCTCATATGAGGAAAGGCAAAGACAGCTGGAACTGTTTAGTGTATGGAAGGAGAAGGCACGGAGGGGATTTCATCAATGTCTACACATATCTAAAATGAGACTATAAAGCAGAAGGAGCCATTGGTGAAGAGTGGCAGGACAAAAGCAATGGGTAAAAACACAGAAGGTTCCCTCTGAGCATCAGTTTTTTTGCTGTGAGGGTGACTGAGCACTGGAACAGGTTGCTCAAGTAGGTTGTAGAGTCTCCATTCTTGGAGATATCAAAAGTCATCTGGGCATAACCCTGGCAGCCTGCTCTAGCTGACTGTCCTTTTGCAAGGGGGCTGTACAATATGGTTTTGGATTCTGCAAGTCATGCTTTCCCACCTTTAAAACCATCCATCTCTTGGTTTGCAGTGACATTTTGGAACAGCCCATGGTGCAAAGCCCATTGCAGCAGTTTTGTAATGCTGTAGCCTTTCCTCCCAGCAGATTTCCTAGTGCCATGCATTTGTGTCAGGACTTATGCCAAAGGAAGCTGGCAGAACCCCAAGCAGAACCTCACATGGTGTTTTAAGGAGCCTCAGAGGTAGCATGTGAAAAACAAACTTTCTCAACTACTGCTTGTTATGGTAGCACAGCATTTCTAACCCTAAACAGGCCCAAATTTTAACTTCATGGAGGTAAAGTATTGCAACACCAAATTCCTCCCTGTCTGAAAAGGACTTATATTGGCATAGTTGATGAAACTGTAATATACTCATTTTCTCCTTCATCCTGGCCTCTTTGAATAACTGCTGTTATTTTACATTCCAGCCTCTCATTTCTAAACCAATCACCACACCTGCCCATTTCGCCCCATGGATGCTTCTGTTCCCATTCTGAGAAATATAGATTTGGCATCTATTGTCCCTTCTGATGACTGACAAAAGCAAAGGCCAAGTGATACTGAAAATGCTTAGAATTTTGTAACAATTAAGATACTCAATTATCTGCTTATTTGGTTTTTTTTTTTTTTTTGTTCCCGTTCTTTAACAGTTGTTATTTTTAGAAAATCTGAACTTCCATTAAAAATAAAAAGGGTTTTCTTTTTGGCAGAGAAAATTTTGAAGTTATCTGATTATATCCACTTCTCAAAATCTAAAAGATTACTATAAATATGTCACCACTGTTAATTTAATCCATCCCAACAGGTAGGTTGAAGCAGGGGATAGGAAAGGCCAGTACTTTTCTAGCCAGAGAAGACAGCAATATTGCATTTTCAGGCTTCTCATCACATGACTGCTCTTCTGAGCTGAACCCCAGACAATGTGTGGCTTCCTTTTCCATGCAGAAACGCCGGGCTTGGAGAGTGTTATGCAAAAGTTTATTTCCTGCAAATCGAGTTCTGCCCACACTGTTCACATTGTACTCCAAGAAATAGGAGATGATCCAATTGGAATAAGAAAATCTTCAATTACTAACACTTCCATGACACTTTGATGCAGTAAATTTAGACTGTATTTATTTATTACAGGACAAAGAATTTTGATCTATCTCTGAACATGAAATACAATCTCTTGGTGAATCACCACTGAAAAAGCAGTTTGTATTAAAGTATTCTTTGGTGAGATTTCACCCAAATCAAAGTATCTGAAGTTTCCCCAAGCTGAATCCCATAATCAGAGGGTAAAATTTTCCTAACCTCTGAAGTAGAAGAGGACAGCAGGCTAGCAATGGTGCCTACTACAGCTTTAATTACTTTCCTCATCTGTGGAGACAGAGTTGATAGAAGACTGTTAAATGTTGCCTAGGAAAATACAGGGGCCAGTAGTTTGGAGTAGTTTGGCAGAAGAAGCCAGTATGGAAAAACAGTGCACTGGGGACTTTGTTCCTGAAAAGCTGCAGTCAGAGCTAAGGGCCTGTAGAAACATTTAACAGGAGCAAAGGTGACCAACAGGAATGGAGAGAAAATATTATAGTAGATTGACTTTAGTTTCTGTTTATTTCTTAGTCCTCTATTACTGTTTATTTCTTAGTCATCTCTTACATCTACACTGTCTGATTACTGTTAAATATTATTTTGTGTTTCTTTCTTAGTTAACCATACATCTCTATTATGAGGGATATCAGACTAACAAATGGATCTCTGGTCTCAAACAGTGAATTTTTTGCTTTCATCCTTGGGGACAGAAAAGCTCTACAGCTCATTAGTAGTGTCCTGTGATATAAGAACTAACTTTAAGCTGGAAAAGACTTTACTCTCTGCAAAGAGAAACCATTTAAATATTAAGTATTAAATTTTTTTGGCTTTTACAGAACTCAAAGAGGCAAGAGTGTCCATTCTTTTCGTGAACCGACAAAACTCCACCTTCTATATTGCTCTGCTTTTTGAAACTATGAAGCCTGCAGCACCCAGACTGTGTACTTTTTAAACTATAAACATTAAACAAAATACAAATAGTTTTGAAAAAAATGCATTACAAACCAAATATTACTGCAAGGGCTAAATTCTCTTTTAAGTAGAACATCCAACAATAGAAAGTCATTCAAAAAATAATTCTAGTGATCTTTTCAATGACTCTTCTGTAGCATGCTGTTACTGTTTTTCATGCTTCATCCCCTGTGGCCATAATAAAAGCAAGGTATTTAGCTCAAAAACTTATTAATCACAACTACCACCTCTTTCATTCCAGGGGAAAAAAAAAAAAGCATACATAAAAAGGAGCTCTCATCTATGTGAACTAGCTTATATAGAGGAGATCAATCTCTGTGTCTTCAAGTCCCCTTTGCTGGTGGATTGTACAGTACAGCAGCAGCGCTAGACACTGCAGCTGCTCAGTAGCTATTTCTTATAATCCTATTCTTTTTAGGAAGAAATTGCAGTACAGTATTTACAGACATTAGAAGAAAAATAAAACAATATTTGTGTTTGGATTGCAAAAGACAGAACCCCAGGTCCCTAGAAAGAATAACCATTCCCCACTTTGCTAAAGAATTGTAAGCTCCTACACCTATGGCAGAGCATGACAAAGCTCTCCCCAGCAGCAGAATCAGAAACCTCCGTGCAGGTTCAGACACTGTCAAGTGACAGGAACATAAAATGGCAATGCAGACAAGCACAGATCAGCTTTTTGGACCCAGATCAGCTGGGTCCTGCCCTTTATTTGGCCAACCATTCCCAGATTCTCACTACTAAGACGCTTGTCCAGATATAATGCCTAGAGGCACACAGGAATAGCGAGGTTTTCAGATATTTTAACATAACTTCATGGGAAGCCTATTTCTAGGAATTTTAGTGTCTAATGTGTTCCACTTTATAAAACACCAGAAGGTAAAGATGCAAGGGTAGAACCTATTCCTCTCAAGCCGTGCTAAGGCTGCTGGCTCTCACATCATCCTACACTGCCCACAAAAGGGCAAACAATAACAAAGTTTGTGAGAAAAGAAACATTCTTGAAGATTGACCAATGGATATATCAGTTTGGTAGCACAAGAGCATCCCAGGGCACATAAGAGAAAACTGGGGTGCAGTCACATACATCCACAGTTTGACTGTATTATACCTCTCTCCATCCAAATAGCAATGACTTAGCCTATGGGGATAAGTGGAAATCATCCTGATGCCTAACTGAGCACTAGGAGTGCAGTGTGGAGTGAAACATCTAAGCAAAGGAAACAATACACAGACATCTGAACCACAACCCCTTAAAAGGAGTCTTGCAATGCTTTGGTAGCACTGCCTTTGCCCTCTCAAAAAATGTGTTTAATTATTTTCTTAATTGCTGCACTTTTTTAAGGAAAATATTTGAAATAATTACTTTTAAAATGCTGCAGTGAGCATTTCAATGACTATTATCCACTTCCTCCTCTGTCATGCTCAGGGACTGATAACAATCAGAGAGCCCAGATGCCAGTCTGTATATTATAGTCCCAGCCAGGGTATTTGGCTCCTTGGTGAGATCCACAGGCAGCTTTTTTGGCAGCTCTCAAACTGTCCCTGCCTAGAAAATGATTAAGGCTGTCGACTGACTGCTCAGACTACCCTGTTCTGGACATCTGGGATCTTCTCCCCTTCCCCTAACTTGTAACAGAACAGCTGTTCTGTTCATGTACTGCACTTGTGCAAGTGTGCATCCATTCATTTATTAGCAAGGAATTGAGAAAAGCATGTTTATATAGGTCCCTTTTAAGTCACAAAACATATGGTTATCGCCTAGTCTAGCATGATTCCCCATAAACTGGAGAGAAAGTTTAAAAAAAAATAGAGAGAGAAATAACCATGGAAAACCACGTCTGAGAAAACGTCTCTACACACATGTAGGTGTGTAGCAGATGATGCATATTGCCTGTTGGTTTCCTCTGGAATCTGAAGAACACTTGTTTTAACATGTGCCTAAGAAGGCTGCCAGATACTCTGTAAACGCCAGGTCTGACCTTAACCAACTCTTTCACTTCCTGAGTAGAATTTCCTCTGCATCAAGTGGGCCAGAAACACTCCATATGTGGCTGATCTCTCAGCAGCATTGCCCTTAAATTGTTTATTATTTCTTGAATGCCATCAAGGTTTCTGAGGTTGTGTGACACAAAGGGAAAAACATTGTCCCTGTCTTGTAAGACTTTATCTAAACAAGACAGAACTCTTAGTGCAGACATTCAAAGTAATACCACACAGCAGAAACAGATGAAAGGCCAGGCTCAAAATTTCATCACTCAACTCTGCCATTATCTAACATTATTGCAGAACATGTGTGCTTTCAGTAAAGCCAGGTGTGCACATAAAGATTTTCTTATATTACCCACACCAAGATAGAAAGTGACAAAAATCAGACCCGTTTGACATAATCATTTTGTCCAAAATCTTAGCATAGATGACTCAAAATCAACAGGTGCTATATTGGAGGTGGTGGCTAAATGTTTTGAAAAAAGCTTGGACTAAATGCACATGGAAGTTACTGTAAGGTTACACATAGATAGGTATCTAGCACTCAGTAACTATTTCCATGCCTGGCTCAGTAATGCACACACTTAAAAGGGTAAGAATTTTGAGGAAAATTGCTTGTGTTTACAGCCAGGAGAACGTAGTTAGGTAGTTATTGGGGCACAAATGACACTGTAGGTTTCAAGCCTAGCCTGCTTCATGGCAATGTGTGTATATACCCACATGCTTTGAGAAGCAACTTTACCCCAGCAAATGGGCACAATGATGTGGAAAGAAGTGAGCAGAATTCCAGACCCAGCTGGAATCACTCCGTTATGATTGCAAGGAAGCTGGAAATGAAACTGATATGGGAAAGTCATTAAAAGGATTCAAAAGCAAAAACATGGTGTAAAGAGTACTTTTCCAGAGAAAATGGATTGGATTGGTAGGAATTAATTGAAAAATCTGAATAATGAGATGTGTGAAGTATCTGAGCTCAGTTTCTGTCAGATGTGTTGTTTTAGACTTGCTTACCAAGAGAATGGTCTCTCCGCAATCAGGCAAGGATACCTAGTTCAGCTGTAAACCAAAGGATAATCTACCCGGGCATTTTGCTTTTTATGCTTCATGGTATTTCAAATCCTAGTCTAAATTCCCATAAATGAAGAACAAACATGACTACTTACTGCCTACACATGCCCATCTGCTCAGATGGCACAGCTCCCACTAACAATTTAGTTGGGCAGTTTCACTAAAGTCTAGGTGCCAAACCAGCATACGTTTCACAAAGATAAGTCTGTATGACACTACAAGCACCATTTCCTCTGCAAGATTCCCTTGTCTGGGACAGGTTTGAAGATTAGCCATCTAGTGCTTCCCTGTTAGCTGAGTTTCATAGGAAACAAGATAATGCAATCACAGTCTGACTCCTGATCTCTCAGTCTGCCCTCTTCTTTCATACAGAAGTTTGGCAAATCTCAAACAGATTTGACAGAATGGTTTCAAAGTCATTATTTTTCTATACATTTTGTTAAAATGAATGTCTGGTTAGAGGACACCAATGTTCAACTGTGTAAACTGAATCCTTAGTAGACAAGAGAAGATCTCCACAAGCAATTCTCGTCTTACCTGTGGGAAAAGCTACTGCCAGAACTTTACTGGTACTAGACAGAAGGGAATCCAATCATTAGACACAGTCCATAATAAAGTGGACAGATGCTTACAAAACAACTAGGTTTTGATCACAGTTCTCATCAAAGTATGTGATGAAACCAAATACCTGAAGGCAAATACTGAAGAATCTCAAAGAGTTTACAAGCACTTCTTATTTACAAGTGTCTTTTCACCACTCAAACACTCCATGTGTGTAGTAGAATAAATTGGCAGCACTCTCAGCTTGCACAGGGCAAGCACAGTGCCATCCACCTACACTTAGCAAGAGTGCATCAGAATATCTGTTGGATTTTTCAGATTTTGCAAGTTCCTCAGTAATTTCCTAATGAATGCTACAGAACTTGGAAAACTCAGCAAGCTCTCTCACACTTTTCTGAATGTTCAGTGTCATCCATCAAACACTTGGCCACAGGAGAAAACCCATTCAATGAACAAGCCATGAACTTCTACAGTGCAGAAGAAGGGTCTATATGACAGCTTTCCCTGGCTGGTACAGTTCAGTCCAAGTACCCTGAGCCTGATAAGGCTACTTGCAAAGTTACAGAAACTCTCAGTCAAAGACACACTGAACTCTAAAGACCAGTGGCAGCAAACTGAGCTGGTTTTCAGTCTCAAAAAATGGCAGTGCAGAGTAGAATGAGGAAATACAGGCTGGTTTCCAACCTCAGTGATAACAAAATCCATGCATGCTGGCCAGGAGAGAGGGCAGTCATTTATTTTTTCAGCCTCAAAAGAAACCCAAATCCACAAGACTCTCAGCATAGACAGGTGAGCTCTACAAAGCAGATGTTGCGGCAAGGGATGGGAAGAACTAGCACATTTGTGCTTGTAGTGTTGATGCAACCACACAAAAATCAGTCCCAGCTGTCCTAGCTAAAACAAGGAGGAAAAGGACATGAAGAGAACTGGATTAACAGTACTGAGGGAGATGGCCAGCACCCACAGCATGCAATTAATATCATCCTGGCAAGAAGAAAGAACAGCATCCCATTTCCTTTCAAATGCACTCTGGCCACAGATAATTCACCTCTACCAAGAAGGAGCAAAATTTAATCTGGATGTCTGAACTGTATTGGTATTCCCACCATGAGACCTGCCCTAAAGTGAAACCCTCCCAAATTAGTATGTTGTTGTCAGAAAAGGCAGACCATCCTTACAATACAGAACTCGTTGAGAAAAATAATTTTTAACTGATTTGAAATTGACATTTTGTACAATAGTATTTTGATTTCATTGTGTTTTTTGTTTGGCATTGGAGGGGTTTTAAGTAATAACAAATATTTTCATTGGCAAAACTAACTTCAAGATTAGCATTATCATCACTGATATTCTATCCCGGGAAGAGCATTCCCATTATAAACAGGGAATTTTCCAGGTATGTTAGTTCTTTTGACCTTGTTGGATCAAATACAGCACTGTTTCTATTTACAGGTAGTTGATATTCTACAGAATAGCTTCACTGGAGTTCTGCATTTGAACAGTGTCACTGGGCAGTGAAAAACAGGCAAATATAAAACAGACCAACAAGTTATCATTTTGATTTTTCTAACACATTCCTTGTGTTTTCTGAGAACCTTTTACTCTGTTAGATAAAATTGGAGAAGATTTTTGAAGGATCCAATTTTGCTGGCAGTTACTCCTCAAACTAAATCAATAACTAACAATTTTTTATAGCAAAGCTCTTTCAATCTGAATGGCTGCAGTGCATGTGCATAAACTGCAGTAATGTTTATTGTATAGCAAGATGGAAAAGCTAGACTTTAGATTGTGTAACTTTCCATAACACGGTTTTCCTGAGGGCTCTTCAGCTCAGCAAGCAACCAAGGAAAGGGAGGGGGGGTGAATGCAGCAGATCTGTTTCTTTCCAGCTTGAGATGCAGATGAGGCCCCACCCAGCAAACCAAACCTTTGGCTGTCGTCCACAAGATCCTCCAGGCTAAGGAAAGAGGAGCCATGGAACAATACAGCAGCACAAGCCCTCCTCAGCCTTTCATTCTGGTGCTTGCTTTCTCACAGAAATAAACTGCCCTGCGTGGCAAACAAGGCTGTTGGGCTTATGGTGCTCCATAACTGTAAAGTAGCCATACAAGCCTGGATTCTAACATGCTAGCTTTTGCCCTGTTTCAATATGGCATAAGCTACAGACTTTTCTTATCTATTCCTCACTGTGTCCATTGTTCTGGGTGCAAACAGGGTAGACTCTTCCACACAGACAGAAACATATTCTCTTTCCAAACCGAATTATCAGTCAAGTGACAGGAAGACTCTCTTATCTGAAATTTAAGTAATCAGAATTCCCTCAAATGACAAGTTTTTTACTGCAAGACCAATGTGAAATAATTTGGTAGAACATCACCATCTGGTGGATACACCCACTGACAATTTGGCTTAAATTTTTTCTTTATCTCTTTGGTAGTTCTTCAGTACACTGAAGAATATTACATCATAAGGTTACAGAAAAAATACATTCAGTCAATCTATTGGCAATCTGTAACTTCTTA
This sequence comes from Calcarius lapponicus, assembly GCA_039654755.1. Taxonomy (NCBI): domain Eukaryota; kingdom Metazoa; phylum Chordata; class Aves; order Passeriformes; family Fringillidae; genus Calcarius; species Calcarius lapponicus. Next base: position 16,678,315 of record CM077466.1, read on the forward strand.
GAACAAGACAGAAATCTGCAAAAAGGAAGAGGGGTGTGGAGAATTCCTATCTTCATATACCTACCATTGTAGGTGGCAGACCTGTAAATAGAGTCCAGACAGGTGAGGCTACTCAACAGCTCTTCCATGCTGCTGTGGAAAGATCCTATCCTTTGTGAAAAATAGCATACACCTCCTCCTAAGTCAGTGAGAAAATAGTACTCTGTTACCAGTTGGTTAAACAGCACATTCCACACCAAAGCTGAGATTTCTTTTTGTTTTTACTCTCAGAACTGAGCAATTAGTCTCACTGTTGATAGAAATTGTCTGCTTTGCACAGTCCCTACTCCCCAGCACGTCAGCAAAGTGCAAGATGCCACCCTTTTCACAAGCTCTGACTGGATAGTGGAGAAAAAAGGGAGGAAGGGAAGAAAAAAGGTCTACACTGTCTATGAAGCAATTCTGACAGCTGAAAATTGCCTTCCTTAAAAACACCATCTACCCTTAGACCTTGCATCTCCTATCACAGAATGGGTCAGGTTGGAAGGGACCACAGTGGATCATCTGGTCCAACCTCTCTGCTCAAGCAGGGCCATCCCAGAGCACACGGCACAGGATTGCATTCAGATGGTTCTTGAATACCTTCAGTGTGGGAGATTCCACAATCTCCCTGGGCAACCTGCTCCAGTGTTTGGTCACCCACATAGTAAAGAAATTCTTAGTCATATTCAGATGGAATTTCTGGAATTTCCTGGGCATCAGTCCCTGCCCATTGCCTCTTGTCCTATTGCTTGGCACTATGGAGAAGAGCCCGGCTGCATCCTCCTGAGGGTCTCCCTTCAGATGCTGACAGACATTGATGAGGTCCCCTATGAGTCATCTCCTCTTGAGGCTGAACAGGCCCAGCTCCTTCAACCTGTCCTCACAACAGAGATATTCCAGTCCTGGACCCAGGTCCCTCTCTGCAGAGCTGCCAGGTCAGCCCTCAGCCTGTGCTGGTGCCCAGGGTTATTCTTCTCCACATACAGACTCTGCATTTGCCTTCATTGAATTTCAAACAGTTCTTCTCTGCCCATCTCTCCAACCTGTCTGAAACACAATGCTGAATATGGTATTTTCTGTCTATTTTTTTTTCTTGGTTTTGTTATTGTTTTTAACCAAAAGCCCTATCAAATAAAATGTATATATGGCTGTCTAGACAACTTTCTCATAGCATTATAAAACTCAATGATGTATGATTGATGTCTTTGGTCTGTTTCCCACTTGTAGGAACTCTCATCCTACAGTTTCATGTAAGACCTGTAGAAATGGGCCTTCTGTGATCATTCTGTGTCTATGTGTTTGTCTGAATGTCCACCTGCAGCTTTCAGCCAAAACCTGAGAGAAGGTAGTGGTCTCTACATCCATTAAGTTGTGGCAAGTTCCATTTCACTATGATGCCATTTGGGTTTTGCCTTCTTTTCTTTTATATGCTCTCTGCATTCTTCACACATGTATTTGTAACTCCGTCACCTATTGTATTAGTGACTATTTTCCCAGTACTTTTCCATGGCCTTTCACTAAACAGAAAGACAAAACAAATCCCAGAGCTCCAAGGGAACAAGGTCCCTATCCTATCTTGGTTCTCCCTGGGAACCAAGGCTGAGAACAACTCTGCAGGATCAAGACTCTCATGGACAAAGTACAGCCAGGGCTGAAGGAGGGGCTCCAGAGAAGGGGCTTGACTTGGGGGGAATTGGATCACCATTTGTCCTCCTCATTGGTGCCTTTTATCAATTATGCTAATTTCCTAAAACCTATAAAAATGTACTCACCTCTGGGAATGGTGGGCTTTTGGGGACATCTTTCCATAACTGCTCCTGAAGGCCTTCAAATAAAGATCCCCTTTTATATTACCTCCTTTCTAAAATTATGTTGAGTTTCATTTCCAGGTTGGGAAAAAGGCAACACTATGGTGATTCAATCCCATAAATAATGGGATTGAACTTCAACCATCAGGGAGACTTGCACAGCACAGAGACTGCAGAGAGTGTGGAGCTCAGCCTCTCAGATACAAAAGTGCTCCAGTCACTGAAGAAAAACTTAGACAAGATATTGTAGGACAATTAAGGCTAAATACTACACCCCATGGCCTCCCATTGCAAATTACCCCAATGCCTTTATACTCTTTGTAACTTACACCCTTGTTTCACAAATCCTTTAGCCTGGCATGCTTAAGCACTACATTATACCGAAAACTTAGCAAAGAAAAAGCAAAAATCACATTGATTTCTTTAGAAATGTATTTTGGGCAATTTGTATTATAATGTTGCACAATATTAAAGCAGAGGTAAAAGTAATGCAAGAAACCTTTTGGGCGAAATTTTACATAATGAAATAAAACCCCACAGCTGCTTCATACTGTGGTTGTCAGAAGTTTGTACCCCAAAGTTTCCATGAAAGGCTGTGATGAGCAGTGACAGGGAGAAGTAAGTCTCTACAACTGCTTACATAAAACTTGAAACACTGACAAACAATGGATTTAAAAATAAGGATTTTCAGGCACTACCAGAAAAAAAAAAAACAACCTTTTTTAAAAAACATAAAACAGTACCAAGAAATTGATAAAAACTAGCACAGAAAATCAAGAGTTAACAGCAAAAAACTGATTCCTACTTGTGAGTGTGTGGGAGGTCCTAGGGCAGGATATGACCTGAGAGACAAACCTGTATGCTAAAAGATTGCAAAGTCTCAAGGAGAATCAAAACACCTCAGCAGTGTTTGAAATACCTGAAGTTTTATAATATATTTAAAACAAAAGATCTTCTAAAGACAGCCAAAATGCATACACAGAAGATGTCAGGAAAACAGGATCAATAGCAGATCAGAGATAAAGACATCCTTAAGACACTGTCGATAAAAAAAAAAGTATTGTTTTTATTAATTGTTGTAGCAAGAGTCACTTTGAAAAAAATGTTTAAAAGCAATTAAGCAATTTTACAGAAATAGTCTGGGATTTTGTGCAAAGCGAGAGAGACTCCACGCTTGCCTCATCTCCTAGAAGCATCCCATATTCTTAGATGTGACGTTGCCATGACAACCACAACTTGGTGACCTCGTTATTTCAACCTAATCCTGCTTTGAAATTATAGTTGCTCCACCCTTTTGCCTGGCTAGCCTGATAACATAATCATTGTAAATGAGGATGGAAAAACACAGCAGGATACCATTCCCCTAGTGACATGGGACTGGTCTCACCTTATCAGGAAAACAGAGCAACAATTAAACTGCCCAAATCTAGAAGCCCAAAAGTAGATTTTTATTTTTGTTGTTGTCATTGTTTTGTTTGCTATTCTTTTTTTGAAAAAAAAAATCTAATAGCTTGTCAGTACAGGGATTTGGTTTTAATGGGGGCTTTTCGGGAAATTCCTTTTAATTTAATTTAATGTCTTTATCAGGAAATTAAACAGTAATAAAGGGTAGTTCTTCTTAATTATGCATTTGTTTTGACTAACAGCTGAAGGAAGATTTAAGATATAGACAAAGAATCAGGACAGAACTTGTTTAGCAAATCAGATTTGGGTTTTTAAGTTCAAGCTTGCCTTGCTCTATTTAAACTGGTTAAAGCAGTGAGTACTAGAAAATCCCAGTTGCAGACATTGTGGAAATACTTACTACTTAATACTTTACTTACTATTATACTATTACAGTACTTTCCATCTTTGCTCACATGTCACAGGTACATTATTGTGCTTATTACACACATGGGCAACAACCTTACCAGTGCTGTTGCAGATTTAAAGAAAACACTTTCTTGGCTCCTTGGGGAGGTAATTCAGAGTTTTGTATGTACATAGGACATATGAAAGCTAGATGAGGTAGATGGGGAGAAAATAACTTTAAAAGAACATAAATTTGGAGCTGTTGGCACATGATCCAACAGAAGCTCCATGGATTTTAGTTCACAAAATTATTCTGGGGCTGTTCTTACACACCTGTGTATGTAAGAACATACATACCAGTTTCTGGTATCTTAAGACCAGAAACTTCCAGTTTCTGTCAGAGAATTCTAATTTTTCCCTTTCTTGATGTTTGGATATTTTAATCTGTATAGGGACACATTTTATCTCAGAGGATGTGATATTGCAAGAGACTTCCTGAAGGAACACCCTCCACAATGAGGCAACTAAATTTGTAAATAATGGTCATTATTAGAAGATGACAAAAAGGAAGAAGGACAAGGTATTTTGACAGAGAAGTACAAAGAACTATTAGCTTGCTCAGTATGGATACTTCTGTTATTATGGCTACTTTCAGAAGAGTAACAAAGATTTCCTCAATCCTAACCTTATGTGCCTCTGCCAGCAAAGGGGCTGAGTCAGCCTCTGAGGATATGAACTCATGATTCTAGAAAGAAACTCTACATTTTAATATTGGAGAGTTGTACTGCTAAATTGTTCTTTCCAGCTTTCATGTCACAATAGAGAAGTTGGGTGGTGCCCTCTAAAATCACTCACCAAGGACTCTATGCACAACAAAAGTACCTATCAGGCACCCATGGATTCAGTGACCAGCCAGGAAAACCTTCATCCAGAAAGTGCTTTATTAGCAGTATAATCACAAGGCTGAGGTAGCTGATGAAGTAGTAAGGCAGATAAAGTGATCATATCTGGTAAGGCACAAAAAAAATTTTTGAATCCTACAGCAGCAGTGCTTGGGGATAATTTTCCTGAATAACCAATACAAAAATAGCCATGCATTGCAGGTACAACATGATGAGCTGAAGGCTGAGCTCTTTTCTCTGTGCCTTGAAAACACCTTTCTTTTCAAGAGCATCTGCAACAGGCAGGGCTAAACCACCACTTGCCTCTGTTTGAAAACTTGCCACTCCCAGCAGAGAAAATGAAACCACTGACAGCTTACAGAGTCACCTTCACATAGGATCAGCACAAGATGTCTCAGGCACAGAGAATTCAGCTTTTCTCCACAAAACAAACAAAAACCACAAACAAAAAAAAATACAAAATAAAAGGAAAGAGAAAGAAAAAAACCACCCAAAGAAAACCACAAAGAAAAAAAAAGAGACAGATATCACCAAAACACACCGTTTCTTCCATGAAGGGACCCCTTAACATACCCTTGGCCTTCCTTCCCCTTCAAGTGAGGCACTTTGCTGCCAATATCTAACCATTAAATGATTAGAGGAGAAGAAATGTGAACATAATTATTAGACATTTTTTCTTGAGTTGTTCAGCAGGGGTTAGAAATCAGTCTCCATTAAAATATTTTTCTTAAGCTCTGTAGAATCCCAAGTGCAGAGAATAGACATGAGTAGGAGATGTTTTTACAGCACTGCAGCAAAGGAAGCAGGTTTTCCTTCACTAAAAGGCCAAAGTTCATTTTCTTAGAATAGCAGCATACATTCCAAAATGGTGCCTCACATTTACCAAGAGCTATCAGGAAACAAGTGAACAAGATTTATGTCCAGATTCAAATTTAGTTCTCCTACATACAATAGTAAAAGGCCAGACCATTCAATACTTAATCAGGTTTGGAGTCTGATTTTTTCAGCCTTGCTTGAGATCACCATATATCTTTTGTGCAGACTGATTAATCCCTCTAACTACTGATTCTAACACATGAACAGGAATCTAGAAGCCCCAAATGAAATTCTAAGCAGGAAGTGTACTTTGACAATTGATTTTTGCATCTACAATCTGACTTATTAATCTATTACAACTTAGTTTGCTGTACTCTTTTCAGAAAAAAAGGAATATATTCTCCCTGCTACATTTCTGATCCTGGATTTGAACAGCAGCTAAAATAATTCTGTATTCAAAACAGCTAACATAGTGGGGGGAAAGAGTAGTGAACCCCCTGTGCAGTTAAAAGGGGACTGCATAGCAGACCTCTTGCTGAATTTGGGGGACACGACTCCTTAGTGACCCTGCTATGGAATCCGTAGGCATGAGGTTTATAGGCAACACAAAAGTTGTTATGTACAAATGTTTTTCTGCCTCGTACGAATTTAAAACTGAAATACCAAAGCTCTGCCTCTCTCCCAGTTCATTAGTGACACCTAGTGACCAAAGACTAAAGGAACGGCGCTCCAGAGGAGCCCGTTTGCACTGGCCTGGATTACGCTACAAAAACTGTAGGGCGTGGCAGGACAGAAACCAAATAAAAGATGACATTAGCTGTGGGGTGATTTAAATTTACACAGAAACGCTACATCTCCTTTGAAGAACAACGTTCTTCAAATCAAAAAGAAAGGAAAGGATGTTTCCATAAGCAGGAAAGAAACCATTTGGACAAGTAGAATGTGGTTACTCACTGAGACCCAGGAAGGCTCTAGGGCAGAGCATTCCTACACATGAATGATGGCCACAGTACAGGGAACAATCCATTGCCCTAAAAATCTAATTTTTATATCTCATTCAGAAAGGATAACTACCAGAAGAGAGTGCAACTGCTCCTTATTATGGTCCAAGTTCTTGTTGATACAGAAGTGTCTCACCAACACAGCTGTAGTGCAATATGTTATTCCACTTAACCTACACTGGGGTGCTGTTCACAGGGATGAGGGAAGAGACGAGGATCTGACTCCATGTTTCAGAAGGCTTGATTTATTGTTTCATGATATATATTATATTAAAACTATACTAAAAGAGTAGAAGAAAATATTTCATCAGAAGGCTAGCAAGCAGGAAAAAAAAACTGGAATGATAACAAAAGCTTGTGTCTCCCAGACAGTCTGAGACAGCCGGACTGTGATTGGCCATTGATTAGAAACAACCACATGAGACCAATCAAAGATGCACATGTTGCATTCCACAGTAGCAGATAATTATTGTTTACATTTTGTTCATGAGACCTCTCAGCTTCTTAGGAGAAAAAATCCTAGCAAAAGGATTTTTCATAAAATGTGTTCGTGACACTACACCAAAGTAGATCTCTCTCTATCTGGCCCGACTAGTATAATAAAAATCACTTGGTTACTGATCATTACCTGGATCAATGATTTGTGGTTGCAGGGCAATGCTGAAAAGACCACAGTCTCCTCAAAAGGCTTGTCCTGTATGGTTATACATTTTATATTATATGGTTTGGGAAGTGCTATGGATATGTTCCCCATTTGGGTGGTGGGCCCCAGCCTCTAAGTCACCTTTACTTTGTGCCATGCTGTCCACACAGTGGATACCACGTGATGGTAACACAGAAGCTGCAGTAATGCTTATCACTCTTATGGAAACAGGCTTTGCTCCTGGTGGAAAGGATGTGACTTTTTACCTGAAAATCACTTTTTTTCCCCCCAGTTTTTCACTAGGTTTAAGATTTGTAAAATGCTCTTCACTGCACTTAAAATAGAAAATTTTAAAAGATGCCCAGGAATAATGTTAGGAGACATTCCAAAGGAACAGATTAGTCAAAAAATTGAAAAAAAATGAGTTTAAGGAAGAAAAACCTGGGTAAACTCCAAAGCAGAAGAGATTAGCAGACAATGTACCCTCTAGATCAAAATACAAATGTCCAGTTCAAAAGCGGAGCCAATTTCTTATGCAATATATCTCACCCTATACTTATAGTGGAAGAAATAGTTTTTAGTCTTATAGGAACAAGTGGAAATTGAAGCCTTCATCAGTCTCCTTTATCTTCACTTTGTGCTCATTTCTCAGACAAAGTGACTCCAAGTTGCAACACAGCAGAGAAGCAGGCTTCTCTAATATCTAAACTGGAGGAACCATGCAAGGATGTTGCACAAAACAGTTAAAATCACAGATTACTAAAGCAGCTGAAAAATAACTTGGGTGAAAGGAGACACATCCATGGCCAGCAGCAAAAACATCATGAACCCTACAGCCAGAAAACCTATACAGATTATGGGAATTTTCAAGACAGATACACTAGAAAAGATGCTCAGAAATACAAAAGAGTGCTACATGTTCTTTAAATTTCTGAGATAAGGAATAGTAGGGACTGATGACAGAGAAGGCTGAAGAATTTTGTGTTACCAAAAGAGGACAGCTGCAGCCTTGACCAATTAAAAAAAACCCAAAAACACAACAACCCACACAATGACTGGCTGTGTCAGAAATACATGTCTTGTTACAAAAATAATCTGCTCACTGCAAACACTTTGCCCCATATCCCATTAGAATTCACTTCAGCTCCTATCTATACCAGAACCCAGTACAAGACCCCCTCAAAGAAGGAGGAAAAAATTCCAGCAGAGACCAATTGGTTATCCCAATCTAATAGCCCTGGAAAAGTCCTCAAAATAAGCACAAAGATCAGAGAAAGGGAAAGGCCTCATGTTTCACTCATTATGCCTTTTTCACACTTCCTGCAAGATAACTAGAGACTCGCCAGTTACCTTGGCCTGTTTTGTACAGAATATAGGTAAGTTTGAAGAGGAATAAAAGTTTTTGTTGATTCAATTTGCCAGCAAGACAGTGGTTACTTTTAAATGGAGAAGCAGCATAGACTTCTGAACTCAGGAAAACTGCTCTGTGTGTGGCTGGTCTTTGATAAGCAGCTTTCACCCTGGCCCTCAGTCTCTGTACTATAGCTAAGGGATCCATGGGAAGTGAAATATAGCCATTATTTGACCTTTATGACATTTCTAAGAGTCAGAATCACTACTGGAAAGCCTTCAGGGGTCCACAAAAGCAAAAAACAATGACAGTCATTGCCTTAAATTGGCAGGTCTTTAGTTTTATTCCTGTGCCTTCGATGTGACCTTACAGAAAGTTCACTGGGACATGTTTGAGGTTAAAATGATCAGCTGTACATTGTAATATCTCCTATTTATACCTTAAGTTGAAATGAACTTAACTGTATCTTGCTTTAAGATTTGCAGCTTTCTTCATGTGGTATCTTTATAAATAGTGAAAGAATGGTCAATATCTATTCACAGCATAATTATGTATTTGCTAATTACTGTAGATTATATCTGAAGTGAGGTGATCACATAGTTGTTAGCTCCAATTACAGAAAAATCATTAGTCAGAGCTTTATAGTACAGAATAGGTATAGTAGGTATTAAATAGGTGTTTGGCTTATTGCTGTACAACTCCTATCATATCAGTGTGTGCACCTTAAATATCCAAAGGTCCTCTGCTGTTTTTCTGTTTTGTGATCTGAAATGCTGAATTGCAAAAAAAAAAAAAACCAGGTGCACATGTGCTAGGGTGATGAGGGAGAGAGATTATCTTGATGTTTCATAAAATGATATGTACATAGTTCAATAAGAAAGTCCTTTACCTTCTGTGTAAAAATTCAACTTTTCTCCAAATGAAACAGAACATTAAGATTCAAGAACATAACCTTGTAATCAGATCTATTATTTCTTTGCATCAACCCTTAGATTCTTTCCTGTGTGGTTTTTTTTTGCCTAATGATCTTATCATTAAGTTCAACAAAATTGTGTGTAATGTACTGAAAATACACTCAGCTGATATTGAACTTGTTGATGAGGAGTGTAGGCCTGTTAAAATTGCCAAAACTGACAAGTTCTCTATTCCCCTTTACTTTATTGCTCTTTGGTTCAACATGTAGCTTTGCAAGCAAAAAACTTTTATTGCTTGCTGGCTGAAAAGAAAGGTCATACTCAGGAATACATTTCATTAGTCACAATTCAGACTCTTTTATCAGTTTTCCTCTTTGATGTAAATTCCAATTTGTTAATGGTGTGTAGGTACAAAGGCAAAAATAGAAATATTTCATGGAGTTCTAGAGACTATCACTGACAAACTAAGGTCAGAATTCTATTTCTGTATCAGGGAGGTGATATTTTCTTAAAAATATTTTCTTGGAGACACAGGAGCAGCAAAGACATCAAAGCATAAATTTTTGCTGATTTTAGTGGTGCAATCACTACCAGACTGAGTTCTAAATGCACAGGTTGCTGCCCAGATTGTTTTTGCTGAAAAACCACTGAAAGATCTAATTCACCACATGACCCCAAACCAGCTGCACTAATGCATCAGAGGGTAGACATGCAGAACTGTGAGCAAAAGCCAGGAAGAAGAATGGTACATTGCCTAAACCCAGAACTTCAAGACCATATTTCTAAGCAGCAAAATTCTACCGAGAAAGCCTGTGCTAACTTTAATTCTTGTGACCACCTCAACACCTTATGGGACTAGACTGAGAACCACACCTATCCACAAAGATATTAGGTGATCTGTTTCAACAAATAGGCCTGTAAGTTGCACAAGCAAGAAAAGTAAATTAGTGGTGAAATTACTATATAGATCAATGGAAAGAAGTGTTCAAAACAATACAACAAACAGAACTGCCAAAATTATTCTGCCCTTCCTGATGCTGTCTGTGTCCAGGGCCAAATCAAGTATAGCCAACACAGTCTGTGACAACCCTCAGAAAAAATCTGAAAGCACTTCACTCATTTTTAAAAAATGTTAAATATTAATTATCCAATAAATATGCCGGAAAGATACAATATAACTAATGCATAAATATCTACACATTAATTTAGGCTCCTAAATAACCGAGTTCAAAACAACCAAGGCTCTGCCACTACATATTACACAAGTCAAAAGAGTACTTCACCAATCATAAAACAAAGAACCTCAAAATGAACAAAGTTGCTTTGTACATTGTGATTATCATGGCAATATTAAATCCTATTCATGTACCCTTTTTAATATCTGATTCCCCTCAGCCCTTTTCCAGTCCAACCAGAACCAGGACTATCTACTTTATCTCCCAACTAGAATCCTTGCACTTGCTCTAAAAGGAGTCACAGATGGATTCTTCACTCAAAGTCATGAGTATAATGCATATTAAAATCTTCAAGAGAGAAGTACTGTAGCAGCCAAAAGTTTTATTTAGCAGTACCTTTCCAGCCCCACTCCAACAAGATCTCAAGGCCTGATGGATTGATTCTGCCCAGCTTCAAATAGGGACTTTCAAGACTGACACTAATACCTCCTATCTGACAAAATCTGAATACTTAATACATCCTATCTGAATACTTAATATATCCTTACAGAAAAGCAGGCTACCAAGATCGCTCAGATAATTTGGGATTTTCTCACAGATCTTCCCTTAGCATTGACACAGTCTTTGATTTTGCAGGGAGAAAAGAAGAATTGTCAGAAATTTTCAGACCTTTAGAATAACTTACCATGTGCCTCAGGGAATCCTGGCTGGATCCTGTGAATTGCAGTGACACCACCACTTTTGAGCAAACTACACTACACCTGTAAATCCACTGGAAAGGTTTCAGAATGAACTGCTACCAGCTTGCCAGTCACTCTGCTTTCCACAGAATTAAACCAAAGCACCTGGGCCTAGTTAACCATAGACAAACAAACCTGGAACAAGATCTAAGTTTCTGCTTTCCATTAATATAATTTGTAAGTAATATTTTTGCCTGCAGGAAATGTTACAAAGTTGCCTCCAATTTCAAATTAGGAACTACTTCTGCATTTAATTACAATGGTTTCACATGACTGAAGTGTAGTCAGATGAGGTGCAGTCATGCTGCTACAGATACCTGAAGATGAGTGAACTTTTTCGTCCTCTGCTTGCTTTGCAAGGTAAAGGCATCTCCTTCCAGCTGTGCTTCAGACTGATGTAATCCATTCCTTCTTTCTCCTAAAACAGATTACAACTAGCAACTCTTGTCCTCTCAAAACTTCAGTTTCTGCAAGTCCTCTCCTCAATAATTCTCATGTGCAACAAAAGGTACTCATGCTTCTCACATCTGCTGTGGTCTTGGATTTGTTTGGTATAATAAAAGCTCTGATTCTATGGAAAACAGTTAATTATATCACTGTGATCCACTCAAGTAGCTGAGAAAAGAGGGAGTTCTCTGGCTTGCAACCCTCAGATGTAAATACTTCCAGATCAGGCATAAATTTGGCACCTGATCCTACACTATGTTCTGATTTTTGGAGAGTAGGACACCCGATGAACTCCAAAATGTAGATTTTTGTATGTCTGCTTCTACTACTGTTTTGGTCCTACTTCATTCCCCAAGTATTTTAGACAAATTCTAGTTCTTGTGATTTTCATAAATCATGTCCATCCAAACTACAATCAAGTACATTGAGAGAAATGTGATTAAAAAATAAATAGAGAAAACAGAAATAAAAAATATTATGATAGAGCAAAGGCAGATGAAAAACTGAAATACCTTATTTATCAAAATAATACAGTATTTTCCATTTAAATTATTGTTTTGTCTTCTTTACATTTTTCAATTCCCCTTTCAAGTGAAAGTACAATGAATAAAGATTTGTTGCAAAGAAGTCCACCCACAATAACATTACATTTAATTTTATCCTGCTTACTTTGCTAAAACTTTTTGTATTCTTAAGTCTTTTCTTATTTTTTGACAGCTGAGGGAAGGGGAGACACTGACACACGAAATGGGAAGTCCTCCTTGTGCTATTTGTACACTATGGAACATAAGTGCCTCCTAACACTGCAGCTGTGAGGCTGACAAGCAATACAATTGTTTAATGCAATTTAGTCAAGAACAGCTAAAGAAGGAAAAACCTGACTTTGGAAAAATCAGAGACAGAGTCCTACTTTGCTCATTGAGGTTTAAAGAAAAGTGCTTTATATGGCTGAATGACTGCCTTGGCAGGGTATACTCCTTTCCAAGTCCTGAATTTCATGCCTTTTTTTCTTTCTAAAGCTGATTTCAATTTTGGACAGCATCCACCTAGAATTACTTGTATGTTTTTAATTTCTCCTTTGACTACAGAACTTAAACAAACAGGTTTGGCTGGGTGGATTTAATCAGAAACAGATAAAAAGTTTTGAAAATGAAAAGTAAGTATGCTAAATGTACCAAAGTCAGCTTTAATTCATTTACTCTTCCTTTATTTCTGTTATTAGATAGTTTAATGCTCAGTTTTCTAAAATACCTGAAGTAATGAGCACCAAAGATATTGAACTTACAGATCAAATTTTTTCCAGAAATCTTATATTAAAAGAGAGTCAAATGAAGTTTGTCGTCTGTAGCTAATGAACTAGATAAAGTTGAAAATGAGTCCAAGGTAAATTGTAGATAAGTAAGGTATCAAAGATTTCAAGAACAGGAGCTTGACAGCTCTGGTATTATCTAAGGGTCTTTTACTGCCCTAAATTGTTCTTTGCTCTTTACTACCACAAGACAAGACTGATTTATTACAATAGTGTTAACGCTGCTTTAGAATTTCAATTTATTGCAATAGAACAAGGCAAGTTGTTTAAAAAAAATGAACTCTCTCTGCAGACAAAAACCTTGAGATCTTTTGATTTGATATTGGGATCCCCTAGTTTCTAAAATCCTGGGTTCCTGGTTTTACCATTGAAATAAAACTCCTTGACCAGACTCAACTGACATGAAAAGTAGGATTAGGTCTGCAATGAAAATGACTTATGAATTCAGTCAGTCCATCTCAGTAAAACAATTCAGTCATGTAAAAATTAAGGACATGTTATACTTCTACTTAAATTCAACTCTGAATATGTGCAATAAACAAGCATATACAACTTTCCATTTTGGGAGTCCTCATTTAAATATACCTGCGCCTAAAACTGGTCATTTAAGTGCGTTAGAAATTGAAGCCTCATTGAACTCTCAGCTTTGCCATTGTCAATTGGCACTCTACTGTTAACTTTTGTAGAATCAGTATTTCATCCAGGACACTGCAATCTAAAACAAGTTCTGAGAAGTTTCAGTTGCTGTATTTATCAAAAGAGGGGTTTATCTTGAAATTATAAAAAGTGAGATTATACAATTTACATTCTTTTTCACTGCTAATAACTTTTTATTATTGTGCATATCTATAACTGTTGAATCAAACAAGAATTATAGAAGTAGAGACTCCAGGCTTGCAGACTGTCATACATTTGTCTAAGACTCAAAGTTCACATTACAATCATTAGAAAAGTAGACAGAAAGAAAATAAGTAACAAAATCCTCTGTTCCTTCTAGTGTGCTTAGACATAAGGAATAACTTCCTCTCCATCATCCAAATAGTAACACCAAATAAGAGTATATAGCCTCCAACAATTTTCCAAGAACCAAAAGCATCAATTATTCCATAACCAGATGTCTAATCCTTCTTCTCTACTTGTAACAATTTCTACAATACAGTTGTGTTAGTCAAAGAAAACAGACACAACAATACAAAACCTCAGGCATAGCATGGAAATGGAAAGGAGAATGTGGAATAACTAGTGAATACATTATAGTAGAGCCTTTGTATCCAAAGACTTGCCTATATTTCACCCACATCCCTGCAGAGATATCAGTATGTGTTATAGAATATATTATCTTTCCTTATAAACCTTTCCTATGCTAGTCAATATTGAACAGAAATTGTCCCTTTTTAAAATGGTAGAAGGACTTCAGAAGACATACTGAAATATCTGCATGCTACATGAACTGTCCCCTAAACCAGAGAGGAGAAAATCAAGGTACAGCTGGAGAGTCCAGTTTCAGTAAAGAAGTCATAGCACAAATACTGAGTGTAACAGAAGTTCTCAGGCCAATCACAAAAATATCAGCTGATGCACCTATTAGGATGTTTCAGATTGCTGGATTGTAATTTTCACATATCAAAAAATGTAGAAGCAAAGACAACAGATGACCAGCAGCTAATAGACTGTCCTTGACTTCCTCTTTGTCTTAGCTTACAGGAATTCTTACAGTAAAATTACTATAAAAGAAATCCCATGATCCTGAACAGATATGCCTACAGTGTTTTGTGTAGTATGGGGCACAACACATCTCATTACTGACTACTGAAATAGCCAGTGACTTTTTTTTTTTGTCAGTTCTCAGCATATTTCCACTGATATATGTGTTAAGTCAAAAGTTTTCCAATCTCCCCTCAGAAATAGTTTGTGGATAAGTATTGATGTCCAGGTTTCCCTTTATGCCGTCACACACAAATGAACATTTAACAGTTCACGTACAGATGTTTATTTTGCTCAACCATCTGTTCCATCTGAAACAAAAGAGATCACAGAAAATGAACTCCCACTGTAACTCTCTTTCTGAATGCATAAACAACAGGATTCTCAACAAAAAGTCTATTGGTTTTCACAGTGTGTTAGGAAAGATTGCACTTTATGGATGACTCAGGAAGTCAGATCCCTGTTCTGAACAGTGTGGAATATTGGTAAGATAATAATGGAAAAAATGATGAGTGATCATGTGATAGCATGGAGATCATTCTGAAATTTTTACTTGGAAGATGGTGTTCTGTGTCTTTTTTTTTTCTTTATAGTTATAGGTGTTTCATTTTTTCTTTTCAGACAAACCCATAACTGAGAACTGGATTGGACATAAGCAGATGCAGTGAAGGGCAATAAATCTGTTTCTCTGAGAGAAACAGATTTAATGAGAGACTTGAAGAGGGAATGTGATGGTCAGTGCCAAACTATAAGAGCCTGTTTTCAACTGCAGGGATGAGTTGGCCCGTAAAGACTGAGTCACAAAGAAGTGGTCAGGTAAGAGGTACATGTAGAGGGGGCACGAAATGGAATAATAAAGTCTGCAAGAGGCATACACAATAGTATGCAAAACAATAACAAGAAAGAATTCTAATTTGGGAAGGCTATTAAGAAGTATTTGAATTTGAGTCAACAAGAGAAAAGGGAGAGAACCATAGGAGAGTAAAGTTTGTTGTGAAATCTGTTAACTAAAATGAAAGTTCAGTTACTTGGTGTGACTGGAAGACAGTAGAGGAAAGGGAAAAAAACATACAGCTGCTAAAGTACTGTCAGAGAACTGGTTCTCATTAGTATGGAGAGATTTTGTCCACCTGGAGATAGTTCTTACCCATTCCTGCCTCCTGACCATATATCTGGATGGAAACTGTACCTTTATTTGTTTCCTGGCCTCAGCTGTCCAAGGCTGTTCCAAGCTCTGGTCCTGAAAGTTTTAGAATGCCCTCAACCTAAAAACTGAGCAGGTATAAAAAGCTTACCTGGGGTATGATCCGACCTCCAAATAAATGAACGTAAGTAGATTCAAATCTCACTGAAGAAGGCAACAGTAACACCTTGAGCCAAGCAGGTTCACTATAACTACTGGCTCTGTTTACGCTGACCTATATCAAGTCAAATTTCTTCACACATCAGCCCAGTTCTCATTATAGGTTTCACTTGGCTCTTAGCACATTAGCTCATGTACTCCTGCATTGGAATGGATATAGCTGTACCATAATACCTGACTTTAGGATGAAAATTTTCCGTATTTTTATAGTCTCTGAAAATAAACAACCAGACAAAGCATGAAATTTCATGTAATTGAGCCAATCAAATTCATGTCCTGATACCTGCAGTCAGGCTTTAAACCAGAATTGTACTTGGGGACTAAAATCTAGGCCTAGAAGAAATCAAGTAATGCAACCTTGCCTCCTATTTAACAAGTTAAGAAAAGTAAAGAAGCCAACAAAATACCAACAATGACAATACTTAAACCCAGAGTTTCTGTGGAGGTATTCCTACCTTAAGTTTCCAAATATGAATATCTACCTGCCACAACAGCCTACCTGATATCCCTGTGTATTAAGTGGCAAGTAGTCACTAAATTAGGTAATTTTTTTTGTTTTCTTTTTTATTTGTCAAGGGACACTGTCTGGTATTACAGTAGTAATTATTTTTTAAAGAGAAATTATTATTTTGAAAAATATATTTACACTATAAATCAAAGAGTAAAAACACTTTATCTGTAATATTACATTTGAAAAATATTTTGGCATATTTTGGCATTCAAGTTTGGAAAATAAAAGTTGACACTAATAAGGTAATAATTTATAAATCTGTTTAAATTTCCCACTTATATAGCCATTTAGAATTATGTTTCTAGATACCCAAAGAAGCACTAGCCAAAGATGCTCAGACCCAGGAAGCAGTTCAGTGATGCTGTTTGGGTATAAACCCACAAAAGCTGACTCATCTTGTGTTGACACAGCAGCTGTAGCACAGGAAGAAAGCTGAGTTAGCCCAAGAGGGTCAAGCTACACCAGACTGCAGTAGGAATTGCAGTACAGCACCTCATTAATGTCTGGCTCATAAGCCCAAGCACTGCACTGCCCTGCCCAGCCCTGCACAGAAAAACAGAAACAGCCAAGACAAAGAACAAGCTTTTGAATACCTTAGAATTTATATTTAGTCCTATTGCTTGTGGCTGCGTTTTCTATCTGACCTCCTGCACTATAAAAAGTGTTCATCTTTAACATGTGAAGCTTTCAGTTTTTAGAATGGCCGTGTTTTACCACAGTGAACAAGGTTTTATGGAGCAACACCAGTGAAATGGGACACCCAAGCCAAAGCAACTTAGATTCTTTCAAGTTCACGTCAAAGGGAAACTGCAGCATCTCTCCTCTAGTCCTTTTATTAGGTCACATTATTGATGATGTGCTTTTTCTAATGATGTCTTAGACATGAAATAATAACATTACACCACATATCCAAGCAAAAAGAATAGACACTCTTAAACAGGAGAAAAGATACATCCACAGCTGCTTTTACTGGGTGATGGTCTTGTTACAGTCTATAACACCTGATCTCACGGCATAGAAAGACTCAAATAGATTGAGCTTCAAATCATCCTTGCTGATTCTCTTATTCATGTACTTCAACATCTTAGACATTAATCACTAGGAGTTTACACACAGACTAGTCAGAAACACCCTTATTTTAGAAACACTGGTTCAGTCACTGCCATCTTGCTTTCAGTTTGTCTCATTCAAAATAAAGCCACTCTCACTGCTAGTTTT
Organism: Calcarius lapponicus; assembly: GCA_039654755.1. NCBI lineage: Eukaryota > Metazoa > Chordata > Aves > Passeriformes > Fringillidae > Calcarius > Calcarius lapponicus. The sequence continues at coordinate 16,696,029 of CM077466.1, forward strand.
GACTTGATATACAACCCTTTCAGACTCATTTCTGTTGTTCTTGATGCATTCTGTACTAGTCTCTACCTGGATATAACCACACAAATTAATGCTGATGCTGTTCTCAGTACAGTGACAGCATTAATAGAGCACTATTTTGTTGTCCACAATAAGCTCCCTCTTGTGCCTCTGGTGTTCTGTAATTAGGCCCCTTCAGACACACAGTTTGGTTATTGTGATTCATCAGCTTATAATCCATTACTCTAAATAGCTTCATTTTCATTCTCTTTTTTTCCCCCCTTTTCCTTTTTTGCTGTTAAATTAAAAAACAAAAACAGGTAATAGAAGTAAAAAGAATTACTCACCCTTCATCTCGATCTAACATAATGTTTATGGGCAGCAGGGAGAGCAGGAAGAGGTTCTTGTGAAGAGAGGAACTTGAACAGCTTTATAGGACAACAACCTAGGAAGAAATGACAAGCCAATACCCACATTTACTGTTTGTAAATCTGAGCATTGATTCTGCTTTCACAAGTGGCTTTCATCAAATGCAAATCAGAAGCCTGGCATCTGCTTGAGTAACCAGGCAGCCCTGTCCCCCTTTCAAGGGAACAAAAGCCATACAATCAAAGGATTTTAAGAGGATGGCAAACTTATTGTAAGCTAGAAAAGGTTAAAAGTCTGCCAGGGCTTAAATATACCTCTCAGAACTCCCAAGTATGGAAGCACTTCTGACTTCTATGAATTTTTTTTTCCAGTGAAATGTTTCTGTATATTTGAAACATGATAAAAAGTGACCAAACAGAAGAGAGACAAACTAGTTATGTTTCTTACTTCTCAACTGATTTTGAAAGCTCCAGAAAGCAAACTCATACAGTTTTATTTGTCCTCAGATTCCAAATATCCAGCTCTGACTAACAACAGTGGCTGTTGTACAGGACCTACCTGTGCTCCACTGCATAAGTGACAGATCCCCTTCTGCACAGATGGGTAACAACAGGAAGTCACTCCAGACATGCTTATTCCTCTCTCAGAAATCTTCACTAACAGTGGCACACCCTGGAAAATGGCTGAATAACATCTGGGTAGAGGAAAACATATTTTTAATAATATTTTTATATTTTAAAATAGTATTTGAATTATATATAACCCTTTCGGATATATTGCTGTTTTTCTGCTTTGAATTAACTGAAATTTCACTACTTCTACTTGCTTCAGTTAAAAGCACATTTTCCCAGAAACAAAGAAAACCAGGTTACTGTTTCTACTGAAAATCTCTAAAAAATATCCAATACTAATTTCACATGCATATTGGTTGTGAAAATAAAGCCTTTTGCTGTATGATAGCAGCATAAGATAGAAAATTTTAAAAAATATATTAAGACTTAATGAATCCATCAGAGTGTGTGTAATTGTTTTATTTCTCATTCATTTGGGAATAATCACAAAGCTTGTCCCAATGATTATGAGGTTAGAAACCAATATTCAAAGACTTGTAATAAGCCTAAAGTGTCAGTTTGGTAAATGTTCAGCTTTTTATTTAGTGACTGGTTCTAGATTCCAAAACAGAATGCCATCTCACACACAAGTTTTAGCTTTATAAGAACAGGATTTGTCAATGCTATTAATAACTAGATGGATAATAATTCATTCTGAGTAATGTCTGAAGGTCCTTGCCACTGTGAGGCTTCTTTGTAATTATAAGCAGTTTAATTTAAAACAGGTCTTGGTTCTAATGTTATGAATGATCTAACAGAGTAACCTGTGCTTTCTTCTGAAGGAATCATAACTCTCTCAGGTGTTTAGAGACAACTATTAAGCAAAGTCTGGCAATTCTCTAAGGCAAAACCACAACAAAAGCACAGCAATAGGAAGGTGGTTTGGGTTTGTGTTTTTAATATGTAGATAAATATTAGATAAATCAGATTATGAAACTCAGTGTCACAGCATGGTATTCACATGCCCTCTGAACAGAGAAGCTGTGAGAGAAGCAGAGAAAAGAATGATCAAAGAATTCTTATCTCATTTGCTGCTCCTGTGTTTGTGCCCATGTGGAGTGTGTTCTGGAGATTGTTTACCCGAGGTGATTGCTTGATTGGATTCTGGTGATGGTGTTTTGGATTTACTGCCCAACTGGATCCACGTGTGTGTAATGGAACTCTCAGGCAGAGAGTCACAGGTTTTCTAGTTACTTAGTTGTTGATAGTTCTTGTTAGTATAATATAGTGTAATATAGTTATAGTGTAATATAGTATAATAAAGTAATTAATTAGCTTTCTGATATCCATGGAGTCCTTCTCAACATTTCCTGCCTTTGTCAGGGTCGCCCTGAGTTCTGATATCACAAAATGTCATAGAGCCCAAAAATATAGATAGTACTGAAATTAAATTACATGAGCTAAAGGAAAAATCTATCGATACCCATTGGTCCTGGTAGTACAAGAGTACATCTGACCTTCAGGTCAGAAGGACATACTAAAACCCACCAGGCTTACCCTATACTTTGTCTCTTTTTAATTCTATGTTTTCAGCACCTCATGTCGGCAGATATCTTTGTTGCATTACCCAAGGAATAAGCTTGAAAGAAACAGCCTTCTCTCTGAAGCACAGAATCTGGAGTTCAAGTAATGCAGATACAAGTGATGAAAATAAAATAAAAAAATCAAACAGCCACCAAACACAAATCAAAACAGAAACATTAAGAAGAGGATCCCAGAAACAGATTTTGTTATCAATGTAAATATACAGGTAAAAGACTACTTCAAGGGGGAAATAACACATAGAAACAAAGAGTGAATGGTAATTCTGGACTAAGCATCCTGCATTCTGCCCATCACATCTCAAATGCTATCCCCTGTTTGCTGCCACTGAGGATTTCTCCCAAACTCAAACTCCTGACAGAGAGCAAGACAGCCACAGAAAACAAACTGGAAAAACCAAATGAGCCCAGACTACAACAAATGAACAAAAGGAAGAGGTCAGAGCATCAGAAGTGCAATAGCAAGGGAACTGGTGAGGGATGTAAAACAGAGTATTCCTGACAGCAACCCAAGTAGCTGATGGATGCTGCCAAGCGATGCCCAGAACAGAAACATCACTGTCAGAAGGAAAGTATTGAGCTGAACTCAACATCTGATATTGAGCTGACACTTCCATCCAACCCACTAAGAAACTTCTTAAGGCAACACAATCAGGAAAAGAAAAACAGAAGTTACATGATGCTGTTTTTCAATACAATATCTTGTGTTCAGAGATGATCTGCACCCACAGCAAGGTTTCCCCAGAAGGACCTTGTTGTTCAGTAATATTGCAAGACCTTTCTCCTCCTAAAAGCAACATCTGGATTTAGAGTATCTATTCAAATCAGACACAGAAAACAAAGAAATTCTGTGCTGAGTCATGCTCAGAATAATTCCTACCTTCTCTGTGGTTCCTTTCAGCTGCAGATATTAGACAGTGTTTCACGAGAAAGAATGCAAATAAATTACTTCATTATTAGTCCTGCAAATAAGTCACTTTCACAATACCAGCATTGCATAACTTGTTTTCATGTAATACAGTCATCGGCAAAATAATATTTGGTCTTCCCAGATCCTTTGACAGAACCAAAAAATGTAAGAACAAGTGTTGGGGTGGCATGCTATGTTTGCTTAAGATGGCTATTCTAGAATGTCTGCAGTAATGCACAGTAAAGGTGAAAAATTTACCAGTGGTATCCAAAATGCTGATGGCCTAATGTTAGGTACAGTTTCCTTTTTTTATTATGCTTACATAAGATAGACTCATGTAATATGAGCATGATACAGTGATAAAAATTAAATCATACAGACATTAAACTACCATATCATTGTTTTCCACAGAATCCTATGGTTTTAGCCAGATCCCACTGCACTATTATCAGATAATACATGCTAATTATTTCTTGAAATATGAGTCAGAATTTTTTTAATTGTTAATTTCTACATCTCATTAAATCAATGGGACACTACATAGGATAACACAGATTAAAGGTTAAAATCTTTCTAGTCTCTGATATTTTTGATGTTGTCTCTTATTTTAAAATCAGAGCAGTGATAGTTCTAACTGTAAGATTTTCAAAGGCACTTCAAACAAAACCATCAAATATTGAAATTGCTTTAACTTCTTCACCATCTCTTCATCATTGCCTTAACTTCTTTCTCCTCCCATACACACAAACATTCTCACACACACCAAAAAACCGCTGAAAATTAGAAAGAGTCAACATTTTTTTTAATGTGAAAATATAGAAATACACTCTCATAAATGTGAAGCTACCATGGCCTAAAGTCTAAACATTCAGCACATAATTTGTAACTTTAATCAACACATCTCATTTTGCTAATGTGTACTGACTGGCTGCCTGAGTGCTAATGAGCGTCCCTGAATGCTAATGGCTCTGTGAAACTAGATGGCCTCCGAGCATCACATGGATTATCTGAAACTTATTTGCATCTCAGATTCCCAGCACCATTCAGCTTCACCTCTCTTTGACCTTCACATTTTATAAACTAGGGAGAACAGTTGTGTTATGAAAGAAAAGCCAAAACTGAACCAAAAAATGCAGGCAGGCATATATCCATCTAGACTACCTTAGAAACAGTTTAATGAGTTGAATATTCTCACATTAGAATATGGTCACTGTACGTCATTATACATCTTGTCTCCCTTTTCTTTGAACTCTAATGCTTACAAGACATATGCCTAGGAATACAGTGTGTGTAACCAGGAAATAGTCAGAGGGTTGTGACAAGAATTAATATCTTTTAGAAGCAATTAATCTGCCAGCAATTAAACATATTGAATACATTATACATTACTGCATGTATTACTATGAGGAAATAACATATATATATGTCATAAATTCAGCACAGCTGGAAAAAAAGACAAGGATTCAAGTACACAAGACCTCCCTCAAATCCCATCCCCATGTATTAACATTCCATATTCCCTTTTGTCCAACATATAACATTTCTTTGGTGATGGTCAGATGTGTTCTGCAACTTCACAAAAGCTCTACTATCTTGTTCCAGCAAGTAGATATTGCATCGATGCCCTGCTTTAAAGGGAAACCTATCCTCAAGGTATTATTTCACTGCCTACTGCATGTCATAGGAGTCTATAAAAAGTCAGAAATATTTTCCCTTAAGGCTTTTTTTCTTTTTGAATTGTGTTTCATGTTGTTTTGGTTTTCCGGTTTTTTTGGGTTTTTGTGAAGAAATCCATAGATACAAATATATACATGTGTACATATACAATTACATATTTTCAGGAAAAGAAACTTTCTTGTCTGTAAAGAGACATGAAAATTATAATTGAAGAATATGATGCAAATATCATCTTAAAATTAACTGTCTTTTTACTACTCTCGGAGTAAACTGATAATCAGATCTGTTTCCCAGCTTGAAATACAGCAGAAGCACTTGATATATTGTTAAAGTCAAAACCCAGGAGAGGCTGTTAGATCATCTGGTTTGATCTCTGCAATGTTCATTCCATTTGACCACCAAATATAATATGGAATCCTTAAGATGTGGTTGACTCAAACATACCTCCAAAAAAGGTGTATGACTTTGATCTGACAACTTCGAGTCATGGAGTTTCCACATGTTCTCTGTGTGTTTGGTTTGCAGTGGCTTAATCACTTCTTTTAAATTTACTATGATAAAAGCTTTTGATAAATAGAGAAAATTAAAACTAAAGACTGTAGGGTTCTGTATCTGCTTTAGCATCCATCTGAACACACTAACATTGGCAACCTTATCTAAGTTCTTTTACTATTTACATTTTCTCTCCTCTGCTCTTCTGAATTATGTCTAGTATTTCAAGATTTATTAAAAATTACCAGCATGCCAGATGTCTTTTTAATTCTTTAAAGACTGTTTGGTACAAATTATCTGCAACCTTGAAAGTGTTTATACTTTAATGTATATCTATGCCCTGAAAAGCACTTCCTTATCCTCATGGAATGCAAACACATGGCTTTCCAAGTACAGAACAGAAAGTCTTACTGAATATTTCTACATCTTCTTTATAACCATTAAGTATTAATTTATTTCCCATTGGTAATGGATCTATACCACCTCTAGGATTTCTCTGACTCCTCATTGTGATTAGCTTTTGGTTTCTCCCCTATTGTCCTTGGATTCCTTACAAGTTTTTTGTATTTTTTATCTTCCAAATTATGCACACTGCTATTTATTTTCCAAAACTACTTTTCTTTAACTATAAAAAATGGCATGTCCTACAAGAAGACAGCTGATATCATGAAACCATTTCCAGAGACAGCTGCATAAAAATCAGGTTTGTATGACTGTAGACAAGTTTTTAAAAGGCAAAGCTCAGGGGATCATGGATTCTTCGGGAAGAATGCAAATTAGTGTCTAAAACAAATTATGTCACTGCACAATCAGGAAGCCTAAGACCCCTGCATTAAAAAGGTTATGATTTAACATTTATCAAACAAGTCAGTAATAGAAATTTGGTGAAACAATTAGATTCGACTTTGTAAGGAATTTTAGCCCATCCTAACAAGGATGTGTATGATGTTTGTTACAGTCATACATGGTAGGTACCAGCATCTGCCACGATCACATCAAGAATTTATAAGAAAAAAACTGTTCTGTAAGAAAAAAGCTAACATTTTAGCAGACTAAAGCCTATGTGAGTAACTTTATTGGAGAAGTAAATTGTTCTGGGTACATGCCTAACACTTTTCATAGCTATTCTGAAATTCAAAACTATACAAGTTGGATAAAAATGAATAAAAATGAAAGCATCATAATTTATAAACACATTGTATTAGTAATAGTCAAACAATCATAAGAGCATCTTGGACTGATAAGATTTATTCAGAAGACTCCCATTAATACTACTGGGACTTTATTATAGTAAAGCTTCTAAGCAGTAATGGTAGAATAATATTCTGTAATAAACTGCATCAGATGATGTCAATTAATTTTGGAGTGTAAAATTGTTGCATTTCTATTCTTTGCCTTCTTATGTTAAGAAAAACAATATTAAGGATCTGAAAAAATTTAATCTAAAAATGTAAACCCTGATTAATTTTGGCTTTCAAATAATTTGTAACTAAGTGAATATGACATATACAAAAACAGTCCTATCAGATATTTAAAGAGTTTTGTGAAGTTTTAATTAGCCTGACAATTTTCAGCAGCTTGTCATCTAATACCACAGTGTAGTCCTCACTATTTCCCACTTCCCTGTGAACTGCCTGAGTTTCTCTCACATCAGACAAGAGCCCACACTGTAAGTTGGCTTTTGCAACCATTTATGAGTAGTTGTGGTGGGTTATGTAAGGTGAACAAAGGACCTTGCCAGATACTTAATTCCCCACTGTTTCTGACAACATTCTCAAGGCAGGCAAAAGTCAATTCTTCATGCCATGTTACCTGTGCTGCGTTACTCCAGCACAGGGACACCTGAAGGATCCCAGTAGGACAGTGAAGCTCTTCCAGGGACATGGGGCAATTCACTCTTCTCAGAGTTGCTATTCCAGGCTTTCTTCAGACCTCTATTTAACTTCAGCTCAATTAAAATTCAAGTTTGGAGTTTTTCCCCACATGCATACAGCAGCTAACAATTTTACATGTAAAAATAGAAAAATAATTAGGGAAGCCAGTGATATATCATCAGATTATTCAGCCACTGTGGGAATGTGAGAGAAGAGAGGCAATGATTGCCTGTTAGAGTTTAATCTGTGCCTTGATCAACCTTTGCATTTGCCACTAACATTTCTGCCACCTCCAGGCTCAAGCAGCCAATGTCAAACACTCCCTGCTGGAGGTATATGAAGTAATGTGAACAGGGCTACTCTGAATCTGAACTGCAAAGAAATTCTCAATTTCAGTAAGAGACTCTGTACTGATTATCGTGGAAAGCATTTATTGTTAAAAGTATCATGTTATTCAGAAAACAGAGCAGCAGCAATGACTTAAAATACTCTTGTCCTGCATTCTGGCATATGGACCATGTCAGTTTGACCTGCACACCTTCTGTGGGACACATTTGGAGCTAGATCAGGAAACTGATGCAGGCTGAATGAAATTGAAAAAACAAACAGATACTAAAGCTAGATCAGGCCCAAAAATTCTCCTTTTGCCATATTTATAGCAAGGGTACATCCTGCATCAAAGCTAACTTTCAATACTCCTCAAAAAAAAAACCCCAACCTTTCCTCAATTTTCCTTTTTTTTTAAATAACTTTTATATTCTGTGTGTTGCATATGTAAGAAAGGTATTTTGAAAGTTCTCTGTTCTTTAAATATCTTTCCCTTTATTTTCTAAGAACATTTTTCCTGTATAGGCAACCCCCAGGGATGAGTAAATTCAGACAGTTTCTGAGCTATCTTCTGCCCAGGTTAGATATCTCTGGAGCTTTGGGGCTGTATATGTACTGCTCATTACAGTAGCCATGTAAATGCTGGTTTATAATCTCTAAAACATGTGTCTAATTCTCATGAAAACACATGAAGACCAGCTACACCTTGTATGACTGACAAAGTGAAGCTTATCCTCTTATGATTAATCTTATCTTTTATGATTAATCTTACTATCTTAAAAGCTGCTGCACAACTAAAAGATACAATAATAAATTAACTCCATACAGTACATCTTAATCCCAGTTAAACACGTCCTTCTAGCAAGAAAAGAAATCCTATTAATTCGTGAAAACGTTGTGATAGACAGAACAAGGTGTTTTCATTCAAATCCTTCTTCTTTTCCACTCAAGACCTAAAGAGCAATAAAGAACATGGACAAATCAGCAATGCAGTAATCCACTGGCCCACCAAGCACTTCTGTGAAATATTACCCCAAAACATAAACTTTACATTTGCTGTGTGAAGTTGTCACAGACTTTTTGAGCATTGATGCCAGGCCTGCACGCCTAGTGTTGCTGTTTTACAGGTTTACCATAGCTAAAACTTTCTTTAGCTGTTTAGTCTGTGAATCATGAAAGACTTATTGCTACCAACTGCATCATTTTGTGCACATTTCTCCTGCAGATCACTAAGACTATAGTTTAAATGAATCTTTGGGAGACTTTGATCTGGTTTTGATTTTGACCTAACATTTTAATTTCCAGTCAGGTCTTATTATAACAGCAGGAAAATGATTGGCAAATTTCTATATTTTAGCACTTTATTTTTTATCATTGATAGAAATTATTATAACTTCCCATAAATTCACAGAAATGAAAAATACTGAGATGTAATCTTTTTTTGAGAAAATTTGAAAGTTTTAAGATCACATTTCCATTTCTCTAAATCTTTTCATTGCATTCCTACTTTGTGACCTAAATTGCCTAAAAATGACAACAGAATTCCTTCTTAGTAGGAATGAAAGGGGACAAGTTACTCTCTTTCACATACAAACAAGTCAATTTCCTTTATATACAAACAAACAAATCCAGATCCAAATAAAACTCTCTCAGCTACAGTTCTTACAAACAAGAAGTAATTTTCCCCTGGTTTTCTCCTGCCTCCCTCCAAGCAAACAGGGAGATCATTAATTCTACAGTCAGCAGCTGAAACCAGTTAGTCTGACTTCAGACCCTACTGATCACATCCCTTGTGCTCAGTAAACCCCAGACTACAAAAGATATATCACTTTTTCTTTCTTACTAGGATTCAGCAGTCGGGCCAGAACATTATTCCTAGTACAAACATGCATTTTTAGTCCGACCATGCACCTCTGTGAGTATTTTGATCCAAAATGCATGGGCTTATAAGGAAGGGAAGACAGAACATAGAGTCAGTAATGAAAGCTATGTATTATTTTTACCAATGACTTTATATATTCAAATTTCAGCGCCGTGGATTTAACCAGTCACACCTCACAGCACTGCAGAATTACAAAACAGGAACAATCCTCGCTGTAATTTAATTTAAAAGAAGCATGGGGAAAAAAAGCTTTAGAAAATATTGGTTGTCCTGGCCAAAATCACAACTACAAATTGTAAAAAGCAGTCCTGCTTCTCTGAAACAGTTAAACACTAAACAACTGCTAATCTAGAGCCTTTACAGCACACTGATTCACCAGCTCTCAGATTAAGAATGATTCTAAGGACAGCCACTCCAATTGTAGGATTTGTGATCATTCTGGGCTAATGGTGTAGAGAAAGGACAAGAAGAAAGAGAGGGAAGAAAAGCAAGAACATCCCCAATAAATAATATTCAGAAGGGATTGACCATGCAGTGTATTGTTACAATGAATCAAACCCATCTATCATATGGTCACTCTGCAGCTTTCTATAGAGATTTTTATAAAGAACGCATCTTTTGACTTGCCATTTATTTGAGACAGTGCATTTCTGTGGATCCAATCTTGACATTGATTTCTCAGCAGCCTATGTGATACAGAAAGCCACTTCAGCTACAATATTGTAAAATGGTATTTTGTCACATGGTATTTTACAAAATTCTCATGGAAGAATGTGTGAGAGCTCTTTAAAATGCAAGATTCACCACAGGGGAAACAGCGGTTAGCTCTGCAAAGGAAAGAATGTCACATGGCTGAACACATTCTCTCATTATTCCCAGAAGCTAAAAGAGTAGCTAGAGGCAGAAAACTGACAATAATTATATTGCCTAGAAACTGACAGCATACATAAATCTACTGTATTAAGCCTTTACTCATTGATTTACTTTCCAAAGCTCATTTCAGCATTAGCCCAGAAGTAACACTGTGCAAGGCACTGCTCTTCAGTTCAAGGGAAATTTGGGAAAATTTTTCTTCCACACACTGTGATAATTAAGGTTTTGTATGGTTGTTCTCTCTATCTTGTGGCAACCTGAATTGCCATGATTTTTGACTGCAATTTTCCTCCTTAGTAGATTGTCAGTAATACATGACACAGAAAGCAGACATGCTTAAAGGAAGAGTAATTCAGCCCTTGTTGAAATTGTTGTATTTACAGCAAAAGCCTGAAGTGATGGCAAGACAGCTATTCAGTCCTGATGTCTGTTTATGTCAAATCAGAAGAGCACAGTGCAATCAATCTGGACCCAGGAGGACCTTTTACTGAACTAATTTTGACATAACACAGGAAAATCAAAAATCAAAGGTGTAACTAGGAGGGAAAAATAAAGGCTGGTGATGCTACATAAAAAGTGTTAACATGGTGCTGTCAGAATGGCTCAAACATGTTCCTGAAATTACCTCAAAGGCCAGTAAATTTAAAGAAAATAACTTCCCTTTAGCACCCTGCACTATTGCTGCTCCTTCAGACACTTACTGTAGAACATCACTCACTGGTGGATCCCCGATAGAGCAGGGAAGCAGACAAGCCCAAATGGCAGCCAAGGGAAAAAAAAACAAACAAACAAGTTTTAAACTTCCCATGTTTATGAAATCAGCATTGCTATTTAGTTGCCACTGATTGAGTAAACATCATACCTTTGGTATAAACAGATGGACAAATGCAATTAGAAGTCTGAAAATATGTTCTATCAAATCAAGTTATTACTTATATTATTATATTACAATTGCTTCTATTATTCTCAGATTTTTGTACATATTTTCAGGCATTTGCCTTATTTCGGATGTCTAATTATGAATATGGTATCATATCACTTAATGATATTTCAAATTCAGAAAGAATATTAAGAATATTGAAACTTCTATAGCAACATCTACTGCATGTAGTACATTACCAAGTAAAATGTGCAATTTTTGGAGTAATGAGTATTTTTTTCTTCTATAAGTTTCAGGCTATATTGTCTCCTTAAAATAATGTTAACAGGTTTGCATATTTCTCATTGAACAGGTATTTAGTATTATTTGACCTCATAATCAAGAGGAGAAAAAAAATTGAAGTCATTTCAGTATCAGATATTTTCATGCTTTTTTTTTTGTAAATAGAGAGTGATAATAGCATTGTCTCTTGAATTAATCTACCCTATTAAACACTTAAAAAAAAAAAACCTCTGCTTTTACACCAATTAAACTGACTTTTATAGACCATTCACTGATAAACTCTACTATTTCAAAGTTTTCTAATATACTGTCAAATATTTGGTTGGGTATTACATGCACCTTGCCTACAGGTTGTGAGGAATAAGAAAGTATCATAAATATTTTGGTTTACCTTACTTAAAATAAGTTCTTCTACTTAAGTATTTCAAGAAATTATTTTCTCCTTATCCTATATGGAAAGCCTTTAAAATTAATTGACTGGGGAACAAGATTATTTTGGGTTGTGCATGTACAGACTCCCAGCAAAGCCTATCAAACTCCTACTTTCTAGCCCCTTCAAATACAATGTCCAAACATGATCCTTGGCAACATACACCTCTCACTCTATAAGTACAGAAGTACTGATCACAGCTACATGAAAGGTAGTGGGGAAGTGTTGTCATTATAGTGCAAGAGTTCTATTGTCATTACATTGCAAGGGTTCCATATTGTTAGAGTTTTGTACCTCCTTGATGTTTCTTGTAGGCAGCTCCTCTAGGCACTGACTCTTCCTCATCCTCACAACAGCCAACAAACTCCATTTCACCTCAACCAACCAATCCACTCTTTTATAACACTCTTCTTATTGGCTACAGCTGCGGCCTGTTAACATCAGGCCTGTTCCTAATCTTTAATAATTGGCTCAGCTGCAACTCTTTAGGGGGTAAGATTACATTCTATACCACCTTATTTAGTTATATAGTATCGCCCTACAGAGAAGAATTTAGGTGAAGAATCAGGATGCCCCTTGCTCCCCTCACTTGTTCTGTGGCCATGTGCTAGACAGGCACAGCCTTGTTCTGATTCTAAACAACCTCCTTCTCTTGTTGGCCAAATGGTGCCCATTAATTCTGGCTAAAACTCTCTCTTCCTGTTCCAATGCTTCTTGAAAATTAGTATAAAATAAATCTGTCTATTATAAGGAAAACAAAAACAAAAAAAAAAAAAAAAAACAATTCCTTTCTTAAGAATATTGAAGGAAGATTCACAAGTGGAGAGGTGGAGGGTGAGGATAAATTCTTGTGGTGTGATATGTTTGAATCCTTTTTGTCTAGGAAGATTCTACAAATTTTACTCCATTAAACCCTTCTACTAGAAAAAGCCGCCCCTTAATATCCACTCTTACCCATTCTTTCCTCACTCATCCTTTAGTCAGATTCCTTAGTCCTAACTCTGCATGGTCAGAAAGAAAACAAATCAGTGAGAAGACAAGTGGGTTTAGAATCAGTGAAATAAAAGCCCTATCCTATGAAAAACTGCAGCAACCATCTGCAATCTCCATTGGATTATGCTGACAGCACTGAACAGTAAATTATGTACATTCAGAGAATACAAGGAGCCCCCTGCTAGCCATACTGACCCTGCTGCCACTTGAACAACGTCAGTGATGTTGGAAAAGGTTCACATAAACACTGGAAGGAGTTCAAAGTATTGAAAAGGAATGAGGAGAGTTGGAACACAAGTTGATATATCTTCAAACAGAGATTATATAGCATTTTGCCACTGGGTGAATGTAAGAAAAATATTTGTTTTATCTGGTATGACTAAATGATTTCCTTAAGTTGGCTGTAATTTTGCACAATACAGCTATGTTATGTAAACAGAAATGTTTATTCAGTGTTTTTGTTCTTCTGTTTTATCCTTAGCAGATTGTAAATGCACATTATCTTAATATTTCATGCAATCCTTGCCAGCATCCAGATAAAGAGTTCTTTTCAAAGACACAGTGGACTGGAAGGGAATTTGCATCCTATGTATTGACATTAATCAGTCTTCCTCCTATTCCATGAAGGGGAATGCCACATCCTAAATATGATTAATATTTTGAAATTAAAAAGAAAATAATTTTTTCAACTGCTTCTGAATCAGTAACTAAATTAAAAGACAAGTTTCAGCATTTCTTGCTAAAACAGATGGGATTTTTTCCATCTGTTTCTTATAGAAAACCAAATTTGGTTTAGTCATAATTAAATTTCCTATTAAATATTTAGAGTTTTTACTGTATTTTCCCCATTTCCTTCTTTCTTAAGGAGGAAGAAAAAGGGGTACGCAAAAATTTCCTCAGGTGTACATTCTCACTGTTTCCTGCATTTTATATACTTTACACACCAAAAACATTATGTAGCAGTAAAGGAAGAGGACAAGTTTTTTCCCATCTGAAAAACAACTTTTGAAAGTTTAATGTAATATGCATAAAAATAAAGTATCTTTTCTCCAATTTCACAAAGTGCACTTATAATCTATTTACTACTTTCAGTCAACTTGAATCTCCTCATTACAGACTTAGCTCTAAAAAAATAGGAAAATTTCATTCCATTAGTGCTAAAATAATCTAAACTGGCTAGTAATTTTGCCTTAAATCAAGCCTTTCAGACATTACAAAGTATTAAATTACCTTTTCTTTTCCCTAAATGAGCTTTTAAAAAGGGTCTGCTCCTCTTCATGACTTTTCTTTCTCTCTTTCTTGAAATAGACTGCATTTTAATTCCTGTGAAAAGAGAACTTGCTTTGGTAGATCAAGTTAACTACTGAACACAATTGCAGAAAAGAGCTGTCCAAACCAGAATATCCATTGTGCATTTGAGATAAACAACCAAATCTTCAAAATAAAACTTGAAACTTTTTCTGTCAATTTGTGTGCATGGATTCATCTCCCTTTTGAAATCTTTCAGCACACATAGGATTCTGCCATTATATTTAAATTATTTAAGAATAGCTGCTAATATGAAAATTAGTGATTTTATTTTGTAATGATACCAGAACCACCATCTAAAGAATTTGATTAATCCTTGTCGAAGACTTCTTTCTTAGATTTGGACTTTTAAGAAAACTTTGCAGAAAGCTTCTTGCTTTGACTTTTGCATAGAAAAGCAGTGAACCTTCAGTCATGAATTATTGCTTTGAAATACAGTATATTCATCGTAGTGTATGTAAATTCAGTTCCCACTTATCCCTGATCATCCTTTGTTTGCCTCCCTACATACTTTTACTGCCACAATATATAAATTCATGTCTTGTGTGGTTTTAATTGATATATAAATACCTATACAGTGACATCTGATAATTAGCAGATTAAATCCATAGCTTCCTTATACTGTGTGGTAGTTTCTGGCCATGGCTGGAGATGGCCAGAAACTTGATGTTCTTTAAGGTTCCTTCCAACCTGAATCAATGTACTGAAAGCTCTTTTATTCACCAGTAACAGGTATCCCTAGAGAAATCCTATAGGTTATGGCTCTAGAAGGTAAAACAGCTGGTCAGCATTGAAGCATCATTTCCAGTGTATTCCAGTGAGCAAGAAATCAAGCAAAGTGGGCAGGAGATCTGCATTGATGAGCAGGAAGCTTCTAGCAAATCTCAAGCAGAAGAAAGAAATTCCTGGGATGTGCAAAAAGGGACAGGCCACATGGGAGAACTACGGAAGCTTTGTATGCAAAGATCCAATGAGGAAGGCCCACTTGGAATTGAGATTGTCAAGGGATATCAAGAAGGATTTCTACAAGTACATTACCAGTAAAAAGAAAACTAGGGAAAATATAGGGCTGCTGTGGAATCACATGGGTGTCCTGGTGATGGAAGACACAGAGAAGTTGTACTGCTGAGGCTGGCCCTCAGGAGCCTCTGTCCTGGTAAGAGAGGAATTCTAGAGAAAGGAAGACTTCCCTTTAGTCATAGACAGTTGAATTAGAGATCAGCTGGACAGATTTAACACCCATAAATCCATGGGCCCTGATGGGATGCACCTATGGGTGCTGTCAGAGCTGCAAATGTTGTTAAGACACTCTCCATCATCTTTGAAAAATCATGGAGAATGGGAGAAGCACCTAATGACTGGAGGAATGCCATTGTTACTCCCATCTTCAAAAGGAAAAGGAGGACCTGGAAAACTACTATCCAGTAAGCCTTACTTCCATGCCAAAGTATACAGGCTTAGAGGGCAATATAATGCTCACAGAATAGGCTGTAGTTTACATTTATCTTTGTCTGACAAGGCTGTGCATGGTAGGGGCAATAAAACATTGCTGCCTTTCTCTCAGGGTATTAATAATAGGAGGGATGGCTAAAAAACTACCAACAAAGTAACAGAGCAGTGCCTGGCTTTAAGGACTAGAGGCAGGGAAATTAGATACACTTCAGCTGTGATAGAAGTGGAACAGCTCTCTTGTAACCATCATTCAAAACATCAGTAACAGCAGAAATATTTCATGGAGAAATGCAAGCAAATAATGCAAATAATGGATTTTTCTAACTAGTGAAGTTTTTTGGGTTTTTTTTTCTGAATCCTATCTCCTGACCTTAGAAAAACCAGTGTCCTTGTTGAGGACAAGACATGCTACCAAATACAGTACTGCTGCTTACTCCAGGGGCAGAGCAGACCCACTGCTAGAATCAGATACTGCATGACCAGCAATAACCCACTGCAGCAAAAGGAATAACACAGACATTTCTTAGAGCAGTGGTCTATGGGTTCTCCCACAAATATCTTCAACACACCAGCTGTCTGTGCTCCCAGCCCTGAAGTGTCTGCCCACACACCAATGGCTACTCCCCCCCATTCTTGGACACAGAGCAGGTTTCCTTTTAAAAAAGAAAAACAGTACTGATTGCACATCAGACATGATGCTTCATCACATCAAAATTTCTGTTTCCCTCTCCTCAGCAGAGAGAAACACATTTCCAAACTGATGGTTCCCCCTCCTTGTGCAACTTTGCCCAGCACTCCACAAGGTGAGAATGAAACCACAGGAAGGAAGACGCTACAGGGACAGCATTGAAGAGACACCTGAAATCCACTGATCATGGGGTTTGTAGTGGCTGAGCAAAATCAGCAAGAAGAACCTCAAGTAGTTTAAAGAGTGAAAAGACACTAATTACAAAATAATTGCAGTTTCTAAAGGGCCAGAGCTGATTCATAGCTGTGTCTCCTGCCTTAGCTCAGAGTTAATCTCTGTCTGTTTGAGTTGACAGTCTACAGGCAATTACAATATTGTGCTCCCCTGTATGTGGTACTTATTTTTAACCTGTGCTTTTCATATCTGCACTTTTTTTTTCCTTCAGAGGAAGAAAAAAAAAGTGAACCCTTCCTATATAAACAGTTTGCAATTAAATTGGTAGTGTGAGTGGGAATTCCCCACTTTCAAGTTAAAATCTGAAAAAAAATTCAGTGATGCCAATTTATTTTGCTTTTTTTCTTCCTCTGTAATGTGTGTCTAACACGCTACATTTTTAGTCCTTGCTGCAGCCAGCTACAAATCATGTGGCTGACAGTTAAATGGCCACTCTGAAGATGTTGTCTGATGTTGCTGAGGCTTTGGTATGCCCCGGGATGTAGGTCACTGTTAGTGCACAGCCTTTCTCATATTCTTTGCTCCCATGATGCATTTATATGATGGTGCTTTAATGTGACACTCTTTCAAAATAGAAGTCAAGAGATGTAAAATATGTTTCCTACATAAATTATTTTTAATCTGTAATTTCCATGACTTGACGTCTGCCATCAAACGAATACATCTTGTTGTTTTATTCTCAAGAGAAAGGCAGATTGTTGCTATCTCTACTGCCAGCACTCATCTCATCATTTTTAAACAGCCTTATTCCTGGTTTCCAGAGGTGCAAAAGACTCATAAGGAGCAGAGTGTTGTGGGGGTTTTATATAAAAAACATTGGAATGAAGAAAGCCCCTAGAATTAGCAAGGCTTGCCCCTCATGTCACACGTGGTCACATCGCAAAATACTTACAAATGTAACAAGCTCCACCTAGTAGGTGGGACAATTTTTTACCTCTCTCTAATCCCAGTGAAAAAGCTGATCCAAAACCTCATAGATCTAATGACTGGAACCTTATTCTAATTTCTAGGCTGACTCTGTCTGTTTAGTGGTGAGAGAAAAATCCGAAAAAAAATAAGAACTAGTATATTACACCACAGCCAAAGTCCATCTGTCTTGGCATTCTGTTTCCAACCGTGAGCAGTATAGGCCACTTTGGGAAAGAATGTTAGAATCCAGTACTAGAAGAGCAAGAAAGAGATGAAGGTGTGTCAGAAACAAGCATGCTAATTGATACACTAATTTCCAACTGCAACCAAAATAAACTGACTATGTATATTTTCTTTGGTCTTGTTCCTTTCTGAACACTCTGAGCCTCTGAGAGGCATTTCAGATAAGATTACAGGTGATTTGTGATCAATTTTTTAAAAACTATTTTTAAGTAGAGTAAATAGCTCAGGCTGAACCTTGACCTATGATGCCTGCACTTTTGCCATATCTGGGTTAATCTAAAACTAGTCTGTATTCCAGCTGGAAACATGTGGCCTGATTGGGTGACAATGGATGTCACTAAACCATGTTCAGGTATGCCCCGGGATGTAGGTCACTGTTAGTGTACAGCCTTTCTCATATTCTTTGCTCCATTTTGCCATATCTGGGTTAATCTAAAACTAGTCTGTATTCCAGTTGGAAACACGTGGCTTGATTGGATGACAATGGATGTCACTAAACCCTGTTCAGGGTCCATAGGGACTTCGTGACTTTGTACAGGTAGAAGTGTATGGTTTAGAAGATGTTTGACATTGGCATGCCTAAAGTTAATGCCACTGGCTAAAAAGAATGGGACTTGAACACTGCTAGAATCTGATTTGAAACTTGTAAGATCAACTTTTTCTACCTTACACTTATTCACTTGACAAAAAACCATCCGATTAGCCAAAATACAAGTGAAATGTTTGCTTTACCAGTGCTTATTTTTCAGTGAATGGAAGACAAGTTGGCTTTTGAATACTGGCTCCAAAGAGCTCCATAGATGGGGTTCCTGACAGGGTAAGATCGATTGTGAGTAGCAACATACTGGACATTTTGTAGTTTTCATTTTCACTGCACTTGCCATGAAACATTTTATAACTTCAGGTTATTAAGTTAGAAGCAGTGGGGAACATTCAGTTCTCAGGGCACTGAGAACTCTAAATGCCAGTTTCATGACCAACACAAGCACTGAAGCATTGATAGCTCCATTCTTACCCCATGTGATATTTCATACTGGTTATGACAAGTTATCTGAATGCCTTCTAAAAAATTGAAAGAACCAAAAGAAGACTGAACTTCATCTCTTACACTCCTTAAAATAAAATGTCCCAAACTTGGGCATTATCTTCTCTGTCAATTATTGTAAGGGAGACTTTAGTAATTTTAACTTCTTGGAGTAAGAAGATGCTGACAGTGAGAAGAACCACATTTTTAATTTCTGCAGTGGTGTTCCAAGTGTTCCATCTCCTGGTACAAGCAGAAGGATTTAGAATGGAAACCTATTTGTTTCCCTAAGTTCAGTGAAGCCACATTATATATTTTAATCCAAAACACAGTTTATGCCACCATAAATACTTGATAGTCTTTTAATATGAATTTTGTATGGTTGGAGAAGGCTCCCATCAGAACAGTGGGCTGTTCTGGAAAACAGACAGTGTAATTCATGACACTGTAGGAGGTCTGCATTACCACAAAGAGAATCATAGAATGGCCAGGATAAGAAGGGACTTTTTAAGACCACAAAGTTCTAACCACCCTGCCATGGGCAGGGACACCCTCCACTAGACTAAGTAGATCAGAGCTTCATCCAATCTGGCCTTGAACATTCCAAGGATGGGGCACCCAAAGCTTTTCTGGGTGACCTGTTGCAGTACTTCAGCACCCTCATCTAAAGAATTTCTATCAATACCAAAACCTACTCTTAAATTTTGAAACCGTTCTCCCTTGCCCTATCTTCACACGCTCTTGTAAATAGTCTCTCTGCACCTTTTTTGTAGACTCCCTTTAGGTGCCAGAAGGGCACAATTAGCTCAAAATGCCCTCTCTTTTCCCTCTGGGTGTGACCATACAACCACTTTCTTATCCACCTAACACTCTTGTAGAGGGTTTTTCCCTGAGGGTAGAAATACAGGATAACCTTGTTTGTTCAGGAAATACAAATCAGGAGTTAAAAATTCATCTTTTCTGCAGGAACAGGTGCATTTTTCTATCACCTAACTAGTAATTTCAACTGTATTAGACATGGACCAAGTTGATATTTTTAATGACTGCATAAAAAACGTGGAGTCTTGGTTCCCTGAACACAGAAAGAATCAAGAAACAGAAGAAAATACTTTGCTAGAATTCATACTTATTTTACCTAATTCTTAACTCAAATTCACCTCTCAAGTGTTTTTTCCCCTCTTTGACATATATCCACGATTTCCTTCTTTACCAAGAACATTGGTCCTTCAGTGTGATGTTGATATCTTCACACCAAACCCTGCAAACTAGTGCTAGTACAACCTTAGGTTTGTTTTCTTATTCAACATGAAATCAGGGGCATTGCACAGCACTACTTGCCATATACTGGTGGTCTGGGCTTATATTCTTACCTTCAGTTTAAAGAGTAACCTCTTCTTTCTCATGTCCACGTTTGCTCTTATTTCACTCATCCATTTCATCCGAATCTTCAGCATCACCATCATGCTCCAGTGCTGTTCCCACTTGTTCTCCATCAGAACAGACTGTGCTCTAAAGCTCTAGTGTAACTTCACCCACATCAGAGACCCTCTCTTGTTAACACTTCCACTTTGCTCAGCAATCCAAAGAAACCTATAATCACAGTGGCTGGAATCAAGCCTCACATAAAGTGGTTTTGATTGAGATCTCAAAAAACGAATAGAACAAAGAATAATAAGTTTAACAATGAGTAAGTGGAACAAAACTACTTAAGATCAATCCTTCTTTTTTCCTGCTGGACTTCAAAATTACTCCATAAATGCCACCCTCAGAGAAAAAGTATTACAGGAAAAAAACCCTAACATTAGGAATTTTCTTAATTATGACATGTTCAGCTGCAGTCAGAGTCTCTGCATGAAATCCACATAATGCAGTCATACACAAAGGAGTTGCTCTGTCTTCATTGGTTCCCTCTTGACTATAGTTAAGGTGAAATTAATGCATTAAATGGAATGTAACTCAAATTTGCTACAGCTTTTACAAGTATTAATACTGAAGGTATTTACCCAAGAAATTTTGTTGTAGCAGATGTATGTAACAGCATATGCATCTAATATCATTTCCTGAACAGAAAGTATTGATTTTAACCATTTAACAATTGTGAAACAAAAGTTAGACAAACCAGAGGTGTATCCCCTTATCTGAAATCTAGTGGTTTTGGCAAGTAAAAGTAAAAGCCCAAGAGTTAAGGAGAAAATGTTAATTTGAAAACTCAGCCCAAACTGGAGATGAGCAGTGGACACTTCAAGAGTGACAATTCCTGTTTCATTCCAATTTTAAACAGTCTTTAAAAAGGTATCAGATCCTCATGAAAAAGTTAACTATTACATTGTCTGAAAATTCAACTCTTGCTCTCTACTGTTATCCACCTCTGTTACTTTGAGTACACCTATTTGTTTAGCCCTGGTGTACCAGGGGCTGCGGAAGCCACATGCCTGGGCACACTGCAGTGCTGCCCAGGTGCCCACTGTACCCAGTGCCCAGCAAGCAGCCCACAGCTGGGAAATTGCCTTTGTCCCTTCAAACAGTATTTCATACCATCTTCTGTCTATACAGGCAAACACCACTTGGCCCTTCCTAATAACCACCAAGATGAAACGTTTAAGTGCATACATGACTGCGTGCCAGCTAAACAGCTCTTACATCATTAATAACCTGTCCTCCCCATTCCATTTATGCTGTACATGATGTTCATGTCTTTATCTACAGCACTCAAGACGTGTATGCTAAGCATGACTCATCCCTCTCTTCCCTACCAGCAGGGTGAAGACAAACCCCCTCTGCAGCAGGAACATGGTGCATGGCTGTGAACCCATCAGATGAGCCTTCAACCCACCCTCGGTGAGGTGGTGAGAGCTGGGGCACCAGGGCACAGAGCAGCAGGAAAACCAGCAGGCAAAGTGGAGGAGAAAACCATTAGAAGCACAGAACCTCAACTTCCTACACTGCCTGACACCTCTCAGGGCAAATTTGGTCTGAGAGACTACTCCACAGGGGAAGCTGAGACTGGCGAAGGGGGAGGATACATGTTTTTACACATTTGTGTGGCCTCATGTTGCTAATAGCATGGTTTCCTACATGCTAACTATACAGATGGTGCAAAGGCTTGCAGGGTAACACTTTGGTAGAGGAGAGGCCTGAATTTGCAAACAGGAAGTTTTTGGGGGGCTGTAAGGGAAAAAAATGTGCTATTCATAAAATTTAGTCATGTTAAAGCTATTTATCAGGTAATGTGGATAAAGTAGGTCATTAACCCCTGCTGGATTATGGACTGATTTTTTTGATTAGTGCAAGTAGGCTTGAGGCACTTAGGGCATGCATAGCTATGCCCTGCTGCCCAGGATACGATTCACAGACTTTGAAAACTAGAAGCTGGCAGTTTAGTAGTCTGGTCATTGTTCTAATGGAGGGTGGAAAAAAATCTGGACATCTGAGCACATGGATGTCAAGGATTTCAACAACTGGAAAAAAATGTCTTTCTGGGGCCTAAGAAACCCTTTTTTTTCAGGTGTATGGTCTCAAATAAAAAAGTTAAAGATCACACTAACTCATATTAATCCAGAACTTACTATGATATCCATTTCTTTTATTATCTCAGCTCCATCTCACTGAGATGTAAGCATACATTGACAGAAAGAGTAATTGGTTTGTTCAAAATTAAAAACAAAAGGTATTTTTAAATACCGGCTGTGATAGTCATGAAAAATTAATGCCTATTGTACTGGAGAAAAAATATCACTGCATGCTACCAGATACACAGGTAAGTGACGTCCAAACTACCAGGCTGAGGCAGTCTTTGACACAGCACTTCTTTTGCAAATCACCAAATATGACTGGTGATAACAAAGGGGTATGACTGCTGCTTGTGGTCACAATTTTACATTAAGTTCAATGAACAAAAGAGCTATTTTGAGTTCTGATTATTGTACCCATTGAGATAACTGTGTTTTATTCATATGTTCCGATGCATCAATAGATCTCAACGCACTATAAAATGGTCTCATATATATTTGGGATATGAGGCACAGGTGCAGAGATGTACTCAAAGTCTTCCACCAGACAAGTAGCCGAAGCAGAAGCAGAAAACAGGGGCCTCAATCTTAAGGTTTTACTATGCCTTCCATTTGTAAGAACATCCTAATATGTATTAGAAAGTGATTAAGAGGAAGTTCATACAAGAAAAATTCTAAGAACAGTGGTGTAGCTCATATCTACAGAAGGTACTCGATAATGAATATTAAACTACAGAAATCACTGTGTGGTTTGCTACTTTCTGTTCCCTCCTAAATAGGTTTTAAAAAATATTATTCATTCCTTCATTTCCCAGGCAAAGAAGCTAAAACTTTAATACTCAAAACCCCATAGCAATTAATTTTTATGTCTCCAAATTCCACCTCTTTGTTAATACCAGTCCAGTCTGAACAGTTACTGGCTTTTTTTGCTTGGGTTAGGAAATTCTCATACTCTTATGTGCAGTACAGCAGTTAAATAACCTGTTTCTATTCATACCATGTCCAAGCCCTTAAAGCTGTGCTGCAGAATATTGATTGTCATTCCACTTGCTGATAACATGCCAACAGCAACAGTACACCCTGATGTGGTACTCTCTTCCAGCCTTGGCTTCTTTTATTGTTGTTGTTGTGCATGTGTGTCTCTGTGTAGTGGTGGGGGTGGGGTTTGTTGTTGCTTTTTGGTTTGTTCTGCTTGAAGCTGATGGAGTGGTATACAGAGTAGGCTAAAACTGGTATACAGAGTAGGCTGCATGTGCATGGCATAGGAAAGGCCAGAAAGGTCAGACTGTGAGCAATAAAGCAAAAAAAAGGGGATGAGCCTCTCAGCAGAGGCTGTGGCATGGTTAAACTCCTTGCTGATAAAAAGATATTCCTTAGCAGAAATCTCCCCAATCCGGTGGAAGCCTCTGCCCTCTACTGGCATTCCGGAGGATCAGCCTTGCTCAGCCGTGGGAGGCTGTGATCGGACCCCGAGAGCCCCCACAGACCTTGCTGAGACCAGCCATATTTATAGAGCAAATCCTTCAGAACATGGTGTTTCAGGAAGTGCAAGAATAACAGAGATCCAAATCTCAAGTGACATTTGCTATTGACTTCTGCAATGCCTTTCAGATGTCTGCCTACTTCTCACCTTGTTCAACACTGCAAGGGTTAGTCTGAAGCATCTCCACATGCTATTACAGTCCCCATCTGTTTTCTTCCAGTGAGCCAATACAGGGAAGAAGAAAGATAATAAATGTTACTTCTTGTTGTGGTAGTAATTTTCATTCTACTATTAAAAACAAAACAAAAAAAAAAACAACAGCACATTTGTTGATCATGTTTCAACAAAAGATTTCAAAGCGCAATTTTGGGTTACAATAGAACTGGACATGCTGAATGACTCTGCTATTAGTGTATTTGAAAACTTCTGTTTTCCTTAGAAGCAAGGCATGATCATAAATGTTTCTTTTGTGGCAATTTTTACTACTACTAAAAATAATAGGTAGAAAACTGATTTTCTCATGAAAATATAACTAAACAAATTAAACCTGTTGGTAAGATATGCGAATTTCACTTCCAAGTGAACTCTGAAAACATTTTGGACTCAGTCATGCAATAATCAAAAGGTTCTGCGAAGCAAGGTGCCTGGACCCAGTCAGGGTCTGCAGAACAGCAGCCACAGTCCACACAGCAGCTCAGGTTCCCACCCACTTAACACCTGGAACGTCAAAAACAGGCTCTTGCCCAGTGTTCAGAGGTCTTTGGCTTTATAACCATACTACTCATATTCTACTGTACAAGCCTGTTTTGTTTGTGCTCTATTAAAATCTACTTTCTTTAAGTCCCCTTCATACAGAGCAGGCCTGTCCCAGCTCATGGCCTTCTGACAAAGCCATGTTTTGTCTCTCTACCTTTGTACCAGATGCCATGTGCAAGAGCCATCCCTGTCTGGGGAGACTGGAACTGTGTATATGGCTGGACCATGCAATTGCATCATCTTCTCTAAGGTGCATTGGCTCTGCTCTAGAAATGTTTATTTTCAAGTATTACACCTGTGAAACCCAGAATGCTGAGTGCAAGTGGGCTGCAGTGTAAGCAGGACTGATCTGGCATGATTTGGGTTTTATTTTTCACCAGACCACACTTGACTTTCTTCCTAGTAAACACTAGCATGCATCTTTGAAGGAAGGTTGCATGTAAAGATGCCCTACTAAACAGGCTCTGTGCATATGATTTTTTTAGTGTGACAACATCTGTACAGTCTCAAGTAAAAAACATGATAAATTCAGCTGCTTTATATATATAAGAAATTCATAAACACTGCATTCCCTAAATTAAAGGAAGGTAAGCTAACTTCTGTAGTACAGTATTGGCAATCATACCATATTTTACATTTGTAAAATATGAGCAATTCAGAAGTTCTCATCAACACTGGAGTGGAAATTCATCATATACCTATTTCTGTAATAAGCAGTAAGACATCCCTGCCTGATGGGGGGGTTGGACTAGATCTTCAGAGCTCCCTTGCCGCCCAAACCATGCCATAATTCTGTGAAAATCTTCTCAACAGGACTATAGTCTCCATTAGTAGTGTGGGAGCACTGCAGAGAGCTCATCCATATGGAACAGCCCCACACAAAGACACACCTCTGCTCCTCATTGCAGCACCACCAGATCTCTGGGCCAGCTGAAGGAAATAAAGTTTGGAGAGATACAGGATGAAACCAGTCACAAAAAGCCTCTTTAACATCAAACTCCTCAGATTAAATCCCTCACCATTAGCAGCAAGCTTGTCAGACACCTGGCTCATTGTCCTACACTCACCTCTGCTGTCACTGTCCAGGTTCAATAATATCATTTTTCTATTTTTCTGCTCATACCTGCAAACTGATGAGAGTTAATCCAGAAGTCTTGCATTCACAATTATGCTTTAACACTATTCACTGCTTTAGCTAGCTTGGCAAAGGGAAACCTTCAAATTATGTTAGTTTGTAGTATGACAGCTACCCCCTTTTCCAGAATAATTGAGTAGCACCCCACAGTTTCATTCCCAACCAGTCCCTTGCAGTTTTTGTCTGTATTCTGAGCCTGTACAAACCACTGGTGCATCAGCATCATTACAAGCTTTTCACTTAAAAGCGTATTTACAAATTGACAGTCCTGGTTTGACAAGACAGAAAAATTCCCCTCTACCTTTGCATCCTGCAAAACAAAACAAGTAAAGACAGTCACAGCAAAACAGGCAATTGTTCTATGTTAAAATTAACATGGGCACACGTGAGCTTTTCCAGTGGGAAGAGGGGAAAGGTTTCCTGACTCATGGCAGTAAATCCTTCCCCAACACAACCCTGAAGTTAATAAAAAACGGGAAAGTGCAGAGGGAGCACTTTGAGTATTTAATTGCTTTCAAGATGTTCCCAAAAATCCAACAGAACTGATTTCATGTAAGTCCATGCTCAGAACAGGTAATGCTTGCACTCTTTATCTGAACTGTACTTCCAGGTAACATGGCTGGATTTAAGAAAACATTTGCCCCAGCTGAAGGCCTGCCTCTATGCATGGCGAGTAGATCTTCGG
Organism: Calcarius lapponicus; assembly: GCA_039654755.1. Taxonomy (NCBI): domain Eukaryota; kingdom Metazoa; phylum Chordata; class Aves; order Passeriformes; family Fringillidae; genus Calcarius; species Calcarius lapponicus. Next base: position 16,722,593 of record CM077466.1, read on the forward strand.
CACACACTGAAATATATTTTTTGCACCATCAGAATTAAATAAGTAAAAAAATTAAGTCCTTTACCACAACTGAACTGTATAACCAATTAAACCAATTAAAATGTTATCAAGACATTGGGATTACAGTAATGAAGACAGCCCAGTACATAAAACATATATATATATTTATTTGCACAAAAAGTTCCATTTTCAAGTGCATGTATGCTTTTTCTACTACTTTACGGCACTTTGCTTTTAGAAAAAGTCGAGAACAATCATGACCAAGAGAAAGACATACTATTCATTTGACAGAATGACTTTTATCCTACAACTGTAGGCCTGAGAGCAGCTTATGAACTGTAAGGCAAATTAGGAATTCCTTCTCAAGTGAGTAATCTCAGCTTCATTAACTCAAGTGGACCATTCACAAGAAAAGTGTTACATGTCTAGGACATGATACACAGCTGTGGTGTTCCCTACGGCTACAGCCAACACAATATGCAGGGGTAGGGTTATATTCTCAGACAGAAAAAGACAGAAAGCTGAAAGATCCACAGTAAGTTGCCAGAAACACTTACTGACAGAGAAAAAAAAATCCAACCATTATGTATGCAATCACATGACATAGTTAAGCACAATTCCCATTTCAGAGAAAACAGGTAAATTGCCATATAATGCTCAGAATTAGGACATCTACAGACTTTAAAGCCTGCAACCTTCATTTAGAGACAAGTTGGTATTATTTGGTAAACAAATGCTGATAGCTTACAACTGACAGCACAAACATTACTTGAAATCTGGTTCCATTAATGGAATAACTACAGACACTGGATACAGAAGACCAAATTATACTGGTGGACAGATTTTCCACATCATCTCCTTTGCTGAAGTTTCATCACTTCAAGTGACTGAAATCAAAGATGTGCAGCTGAAACTAGTTCAGTCTTCCCACCTGTAGTTATCACCTGGATTAGACTGCCAGAGCTGGGTCGATCCTTTCCTGTTATCCAGTCATAAAAGGTTCTGTTTTAAAATAAATGAATAAAATAGAATGAGGGAGAACAAAAAAGAATTACAACTACTCTCAGGTATATTGACAGGAAGAATAAAATACAAGTCAATTTCTTTTCCTTCTTTTCCTACTGCTCTCTCATAGTGATTTCTATGTAATGGGACCACTGGATTCAGACCCTCAGAACTGTACAGAGGGCCCAGAGAAATCCAAGGGGCATTAGAGCACACAGGATTTCCAAAATATCTCAAAAGAAAAGGCCAGGAGCTTCAAATGTCAGAGTCACTAGGTTTTTTCTCCACTTAAAAAAAGTTAGAAAAGGGGAAGGAGGAACTACTTTAGTTGCCTTTATAGCATATAGATAAAAGAAATACAGTTTTATGACTAGAATAGAGTTGCTAAACTTATTACTCTGCCACTGGCCATTATAACATTATGATATTTAACAGTGAAAGTGGTCTCAGTGGGAGGGAAAAAAGCCTTAAGACATCCAAAACAGTGCTGAGTATGATGGACACCTTCTAGGTAGCAGACCGGGAGACTCCTTATCAAAACACAACATTATCTTCTTCCTCAAAATAGACTAGAGAGAGTGAAGTGTATTTTACAGGTCCTTCAGCCCTTCCAATAGTGTACACATAGCAACTGTCATGTTGGAGCATCCCACAATCCAACAAGAGCTCCCAGGGCACAAAATCCAAGTGCCATATGGGAAAGGATTTCCTGCATCGTTCCCAAGATGCAGATGTTGCCAACAGATGCTGATGTTGCTCAGTGAGATTTTCAGTTTTCCAAGCACAGGGGTTAAACTTTAGGGAATTAGAAACAAAACAAAGCAGTCAACTGAATTCTCCTGTAAGGATAAATTATTTAGAAGTTCAACTTAAAAAATGAATTTGCAACACTGCAACATCTAGTTAAGCTGTCCCTGGAGCACAATGAATTAGGGATCTCTTTCTGAATGTTCTCAGGCCAGCTAAACTCAATTCAATTCAAATTCTGCTTTAAAGAGCTTCATCAGACAACTGCAGAGACTCAAACTAAACACATAAAAACTAAAACCATTTCCATCTCTGGCATCCACCTTAAAAAAATGTACAGAAAAGGAAATGTGATGTCAGAACTAAACTACTCTCTGAACAATTCGCAATAGGTAAATTCAATTCCACTGTCAGTTCTACAAGACTTTTAAAATGTGAGTTCACACTCAACAGAAACTCTGCTACTCCCCATCACATGGCAGAAGGCAATACTCATGCTGCACTTTCTCTAACCCTGAGGAATGAGAACAGTAAGGCAGATAATCTCAGCCTGCCATTACGTAAGCTACAGTTGAAGTTTCAGCATTTTGCAGCATCATTCAGGACAAGTTTTTGTGGATAGTAAAAAAAATCTGTATTAAATTCTTCTGAACAAGAGCAGAAATGTTGCCAGTTGAGAGAATTGAACTAACGTGCCATAAACTGGGCAGTAAAATGTTTTTAGACGAAAAAGCATCCCACCCAAGTTGAAACACTTATTTGCAGTTTATCTTTAAGCCAGGTGTCTCCTGCACCTGTTGTCTGCAATTTAATTTGTCTACAGGCTTCAGGAAATTCTCCAGGAAGATTGCTTCAGGCTATCTTCCTTGCTGGAATAACTCACGTAGAGAAGCTGAAGTTGATGGAGTTAGGCTAATTTTCTCCAGATAGGAAGCCTGTGCAATTAAACCTGATGTGATTAGAAAGATACCCAATAAGATGATGGAGGAAAAAAAATCCACCCAAATCCAAGACAGCTATTTAAACAGAACAGGCACTGAGATGAAGCAGCAAGAGCGACAGGGAGCAACTGTTTAGTTATCCCACAGATACTCACTCTGCAATGAATTCTAAAGGTGTCCAGGAGCTGAAATCTGCATCAGGCATTGATTTCCTGTTTGCTGGTGTATCTAAGGTAACCCTGTGATTAAAAAAGATAAGCCAGCCTTTTATTTATATATCATATTTCTGATGAGCACCACCTGCTTCAATTCACTGCTGTAATATGTCCTTGACTTTTACACCAGGTGATACGGATTTCCCTTGCATCCTCCCCATGTGTTAACAGCCTACAGTCATTAGTTTCAATGTATATCCAAGGCTCCAACTAAGACCCCCCCAGCTTCCTGGCTAGCTGAGGAAGTGCTCATTGGAGCCATCACTCAGCTTGCAGCTCCCTCCCTCCTCTCTCATGCAGATGGGGAATGGCAGCAATAAGCCTGTTCACATGTACTGCCCAGCACACCAGCACTACATCCATACTTTTGGGAGACTAAGTGCATAAATATAGGAAGTTCTGTGTTTGACAATAAATATTTACACTACATACAATAACATGAAAGGGTTAACTTTCCAGAACTCCCTCACTGAAATGCTGTTGACAATCCAAGGTTATTTACCCTCTCAAAAATTCAGCTAAGAACAGAGTTTTGCATGAGAACTACACAAGAGTAGCATGCACAAAAATCCAGTGATCTTGGCATGTGCCTGCCTAGAAAGCTCTCTAGAAGATGGTGTCAGTTATCCAAACACATTTCATGCCATTCCTGTCTGACCTGAAGAAGAGTCTTAACAGTGTGTGTGAGGAAACCAAAAGCAGAGAATTCAGGTAGTGTACAAAATCTCTGTCAGAACTCTTTAGTCTTACTTTTTGGGTCCTGAACTAGATATGGACCTGGCAAGAAAAGTACTTTCAATTTTTGCAATAGAACTGATAACATTAAACATAGTGAAGACCTACTGGGCTATCCACTTTTTAATAGCTTTCCTGACAAAAAATGAAAGCAGGTAAATACAAGCTAAATTTTTTGGTTTACAGGTCCTTGAAGTAACCTAATTTTACCAGCCAAACATGGGCATGCAGCACCTTAGGAAGAAGCATCTTCAATCAAGTGAAAACCTGTCAAGTAATCATTTGCTTACAATTATCACAGAGCTAAGTCTAAAACTTTGCTGAACAGTTCATCTCATTTTTACAGTTCTGTCTATCCTGAAATAAAGAAATCACATGTTAATGCATGGCTACAGTAAAATTGGTTAAAAGTAAATCAAATTTTAATCCTAACATCCACTACTGTTTTGCAAAGGCAAAGAGAAGAATGTAATCATTTTTAGGGTGACTTATGTAAGTCTTTGTTCATTCAGTCAAGATGCATCCTTTCCCTGTGAGTAGGTCTGAGAGTCTGTTTGTGTGCTGTGAATAGGACACTGCAAACATAGCTGTGTGGCTCTAGGTTGCAGCAGTAATTAAATTAAACAACACAGGCAGAGACAACTAAGCAACCACTTACGGTAAAATGGCAACTGCAGCAGAGCCAGATGGCAGCCCACTGTTGTCACCAGCCAGACTCTGACAAAGCTGATGCACTGCTCCTTTGGCCATGCCATAGGCAATCATCCCTAAAAATTAAAAACAGGCAAATCAGAGCACAATCAGAACAGCCCTCAACATCAGCAGCAGCATGACAGAAACTAAAGACCGAAATATTAGGACCCCTTACAGGCCAGTAAAAAATCAGACTTTTAAAACATATTAAAGCATACATATTAAAAGAAAAAAAATATAATATTAATAAAAAGGCTTTAGTAGACATCCAGAAACTACCACAGAACTCAGTTAACTTAGCACTACAGAAACAAGCATCTTACCAAGTCAAGCATGTTTAATCAAAGCATCCAAATGCACCCTGAACGATGTGACCTACAGGGCTAAGTTTACAAATTTAACAGAGTAAGATGTTCATAGACTTCAATAAGGCATTCTTCTATTAATTTTCATCATATAACTAAGATATTTGTGAGTCTGGACCCAAACAGATAACAGTTCACTTCCCTCTCAAATCTGGAATTCACTTGATCAGCATCTCAGGTCTGACAGGCCCTGGGGAGAAAGCTACAAAAAATCCAAATCTCATGGTAGAAAATTAATAATGCACAGGAAAAGAAAGCTTTTTCCTAAAAACTGCTGCTTTCTAGGCAAGTCAACATTTAGCAGTGTAAGAGCAGCAAGAATCAGAGCATAAGGCACACTGCTCAGGAACAAGATCTGGACAATCAGAGGTCTCAAGGCATGCATCTGTCAAGAAGTCCAGACACAGACAAAGTACCTAAGAAAACAGGTCTACTACAACTGAATGTCTTCCTTCCTAGCCATCTATACAGCTATTCAGCCCCTTTCCAATGCTCCTAAAGAAGTATTCTGAACATAGTAGAAATACTTCTACAATGTAATTAAACATATTATATAATATCCATTTTTATTAGGAGAAATCATGGACAGCACTAGCAAACTTATTTTATTGTTATGATAAAAATATTCTCATGTGTATGACATTCTTCTCCCATCCTGCCTAAACCAAACCTTCTAATTCTTCTTAGAAACCTTTTCATGCCGGATACATTTCTCAAACATCATGCTCACCCTGCTTCTGTCACTGTTCGTGTAATTTTCAATGTTCTTTGGTCTGCATTATGTGAGGCAAGATTTTCTCATAGGAAAAGAAAAATCTCATTAAGAGCAAACAAGAAAAAGCTTCTTTCTTCCAGAACAGCCAGTCATAACAAGGCTAATAAGGCATATTTGCAAAAGTTGAGTAACAACTCTTTCCCAATTCTTCCTGATGTTAATAAGTTGCATGTGTTTGCCCAAAGCACTGCTGTGACTTTTAGAAAAATCCAGACCAGCTGAAACCAGCTAGTTCAAAACAGGAAGGCTCATCACTTTGATTCTTGCATTGTGGTCTCTACCTCCCAAGACTACCCAAACAAAAACCACGAAAATTTGCCAGAATTCACTTTTTTTCATTTGTGTATAGTCAGTCAGCAGTTCACTGTAAAACATTCATCTGCTTATTCTCAAAAATAAACCTTTTATCTTTGACTATAACAGATGCCACTATAAAAACAAAAGATTAATGATTAACTAGAAAATATATAGAATATTTTTGCCTGAACAGTTTTAGGCAAAGCTTTCAGGAATATTCATAAATTGTATATGTTTCAAAATCTTAGTATCTGTGTCTTTAAAATATTGTTGAAATGACACTAATAAAAGCTTGCGAAATATGAGTATTTGTCTCAAATTTTCCTTTTGCTGCCTGTGGGCTTGTGTGTCAGTGTCTTTCTTTTTATTTTTTCAACTTTAAATTGCTCCCAGATTTCTTCCTCCATGCAGACCAACATGGTTGAGGGGCAAGATTAAAAATGCAATAAAGTTCCTATTAAATAGCTAGCTGAGGACAAAGCCAACAGTCAACAAGCTTATCTACGTTTGAAGCAAAGATAGACTGGAATCAGAACATGAACAGGACAAGCACGGTTATCAGAATCAGCTGAGTCATCACCAACAGAAAGATTGGTCAATTAAGGACTCTGTCTTTTAGAACACAAATAGGAAATTTAACTTTGTCTAAGCATTGTACTTCTATTGCTGTGTGCTTCTGGTCTTCATTGTCTTCCAAACATTTTTCTGTATCATATACTAGCCAAGTACATTTCACCAATGCATGTCAAATACTCTTTAAATACTGATTCTACATGCTTGCACTACAGCTTTGAGAGATTCAATATTGCTACCTGCAAAATTACATTTTCCTTACATATTTCAGCAGCAGGATCCCATTTGTGCTAGATGACAAGAAACTGGGGTGTGAAGCTATCGCCTCACAAACAAGAATGCTCAGATAAACAACTGTCTCTGACTGCTGGTGTCCCTGCAGCTGTCGTGCACAGCATTTTACCTGGGGTTCCAGACAAAGCAGCTTGAGCTCCTGTCAGAGTCAAGAGGCCGCCTTCTTTCAGATGTTTTGTGGCAAGGTGGCTAGAAATAGTCGATGTCCAAACACTCTGCTTCCACATCAGATCACAGTTTTTGTATAAAGCTGATTAGGAATAGAATTAGTGAAATTAGCCAAAGGAAGACAACGACCTCTGATTTCCTCACTGTTACACAGAGTACAACAGCACTATGAAAACATGCTTTCTGCCATTTTCTACCTCTACATTGTAAAATGTTCATTTGTGTCTTTTGTATCTCCTTTCTCCTTGAGCCTGTAACAACCAAACCAGAAGGGGGAAGGAATGGACACATTTCACCAGATTTATTCCAGACAGAAAACAAGGCTATTTTTATTCTTGTATCTCTACAGTAGTGGGCAAAGTACAAATTTCATTATGAATGTTACATGTTTAAAAGCCTTTTTTCAATCTGAAGGGTTTTTTCTGTAGCATGATTAGGCAGTGACTTCCAATATTGCATTGCACAATAACAGCTCAGAGAGCTGCAGGAAGCAACTGAGGTTTTATGCATAAAGCAATGACTTAGGAAACAACATCAATGTGTCTTTCATTCCTTACCTGACACAGGTAATCTCAGCAAAAATCAGCTCATAGATAACAATGCTGAGCTCCTTCAAAAAGCATATCAAAACTCTCTGATAAAAATTAATGCAACAAACATTACTGAAGAAACAAAGTGCTGTGCAAATTTAACAGAAAGCAAAAATTCAGAGAAGCACTAAGAAGCACTGTGACTAAGCTATTTTCTATTTCTATGCTTTTGTCCTCTTATGGACTCAGGAAGAAAGATTTTTAAGGACTTCTCTCAGACATCATCCATGTTTTCACCAGCATGTCTGTACCAAAGGCTTACACTTGGCTTTGGCACTGCCTCCAGCCCATCCTCCTGCCAGACACAGGATCGCATCCACCTTTTCTTCACCAAGAAGTTTCCCAACTTCTGCTGTCACCTTCAACACACAGAACGAGAACATACTGAAAACACTGGATTGATAAGGTAAAGAGGTAAACACCATGAATGCCTTAAAGCCACTTTTTCCTACTTATGTATTTGAGTAACACAGGACACAGCAATTTAAACAAGTGTAGAAAATTCATACTTATGATTCATAAACTCAAAACAACTGTGTTTAAAAATAATTATAGATGAAAGTCAGATAAATGAAAGCCATAGTGTGTGATGTCACTGGAAATTAGTGATCATCAGGGCTGAAACACCTGACCCTTACCTCTACTGCTTACAAAAATTATTACTGACTTGCTTTTGACAGGTTCTTTTCAGAGTATGGTGTTGTTTAAGATAGGAAATAAAACTCCAGTTCTGACAAGGACTACTACTGTCACTTTTGATGACAGTGCAAGAAAAACAACTAAAGATTAGCCCTCCTTATTGCTTCTGTCTAGACCACAACCATCAGTTTGAGTCTGGCCACTAAATTTGAGCTTGTGTACTTTAAGATATCTATAATTTGCTCTCTTTCAAATATAAGACCTTGCAGCTGGTAATGAATTTGTTGGCTACAAATTTTCTCTGTCAAAGCAAATAGCAAACAATCTATCTCTCAAGAAGTGAAGAAAAACCAGTAGCTTTTGCAGAACTATACTGAAAATTGTATTGTAAACATTCTATGTTACTCGTCCAAGCTTTAGGAGTTGTGTATATATAAAAAACCCATATTGGCTAGATAATCACTATATCAGTAACAGAAATTGGCTTGAAGCTTAAAATGCAAAAAAATGAATGCTCTCTGTAGAGAATAAAGCAAAGTATTTTTTAGGTTGGCTTAGATTCTCCCACATTCCCATCCGTGGAAACCAGAGCATTCCCCCAGGGGCTTATCATACCTTAATCCCTTGGGGCTTGGGTTCATATGCTTTGAGCATGCCATCTATTTACACACAACACATTTTTAAGTTAGGGTATTTGAAAAAAGTTTCGCATTTTAAGGTGTCCTTACTCATCTTCATTACAACTCATCTGGTTCAGTCTGTGATTTTCAAAAGTCAAGACAAAAACAAAGCAAAACTGCTTTATGTGCTGAGCCTCCAATATCCCAGATCAAGCTCTTTCTACGTGTTCAGTTAAAAGGAATTACAAAAAATTAAAAAGAAGGGACGAGCAGAAGCTGAAGGACCTTGAGGTTCGCGGTACGGCTGCTGCTCCGTGCGTGGAGCCGGACCCGTCCCTGCAGCCGCCTTGATACCGCGGGCGGCAGCAAAAGAGATGCACAAAGCCGCGGGGAGGCTCCGTGCACCGCCCGGCCGAAGGGATGCGCACACCCGGGGGAGGCTGCGTGCACCGCCCGGCCGAAGGGATGCGCACACCCGGGGGAGGCTCCGTGCACCGCCCGGCCGAAGGGATGCGCACACCCGGGGGAGGCTCCGTGCACCGCCCGACCGAAGGGATGCGCACACGCGGGGGAGGCTCCGTGCACCGCCCGGCCGAAGGGATGCGCACACCCGGGGGAGGCTCCGTGCACTGCCCGGCCGAAGGGATGCGCAGCTGGGGAAGGTTGGCTGGTGCACCGCTCCACCGCCTCACCCGGCACTGGCCGCCCCGCGCCCGCCGCCGACCCACCTGCTCGGCCTGCTCGGGGAAGGAGTCGGTCGCTCTCACCACCACGTTGGCGTTGGCATCCGCGTTCTCCGCCAGGTCGATGCTGGCCACCCACTGCCACGGCGAGAGGAACGGCGCGTTAGCGGCCCGCGCCCCGCAGCGCCCGGCACCACGGCCCGGCCCGGCGGGGCACGGCCGCTCCCCCGCGGGGCTCCCCGCCTCGCCACCTCCCGGCCCGGCGCTTACCCAGTTCTTGGACTTGAAGTAGCGCACGCACTGGGAGCCCAGCGCTCCTCTGCCGCCGTACACCAGCACCCTGCGTGCCGCCATGCCCGCTGCTCCGGCGCTGCTCTCACGGCGCGGACGGGCCGCCTCACGGGGCGGGCGAGGGGCGGCAGCGCCCGGCCGTGGGTGGTGCGAGGGGCGGGGCTGGGCTGGGCCGCCCGGAGCGGGGGGGGCGGTGGAGGAGAATTCCCGACACCTCGGCCCAGCCACGGCAGGGGCCTTGTCACTAGTCCCCAGGGCTCCTGCTGCTGTTAGTTAGTTAATTAATTAATTAATTAATTCGTGGTTCTGAAGGTCCTGCCAGGGCTCGGGTAGCAGTAACCGTAGAAGTGCGGACAATTACGGCCGGTTTTCTTTAGCGCTCATGGATCGCAGCTGTCGCTTGAGTTACCCCTCATGAGTGCCCCGATCTCCGGCACGGCTGGCCAGGCCACCCCCGCTGCCGGGGGCTTCGTGCGCCCCGCTGGAATTCAGAGCATTCCGGGCCCATCCTTTCTGTCCCTCAGATAACTCTGCCTGCAGTGACATTTACAGGCTGGGTGGGAGCAGGCGCCGGGAGGCTCAGCACAGCTCAGGCGACAGCAGAATCCTTCAGTCAAATGATGCTGCTTTGATGCCTTGTCCCTTGCACACAGATATTTACCCACTTTTAAAAATAATCCAATAAACTGGATTCTTCTCCAAATTTTCTTCACAGGAGGTTGCAGTGAGAAACTTGATGTCATTTGAGCAGGACAATTAAACCCCTAAGGAAATATTAGACAGGCCATAGCGATAGGATTACTTGCTACAAAGAAGCATCACCGCACTACAATGTAATGAAGCCCTTGCTCGCAACCATTTCAGGATGTTGTTGCAGCAAAATTTATTTTTTGCCATGATTTTTAACAGTACGGGTTAATTGCTGGACCTCCAAAATACACAGAGAAGTATCTTGGAATGCCTGGTATTCAGCTGTGGATTTTGGAGCATGATGAAAAATGGGAAATACGTCTGACTGCTGCAGAGAGGGCTTGGAGATGATCCCTTGAAAGCACTAGGATGCCTGGCTGCTTTAAAAAAACATTATTTGCCTTGGCTTCCCTAATAAGTTTTGTGTCTTTTATCTTGATTGTTGTGGCAATGGGGATCCCAAAGTGGATGACTGGAAAGATCCTTTGCAAAACAGGGGCTGATTTGGTCAATGCCACAGATCCAGAGCTGGTCAAGTTCATTGGAGAAATTTACTATGGACTCTTTCGGGGCGGCAAAATACGCCAATGTGGCTTGGGCGGGCGGCGCTCCAAATTCACAAGTAAGTACAATTTTGGTTGAATATTTAGTCTAATATCTAGTTCAAATTTAACATTCTGTTATTTTTGCTTACAGAACTTGTAGAATGCAAATTTGTATTATTAAATAAATATGTAGTCTTTACATTTGATGTTTGGAGTGTGAATATAAAATTTCTATCATTTCATTAATACTTTCTGCTATAGTTATATTCTGTAATCCTGGAATCAAGCTGGGGAAAAAAAATCCCTAGGGCTAGATGGAGAGTTTCCTTTTAGCCTTGTGAAGGGGATGAAATTCATTTGGAGATGACCCTGTAAATCATACTTTTTGCTTGACTGACTTTTTCCTATGCCAGGTTTTGCTCTGCCACCCCTCTGCCTCTGTCCTTGCCTTCTCTGTTGATCTCTTCTGAGGTTTTTTCCCTTTAAGAAGCAGAGATTTATTTAGCTGGACATATTTCTGTATTTCTCTGGCTGTCCTAATGCAAATGTCTATCATGGCACATATTGCTAACTTTATTAACATGTTGAAGGAATTCTTACCTTCTTTTCTATTAAGTTGGGAGAGAAAAAATTGCTGAACTTTTAACAAATGTAGAAACTCTTCTAAACGTATTCCTTCAAACATAAAAGATTTTCTTAAGATCTTGAAAGCTCTGAGCTGTACTCTGGATGATTTCCAAATTTCACTCATCCTGTTCTGTAGTGAAAATGGCAATTTTCATTGAAGATTTTTATTTCAGTGTACAGATTTACTGAAACTTAAGCCAATACGAGTTGAAGCTGTTTCAGTCTCACCCTCTCCCTGGCCCACAGCAATGCTGTCCTGTCCCATCCTGTGCTATGGTTCTGGTAGCTGAGGTGAGGTATTTCAGAAGTTAAAATGGCCAAAAACTTAGCCTACAAAAATAAATACTTGTTTTCTCATAGTTCTGACTACACAACTACACAAGCACTTCTATAAAAATTGAAGGCAGGTGTGGCTGTGGGACTTCAGAGGGAACATAGAAAAGAAGAGCAACCTCAACTTAGATCAGCATGACCGGTTGTTAAACTGGATGAATTTGGACTGGTAACCAAATTATTGCTCAAGCTCTGACTGCAACTGCAACTTCGTGACATGAACTTAGGAGTCATGCTCATCCAGCCCCAGTTCTTTCATCCCATCCTGGCAGAGAGAATGGGAAAAACTCTGAACAACTTTTTGGGCTATTTAATGAACTTTATGATTTTTTACTGTGCAACCTGAGAGGGAGGCATAATGTTCCACAGTCATTCTGGAGTACATCAATATGCAGCTGGGGGACGTAAGCCAGTGCTCCTTAGACAAACAGAGCTCTCACTGAAGCTAGTAATAACTCTGTTGGAACTGTAAAACTTTAAGTGCAGTAGGCACAAATATGCATTTTGGTCAACAAGTGTTCCAGAGATTCTCCCTTTTAAATATTTTAATAACTCTACTGAGTTTGATATTTTCACAATACTGGTTTCAAACAACAATACACAAAGCTGATACTTTAGCACAATGGTAAGCAGGGCTGGAGGTTCTGGGTTTGACTTGACTTTTTTTTGGTTTGAATGTCCCCCTTCATCTCCAAGCATTCTGAATTTACTAGGGTGCAAGAACCTTGAGACTTTTCATGAGGAATGTGATATTATAAATGGACTTCACTGGTACCATAGATGAAGACAAAGCTAACATATCATATGGTGCAGTATTGCAGTACCTCTGACACTTCAGAATTTCAAATTGCAATAATTTACTGTTATTGGTACATCCCCTTTCACTCTGTTAATATCCACTAGAGTAGACTTATGGCTGGCACACTCTCTTTTAGCTGGGACAGTGACTCTGTTTCCATAACAGGTGTCTACTGCTCTTTTGTACTCCTCAAGTTTATCATCTGACCTCCTGCTGCAGCTTCTGGAAGTGTCCCATCCAAGTGCAGCATGTATGTTAGACCCACAGGGTTGTTATGATGGTCCTAAGGCACCTAAACTGGCATAAGATGCTTCTGTTTTGGCAATTGAGTCAAGCCCTGGAACAAGCTGGGGAAGCCACGTGTTTTGCCTGTGCATAGCAAACACTGCTGGATTGTGTCTGGAATCTCCAAGGCAGTATCCTTTTCATGGATTCTTATTTCTGTGTACTAAGCCAGACTTCCTGGGGAGGTCATTGGGACTTGGCTGCAAGACTCAGAAAAGAGACCAAATAATCCTTACAACTACCCTAAAATCTCTGATGGTTTGTAAGGAGGCTTAATTTCATGTGCTTTGATGTTACACTGCCAGTTATTTACCAGTCAGAAAGCAACCTAGTTTTTGGATTTCCATTTCTCAGATGTACTTCTGATCCTTTTTACTCCCCTCATTTCTTCTTGTCAGTCTTCTGCAGCTCTTCTGTGCACCAGGCCCAATTACAACCCCAGAATGAGCTACTAAAAGGGTAGATCTGTTGAATCACATCATTTTTGTGTGGGATTTGTACGGTATTTTTTTTCCTACAGGATCTACTATAATTCTGTCCTTTTGTGATCAAATTATACGCCTGAAGTTCATGGTGACATCTACGCACTATTACTGCCTACTTTTTAGAGTCTTGTTTGAACTTTGGGGGTTTTTTGTCAGTTATGCAACACAAGTAGGAATTTATTTATTTGTTTATAACATAGTATTCCTTCTTTGTAGTAACTCTTTAGTAATTGGGCAGTGAGTTTTTCAGAACATGAATGAGTGTGCAGTGCTATGCAACCTGAAGGTCTGCTCTTGACCACCTTGTATTTTAGGGTTCCTCTCAATCAGCTTCTCTCTTTCCTGTCAGTCAACATCACCTACACTTCCCTACTCACATTTCTGCTGATTCTGTTACTAGAGGACTGCAGGATAAACTAAACTCTCAGGTGTACATTTCCTGCTGCTGGCCAATCTGGCCCTCCAACAAAGGAACTCTGTCTGTGAAGACAGAACCAAGAAAATTACTGTTCTCAAGAGATGAGTGTCAGGCTGCTGAGGGAGAGCTTGTACCTATAGCAAACCATGGGAGCACTTCACCTAAAGCTCACCTAACTGCAATACTTTACAAGCTTCCTACATCTGAGGCTAAAACACTGTCAGGTGCCCAGAAAAGCATAAAGGGGCCATAAACACTAGATGAGAAACCAAGAAGAGAATCTTAAAGGGCAAACCTATGGGATTAGGATGTATGAAATCAGGGCAGATCTCACTGGAGCCAGCAGTAAAGAGAGGATTAGAAAAAAAAGAAGAGCGTGAGAAAATAAACACAGAAAAATGTGATACTATTTTAGGCAGCAAGGGAACAAGGAAATGGAGACTATCAGACTTCAAATGGATGAGATTAAAAGCACGAGGCAGGAATGAGAAACTCAAAACCAGGAGTTTGGTATTGAGAACAGAGGTAAAAAAGAGACAGGAAAGTATGCAGCAGACAATACAGCACCAGAGATAAAGACATTAACACTGCTAGATAAATAAGCAGGACTTCAGCCTGAATCCTTATTCACAGATCCTGTTTAGAGGATTATTCCTGTAGCAGAATATCCCTGGTTTGATGCACTGAAAAATAAAGCATTAGGAACTGACATGTGTGCAACTAGCTGAATTCCACATCTCCATAAAAAACAGTCTTCCTTAAATATAAGCTGAATTTTAAGCACCAGTGCAGTGTGATGTTTACAATCATCAAGAGAACCAATACACTGAATAGACGATTTATTTTTTCTTGACAGTTTTCCCACACATGGTGAAAAAGTTGAATACAGGCCTGCATGTGATGATCATAATGTTCCTCTGTGTGGCCATTTTCTTTTCTCTGGTCAGTTTTGGATTCTGCATTCTTAATGCAATAAAAGTTCCTTACCGGGCTATTAACGGTCCAGCAGGAGCATGCCTTTGGAACTTCCTTGCAGGTAAAGTAATTTTCCAGTGTTTTTCTCTAGTCACGTTCATAGAAAATGATGCAAGTTCCTCTTTTGCCTTACTAGATACCTCTTTGATTTAAATATTTTGTGAATACAATGAAGTTAGTGGTGAATTCACACCTATCAAAACAGAATTTCCAGGTGGTATCTTGGCTTATTGTGTCTAGTTAACATTTAACAGGAGCTATGAATGCCAGCCTTGAGGTTTTATGTCATGGATAAAAGTATGTTTGCCACACAATAAAGCCTAAGCATTTTGAAAGTGTTTAAACCATGCCTTTGTCTATCCCTACTCTTATAGTGCTCAGTGATGTATTCAGTAAGTTGTTTGAAGCACGACCAAAATATCCATCTTGTTTTGATTTGATTGTGGTGAATACTTATTTCATTTTGTTGCAGGTGGATTTGTAGTACTTGGAGTGACCAGCTTCATGGCCGCTGTGAAACTTCATCACCTCACAGAAAGAATTGCCAATTTTCGGGAAAACGTCTTTCGGTTTGTTATCTTAGAAGAACGCTTTGAAGACTGTTTTTGGATTTGTGTGGCAAGTGCCACAGCACACGCAGCAAATTTGCTGCTAATAGCCATTAGTGGGATTCATTTCCCTAAAATTAAGACTAAAACAGAAGAAGTGAATGTTACAGCAGAAGACATCATGTACTAACAAATCTACACAAAACTATTTTGGTCAAGTGAACTGTTGTGACAGAAACAGCTTCTTGGTTCTTCAGCCTTTGTTTTGGATAGATGACTTATGTACAAACCTGAATAAATGTCTCAGTCTACAATACCAGCAATTAACATGTCTGTGGAAAAAAAAAACAAAACCCAAATGTTAGAAATATCATTATTCTCAAAACCGACTGGTATCTGCAGTGAGGCATATGCTGTTTCAGTTTATCAAAAATTTGCACTTTCGGATATTTTAGAAAACTAAGGTAAAATATTTCATCAAACC
Source organism: Calcarius lapponicus (assembly GCA_039654755.1). Taxonomy (NCBI): domain Eukaryota; kingdom Metazoa; phylum Chordata; class Aves; order Passeriformes; family Fringillidae; genus Calcarius; species Calcarius lapponicus. The sequence goes on from CM077466.1 coordinate 16,738,413, forward strand.
AAATGTCTTCTTTGTTTAGAAAGACAATGTGTTTATCTCAAATCTTTGAAACTATAAGGTGTTGTCATTATTTTGCAAGGGTTCTACTGTCATTATATTGCAAGGCTTTTAGATAACCTGGAAAATATTAATCTGATGGATTAATTTTCTTCATAACTGTGTTAAGTCTATCTGAAATCGAGTAAAAGTGATGTATGATGAAATAGTATTGAAATTAATAGAACTGGCTAAATGGATGGAAAAGTTACTTTCTTAGGAAGGGCCATAATTTTGACAAGGATTTGAACAGTTCATGGGTACCAAGTAGCAAATATTTTTGAGGAAAGGATATGGAATATACCATTAAGAATGGATACAGTGGCCTCTACCCTCTCTGGGTTTGGCTCTACAAGTTTAGCAGGATTATGAATGAAGCAGAAATTCGTGAGGGTGCCTCTGCAATAGGCTCTACCTATCTTCTTCAAGACACCATGAGCCACTTTTGTTTTTAAGGAGCACTAAAGTTATTTTAAAAAATTTAAAAGATAGATGGAAAATTATGATGAGTCTATGAGAGCTGTTACAATTCTAGTATAAAGGAGACTCAATAAAGCAGAAAAAGTTCCTATTCTATTCCCCCCCTTCTTCTTCAGTGTTCTTCTAAATTTACTGTTGCTTTCACTCAGACTGTGCCCTGGGCCACAACTCCAGAAAGACGGTGCAATAGCCTGCACACGGATAGGCAGCAAACAAACCCAGGCTATAAAGGTGTCTTAGGAGGTAACAACACAGTACTGCCTTGAAAATTGTCCACAGGGGCCTCTGTGGTACCACCACCTTCCCCTTCCTGAAAACTCTGAGTGGCTTTGAGATAGAAAAACTTGAAGTGCAGCATAATTACACAAGTAGAAAATGTAATACTTGTCATTTGTAATTGTTCTGTGAACATGTATAATTTAGACAGAGTTACTGTACACAAATAATTATATTGTGGCATGTAACATAGCTTTTAGTAAATATAATTCTCTTCAGGAGGTGAGAGGGAAGCAGATTATTGATTCCTCCATATTGAGTGATTGCTGTGAAAATGCTTTTCAGTAGCATTAATATGCATGTATTGCAACATATTTTCATACTGATAATGAACTGCTTGATGGCCCTCAAATTTCAAACCACTTCGAAAATATTACTGAATAAGAATCATGGGACTGTTTAGGTATGGACAAGATTAAAGATTTGTTGCAGTGGATTCCTAGGGAGGTCACAGTAGCTCTGAAAGAACCTGTAGAATGCACTGTATACATGAAGTTAAAGGGGATGACTGGGCTGATACGCATTGTAATTTCTTGGTTTGAATCAATTCAAGAATGGAGCACACTCTGCAATAAAGGTCCAAGAGAAGATTTATCTTACAGCAGGCCTATGTAGCATCCTTGTGGGATACTGTAGCTGCACAAGTTTCCTCACCAATGACTGTGTTGTGACCTGTGAGAAAATAGAATTTTCAGTTCAGACTGAACAGAAATATCGCCATGCATGAACTAAACTTAATGAAACAAATGTGAGGCTAAATTAAACTTTCGGCTGCACGGGTTGTCTGAGTTTAAGCACAGCTAAGATGCACTGATTGTTCAATGCATGGAATATTTGCCCTCGGATATTTTGTCTGGAGAAAAACAGGTTAAATGCAGGCATACCTATCTGAAATCTACAATTACAAAGCCCACCCTGGGGTTAACAATAGGTAAGTTTATCACTTAGACCTTTTCAGCTTTCCCTTGTACCTCATAAACTAACTTCAAAAATGTGCAACTTGATATATGTGGTCTACTTTATTTACGCATTTTTATTATGCTTCACATAGTGTATCTGATCATATGCATGCTTAACATGTAGAAATGAGCACTTCTCTGGGGGCACTTCTTACCTTGGAAGATTTGAAATCCCAGATGAGAATGAGTAATATCTACCCAGAACTTTGAAGATATTATGGGCCCAATCCTGTCTTTCCATAAAATTCAAGACAACTTCATATATCCCAGAAATACCCACTTAATTTGTATGTACAGAATAATATATAGAAACTTCATGAATGTGGAGAAACTATGGAGCTATGGAGTTCAAAGAACTAAAAAACTGTTCATTCAAGAGCCTTGCCAAAATAAATGAAGCTGAAAATTAACTACCACTTTGATTCTTTAAATAATATTGTGGTTTAATGTTAAAAATATGTGTTTTTACAAGATAAATCAAATTGGGGTGCAATTTTCCTCAGTCATTGTTTCTGAGTGCTGCTGTCCTTAATAAAACATGTTATTTGTCTCTGCACCACTTCATGGAAAAAGCTGTGAGGTGGGAAGTGCAATGGACTCTTAGAGAACAGGCCCAACTCCTTCTACATCATGTTCTGCTCATTTAACAGTGTAACTCTGTAGCCGTAGGCTGCGGTCTCAACCAGAGTAGTCATGTCCATTGTAGTCACATCCATCGTGATCACATCTTCTGAGGGGTTCTGCATGGCCTGATCTTCATCACGTTGACTCCTTCCTCTGCAGGATGGTGCTGCTCCTTCAAGGTTGCTGCGAGGTTCTACTTAACTAGGAAACCCAGCCCCCTTTTATCCCAGCGATCCCTGCCGGCCACAGCTGCGCCCAATTAAGGACATTGCAGCTGCAAGCCATTCAGGATCAACTGGGACTCCTTGGGGCAAGGCCCATATACAGATATTTAGATATATATTTTACTCAACGGCCATGTCTACTACATAACTCCACTTAAAGATGTATGGAAAAGCAAACATTGTTATACATATTGTCATAAGGTGTCTTATTCTCACATATTGAAATGAATTACTGAAAATCTATGCTTTACACTTCAGGGCAGGGAAAGAAACAAAAAATGTCTCGATCACCTGAAATAAAAATCCAGCGCATGTTCAGTGCTCTTCAGACTGACAATACAGTAATTGTCAGCAAACTCCAACCAGTTCTTTTCCATGCAGTGCTTTTGCTGACCATAAATCTACTTCTGATATTACAGTGGTGACCCTGTATTCTGTAGTGAATTTTCCCGACAGAATGTAACCACAGTCATTCTCATTGGGTTGTTTTGTGGGTTTTTTTCATTTGCCACATTTTATTTCTTTCGGTAATTTCAGCCTGAAATTGTTACAGCTTTCTCATAGAAAATAACGTGCCTTTGCAATAAAGTTTTATTTTTCCTAAATTATTTACATTTTAATCAATATGCAAATTAAGTATGCAGACTAGGGTTGCCTAAATCTCTGATAAACCCCTGAAAGAAATACGACTACCTATCTAGAACATGCCACGAGAGGGCAAAAATCCACTGTGAAGCCGAGCCGCCCCCTCGCACGAATGGTGCCTGTGAAAAACGCCAATCACTTGTTTTTAAAATTTTAAAAGTTTAACAGTAATAAAATGGTTATAAAAATAGTAATACAATTAGAGTAATAATTATTTGGACAATTTGAATTACGACAATATGAGACAATAGAGACAAAGAGTTACGGACGTCCGGGTACCTTTTTCTGGGCAGCACGAGCCCGAAAAAGGACCCCTGCTAACAGAGGATTAACCCTTAAAAGCAACAGCCTGTTGCATATTCATACACGTCATACATGATGCATAAATTCCATTCAAATACAGGATTCTGTCTGGTCATCAACTTCTTCCTCTGAATCCTTCGAGGCGAGAAGAAGTTCGTTTCTTCTGATAAGAGGGCAATAAATTCTTTTTCTCTGAAAGATTTAGGTGTCCTGTGGCTGCTATCTCGCTGTGAGTCCTTTCTTTAAAAAAAGTATCCTACACAGCATAGTTTCTATTTTAACTTTTTTTATAACCTAAAACTATATTTAACACACTACTTAAGAGAATTAATACAGCATTACTTTCTAACACAACACATATAATATTCATTTTAATATTTGCGAAAAGCCAATCATAAAATACATGCATTTTTCACAGTGCTGGAAACCCCAGCCCCCGTCCCGTGGGATCCCCGCCCGGGAGCGCTCCGGGGCTCCGCTCTCCATCCCGGCTCGGGAGCGCTCCGGGGCTCCGCTCTCCATCCCCGCTCTCCATCCCGGCTCGGGAGCGCTCCGGGGCTCCGCTCTCCATCCCCGCTCTCCGTCCCCGCTCGGGAGCGCTCCGGGGCTCCGCTCTCCATCCCCGCTCTCCATCCCGGCCCTCCCCCGCGGCCGCCGCGCACCGCCCCTCGCGGCGCCGGCTGATGAGGCGCTGTGCGCGCCGGGCCCGGCCCCGCTGCTCCCTTCCCTTCCCCTCCCCTTCGTGCTGCCTTGCCTGCCGCCGGCCGTGCTCGGTGCCGCGCTCGGTGCCGCGCTCGGTGCCATGCTGCTGCCCTGCGTGCGGAGCGGGGCTGCGCGCCGCCTCGCCCGGGACGTGCCGCGGGCCTGCAGCTGCTCGGCGCAGGGCCCCTCGCCGCGGGGCTACAGCCGTGACACGGCCGGGAAGGTGAGCGGGGAGCCGGGGGTGCGTGTCCCTTCCTCCGCTCGGCTCTCGGCTGAGCCCCCCGTGTGCCCCCCGGAGCTGAGTCAGGAGCGGTGCGGCTCCCTCCGCTTCTCTTGGGGGTGCCAAACGGGAGATCTGCGCTGGCGGGGGGAAACTCTTTTGTACTTAAAATTACTGATTGAAAGAGTTTCTGGCTTTACGTGATCGGCAAAATTATTTTAAGTTCACTTATCCTGGATCTGACTTCTTTTTCATACTTTAAAAGAACACACACTTTTTAATTGTAGTAGTTGATCCTGGTTTACAGAAGTGTTACTCTGTGCATCACGTTAGATAAATTCAAAAACCGAGATAAATACAGAAGTAGCAAAGGTTTGAACACTGTGCTTGCTGACTCTCTGATGGGTCTCTAAATTTCGTGTTGTTTACGTGTGTCCTTTTCTAGGGTCTTGTTCTGGGAGTCTACTCTAGTGACAAGGATGATGGTGCTGCCCAGTTCACTAGTGCGGGAGATGCTTTTGACCGCCTTGTGTCTGGAAAGCTGAGAGCACTTCTCTCCCTGTAAGTGTGTGAAAAGCTTCTGAAATGGACTAGGGTTCCTACAAATACCAGTAGGAATGATATTTTTATTTCATTATTACTGTCTGTGTCCATATCACTGTCAAGCTGGTATTTGCTTTGACAGTTTGGAGGGGAGCTGCCATGATAAAACCAATCACTGAGCAAACATGCAAAAATTTCATGGGAGCTGTCCTCTCTGAATCAGCACGGAGCCAAGCATCTGAGTGCATGTGTGGCACATTGTGTGGTTGTGGAGTAAATGCAGTACTGTAAGATCAATCACAAGTAAGGCCTTCTGTATTGAAAGAATCTTTTTGTGTCCTAGATGTGGGCCACCTTTGAAGAAAGGCAAAACACGTATATTTCATGGCTTGCATCAGGTATGAACTTTGTGGTTTTGTATGTTAGTTGATTGATGTGTGAAGTTTGCCCTTACATCTAATTTTATGCTGAGTTCACTGCTGTGCTTGTATAAATGGCTGGCTCTTCTTCCCTCTTCTTGACTGTTTCAACTCCCGTTCTGCACTGCCCACGTTTGCACAGCCTTTTGCACAGTCCTGTACTCTCTGCACCGGGCTGCAAATGGAGAGGATGTGAACAAGTCTGCCCCAAAGGTGCTGTACTCTGAATAGCTGCTTCTTGAATGAGCTAAAGCATGGCAGTTTTGGATCTGACTTCCACACCTCCTGTATCCAGGATGGGTGAGTCTGTGAGGAGTTACTGATAGGTGCAAAGACCTTCCCGACCTGACAGTTCTAAGCCAAGGTAGTCCCTTCATAGGCTTTTTTCAGGTTTTAAGTCAGGTGCTTGAAACCTCTGAAAACAAGTTATGGGACTGTTCTTCAAGCAGGACTTTGATCTGCGCAGGCATGATAGATCACGAGGCTATGAGATGAGGATTCATCTGCTCAAAGTCAGGCTTTTGGTTCTACTTGAGAAGCTGGGATAGAACTAATGCACATATGTGAAGCTGACCAATATGGAATGATCTGTGCCTTTCTGGAGTCCTAGTAAGGCCTAGGCAGGCATGTGATGTGACAATAGGTGTTCCTCTCTAAGTAACTGAATCTTACATTAAGGCTATTTCAATAATCTGAAATAAATCCATTTGTAGTGAGAATTGCCTACCATGTATAAATTCCTGTGAGGACACCCCATGCAGGTGACACCGGACTTGGTAAAAAGGCTCTCAGAAATTTCATGGAAGTTGAGTGCACGGAAGGTCCCATTATCCCAGTTCTGCATACAGGATGGGCTCTGAAGTGAGTAGCAAATCTCTGCAATAGAAGACAGGAGAATGTTAACTGGTATCACTGATTTCCTGGAAAGCTAACACAAGCTTCAGCATTTTGTGGACTAAAAGACTACTACAGTGTAGCAGTTTGACAGCTGTTTGTCAGAGGCTGACAGAGATGGGAAAACCTAACATTAACTTATTTTTTTCTTAAGAGCTTTAGGAACATTATATATGTTCACATATATAGCTTGGAGCTTTATACAAATTTGACTTCACTCTTAAAAGGCTCCTTTAAGACTCAATACTTCTTTCCTTCCACTTTCCTGCAGTTTACAAGGCAAGCATGTAGTCTGCTGTGCTACATTGTTTTCCTGAGCTCTGGAGAGCTGTACCCTGGGCAGCTTTGGTTTGCTACCTAGCAAATCCTGCCACCAGAGCTCCTGAGATGAGCTAACACATTGAGCTTTTGAAGTGATTTTATTTTCTTGAACATAGCACTGTGCCAGAAAGGGTTATAATTCTCCAGATAACTTCTGTCCTTTCTTACAGCTTGAAAACTGGATCTGCTTTCCAAGGACTCTTAGGCTTGCCCTTGGGAATATCAGATTTACCATGTATTGAATACAAAGCCCTCTCTGCCATGTGCAATGCACATGATTGTGAACTGGACAACAGAATAACTGACTTGCATACCTGTGGCAAATAATTGGGAGCACAGCACAGCAGCACCATGCAGGCACTCTTAATGGAAAGTGCCTGATATAGAAAAAGTACTGTATCTATTTTAATGCTATGCTTGATTTGATTTGGAAAGTAAAGTCTTTTTAACAACTCTGCTGTGGCTGTTACAATGAGGAAAATTAATCCATTTGTGTGTTGGCTTCGTCTAGGACTTTCCAAGTGTGGTGGTAGTTGGCTTGGGTAAGAAGAATGCTGGAATAAATGAACAAGAAAACTGGAATGAAGGCAAAGAAAACATCCGTACAGCTGTTGCAGGTTAAATATTTTTTAAAATTTTTAAGCATTTTGTCTGTAAAGCAGTTGCAGTTCTGCAGCATGTTCCACTTTTGAAGACCAAGTCTAGGTATGCCTTTGTTTTGAAATGCACAACTTACTGCATGGTTTGGTAAATGTATTTACTTGTCACTGATACTCATGTAAATTCATCCTTAGTGAGCAAGGAGTTATCAGGAATGTAAATCAAATCTGAAGACAAGTAACTGCAGTTATTTATGTCAAATAACCTTCCTAAACAGTGTGATATTGAAAAGGCACTTGTCTAATAAGAATTTTGGAGCCCAGGAGCATCACCAATTGACTTTATGGTCACTCTGTACTTAAGTATGCATATATATTTACTTCTGTCACTTATTTCATAAATGAGATATTTGTGTTATAAACTTTCACAACATCAGTACTATGATTATGTTATCTGTTGAAGACAGAAGAGGGCTTATCTTAATCATGGATGACAGCTGCATCTAAGTGTGTAAAATAAGGAGTTCTCACTGAAGACTTTATAGTCTGTGATTGGATGAGAGCTGTTTGTCCAAAGTGCTAGCCTGTAGCTGCCATTAACATTGTTAATTAACATTCACTTTGTAGCTGACATAAACCATTGTTCAGTTATTTGGGAACAAAATTAAATTTATGGAATTTTGGAATTTATGGGATACATTGCTTATAAAAGGGTATATAAACTCATCTGGAAGAACAGTCATATTCTTGGCAAAAATCTAAAATGACAAATTTCTGATACCTGTAGATAGTCATAATTCATAGCACTCCAGAATGATAGAGCCTTGCTTTGCTATAGAATGAGCTTTAAGGAGTCAGAACAACTGTGATCTTTCCTTTTTTATTTTTGTGAAACATTTTAATAATTATAATTCATCAACTGATATTTTTAGTAAAAAAATGCCAGTATATGGTCATTAGCATTTTTAATTCTTCTACTGCATGATCTGTTTGACTGACTTACTTATAAACTCAGCTATCTCTAGTTAAAATTATTTTCCTTGCAATGTCCCATTGATCACCTCAACAGCTGTTTGCTGCTCTGTGCAATAGTTGGCCCTCAGTTCTGTGCTGTATTTTTCAGTTGGCTGCAGGCAGATCCAGGACTTGGAGATCCCTTGTGTGGAAGTAGATCCCTGTGGAGATGCACAAGCAGCTGCAGAAGGTGCTGTCCTTGGATTGCATGAATATAATGAGCTGAAGCAAAAAAAGAAGCCTGTAGTTACTCCTCAGCTTCATGGAAGGTGATGGCAAAGGAGAGCTTGCCTATTTATTCATCTCTTTGTTTACTTATTTATAAAACTGTAAGCATGGCATGCTTGTGCATGAGAAAAAGAGAACTGAAAGAATAGGGCTAGTAACAGTACTCTTTTTAACTCCTACTCATCTGAATTTCCTTTAGTATTTTTATATCTCAAGTATATTTATAGTGTTTGTTCCATGTATTTTGATGCCATATTCCGAGGTTAAAGGTAAATAAATGCTGCTTCATAGAAAAGAAGGACTAGGATAAAAATAACAAGTAAAAGCTACCTGAAGAGAAATTGTGATATACTAGGACTTCTGTTGGTATTGTGTACCAGAATTGTGAAGAAAAGGTATTTCAAATTCCATAAATTGATAAATCCTTTGGAGAATCAGGAAATGCTAACTGACACCAGACCAATGTGCCATGGATATATTTTACATAGTTCATTTGTTATATTTTCATTCACAGAGTATAATGCACGAAGAGAAGCCTGGGTTCTTCTGCTCTCTAAACAGGCATCACTTACTGAGAGCAGAAAGTAGAACCAGGGTTTTGGGTTTCAGAAAAATTATTCAAGTGGACTTTGGATGTCTGGTATAGGATATTCTGTCATGCAGGGGAGAGGAACTCCCTGTATGTACTTTAAGCAGGAATGAGTTCTTCCTTACAAAGAAGTTAGAGAAATAAAGGGAAGTCTCTTGATTAGGCATGTCTTGATAAGTTATATGTAAAATAAACACTCCTTCTATTTTGTAGCAGTGCAGATAGTTTAGAAACTGATTAAATTTGTATTAAATAAACATTTCCTGAAAACACAGATGGTCCTATGACCAGTAATGGAAGTAAAGTTTTTTATATAGTAATTTAGGTTGGAAAAGCCTTCTGGAGGTCATTCAGTCCAGCTCCAACTTGGATTAGGGATAACGTGGACATTGTGTACAACATTAAAGCCTGGCCTTTGTTTAGTCCACATTTTAATATCTCCTGAGTTGAAAATTCCAGAACCTCACTGGGCCATCTGTTCTAGTGCTTAACTACACTCTTAGTGAATTCTTTGTGTCCTATTGCATTTTTCCTTGTTGAATCTTGAGATTGTTGTCTGTTACTGTCTTACTGTGCAGCTCTGAGATGTGTACGTGTTCAGACACACTCCTGCTTCAATTCATGTTTTCTCAATTTGTCTGCAAGGACTCTGTCTGAAAACCTAGCTAAAGTCAAGAAAAATCGCAGAGTTGTTTAGGCTGGAAAAGACCTTTAATGTCAATTACATCCACTGTGGTCCTCTGTGACAAACCCTCTCATCACAGAATTCATTAAAGTTGGTCAGGAATTTGCTGCAAATCTAAAATGATGGTTCCCAGTGACCATCTTGTCCTTCATATACCTAGAAATGGCTTTCAAAATTACTTCCTCTAAAAACTCCTAAGGAATTAGTCTAGGATAACTGGCTTGTAGTTCCCTATTCTCCTTGGCATTTTTAAAGATGCATATTTGTCCTTTTCAGTCATCAGGGACCACAACCTTTCAAACTGAAAAAGCCTAGGCTTGCAGTGATGCCAGCCAGCTCCCTCAGAACCCTCAGATGTGTTCTGCGTGCTACCAAGGACTTGTGTATGTCCATCATCCTTAACCTGAGTCTCTCTTCCTGTCATGAAGAGTGCCCCTCTTCCTTAAACTCGATTGCTGAGCACAAAGAACTGGGGAATCTGGAAGCAAATCCTTCCATATCCAGGCAATATTTGTATATTCTTCCTGCATTCCTCTATCACTGTCCTGGCCTTTTTAGAGGCAAAATCCTGTTCAATGCCTTGCTTTGTGGTAACTTATAAAGTAAGTTGTCTCAGTAAAAGGAAAGGTTTTGTACTGGTTGTCTGTCAAAGTAACCAGAGAGACTTCTCCATTTCCTACACAGGCAGCTCTGTGAATGTTTGCTCTGTGATTTGTTAGTGAAGTGCCTTGAGTGCACTGGCAAATGAGATCCAAATTCCACTCTTACCACATAACCATATTTCACTAAAGGGAGGAACAGAATTGGAGACTTTATATAGTAAATAAAAACTTTCAAGGCTGTTAAAAATAATGTGATTACAAACTTCAGAAGGGGTGTTAAACCTTGTGTTTAAGGATTTAAGCCAATCTTTGATTAGTAAGGATTAGGATAAGACCTAATGAATTGGACAGATAATTTTCCATCTGTCTACTCTAAAATTCTCCTAGTTTTCTCTGAAGTATTTGGCACTGACTAGAACCAGAGATAAGTTACTAGACTGGAGTCCTTGTACTAAGATAACTGATATTCTTAATTTCTCTAAATTAATAATACTGCATTTTAAGAAAGAAAATATGTGAATGCTTTTCTTACTTTTGCAAATGTCTATAATCCTGATCATTCTGTGTTGTTGTTTAGTGCTGAAAGTCAAGCCTGGCAAAAAGGTGTTACCTACGCTGAGGGGCAGAACCTCGCTCGATACCTCATGGAGGCTCCAGCTAATTATATAACTCCAATCAAATTTGCTGAACATATTGAACAGAAGCTCAGAACTTTCAGCAATGTCAAGGTCCACATAAGGTAAATTCCATGGAAATGATTCTTCTGTAGGGTAGAGGACCATAACAGTGAGATAAGATACCTTCCAGATTATTCAAATCTGAAGTTATTCAAATCTCATTTTCCCTTTGTTATTTCAAATGACAAAAAAGGGGAAAGTGTTTGGGGAAAAGGTGTGAGACTGCAGGCTGTTGTCAAGGATTAAGTGAGCTGCTAGTTTGCTAGTTTGCAGAGGAAGAAAGATACTGTGATGCACTAAAATCATTGACTGTCAATTAATTATGCAGTCAATTGTTGCTTAATTAACACATGTGCTATGAAAAGAACCCTCAGTAAATAGAGGGCTAGTATTAAGTACCTTTTGTTTTCTTCCCATGTGGGGTTTTTACATACCTTTGCTTTTTTGTGTGGATATGGTAATAAAACATCTTCTACTTATTGCTGTTACTGTTGGGATTTTTTAATAGCTTTTAAAAATGTGAGATGGAGCCATAAAAGCCCCTGCTAGTGAATTTGCCCAGCTGGTGCTTCTTGCCCCTGAATTTCTACTTTCTGCTCTATAGTAGAAATGGACTTACTGGTTGTGCAAGTGTTGGAGACTGTTTTGTTGAAAGCAAAAGAGTGGGGGAAATCTTGCTAGCAGAAAGCTAAATGTAGCCTACTGCAATATTGTTACTTCACATACCTTTAGCATCTCCAGCCTCACAGGCAAGTGAAAGATCAGTGTTTCTGATGCAGAAACTGTAGACAAGCTGTTGTTTTGTTGGTTTGTTTTAAACAAGACAAAACAAAAATCAAAGAGCAACTGAGGAAGTATTTTCCTGATTCACCAAAAAAAAGGTAGTGGTGGTTGGATTTAAATTACAGTTTCCAAAATAACTAACTAAAAGGAAATTGTTTGTGTACAAACCATCAAGAATCATGATCTCTTAAAAAAATCACCTTGGTCAAAGTGTCCAGTTAGAAAAAAAAAAAGCAACTAACTAATATGTGTTTCTATTCCAGACCGGAGTCTTGGATAGCAACACAAGAGATGGGAGCATTCCTGAGTGTAGCTAAGGGTTCAGCTGAACCTCCCATCTTTCTGGAGATTCACTATTTAGGAAGTGCCAATGCAAATGACTCCCCGTTGGTATTTGTAGGAAAAGGAGTTACATTTGACAGGTATGTGTGCTTGTATGCCAATATTTTAATTACTAGAGGGGGAAAATGCTTTCCTGCTATTTGTGTTCAACAGGGAGATGCTTTTTCTTTGCTCAGCACATCTTCCAATGCCATTCCACTGAACTTGCATTATATAGCAGCTTGTGCTCCCTTTTTTGGCAATAAGATAGCATCAGTTGTCCAAAGTAGGAATTAATATGCCATCATCTTGTAAGGGAAAGAAGGAAATTCAGAGGGAATGAAAATAAAGGTGCTATTTCTTTTCTTGTCCTGAAAAAACCTGTGGGTGAAGAAGTTGCATATTTAGAATTGCAGTATGTCACTGGGCATCTAGATAATGCTTAAGGAAATAGAAAATAGTTCATTCTTAGCAGCAGTTCCTTATAACTATTTTCCGTGTCACATACTGCTGAAGAATTTACCAGTCAGTTCCCCATCCATATGTTGATTTTTAGGAAGTGTATTATTTTGTTCATTATATGCACTGCCATTATGAAGACCAAAGAGTTACTCCCCTGCAGTCACCTGGGTTTTTATGGTCTCCTAATTAGGAGGAAATAATATTTTATCTGAAATGAAAACCCAGATACCTTGTTTCCAGTACACTTACTAGGGTTGTAGAGGTACTTGGAGCACCAGGTCTAGCATTTACTGCTATTTGATGTTAACACACACTGAGGGACAGAACATCACCAGTGTATGTGACATGGAACTTGAGCTGTTTGTTCCAGTGGTGGCATTTCACTGAAGCCGTCGTCGGGTATGGATGCGATGAGAGCAGACATGGGAGGGGCAGCAACTGTCTGCTCAGCCATTGTGACAGCAGCAGCTCTAAATCTGCCTTTGAACATAATTGGTAAGTGTTTTTGTGTGGAGAATCCAAAAATCTTAGTTCTACAAGGTTTTGTGAGAGAGTGTTTTTCTAGTATTAGCAATGGTAAAAGCCATGTACAAACATCATGGACTCTTGCACACCCACTTCTCTCATTCCCTTGATCAATCTCTCTTCCATTTTTACTTGCGTATGAAAAAGTTACTGTTCTTTACTTGAATAAAATATTAGAACACCAAATCAAGATTTTTAAGGTATGATTTTTACATTTTAAGTGAGAAATGCTTGTAAATAAAGATACTTTGAGTGAGTCTTTGAGAAGTTCTGATCCTTCATTACAAGAAGGAATGTGCATCTCTGTATAAGCAGTTAGAATGAAAAGGAGTCAGGTGTGCTGAGCTACCTCCATAAGTGCATGCCACAACTGAACAGGAAGAGGGATCAGCTCTGGTTTCCTTAGGTGAATATCTCAGCAGAAAACTAAAACAAACCAAACCAGTCTGCTGATATCTTTATGCATGTGCTAGGGTTTTTTTTTCCCTGAAAAAAGTTTCTTTTTTCTACGGAGGTAAAATTAAATGAGCTGATTCAGACGCTGTGGCAAGACCAGTTGGCAATGACATGGAACATGGTGTGCAATAAGTTTTATTTTGAGAAGCTCGGCTTTGAGTTAACTGGTACTTTAGGCACTTCTATGCTTCAGCCAGGAGAGGGCAGCGGTGCCCACGCACATGTTCACGGAGTTCCTCACCAAATGTGCCACGGGGTGGGCTGGCAGTGGAGCCGGTCTGTACATCATGAAAAGTGGCGCTCCACTTGTGCACCTTGTGCCAGGTGCAGGCTTTCCCTATGAGTGAATTTCCTCATTCATTCCATGATCCCAGTCATAGTCACAATTTTGACATGAGCCTGTGTTTTGCTCATTTCTAGTTCTTGGTATGGCTGGAGTTATGTGACAAGTCCTCGAACCACTCTAGACATTATACAATAATAACAACAGCTTGAATGGCTCGGAGTGTTTATTTGAGAAGTTCTTAATTTCAGAAAGAAAGAAGTTCCTTTACATGTGAATAATTATATACAGAAGACAAAAAATAGTATTTATTGCTCCTCTGATATACTTGTCTGGAAAAAATGTAGAAGAAAACCTTAGTGGTAAAGTAGTGCAGGTGAGAGAGCCTGGTGGTACACCATGCAGAGGAGTTTCCCTGCTTGAAAACTGAACCGTGTGTCCAGTTTTTTTCCATTAACTGGGAAAATTTGAATTTTGACTTTAATTTAAAAATTACACTTGTACTATTTTCTTAAGGAGGTGTTTGGAGTGTATCTAAGTGGGGTTTTTTCTACAGCTTTTCTGAGAAGGATATTAGTAGTTCACTTTTCTTTTTCTCTCTCTCAGGTTTGGCACCCCTCTGTGAAAATATGCCCAGTGGTAAGGCAAATAAGCCTGGAGATGTAGTTAGAGCCAAGAATGGAAAAACAATACAGGTATGCATGTGAAACTTTGAATTTGGGTACTTTTAGTGAACTGGTTTCATCAACCAAGTTGACTGCAGTCAGAGTACATTTAAAAAACCCTTATAGATAAGCAGTGCAAATATACTGTTTTTAAAATTGTAAGAAGCATGTTGCTAACTAGAAATTGCTATGGTAGGATTTTTTCAAATAGAGATTGAAGAGATGGGACATGTCTTATAGATTGCTAGGAAAAGCTGCAAAGAAAGGTCATTTATTGAGCATGCTGGAAAAGCTCATTTGGCACAAGAGGTTGTTACGATGCTCATAAATACAGGCCCTAAGTCCAAATAAATAACTATAAGTGCTTCCAGCAGACTCTTGAGGCAAATTCCTTGCTATCTGGAGTAAGACAGCAGAGAAAGACCTCAGTTTCCTGCTGATGTAACACAGCCTTTACACTGCCAAAATGCTCAGTACAATCAGAACTCTGAGTCATAGGGGCTGTTGGTTCAAAGGAGCCTGCCAAATCAGTATCCAAGATACATATTTCATATTTATTACAAATGGTTCCATACTCATCTAATAGATTAAATCGTACTGAAAGCCATTGTGCTGTAGATCACTGATTTAATGCAGAAGTAGATGGCACTTTTTTGTCGGAATTTCTTTGATTCTGCCACTTTTGACTTGCTGAACCTTCCTCTTTTTTGACATTCATCTCTGAAAACTGAGTTCAGTCACCCTCTGCTTTGAGGGAAAAAGACTGGGCATGTATTCTCCCACCAAGAAGAAATCTTCAAGAAAATGCTGGTAGCTCCAAGCACATGATGCAGCCTCTGTGCTCCCCTGAGACACCTCTCCAGTCTCCAGGCTCTTCTGGAGGAGACCCAGCACGCAGAGGAGGTTGTGGTGCTGATGGATGACTTACATCAGCTACAGATACACTTTTACTTTATACACATAACTGTGTATCAATGCTATCTTTTTCTTTCTTCTTTTCAGTGTAGTTTGAGTAAATTTTCATTACCTGAAGTTTCTATGGTCTCTATCCAGCAACTATTTAAGATAATATGTAAGAAATACATCAGTGAAAGAGATGTTTGCAGTACTTTATTTGTTTTTTACTGATTTTGCCTTTGAAGGTAGACAACACAGATGCAGAAGGAAGACTGCTGCTAGCTGATGCTCTCTGTTATGCCCACAATTTTAATGCAAGGGCTATTGTGAATGCTGCAACATTAACAGGTGAGCAGTGTCCCTTCCCTGCTCACTTTGAAGTCAGTTTCCTGTTACTCATTAGTTGGGCTGTGGATTAGTTGTGCTCTGTATATAAACCCCCCCTTAATTCAAAGGCAATGAGATGATTTTACATGTTTCAGGAAGCAGTGAGTACAACTTGTGTGTCTCTGGAGTGGGGAGGGGACGTGCAGGGATGTACATGCTCAGCAGTGGAGATGAAGTTGGGTTGGCTCAGCCCAGCTGGAGCCAAGAGCAGGAAAACGTACACAGATGTCAGTGTTTGTGCAGTGTTTCCCTGTGCTTCTTCCATCTCTGAGCTGAGCCCTCTCAGCTCCCAGGCCTGTGTGATGCAGAGGTGGTGCAATGTTCATGGAGGAGTCCTGCCCAGTCCATCTGGCACGGAGCCCAGGCAGGTTCCTCAAGGCCTTGCTGGGTGCCTGAGCTCTGACCCTGCCAGTGCCAGTTCTCCCACCCTGTGAGCTGGCCCAGGCCTCTGTGGTGGCAGGGGAGTTGTCATCCCCAGGAATTTGTTTGACTGAAGTATTTTTTGTGTAATTTGCATACTTTTAGACATTATGAAATGTGTTTTAATTGTTTCATCTCTACAGTTGTATAATAATGAAGTTGTAAATTTAAATTTAAAACCAGCAATTTTGTATGCATGAACTCACTAACAAGCTGTCACGGGTGAGGTGACTGTAGCTGAAATAAAAGCAAACATGGAAGAGTAATTCAGACAGGACTCTACTCTGTTGCTTAATAATTATGCTAAGCAAAATAATTATGCTTCTATAGATTCTCTGCTAATGCCTTAAATTTTGTTCCATCAGTTTTACTAGTTAAAATGCTGTGAAAAATTTCAATAGACAGAAGGGAAACTGAATTTAAGATTGTTGGCTTGTATAAAAGTAATCCTATCTGGGATCCTTGGGCACCAAGCAGGAATAAGGAGGGTTCCCATGTTTCTTTAACATATTTTGCTAAACTACTTTTTTTTTTTTCATCTCACTGAGGATTAAGTGTTGCTATTAGAGAAGCAGTTCAGGGGCATCAAATAGATAAATATCTAATCCTATGGTTTAATATTTTGATAAGGATTCTTTGACTAAATTATTTAATCAAGTAAATTTATGATGTGCAAAAGTCTATGTAAGTGAAATTCACAAAAGAGAAAGTATCAGATCAAAAATTGTAGAGGTCTATAAACTGGAAAAAGCCCACGCACTTGTATTTTCTATATGAAAATAATAATATCTAGGTTTTTATTTAGAGGATACTGTTATTGTTTAATACATTGTCTTAGAACTATTTCTAAGAAACATCAATCTGAAATCAGAAAATTTAGTTTCATGGAAAACAGAATATAATTTTAATGATTTCTTGTGTTTTTTAGAATATATAAATGTAATAAAAATGTTCCGAATTTCAAAAATGCCAGTATACTAAAGTCCTCAAGTTTTGTGGTCAGATAAATTCCGGTTACTGATAATGGGAATTAAAAATGGAAAGTTCTGTGAGGAGTCAGGATGCAAGGAATAGCTCAGGTCTACCTTTGCCTTTGTCATATAAACTTGAAGGTGTGTTCCCTTAGGTGCCATGGATGTTGCATTGGGATCTGCTGCGACTGGAGTGTTCACAAATTCATCTTGGCTTTGGACTCACCTCTATGAGGTAGGTCACCTGCATTGTTGTTAAATCATAATAGTAATAATTCAGTGATATGTCTTATTGAAAAGTTAGTACACCACTGAAAATCTTTATGCAAATCTGAAAGATGGTATTATGTTTTAAAATTTTAGAGGAATGATGTCAGTACTATATTTAGTTGAAAATAATGTTGACTATTAATTACTAGCTCTTCAGTGAGATGTAATATCATACACCAAACATCTTAAGGATCTGCATGTTCTGATAACTCACTATATATGCACAAACTCTGGACTACTGGCACTAATTAGTTCATGTTAAAAAGATAATTAGCAACATGGATACAGAAATTCAGAGAGGCCTTGTGAGTGGCTGAGGTGCAATGGGTCAAGGAAGCCTCTGAGGGGAAGGATTTCTGTTGTCAGGGAAAAGGAAAAACAGATTAAAAAATGTGGTCTTTTGATGTTGCCTTTTGGCTAACACCAAAGTACCTAAAAAGCTGGTTGCCTATTTTGTTTTGCAATCAGTGTATTTCCAAAAACCTAATATCTTGGGCTGAAGATTCTACGACTGGTAAAACCTAAACAAAAAGAAGCATGTGTGAAAACAGGGCTTACAAGTGCAGTTAGAAAAAGAAACTCCCAAAATATCATTTTTTTTTTTTTTTCAGGCCAGCATTTTGACAGGGGACAGAGTTTGGAGGATGCCTCTTTTTGAGCATTACACAAAACAAGTCACAGACTGTCCTCTTGCAGATGTGAGCAACATTGGAAAGTACAGCAGGTAAGATGAACCAACACCTTCCACGTGCCCCTTTCTTTCAACCTCTTTGTTTAATATGTGTGCTGTTGGAATTGCTTTGGGAGCAATACATCTTTCTGTTTCCCACAGGGCTGGAGGAGCATGCACAGCTGCAGCATTCCTGAAGGAGTTTGTGACTGCCTCTCACTGGGCTCATTTGGATATAGCGGGGGTCATGTCCAACAAGGATGAGGTGCCGTACCTGCGGAAGGGCATGGCAGGGCGGCCCACCAGAACGCTCGTTGAGTTTGCGGCTCGATTAAGTCAAGACAGTCACAGTGCCAAATAAAAATACTGGTTCTAAAATCATCCACTCTGCCTTAAGAAAAAAAATCTTAAAAGACACCATTCATAAATGAATGGCCCAAGCATATTTTCATTATGGCAATTAACCAAAAATGTATTTTATAAATTATTACTTGGGTAAGAATATCTCAACTTTGAGATTTTTTTATCCCATACCATATTATGCAGCAAAATAAAAATTATTCTGTTTGAACTACTGAAATATTTCATACCAAAACATAATAATGGGAACTACTGAGACACCTATTTTATATGCAAAGTATGCATAACTGTTGTAAACAATAAATACATTATTTGGATGTGAGTTTTGATTGAGAGAGAATAAACAATCAATGATAGATGTACCTCAGTTTTGAGTAAACTGTAGGTGGTGTCAATGGGAACCCTGCAAAGATTTTCATAGAAACACCATTCTGGCATTTTTTCCTTATAAAAACTGCTTTTGGTATGTATTGAGGCAGAAATGATGCTGTGTGATTAGCATTAGCATGGCTTCAACACAGAATTATGTAGTAAGTTATAAACATGTCAAGAAGTGTATATTGTAACTTTTTTTCAGAAAACTAGTGGGTGCAAGTTAGTGTTTGTGTGTTTTTAGAGGGACCTGCCCTTATCTCACATGGTTTTTGTCATCCTGATAGTTCCCCTCTTTCCTGGTGTGAGGTGGCCACCCTCCAAGCAGGGACATTATTCCCAGACTCAGTTCAAACATCAAACAGACCTGACACTTAAAACATGAGGTGATTTCTTGAAAATTTGGGGGATCCATGCCGATGAGGTGAGGATTTGTTTTGGTTTAGGGTGGGTTTTGGGGGTTTTTGTTAAATGCTGTTGTGGACCAAGTGATGCTGAAACAGTGCTTACCGAGGCTCGCACCTGTGAGACAAGCAGGGCAAAGGCCGGAGGAGGAGGGTCCCTCTGAGGAGGATGGCTTTGCTGTCTCTGCTTGCCTCGTTCCAGCAGGGCCAGTGCTGTCCTGGGCTGGAGTGGGAAGAGTGTGGCCAGTGGCTTGGGGAAGGTGATCCTCCCCACTTGCTCTGCCCTACCGAGGCCACTTCGGGAGTGCTCTGTCCGGTTCTGGGCTGGTCAATGCAAGAAACACATGGAGCTACGGGAGAGGGTCCAGCAGAGGGCTGTGAGGATGGACGGTGTGGAACATCACTTTGAGGAGAGACTGCAGGAGCTGGAGCTGTTTAGTCTGGAGAAGTCTAAGAAGGGATCTCACCCACACATTACAATATCTCTTGGGTGCCAAGAGAATGGCGCCAGGCGCGTTTCAGCGGCGCCCGGTGGCAGGACGAGCAGCCACGCACGGACCGCACACCGCGGCGCCCCGAGGCTCCAGCCCTCAGCGGGCGGGGCCGCCCGGGCCCGCCCCGCTCCCGCCGCATGCGCGGCCGCCGCTCCCGCCATGGCGGGCGCGCTGGGGGGAATGTTCGGCTCCCAGGCCCCGGGGCCGCCGCCGCCGGGCCCACCCGGTCCGCCTGGCCTCATCCCGCCGCCCGCGGGGCCGCGCAACCCCAACAGCACGCTGGTGGACGAGCTGGAAGCGTCCTTTGAGGTGAGGGGGGGCAGCCGCGGACGGGCGCTGCCTGCCTGCGCCGGCCCCCGCAGCCGCTCAGCGCGGTGCTTCCCTGTCCCTAGGCTTGCTTCGCCTCGCTGGTGAGCCAGGACTACGTGAACGGCACGGACCAGGAGGAGATCCGCACCGGTGAGCCCGGGCGGGAGCAGGGCGCCGCCCCTTCCCGCTGCTGGGAGCGGTGGCAGGAGAGAAGCGGAGCCGGGAATGCCCGGGGTCTGGTGGGAAGGACGGAGTGTGCCAGGTGTCTCCTGGAGTTGGGCTGGCGTGCAGTGAAATGCGTTTCAGTCACCAGGGAGGTGATGTGGTGCACTGGGAACCTGTACGAAGCAGTGACAGGGAATGGGAAAGGCCGGGCCAGGCAGCTCGGCAGCGCTGCTTTAGGGCTTGGGTGGCGCACCTCCGTGGAGGCGGAATAAATATTGGTATGAGCAGGAGTTTGAAAAGTGGCCCTTGACTACTCCTTAGAAGTTCAGTTGTCCCTGATAATTTTCTGAAACTTCACTCAAATGGCGTTTCAAAATCGGCATATATGCTTTTCAAAACTCCTTTCTGGATATTTGATCCTATTCACGTGCTGGCATGGAACAGCTTTTATTACCAAAACAGTAGTATGCAGTATGTGAGGGCACAATATTCTCCTCAATAAGTGCATATTTTAGAACCCTACACTGAGCTCGTTGCTTAGGCATGCGGCCAAGTTCCATGAATTATTTTATTACTCCTTGTCAGAAACAAAATAAAACATGGGAGGAAGTGTTGTCCTGCACTTCTAAAATAACTTGTCCATTTGCAGTGTCATATACAGGACTTACTGGTTTATAAATACATTACTTTAGATAGTCTGAAGATTTTTGTTCTAGAAGGTACTGTGAAAAGTGTTTTGAGTAGACCACTACCACTACCAGCCTGAAATCCTATTTTTTTGGAAGCCGTTCTTTCAATACTGTTATTATATGTTTAGGTGTTGATCAGTGCATCCAAAAGTTTCTGGATGTTGCAAGACAAACTGAATGCTTTTTTCTACAAAAAAGACTGCAGCTATCAGTCCAGAAACCAGAACAAGTAATTAAAGAGGTATGTTAATTTACCTGTCCTGTGCTAGATCAGATAAGCTATGTACCTTCATCACCGTGTTCATAATTTTGGGGTTTTCAACATGATACTGTACCTTAAGTTGGTAGAACTTGGCTGTTGTCATAACTCTCATCATGAACCTGGAGAAGCTGGATACCTGCTATGTGTAGTATTGGAACACAGCTGATAATTCATTGGAAGAGACAAACTAGTTAGATTTTGCTGGGGATGGTGATCTCTGAAATACGTGACATAGGTGAATGGCACTAGTGCATTCACAGTGCTTTTCCTCTGTATCATTAGACACTTTTCCATTGTTCCATTTTTCTGCTCTTAAGTTCAGCTTGAAAACTCAGTGTCTAAAAAAGTTACATGCTCTTTAAGTGGGGTGGTTATCCTTTTGAATAATATCTATACACTAATACACATTTTTTTATCCATAGGATGTTTCAGAATTAAGAAATGAATTGCAGAGAAAAGAAGCATTAATTCAGAAGCATCTGAGTAAACTGCGACACTGGCAGCAGGTCCTAGAAGACATCAGTGTACAGCACAAAAAGCCTGCAGAAATGCCCCAAGGTCCTTTAGCTTACCTAGAACAAGCATCTGCAAATATTCCTGCTCCAATGAAGCAAACATAATTTTCAGTTTTACGCAGCTCAATATTTTAAAAGCAATGGTGTTCTTTGTATGCTTTTTGTATAACGTAATTTATACTGCAAATATAGTTGAAACAATTAAGCCAAATAAATTTTCTTGTTTTCTTTTATTACAGAAATATGGATTGGTTTTATGTTTTAATGGAAAATATTCAGAGTTGCTGTTCAGGGTGCTTTCTGGTAGAAGTGTGTCTCCCAGAATGCATCCTTGTTCCTTGTAGAGAGGGCGGCCCTTGCTTTTCCCTCTGTCGTTTTGGTATGATCAAAATATTTGCAAAGATTAGTGTTTGATTTTTCTGGAATATATTAATGTTTTGTGATCCAGTAATTATCCATGAGTACCACTGCAGAAACACTCTTAGAATTGTCTGTATGCAGGTCACATCACTTTTTTTTAGAAGTGAATTGTCACTCTCCATCATACTGGCTCACCTCATGGAAGGTGTCTTGGGATATTTAAATTTGGTTCTTATGGGATGAATTGAAATGGAAAAACACAAAAGAGTGGGATATGTAATGCAGGCCTCATGTTACTGATGTTCTGACTTTCAGGGTACTGAAGAGGTGTTCCAAAATACCTACCCCAAAATACAGACCACTCATTGTGGAGGTAGGATCACCACCACTGGCCAGTATACAGAATTACTTTCTATTGCAGTGCTGTATTTAGTAAGTTAAATGTAGCTAAATTACTAATAGAAAGTAATTCTGTATACTGGCCAGCTTTCAGAGGTAGAAATAGCAAAATATTTCTGTGTATTACTAAGCAACAAATTTAATTCATCCATATAACCACTTTTCTACATATACTTATTTAGGGGGGCAGAGTTGAATAATTAATTGTTGTAACCCTGGAAGAATTGCTAATAGTGTATTGATATTTCTAGCGTTCTTGTGGCAGCATGGATGAAAAGTAATGAAAACAGTGCTGTACATTTCCATCCTCATAGATGCCAAGGTATCCATCAGGGTTTCTGTACACTGTTTAATAATCTCTCTTGATTACCAGTATGAAAAGTGCCTTTTTGCCAAATCTACTGCCTAAGTCACTTTTCCAACAAACAGTTGCTCTTGGAAAAAATACTAGATAACTGGGATGAAAGCATTGGCATGTAGAAGTGTTCTGCCCTTCCTTCTACCTCTGCACCACCAGTGAGATGCAGCGGCTGTTTTGTCTGAAGAGATTGACAGCGATCTGTTGGTGTGGCTCTTGCTGGCTGTTGGATGTGGGCAGAGGTTAGGCTGGAGATACACCTCTTTACATGTATAACATTTTTTTAGGTAGCTGGGCCCTGTTGGTTGAAATGAAATGGGGATTCAAAGCAATTGAAGAGGAACTACCCTGTCTTAATAGCAGGCTGCTGGTTGTACATTTTCCTGCCTTTTACACTTAATGGATTAATAACCCAAGAGTCAACTTCTGCATAGGTTCTTTCCTGCCAGCATTCAATTAGCATGATCTGACAAATGTAGTCATTCCCCCACTTTGCTTTTATGTGGGCATAAAATTAGTATGGAGTTAAAAGGTACAAGGGTGCAGTTGTCATCACTGGAACTCAGTGTACAAGTCTGACTTACTTCAACATTAACATAGAACTCTTTTGAAAAACACAGAAATTGGATCATTTACAAGCTTTAATGTTCATACTTACATATCATCCTCATTTATCAGGCTGATACATATATTGAAATTCAATGGGAATATTACATAGCAAATAGCTGACTATAAAACAGTTTATGAAGCAAACCAGAGATTATATCTGAACCAGCCTGCTATAAACATGCTACTTTTAAAGGTGTACTACATGCTGTGCAGTTTTAAATTAATTTAACAAAAAGCATTAAAAAGTTTTAAAATTACATTATTATATGCAGAACTTACTTTAAACAGCTGATGAAGCAAGCATATAAATGTACAGAAGGAAGGTATTTTTTCAGCTGGTGCCAAATTGACAGAACATATCAGAGTCCAAATTCCATATTTAATGAAATTGTGGAGTGATACAGTCTCTTCATTAAAAAGTCTTTTCACATAACTGTATCCAAAGTTTTCCTTCATTTTTTTACAGAAGTTTAAAAAATGTATTTTCCTGGAATTCATGCCTGTAACTTACTAGATGTAAGAGAGTGCAGGTATTTCCTATCTTAGAAATTACTTTTTTTTTTCTTCCCTTAAATCATCTATTTGATTATCATTCCTAAAAAGAAAACAGGAATTACTTTTATAGTAATTCCAAGAAGTATGGAAATAGTTTGCTTTAAAATGAAAAATACTTAGTAAACCATTCTTGATTCTGAGGGTCTTGTTTTTGGTCATCTTTGGTTTGTGGTGATTCATTGCCACGTGTCCTGTGCAAACAAATAAGCATTAGCATCACCAACCCACTTACTTACAATCTTATCAACATGTAATACTTTTCCCAGAAAATTCATCGTCCCATGAATGGTTCTGTGCTCACATGAATGCATGAGGCCAAAAGGTGCCAGGTACAGTTTTAGTAGGATCTGTGCCAGCCAGGTAACTGGACTAGCCTAGCAGCACTGAATTGTAACATGAAGAAAAGCATGAAGCAGAGCTAACAGCTATGCAGAAACATTTGAACATAGTTCTTGACACCTCAAAAAAATTAAACAAAAGGATGCTTCAAGAATATGAAGTCTTGAAAATCAGAGAATGGCAGCTGCAATTCACTCTTAAAAATACCAAGTATAATTTATAATTTAAAAATGTTGGGTAAAAGTTCTATTTGAAACAGAAAGATTTATCTGAACACTACCTGGCATTCATAATCAATCCTGTTACATAGTCCCTGATTTTCCATCATTCAGGATTTTTTTATCATACTATAGCAAATAGGACTTAACTTATGATTGACTGACTTAAAAGAATTAAAGGAACAGCAGCCAAGCACAGTCTCCCTGCACGTTTGTTTCCCTCTAAAACAGAAATCCCCTTTGCCTTGGCAGTCATCTGGCATGACACAGCATGTCTGTATCTTAAAGAACTGGGAATTGCCGAAGAGGATCTAAGCCTGTGTCCCAGGTTGTTTTTGTCAGCAGTCAGCACCATCTGCCCCCAAGGAAAGAATTCTCTTGCACATAATTTACAGGATAACTAAATCTTCACCAGGAGATAGCTGAGAAGGCTAGATTTTGCCCTGAAATACAGTGGTAAGGTTTGGGGATTTTTTAACTGTATATTAGCTACATACATTTTTAACTATTTCTTGAAGAGAGGGTTTATGCTATAAAACACTGAACATTGTTTACATAACTCAAAATTTTGAAGAATCGAAGCTCCTCAGAGAGAAAAAAAACGAAGTTAAGTATCTGCTAATCAGTTTTCAAATCTCTAACCTTTGCCAAATGATCAGCCTAGGTTCATTCAAATACTTCTTAAAATAAAAACATGCCATCCATATTACAAAGTGCAAGGTGAGGCAATAAAAATAAGAAGGAAGACACACAAGACACACATCCTCAACAGAACCATTGAAAGATGTCATGTTCACAATTAACTACACTCTTAGTTAAATACTTGCAGATCCTTTTCTTTTTTTTGTGTATGTGTGTGTCTGTGTGTGTGTGTGTGTGTTTTGTTTGGTTGGTTTGTTGCTTTTTTTTCCCCTACCAGGAGGGGTTGGAAGCAAAAGATATGCTGGGCAGTGATTATAGCCCACTTTTGCAGTAAAGTTCTGGATCTGTCTGTAGAAAACCAAACACACAGAGTTCACTGCACAGTAGGAACCTTACATCGTTGTGTATTTCTACATGTCAAATGTGTTTGAATTGCCCACAAGATTCTAAATATGAATTCATTTATCATCATACAAAATGGACAAATACCTTGTGGCAGCAGTGCTGTCTGAGGACTGTGTTGATGGAGAGCCCACCCTGAGGCAGCCAGAACTCCGGTCTAAGCTTGTAGATTTTGTTATTTGAGGAGCACTTCTTTTTGATCTCAAGTCACAGCTCAAAAAGCTCTTTGCGTAGGAAGCTAAATTCGGAACACTGACAACACGACTGGGCACCTCAACCTTTTTCTTCTGCTTTTTATTGTAACAGAAAACTTCATTACATACACATTTTTTACAATTTATTCTATGAAACCTTAACAATACCTCATTCCCAAATACCTTACAAGGAACACCCAAATAGGAAGATTTCTATCTTTTTCTATAGGCATTTAAATTAAATTCTCAGGGTATGCTGTATCCATGGATTTTGTCATCCAATTAAAACAACATGTATTTGACCCTGAGATTTTAGACACGTGAAGGTTCTTGCCACCAACTTGACCTCCCTTCTTTCTATGGCTATTTGTAGAAATATCATGCAGAGGGGCTGGAATGACAAAGGGCAGATACCAAACAACTCAAACAGATTGATAATTTTCCTCAACGCATGCAATATCCCGATTAGCACCTCCCAAATCTGCAAGCAATGGCCATGCTTATCCCAATGGAAGACTGATGTCAGAGTTCTAGTGTTTTATATTGGCTTAAACAACTGTTATCTATGTTGCATATATACTTCTAATGAATTTCTCCTACGCTCAACAACTGACTGTAGGTTGGTGCTGGAAAGAATTCTACTGAATAACATCATCATAAACATGGATTGCATTTTTATTGTCCTGATATGATTCAAATAGTAATAAAACTATCACAATTTGCAATTTTAATTGCATTGTTCATCTTACCTTCATGGAGGGAGTCAGGCATGCTGTATTAGGGTTGAAAGAAAATGACCGATTCCTGTAAGATTCAGTGTTGGCTGAAAGTGAATGCTGACATTTTCTTCCTTCCTGAAGGGAAACAAAGTTATGTGTATGGAAACATGTATTTGTTGGAAGCTGGTTTGGAAAGATACATTTGTCAAAGTATTCCAGAACAGAAAGAAACAACCAGAACGAAGCAATGAGTGAAACACTGAATAGAGCCTTGCAATAGATTCCAAAATACATATGTCCATATAAAAAGCAGTCTTACCACCAGCTGCTTGATAATCTCTTCTCTCTCACTTAATTTGTCTTGCAGACAGTTTATAAGGTGTGTATCTTCAGGCCTGGACTCCCACTTTTTTGACTTTTCTTCTAATTCTTTAAGTCTGTACCAAAGAAAAATGCAGACCAGAAAAAAAACTTCCTCAGGTTAGGTTCAAGAGAAACCTTGGATGTACTCTGCCCTATGCTCCAAACCTAAAATACAGGGACAAAGCCAGGCCTTTCCAATAAAACAGGATTTTTATAAAATGGGCACCTGTACATGGTTTATGTAGAAGTATAGAATCTTCTGGAGTTACAAAATAAATTTCCAGGGTTAATCCACAACACCTGTCCAGTGTAAAATCCAGCCCCTTATATAAAATAGTAACAAGCTTGCACATCATATTTCTAGTCTAGTTTCCTAAAGAAAGAAATCAATGTCAGAGGACCTATACATATCTATATTCATCTATTTGTTCTCTTTTCTGACCCAGTAACTTTGGAATCCTCAGAATTACTCAATTCCTATAAGTTTCATGAAGATAAACATGGATATGCATGCTGTTTTAGTAACCCTGCTAAGTCAAAACCTGTAGTCTGAGTTCAGCTTTTAAAATTCCTTAAATTTCCTTCTTTTAATGTGTGGGTAAACATTTTTGAGAGGACCACCCCTGACTTATTATCTTAGAGTTATCTCTGAGTTAAAATAAAAAGATAAATCTTTACATCTGAAATGTTTAAAGGTTAGAGGCCTGCTTACATGCCAAGTCTCTCTTCTAGACTTCTGCTATTTCTGAATAGTTGGGATAAGAGAAAAGAGGAGAGATATATATAAGGGATTATTATTGAGGGGTCTCAATCTGAAGCACCACAGAACTTCTTAAATCCACAGGGGGCTGCAAACTGCATTTATTTACATGAGTATCATTTTCCTTGGAAATTTTTAAGGGAGTGAGAATGAGGTTAAGAAGCTTTTACTCAATGATGGTGCTCTGCCGAACAAAATTAACTACAAGATCATGGATCAGGGCCTCTGGTGTCATCTGTAACACAGATGATTTTACACTTCATAGAATTTCTAGATCCTACATTCAAGTTTTAATTTAGTATTGCAAAATTCATGTATAGTGCTTTAGATTAAACAATATCCAGAATTTATTACAATGTGGCTGGGTCTTTTTGGTTTGCAAAGATAATACCTATGCACTTCTATTTTGATCCTTAAAATGTTTTACTTATGATTAATAAAAAAACTGTACGTACTAAGAATAATAAATAGAAACAGAACTCATTGCCAGCACGAGCCAGAGTTTATTGTTAAATTACTTACGCAGTTTCTAAGGAGAAAATCTTTGCTTGGAGATGTGCCTGAGTGCTGCTGAAATCAGATACTATGGTTTCAATTTCCTTCCGGTGATCTCCTTTCAGTATGTCCAGTTCTTTTTTATGCTTGATATTGAGGTCTTCTACCAGTAGCCTTTCATTGGTATTAAAATATGTCTGAATTCTCAGGTTTCAATATTAGTTTATTATCATTGATCAAAGCATGCAGTTTTGAGGAGTTTTATTGACTGCAAGGGTAGTTAACTGGGCAAAGATCTGGCTTCTGCCTACAGATTTAACATTTTGGTTGCAATCTGAGAAGAAATATTTTTTACACTGAGGAAGAGAAAAATTATTTTGAAAAGTACTTGACCTTCACCCTTCAAGAAATTCAAGGTCTATTCCATATAATGGTGCTATTGATATTCTGTTGAGGGTTAGTTTGTACATCAATCTTAATGCTAAAACATAACAACAAAGTACCATAGGAACTTATCTGTGTTAAGCAAAATTATGTTGAAATATCTGAGATTTTAACATGAAGCTCTCATGATATATTTCACTACACCATGACACCAGAAACATTAATACTGCCTATCATCATCCTAAAACTAAAAAGAAACTAAAAAATCTTTAAAAATAATCTAGTTTCTCCCCTTGAAATTAGAGCACAGCCATGGAAGTGACTAATTTGGCACTTAGCATAAAATGAGCAGCAGAAGAATAAGGGTAAAAAAGGCAGAAGGATCCCTTGAAATGAATATTTAGGAGTAGAATATTCTCCTTCAGAGGAGCCATTCGGGAACTTGTTCTCTCTTCCCATAAAAACACCTTTGTCTGCTCTTATCCTCATCCTTGTAAAAGCTTTCTGTACTGGAGGTGGAATTCACACAATTCAAGAGAATGGAAAGAGGAATTATTACTTCAAGCAGATTATGGGTTTCACTTACTTGGCAAGAGTAAGACCAGTAATTTTAAGTAATTTGTTATAAAAACTTGTCACATGCAAGTAACAAGGCCCTATCAGCTTTCAAATCAGAAAAGAAACTGGCATAAGACAGGAGCACTGTTGTTAAAAGTAAAAATAGCAATTACTTATATGCACTAATTCATCTATTCCCCTACACAAATTATTAGCCTGGCAAAACAAAACAAGAGTTGCAAGTTAGTTTTTCAAGTCTTCCATGGGTTAATTTCAGAGCAGCCTGTATTAGAGGCCTAGGTCCACTCCAGTGCTTTGGTCCTACCTCCATTTATTTGAAGGATTTCTCCTTATATAATTTCCATTAATGCTTCCTTCCCAAATGCTTACTGTAATAGAGCAACACCATTCACTGCCTGTAAAGAAAATCCTCCAGCCCAGCAGCCTTAGCATGTGAGGCCTTTTAGACCTCAGCGCTGACACGTGAATAATTCTCTTCATGAACAGAGGCTCTAAATTCCTTCAAGGTAGCTTGAGGGCATTAATGAAACTCTCTGGTTTGCAATTCTCTCTATTGATCTCGCTTCAAAAGCTTGAAATGAAAATCACTTTGAAGTAACTCTCCAAAGAGTGCAATAGCAAAAAAAAAAAGTTACTCATTCTTTAAATATCTACTGACTGGTAGACAGGAATGGAATTACTCTGGCCACTCTGACAGTCTGCAGAGAGACATTCTATCCATTGAGTGCTTTTTTCTGGACTATATATGCCATAATTTTAAAGATTCCTTTAAGGGCACACCCTTCAGAAATCCTTTTATATATACAGCTTGCATAGTTAGGGGCATCTATCCTACACCACTGCAAAAATTAATTGAGAGGTACCCACACACCAGATCCCTCAGTCTCCCTGCAAAGAGAATGTGCTGAGTATGTTAATCCAGAAATTTCAAAGGATTCAACACCCATACAAATGCATTGGGCAGTGAACCCAGTCTTGTCTCTTTTGTAAGTCATGCCAGGGGAGGTTTAGGCTGGAGAGTAGAAAGAATTTCTTCAAAGGAAGGTGATTAGACATTGGAATGGGCTAGCCAGACGTGTTTAAGGAAAGACTGGATGTGGAACCCAGTGCCATGGTCTAGTTGACATGGTGGAGTTTGGTCACAGGCTGGACTCAATGATCTCAGAGGTCTTTTCCAACCTAACTGATCCTGGGATTCTGCACTTTTTCTGAACAGAAATGGGAAGACCCATTTGCACCACGTGTGCTGAGCCTCTGGCTACACTAAGACATGGTTTACCTTCTACAAATGGCCAAGACTCAAGTCACCTTGCCCCTCCTGTGCCCTGACAGCCTCTCACAGTGCCAGGTTCACCATCAGCCCAGAGGCACTGTCAGTATCCACTGGCACTGCCCTTACTTCCCCTGTGCAAATCTGGCTGCTACAGCCAAAGCAAACTTACAGGGAATATATGGCATTCTCAAGTGCCCCCTTTGGAATTAACAGTCCATTGGTTTCAGCTACAGAGTATGCACAAAAAACCTGATATTTATTCTCAGAGACTTCTATATTCTTTTTAATAGCACTTTGGTGAGTTTGGAATTTATGTCTTCCAGTGCCTTTGAAAGGCTGACATTATGCACGTTTTCTTAGGTCACTCCTGGGGGGATACACTAGACATACTTTTCTGTAACATATAATGAACAATTAGTGCAAATGCATCTATTATGGCTGGAGGAAAATTTGAAATGAACTACTGCTTTTGAAAAATTCCTAGCTTCTAAAATTAGTACTTTAGGAAGGAAAGATTCTGACATGCGTCACACTCTGGTGTTATCAGGGCATAACACCATTGACTCTGGTGTTACCATTGAATCTCTAGATAGCACTGTCAAGTGTGAATTCGAGGCAAACCTTCTATGCTGTTTATCTCTATCCTGAAGCTGTGCAGCTTCTTGCTTCTGTGACTCCAACTCAGCACTGAGCAGCTCCATTGTGTCCTTCAAAAGTAAATTCTCCCTCTTGAGTTCAGAAATTTCACTCTGACATTTTTCCAGTTCATCGTGAAGAGATCTGATCTGGCTTTGGCTACTTCCTTCCTAAGAAAAAGGCCAAATTTAGTTATTCACAGCCTCATACTTTTAATGTTAACATCTTCCTGGATTTGTGTGCATTGCATTTTTGTGACATGATTTTTCAATCATATGTGCAGGACAAAATCAGGGATCAAAAGTTCCTGAATATATTCTATAGTCTCCACAGAATTTATTTTACTGTAACATTCATTCATTTACTTCTTTTCTAGATTCTGATCTTTAATTGGAAAGAAAAAACCTGCTCACAGGGAAAAAAAATTATAAACATTTAAAGTGAGACATAAAGGCAGAAAACCCATTGCATTTCTGAAAGAGACTGCATACTTTTATTATCACTGGAGAGAAATTTGGTATTATTGCTTTTGCTAAACGCAACATGGCAATGAAGTACAAACTGGTCCCTTGCCTGTTGCTTCTTCAGCGTCCTCACACTCCTCAGCTCCATTTGAAGTTCTTCTATTTGCTTCTTTAGGTTTGTGCATGATGTCTGTTGCTCAGAGAGTTCCATCCTTAGAGATCCTAGTAACAATCAGACAGTCATTTAGGCAGTCAGAGGCCACTGGATGGGGAAGGCAGATACAGGGAATGTAGATGAAAACATTAATTCATTATATTTTGCTTTGTTCCTCAACTTCTTCCCCATTAAGCATAATGCCCTCTTATTACTAGAGAGGTAACTCAGCTGAGCAATAATAAAGTGATATGGACCTACAAAAGCAATGAGTCCACATCAGAGTGAGAGACAATTCTGTGGCAGTTGTATTGCAGACCACATCATCACCATTGTTTCTTCTAATCTTGAACTTTACTGTTAATTTAGCTGCTGTTCTACAGAGGGCCATAAGGCAGACTGAGGAAAGCTCTGGTTGTGTTAGAGAAGTACAATGCTTATGCAAGCTCATTTGTCATATATTGCAACTTCTGGGTATATTAGGTACAAGTTTTTCAAGTACAAGAAGAAAAAATTTTTTATCTTTGTTGTCTCCCTACAATTTTTCTTGAAGAAGAGAATCTATTTATTCAAAGTATAAACTTTACAGAGCAAGAAATCTTTCTAGCAAATTTTAATTACTGGTGGAAAAAACCCAAGAATAAAATTCAGTTTGTATGCAAAATACTTTCAAATTATTCTTTATTTAGTTAAAAAACATGTTATAGATGAGCTTTAATAACCTGAGATGAAACCTGGAGATATTACACATCTTGCTAGTGCAGTGTTCTGTTTAGTTCTTAACAGTTTTGGGCACTTTTGAAACTGACTAAACAGCACATAGGGAGCAAATGATCTCTGCTGAGTTCAATAGAGCTGACTTGAAGCACATATAAAAATTCATCTCAACATAGAAGAAGAATAATAAAGTAATAGAAACTAATTATAATTTTCCAATCTAATATGCCTCATAATGCATACTTAAATGTTGTACACCGCACTACTCTCTCAGCAACATTTTGCTGCTGACAATTGAGAGCTTGGTTAACAAAGAATATTAAGACTGTATTCTTGAAATTGCAGGGTATGAAAAAAGAGATTAACAAAGACCTGAGTTCCCAGAAAATGGGAAAGAAAATGAATGGGATGAAATGGTTCTCAGTGGTTCTCAGCACACATATAATCAAGTAGTAAGAAATGTGCGTGACATGAGGCACTATACCTAGCAACAGGGTTTGCTGCTTTTGTATCTGCTCAAGTTCATCGTGTAATTCTTTCTTTGCTTTCTCTTCCAAGGTTTGTATTTCCAGCCTATGAGACTGATGTTGGATCTTGAAAGTCTCATTAAATTCCTTTTTCAAACGTTCTTCTGTCTCCTGTAAGCAAAAGTCCCCCCAAAAACAAAGTAGTTGGAGTCTGTTTATCAGCTTGCTGTTTTACCTGTAATGCTAGGATGAATCTGGCCTTTCATTGTGGAACTTGAATTTTCATCACCACTTTACAAGACATTTTATCAGTGCAAGTATAAAAATAAGCTGAAGTTAAAAATTAACACTTAATAGGTACAAGATAAATTATCAGTGTATCACCTTTTAGATTTGTTGAGCATGATGAAATAATAACACCAATATCTTTGCACTGTTTGACATTAGAAAGAAAGTTTTATTATTCATCATATAAAGGCCCCCAGATTTGACCTGTTTGCCATTACTTATCACAGTGTGTCAGACAAAAGCATCTATCTTTCTTTGAATCACTCTTGGGTCATGCTCCCACTGTCATTAGAAGTACTGCTGGTACACTGCAAGTGATGGAGCCATTGCTCTGTAGTGGCTCTGAAAGCAAACTCCTGTCCTCAGTTTTATTCTTACCAACTCACTGCCTTCAGTTTGGTTTTGTCAAAACTGGAATTTAATTTGGAATATATAAACAAGATATTAAATTCTACTTAGGGTGTTTTTATTACCTATGTTTCATAGAGTCCTCTAAGCTATGGAAACTAACAAGGACATCTGAACTCCATGTCACAATCACATGTACATTTTTCAAGTTGATTTTTTCTTGGACAGCAACAGTCTTTAGAACTTCAGTAGATTGCAGTAGATTGCATTAACATTTTGTCACTGAAATTAATTCACTTGAACCTTTAAAAGAATTGATTTCTTGAAGGTATATAAGGCATTACACATCACTATATGTGTCTATTAGCTTAAGTATTTATGTATAAATTAATAATGGATGAAACATAATAAAACTGAGTCCTGTTATTAATGCTCTCAGAAATTCCCTTGTATTTCTGAAGTAGGTGCACAGATAAAGGTGCTTATATTCATTGCAGCCTAACTGTAAGGTATATTATAGTCACACTGTGGTCTAAGTTAAAATGTAAAAATTATTAAAAAACAAAACAAAAATCCCACAAACCACCAACCAACACATCCCTCCCAGCCTGATGATGAGGAAGTTTCAAAATCCCAGAATAATTCATTATGTGCAACAATAGCAACCCATCATTAAGCTAATTTGAGGTAACTGAGTTTTGATAATTGGCTCTCTCTTAGATGGTTTACCCTATAAATATATTTAACATTAGTATATAGTAAACGGACCTTGAGTTCCTGATTCTTGTTTTTCTCCAACATTTTTAAGACTTTTTGATGTGATGCCTCCAACTGCAGTTTAACATTTTGGTTTTCTTTAATGGTGTTTTGAAGATCCTGCAAAAGCTTCTCTTTTTCTTTGTTGGACTGTAGATTATGTTTCTTCAGTGACTCCTTGAAATTATTTGCTTGTTGTTCTAATATTTGCTTCAGCTGAGCCACCTTCCAGAAAAGTAAATCAGCAGGATAGGATTATTAGCTGCATTCACAATGGAGAGGAATTATGTAAAGTTGAATACATTTTATGAGCTTGTCTTGCTCTATGAAAAAATAGCAAGATGCTTGTTTTGAGCAAGAAAACAACACTTTTTTCAGTGAAGAATGACAACCTTTTTGCATATACTGTCTGTTGCTCATCAAGTACTTTTTAAAAATTTCAAATCATCTTCATTTCATATGTGCAATCCACAGTTCAATTTGCACAATATTATGGCACAAACCAGAAGGCAGGCCTAAGGCTCTGCTGAAGCTATCCAACAAAACTGATATATTTAATTTGAAACAGCACCTAGCTTCACCTGCCTCAGACTGAGTTTAAGTTCACTTAAGTTCTTGGCTTCTTCCATTGTGTCACCAAATGAAACCAATTTTCCTGATGAAGCTAGTGAAGAATAACTGCCAAATACTATTTGTAATGAAAAACATTAATTGTCTTTAATATATCTGTGTAATGGGATCTGTCTGTGGCCTGGATACACTCCAAGAATATGCAGATGCCAGAACCACTTGCCAAGCATACTTTTGCTTCAGGAGATGATGAAATTTTTTATTACTTTTTAAAGAAATATGTGGTAAAATCATAAGATTTAATCAAAGGGGCACTTTGGTTTCTGGTTACATGCAAAAGAAACTACTTTGTCTTCGCACCTATTGAACTCAAGCCAATATTTTCCTTTATAAAGAAAAGAAACACTGTAGTTCTAGGTACTGTAGTTCCTTATAAAACTAAACTTTGATGTGAAACACAATGCTGTACAGTCCCTCCTATCAGCTGACACAATATGCATTAGCATCACTACACTTAAGCATGCATTTTTTATGGGCTTCCTGAAAACAAAGGGACTGAAAAAAATGTGTCAGAAAAATAGGCTATATATTTTATAATAGAAAAATCTGAAACAGGAAAAATGTTACTTGGAATACTTCTTAAGCAAATTAGTCATCTATGTAGGAAAGATTAATAGAGGCCTAAATAACCTTCATCTGTGGTCACAAAGTTATTAACTTCCCCAACTCTTCAAAGGCAATTATTGGCCCAAAGGACTTCTAACATGAAACAAAAGATCATACTAATTAGAAATAGGCTGAGCTGGGAACACAATGTAGTAAGAAATCAGATGGAAAAGTAGTTTTAAACCCCTTATTTTTCAGTGATTAAAGGGAAAAGCCCTACAGAGATGTATCAGGCATACAAACATGATCTCTCTCATGAATTCTGGTGCTTCTAACATATTAGAAGTTAAGAAACAAACATTTCCATCCTATCAGGTTCCCTCCTCCTCTCTTGCAATTAAAAAGGTTTTCAAATGTACCAGTGAAAATCCTTCTCTGGAATGTTCTGCAGTGCCCAAGTATTTTTTTGCACATCCTGACTCCTAAACAGATAGCCAGACCCTCAATTTGCCGAAGTTGGTAAAGCAGCATTTAAGCCAATGAAACTTTGCCAACTCACATCAGTCCAGAATCTATTTGGATGTTTTCATTATTAACAAAGCAGCAACACTCTGGGATTTTGTGTTTTATAATGTCCTCCTGCTGCAAAACAAAAGTTCTTGAAAAAACTGTACTTTAATTCCATTACTAATTCACTTTTATCTACCAGAACTGAATAAAGTGATCTCAGAGGTGCAAACATTACCTAACATAACATAAACAGTAATATGGCATAAGAAGTAAAAACAAAATAAATTGTATTTTACTGTTTTTTTAGGCTTATTTCAGACTTACTTCAATTAAGTTCACAGTAAACAATATTCCTAAACTTGTGGCAATTCCTGACCAGAGGAATTTCTGACTGTGTACTTTGGCTGCTATTTAGTGGAATCTTCAAGATCCATAAAAACTCTGGACACTGCTGTGCTAGCTTTGTACAAAGATGTATCATGACAAGCTGATGTCCGCACTGCCATTTTATGCATCTTCTAATTCCAGAATAGAACAGAATCATAGCATATCTGGAGCTGGAAGGGACCCACAGGAATCATAGAAGTCCAATTCCTGGTCCAGCACAGTCCCATCCCCAGGAGTCACACCATGTGCCCAAGAGCATTGCCCAAACACTCCTTGAATTCTGTCAGGTTTGATGCTGTGACCACTTCACTGGAGAGCATGTTCCA
Source organism: Calcarius lapponicus (assembly GCA_039654755.1). NCBI lineage: Eukaryota > Metazoa > Chordata > Aves > Passeriformes > Fringillidae > Calcarius > Calcarius lapponicus. Next base: position 16,775,011 of record CM077466.1, read on the forward strand.
GTGCCCACCCACCCTCTAGGAGAAAAACCTGTCTCTAATATCCAACCTAAACCTCCCCTGAGAGCTTCAGGCCATTCCCCTGGGTCTTGTCACTGGTCACCAGAGAGAAGAAATCAGTGTCTGCCCCTCCTCTTCCCCTCATAAGGAAGTTCTGGACTCCAATGAGGCTTCCCCTCAGCCTCCTCTCCTCCAGGCTGAACAGACCAAGTGACCTCAGCTGCTCTTCATACAGCTTTCCCTCAAGACCCTTCACCACCCCTGTAGCCATCCTTTGGACACTTTCTGATAGCTTCATATTTTTCTTATATTGTGGCCTCAAGATCCTTTAACATATGCTGAAGAGATCCTGTAGTTCAAAACCAAGGAACTGGAGGGCCCTAATGAATTAGCATTCAACCTACACAGGATCTCGTATCCTTCCTTCCAAATGACCAAACAGATGCAAGTCCGATTTCTTTATCCATAAAAATCTTATTAATACAGCAATACTGCCACTTTGAAGTGCACCCCCAGAGAGATGAAATTATCATTCTTCTGTCTACTCTTCACAGTGCTCCAGCTATGTCAGACCAACCAAAAATGGGTCTTAGGCAGCCAAGGAAGCTATTTTTAGGTCTGAAATGGTATCCAGGTTAGAACTGGATTAGTAACAGCACATTGCCTAACCTTTGAGGCGGAAGCTCTGGGCTGAGCCATTGTGAAGGTTCCCAGATGGGAAACATGCCCTCAGTGAAACATAACATTATATAGGAAATGCTTTCTTGGCTGTGAATATTCATGTTCCTATTGCAGGAAACAATTACAAGTTGAAATGACTTCACTACTCTGGCAATATTGCCAAGTAATTAGTTCAGAAAGTAACTTCTGGAGTAATCATGAAAAATGGAAAAATTCTCTTCAAATGGAGCATTTGCTCCTTTTTCAGAGAAGTAAGATTCTAAGATACAATAAAATGTTTTTTATTGTATCTGTTCATATTTACCATGGCTCTGTGAACATAACATATGATATGTACTCTTTTATATTATTTATGTTTATGTTTATAGTGGCAATAATTTCCATCACTCTCTGCTAATTTACCATGATCTTGTGACGCAAGTGGATGAGCAGTTAGAAAACATAAGTTTCCTTCATATCTTACTGTCCTGAACATGTGATTTCAAGAAAAGTAATTTGATTACCCACAAGCTTATTTTTTGCATCTGCAAAACCTGAAGAATAAACCTTCATGTCATAAACCTTTCACTCGGAATAGGCCAACATAGGTTGGATTGACCCAAAATTCTCTCAGAGAACAATCTGTAGGAAACAGCGGCATGCAGAAATGTGTAATGAAACTTAAAACTAGCCAGAAATTTCAGAACATTAAACTACACTTAAAGTCTGTATTTGTAAGACTGGGAAATAGACAGACTGTCAGAATGTCACTGTTTGATAACAGAATGTATAAATATGTTTTAGAGGAGAAATGAAAAAGAAACACCCATGTTGTTCTCATAACTAGTACAGCTAGTGTAGCACAGATGGGAGAAAAACCAGGTGTGGTTTATGTGACCATAAATGAGCACAACCCATGCCCTGGTTGCTGGAACATGCACACCAAGGGGTAGTAATAGCATGTGGGAGAGTGGAGGCAGTAAAGGGAGGACAATGTTTTGCTTAGCCTCCTCATGAGCCTGTCCGTCCCTTCTCTGTCTTTAAACACTCAGCAAGAGCTTATTATGGCCACTGAGAAGCTACAAATGTCAACTGAAGAAAATCTAGGTCTTCATTTTTTGCAGAGTAACTGCCATGCAAACTCCCACTGAAGTTGAGGGAAGTGAAACAGGTTAGAATCAGTGAAGATACATCTCTATGCATTAAAAAAAAAATCAGAAAGTTAACAGTTGTAAGGAAGATTCTAATCTCACTTTGTCTTGTAAACAAACAAACAATCAGAGTCGCTCTGCAACTCTCATACAGCCAAACTCCTCACCTTAGCACATCTGCACGGTGTAATATATGAAATAAATAGGCTTGTCAAAATATTCATAGATATTTAGAAGCTGTTATTTCTATCTGGAGTCCTTGAATATTTTATTGAGTGATAGACACAACAAATAGTATTAAAATCTAATCCAGAATCTCTCAGATGGAACGAAAAACGAAGAGACTTTTTATTTCTGCATTACATTTATGCCCAATTTACCTCCAGTGAAGAGTTTTGAAGTTTCCCAGTTAGAACTTCTTTCTCTTTCTCTAGTTGCTTTAGTTCACACTCAGATTTTCTTTTAAATTCATCTAGCTGGGTCTGGAGCTCCTAAAATTAAAAAAAAAAAAAAAAAAAGAAAAAAAAAGAAGAGAAAAGACAAGAGCATGCAATAGATGGGACAAAACATGCAGCATGAAAAAGAACACTTTTCTTCTACATTAACCTAGATAACAGAGCAGTGTACACAATAATACATGCCACTGTCATTTAATGTCAGTTGTGTTATTTAATTTAAAATACATAAACAGGTTGGTTTGGTTCTTTCTAATATTACTGTGAGACAATACAGCTCACATTATCCTAATTTTCTACTGAAAGCTTCCCTAAGATGTAAAACTGTTCAGCATGAAGAGTCAGACTGTTTTGCCTACAGTGGTCCAAATCTTCAAAAAGAATTTAGTATGCAAGAGTCACCCACAAGACCTGAAAAACTGTAACTATACATTGGCCATATAAATAACAAGATGACTAATGGGCAATTAGTGGAAAGAGAATCAAAGGAAGCAGTATCTGACAGCATCCATAAAGAAAATAATGGTGAAGAAGTAAAAATAAAATAAAATTAAAAAATTAGGATTATAAAATCACCATGTTGCTGGAAATAGTTAAAAAAAAATCAATGAGAGCATCAGTTGCAAGACAGTGACCAAGAGCTTGTAGCAATTGTTTGTAGCAAGTGTTTGCAATTACTTGTTGTAGAAAGAATGAATGTGCAACTTCTAGAAACTTCCTGAAGTGATACACACTACAAATTCATTAGTGTGCTTGCTCTTCCTATTTGTGCAAATCTGCTAACTCAAAAAACATTCTACAGTGTCTTCAAGCATTACAAATGAAGAAAATAGAAAAAAATAATTACTGAACACTTCCCCTATCCTGTACAGCTCCTTCTGACACACCCCTGTGTAAAACTTACATAGCAATTAAAGGATGGAATTAAACAGATACATGAATATTGCAAGGGAGGAATTAGCTTTAGTTTTGCCAGTACAAAAAAGAGCAGATATAACTGTCTTTTTGATTAAAACGTGAAGATCAGGCGTAACATTCCCACTTCAACTCTGTCAACTGACTTTCTTCTCTGTATCTTAATTTTTCTATCTGGAAAAACAGATATAACACTTCCTTAATAGCTGTTACAGGACTTAGTTGAATAAGAGGATATAAACAGCATCAATAATGGAAAAAAAAAGTAATTTTATTTGTTTTACTAACTCAATATTTTCCTGATTAAATTAATATGATTATCTAAGAAGATATTACTATAAGCAATAATATTTATTGCCTATAAAAAATAAATGTCTACTAGGATGCCTTTTTTCTAAAGTATGAAGTGTTTGATATTTAAATTCAATCTGACTCACATGAAGAGCTTCAGCCTGGCATAATTTTAAGAATACATGTACAAGTTAATAATAAGTAGAATACACTATATAAGAGGCAAAGCAATTTCCATGAGGCTTCACTAGTCTAACCATGTACCTTGAAGCATTGCATCTTCAGATACTGATCAAAAGTGAGCCATTTCACAAGCAGATAAAATAATTTACTTACCCAGGTTCAATTTTGAAAAATATTATTTTATAAATGTAAAAGCTCCAGCAGTTTCATGGAAATGAATTCTTTTGGCAAGCACTAAACACAATTCCTAGTCTCCAGGACTGGGCAGGTACTATGAAGCTCCACATTTAGGGACAGCAGCTGCTTGCTTTTTATGATGTCACAACTTGTCAGCAAGTGTTTAATTATTCTCAAGTAAACACTGAACTCAGAAAGTTATAGCAGTGTTAACTGCAGAAAATGGGTAGAAGTTCATTCTTAGCACCAAGAAGGGTCTAAAAACCACTTGACCAGTAGCCTTACTGTCCCATTCTACAAAATGCTGAAATTAACCATCTTTTTATGTCTAGAAGATCTTTGATGAACACCAAAGTCAATTAGGAGTCAGAACCTAACTTCCCCCTCAGCTTATGCTGAAATTTGGCAAATCACAGACATGCACTGACTTGTGAGCTCCATTAATCATTAAAACATATGTTTCAAGGTTATCCTCCCTTTGAACAGAATTCAGCTCATGTTTAGGCTCCTACTGCACAAAAACATTAGACTGCAAATTTCCTAAAGCCAAGGGATTCAGTCACAGACAGCAGCTCTGAAAAAGTGAAATTCTCTGAAGAATCTCTTAAGCCAATTGCTGCTAATGCATATCAACAACAAAAATAACAGCTTCCCCACTTAAAATGCACTGAAGAAAGGTATTGCTCAGGTAAGCTGTTTGGGTCTACAAGAAGATGAGCCTTCTTTCTGACTAAAGTTAAACAGAGATACACACACATACATATATATATATATATATATGTATGTATGTATTGTAAATAGTTGCAATTTCACTGGTAACACATGTATTCTGAATTAATTTACCAACACTTTGCAGAACTAGATCCTCTTTCTAATTAATGCAAAATTCTGATTAAATAAATTTATCTGAGTCTTTCACAGCAGCAGTCCATGAAAATTTAACTCAGGAATTGGAACAACATCCACAATACAATCTTCTTCAGGAAGAATCTTCTATAAAACACTCCAAATGCCACATGCAAAAAATGCAAGGATAAGTATTGCTAAGAAGGCCATTTATCCCATCAAGGATAAATTCACCTGTCTTTGGAGCTTTTCACAGAAATAAATCAGTCTGACCTTTTTTTTTCCTTTTTCTGATTTTTTTTCTGTAGCAAGAAAATCCTGGCATTTTATGTTAATTCAAAGCGCCTACAGTGAGCATAATTCAAATGCTGTTGCTGTGACCAATAAGATTAAAACCAGATGAATGAAAGCATCTATAAATAGAAGAACATTCCTACCTTCTGCCTTTTTTTTTTTTTCAGATTCCATGAAGTTTTAGACTGGCCTGATTTCCTTTGTATCCTTCATTACATGATCTACCGTTCCTTTTAACAGCTATTCCTTCAGACAAATAGTTTCCTTATAGGACTGATGCTTGATTTTACAAAGAAAGTTCTCTCTTTTATTCATACCCTCCTTGTAAACAGCTACAGTTTCCATATCCTATAAAACACAGTAGATATATTTTACAAAAAAAACCCCAAAAAACCAAAAAAAAAACCAAAAAAAACCAACCAAAAAAACCCACCAGGGTAGAACTCTGGGGTCACAGTAGTCTATTCTGTAGTGAAAATGCTATTAAGGTGGCAATACTCCATTGAAAAATATTAGCTTTATTTTAGTTAAAAATGCAGAACTGTACTGATTCAGGATGGTAAGCAGGATGGTAAGTCTCTTCTGCAGTCTAGGAATGATTTAGGGTTTTTTGCTGTTCTGGTTTGAGCTTGGGTGTGTAATTCACTTCCAACCATGCAGGCTCCCTCAATGACATCCTTAGTCCTGTGAAAAAGTACAGTAGATGATTTGCTGACTGTGATGCCAAGTCTAATTTTCCTAAATGGCAGCTTAACAATAGTTAAAGAGAACTAAAAAGTGTAGAAAAGATTCAGGGCTGAACAGTTGCTTAAGGGGAGATATCGTACAGAGGGTACTCTCAGGATACACACATCCCTCATTTTACTGAGTTTATTCCTGCTATCGTTTCTGCACAGCTTTTCAAAATAACCATTTTCTATATTTAAAAATAAATAAATCAGTATTCCAGCTTGACCTCAGCAGAGAAAGTCTGCCTTAGACATTGCTCTCTTTAAGGATTTGGTTACAGAAGCAGTTGAACACTATGCCCTGGTCTAGCCCAAGGACTCCTTTGCTGTCTTTGCAGGAACTCAGGTACTTCAGATTATGAACACAAGACAGTGTTCCACTGAATGAGCTCAGGGATCTGGGAATCTTACAGGATTGACTCCTGTACAATAAAGATATTGACTGTAAAAAACCCGACACTAATTTCAGTACTTTTGGTACGCCATGTCTTTGAATATTTGAGAGCAAATCACCTGTTAAAGCTCTTGCACATCTTCAGAGTTGCTCTTTTCTTGACTCTCTTTGGTACAAGTCATTTCCTGCAGCTGCGTTTTTTGATGTTTCAGTTCATCCACTTTTTTAACACCTTTGCTTTGGGAATTCAATACAGCTTCCATATCTTCTGTGTACCAAAATTTACATTTCAAGTAGCATAAATAACTTGCAGAATTTCCAATATCAGTGACTACTAACATGGGAAATACTTTAGAATTGCATTAATGAGCATCTTACCTGCTTTATGCAGGATTTCCTTTTCTTGATGTGAATTTCTCTCTTTGACTACACTTAGATCTTCTTCCTCTTTTTTTCACTACATTTTGATCCCAGAATTTCTTGCTGTGTTCGCTTAAGCTACACTTCCAAATCCTAAAATATGCATGACATTACTTTCACGTTTATTACATGTGTAATTTTCTTGTAATAAGAAATAAATGGTCATTTTCTCTCCTAGTGTTCCATGATATAAATCACCTACAGAGCTGATTTAAATGCTTTTTTTTTTTTGCTCTTCTACACCCTTAAACTGTCTCTGCTGCCAGAATATTTGTGATGTGGAGGCCTTCCCTCACATATAGTTGGCATCGTTGTAAAATGAATACCCATCAATATTTACCATCTAAAAGACGTCTGAGATTATCCTAAACTTGAAATAGGCTATACTTCTAATAATTTCATGACAACTTATGCCAAAAGTTAATGAATATAAATTAGGGTTTTTTCAGTTGCTGAAATATAAAAGTTTGTAACATAACCCATTATACAGATGCCTAAACTCAGAAAAAATTTTGTCCTACAGACTTTGCTTGGAGCGGTCTGTCCATAACTAATAGAAAAAAGTTGAATCATATTGAATGTGTTGTTTCTGGAGTTTCTAGTTGCAGTTTCAGATGTCTAGCATAATACTGCAATACTCACTCAGATGAAACTGCAATTTTTTCCTATATGAATGTCAAGTAAAAAATCAGGGTTAAAACGAACTTGTATTTAACACTCTCTGTAGCTCAATACTTCAAGGTAAGCTTGTTACTTTTACCTCTGGCATATATGCCAGAATTCTTCCAAAACTAGACTGAACTAGACTTAATGATTTGTCAACATTTGTATTCTCCCTTCTACAGCAGTAATAATAAATGGGTACTAATGCAATGCCCTTCATCTAAAGGTCTCAAACCTCTTGGCAAACACTAAGGAGAAAACAGGAAAATTTATCTTGTTGAATCAACTATCCTTTCACCTTTCAAGCCTTATAATAGCTTCTCCTGCTAGTATTTACTAAGGCTCAAAGGTATTTCTGACTAAAAAGATGTTTCTACTTCCCTGTCTGCCATCATCCACAGAAGTCTGAAAAAATGTATTTAATGGTGGCATAAGAAATAGTCAATTTAGAAAGGAGAAACTTTACATTTTTTTGTTCAAACTGTAAAGAAACAGAAAACAACATCATGTCTAACTCTCCCTTCTTCCAGATTTATCCCAGTCTGAGGGTATCTCTTCAAAGATTCAAGGCAATATGCGCCAGTGGTATGTAAATCAGCCTCGTTCCAAAGACTTAGAGGATTTGAAATGTATGAGTTGAGCATATGTCCTTCAGAAAATATTTCAGTTTTATCCAGCTGAAACTGAATTTAGAAAATAAATTGCTAATGACACCACCTTCTTACTTCCACTTCCTATCATATTTTACATTATTTGTTCCTAAATTACTGCATTTCTTATACAATAAATCAGAAGAGTAAGCCACATGCATACATTTTCATGTGTTTATTCTTAACTTTCCCTGAATATCACCTAAAGTACCCACAGGAAAAAAAACCCCAAATCTTCCTTTCTCTCTTCCCTAATGCTTCCAACTTCTACAGAGCCAGGATACTTTTTAGTATTGAAATAGATATTACAGATTGACTCCATTTAAAAAAAGGGCTTATCTGCATCTTTGTATCCTCTCCACTTTTCTGTAAAAGATAGAGGTTGTTCTGCTACAGATCTACACACTGGGACAATGAAATGTGAATAACGTTGGGGAAGGTGTATTCAATTCATCCTCTGATCTTGTAAAACAAAGAGGTAGGGACTGTATTGAAGGCTGAACTCTCTCTAAGAACATCCTCAAAGAAGTAGCTCAGAACTCTGCATCATCAGCAAAACAATAGTGGCAAGCAAGATGTGAGGGCAGATGGTGAAAAGAGTGAAGAGCTGCCTTGGAAGAACACAGCTGACTGGGCTGACCCTGCTCCCTGAAGAATTCTGGGGCTCTCTTCCTCTAAAGGAAGAAAATCTTTCCCATTAGGGAACCATTTTTGTTATTCTGTAATACTCCAAATCTAGACCTTCAGGGTGTTTTCTTACCTAATATACAAGATTTCTGTCATACGCCTGGGGCCATGTCTGGTAGGTGAGTTTATGTGATGTAAAGGACTAAAAATATCAGAAGGAAGTTGAACTGATGAGCACAGAGCATGGCTGGGTGCTTCAATTTCAAGACTGTGCATCAGCATCTCTCCTGCACTCTGACTCTATGCACCAAAAGCAGCTGTTTGGCAGATTTCCCATGACATGCCAACCACTGAAACTGCATCTGACACATGATGCAACCAGGAAGGGTCTGCTGAGCTGTGCTGCAAATGTGTGAGATACACAGCAGTGAGGGTGGGCAGGCAAAGTGCAAGGTGAGAACCAATGGCCAAAGTCTCATGGCTCAGCACATAACACTTCACAAGCGTAAAGGAAACTTCATCAAATGGCACTTGGTACAAGCCACTGCTGCAAGAGTCACACAGAAAACTTGATTCCTGGTCTGCCAGCTCAGGTCTCATATCTAACCCTCTTTATATCCATGCACTGAGCTATTGGCACCCACAAGGGAAAAGGAGAATGTACTCTCTAAACAAACACTCATTGGTAGCAGTAGTGTCTGCTTGCTGCTCTTGTCACATTTCTGGGCAGAAAAAGCAAAACTCTCTTCAGCCAACAGATAAATTTTACTTCACTCTCTCAAGGAATACAAATTACAGTGTTCAAAGTGTTCTCCTAATGAGTTACTAATCATCTTAACTCTTTCTTTTAAAGCTGCCAGCATTATATCACTCCCATTTCCATTCTAAGCCTCTAAAACTGCTTTACTACTTAAAAGGCATTTGAATCAACATGATCTTTAAAAGACCATCCTGTCCCAAATTTTGAAGAATTGATAATTTTCACTTTCTCAGGCAGAGATAGGGATTAACTCTACCTGTATTCGCTCCTTCAGCTTCTGGGAATGCTTCTTCCTTTCGTTTATCTTCTGGCTTTTCTCCTCTAGGTCTGCTTCCAGCTTCTTTACCTGCTGCAGCAAAAAACCTTCCTCAGTCTCTGAGCTCTTCTTTTGCTCTGTTTCTCCTTGTTGACAGTTTGTTTCTATCACAGATTGCTGCATGGGTATTTTCAAAGTCTCTTTTTCTATCTCACAAGGGGCTTGCACTTTTCTTGTTTTCTGAATATATTCTTCAGATGTTTTCTGGTTCTCACTCTTCAGGTTTTCTATCTCATTCATTACAGTGTGCCTTTCCACATTACATTTTTCATCTAAATTTACTTTTTTATCTAGATTTTCTCCTCTAAATGCTTTCCATTCATTTAGTAGTCCATCAAACTCCTGATTTAAATGTGGAAGTTTGTTTTCAAAGCCAGCAGTGGGATCTACTGTGTCTGTAGAAAGTCCTGTCTGTGCTTGTTTCTCTTCTGTTCTTGACTCCTTCTCTTCTGCTTGTTTTTTACACAATATTAACTCTGCTAAGGCTTCTTCCTTCAATCTCTTGTGGTGTGCTACTGCAATTTCAAGGGCCTGAATATGCTTTCTCAGTAACTGTTCTTCTTCAGCTTTGCTTTTACACTGGAGAATTGTTTCTCTTGTCTCAGCAAGAATATTCTGAATTTCTTCTTCATGAGCCTCTCTCAAAGCCTGTATACTGTCCTCATGTTCATCATTCTTAGTGTTCAGGGCATATATCACCTATTGAACAAGAAAAATAGAAAAGTAAAGTATCTTGTCAACAATTGCCATTAATCCAGTTACTGTATTTATCAAGTTGTTAAACACTAAAAGAGAATTACTGCTACAGATTAATATTTTTCTGGTGCTGCTGGTTCTTTGTGTTGTGTTGGTGGTTTTTTTCTCACTAGGAACAGAAGGGACAATTATAAACTGAAAAACCTTATAAAAAAGGTGACAAAGTTTGGTGTTTTTTTTACTTTTTGACAGAAATTTCTTTTTTATTTTATTTTTTGTCAGAAATTTCTTTTTTATTCTAGGCAAATTGTCCTTCATGTCACTAGTTTGATCTCTAATACAAAGAAGGAAGTTGGGCCCCTTCTCAAGCTAACTGACTCCTTATTTGAAGTCCAGTCCATCTGACCTTCTCTGCAGCACGACTGCTAAAGGCCACATTGCCTTTAGCATGACAAAGTGCTGAGGACCAGTAGTGACAAATCTGAACCTGAGGTCCTGGCATGCAGTTAAGGTGGACCAAAATCACTTCTTGATGTAAATTAAAGTATGAAAAGCAGATTAAATTCTGCACTCCTGTCAAAACACCATGGAAGATGCACTCCTAGAATCACATTCCTGACAAGTCAGTTTGGTCAGCATTTCAGGGTAGGTATTGCAGGGTAGGTAACTGCAAGCATCTTTTGACTTGATTCTGAGAAGTGTTCAGGCAATGTTTCAGGGTCTTTTCCCCATAATTTCAGTAACAGCTATAAATCTCAAAACTGCTTTTAGCAGATTCAAGCAAATCTCTGATAACAATAAGTAATTTTCCCAAAAAACTGATTTAAACCCTTTAATGCTTTATTTTCTTTTCTAAAATGCATAATAATAATTCTCATGACTGTAAGACCATATTACCCTAAGCAGGCTTCATCTGTTACCATAACATACACCAACTAACTCTCACAGAAGCTGTTGTACAAGCACCCTACTGCTGCTTCAAAAAGAAAATGCTATTAGAAGCACACAGTGGTCTGAAATGAAGAGTAAATGCCTAACCTAAATTTACAGCTATAATTTACCTATAACTGCACAACAAAATAACTACTTTGAAAAGACACATGCTTGTCTTTTCAGACCTCCACCAGGACATGTGGGAGCTAATCCAGTTTCTACTGGATATAGTTATCTAACTTAAGGAGAACAACACATTATGTAGGAAGGTTTTTGACTTGCTTGTTCGGTTAGGGTTTTTAGGGATAAATTACTGCTCTAAAAAAATAGGTTTGGAATTTGTACACAAGTTTTGACAGATATTTTTAGTCTGGCCTGAGCCCACAGAAGTTAATCAAAAGATTCTTAGACAATGTTTGAGAAAATCATAGCCTTAAGTAAGTAGATAAATAAATACAGAAACAATGAGACAATTAATTCTTTAATTATGCTAGAGTTGTGGACCTATAATTTTCAAGCCTTTACCAGGGCAAGTCTCAATTGAGAGTTCAGAAGTGTCTTGACCAGAATAAGTGTCACACGCCTGCGGTGTGTTATATAAGTCCAGAATATGTCTTCAGAATTATTGAATTTGCTTATCTATGTCCAAACACTTTTTGTACTATCTGTATATGAATAACACATTGAATTTCAGCCGACCATAAATGAAAGCAAATACATAAATACATCTTGTGTATAGTCAACTTCCTCCCTGACAGTAATGAATTAAGTACAGAAGCCTTAAAAAGTCACAAATGGAAAACATAGTCTGAATATATTTCTTGATAAACATTTGACAAAATAGAATAACAGCATCATACTTCAGAAGAATACCAAGCAAGAAGTTATTGTCTACATTTAGATAAGTATATTTTGGGGGCTTAGATTACAAGCCATTAATTCCTATCTGTTATTTTTAACCATTTTCCTTTGAAATTGAAAGAGTTACAGTATACTGAGGAGATTTCTTCATCTCACTAGCTAAAATCATTCTATGAACAGTTCTTATCCATTCAGGAGACAGACATAAGAACTCCAAGAAGATTATTCTTGCCCACATTTTCCACACTGAATGACCAGTAATTAGGTTGGGTAACTCTTCAGTTAACTAGGTCAGATGCTGATGATCACAATTCTGCATTTCTTTCCACCACTAAAACAGAAATGAGCATCCAACCTTTGTGACTCAGAATTTCACTCAATGATAAATTTATCTAGCAAATCACCATGGCCTGTCTCATGCTATGTTGTGTTCAGGATTCCTCTAAAATTTGACTTAATCATACGGGTTTCCCAAATTTCACTAAGAAATTTATTAGCCATTCTAACTACCAGGTGGTAGTTAGACTAGCACCAGCACCTTAGGTGAGTTATCTAAAACCATGGAAGAACCTGGTCTCCCTGCCCCATCTAGGAATCCTACACTTCTGTTCAATACTGGCTAGAACCACAGTGAAACATTTTGATTTGCATGCCCTTAAATTTAATCTTCAAGCTTGAGTGCTGAATTTGACTCCTCCACATCTTAACCTTCTTAAAAGATTTAATTTTGAGATGGCTGCTGCTCTCTACTTTATGAAATTTAAACCCTTCCCTTTCACTCCCTACTGAATATAGCTCCTATATTCCTATTCCAGATACCTCGTTTTGAAGACTGGACTTATATGAGATGAATCCAGTGCTTTATGTGCTGAAAGGAAAAATACTGAAAAATTATTTCAGACCTGTACATTGTGAGTGTACACTAATGTGGTATAAATCCCTTAACAGCTGTGTTGATAAACAGCTTTTAAAAAGCAGCTCTAAAACTGATCATTTGACAGTACAGGCAGAACAGCTTTCAAATGAAAAGAGCACATCACTACTCTGGGAGTCTCTACCATAATACCAATGGCTTCTGCCTCCTCACAGCTCTCCAAAACCAAATGGATTGGGAAACACTGTACTGAATTTATAGCACCTAAGTGTTGTATGGCAGGCTGGTAAAAATTTATTACACATATATAGTTGAATATTAACAGGGCAGTGAATGTGAATGCATTTTATTTGTCCTATTTTATCTTCTGAATGCTGTAAATCTAGATAGCATTTCCTTTCTCATTTTCTTTATGGTGATATAAAATAACAAACAAACAAACAAAATCAAACAAACAAAAAAAAATTGAAAAAGAAAACTTTCAACTGCACCTTAACAGTGAAGGCAGAGTTAAAGCATTCAAACCAAAAATTACTCTCTTCCTACAGTGGTGTTAAATACTATTCTTAGAGGAACCTGACTATCATAATGAAAAAAATGGTTATAGCAGGTTGCTTTTCTAGCTGAATAAGACAATTTAGTATGGAAGGTGGAGTGATGACATAAAGATGAATCTAAGAAAAGCAAAAGATCATAAATATTCTTCCTTCAGGCCCAAGCTAGTAGACACAAAACCTCCTTGACAAAAAAGAGTTAAAAAAAACCCAAAAAACCAACAAAAAAACCCAAAAGAATGAGAAGAGGCCCTGGATGAAGGTGCCAAACAGGGTACTCCCATCAGCACTCTACACAGAGCAGGGAAGGAGAGAAATTTCTATCTCTAAGGAAGAAGTTTGCTAGAGGCTCACTGATGCCCCATGACTCCGTGTATCTTTTCACTTTTCTTTGAGCTCATCTTGTCTACTTGCCAGGCAGGGCAGAGTGAGGTGCTGATAAACACACCAGCCTTAAATGGTCTCTTTAAAAGCAAAGGATGGAGAAATTGTCAAAAATAACTTCAGTTATTTAAACAAATGGCTCCTCTGTCCCTTAGTCTCCTTTGTCACCAACTCCACAGGCATTCTAAAAAGTAAACCCACCTCCCACAATTCAATAATTAATACTCTAATCAATCTCTCATGTTCTAAATATGAAGAATAATGTCTTTTAATTAAGGTACAGGCCTTCATCTATGTTGATTTCATACATAGGTGGCAAATGATAAATGATACTGCTCTAAGGTATGACTGGGACCTTAAGAACTAAGTCTCAGCTCTCTCCTTGCATTCTCAGCAGTTCCCTGAAAGCACGGGAATAATTTAACGCATCCAAATATTTGCAGCAAATGTTCATAACATAAACACATATTGTGTAGAATGAGAGAAGCTTTAAACAAATTGTCACTCCAAACATCCCAAAGAGGTGCATGGCTCGTATCCTTACACCAGAATGAATCCTAATTATAATAATAAAAAGGATTTTGCACCAGAAGGTTCCCTTTTATTTCAGGGTAAATCTATATCCTTTCAGCCATGATAATAAAGCCCTTGAGACCTTGGAAAAGTCTCCCAGCTACCTTGTGCTGCACCATCCTGGAAGAGGTGGTGCAGCACTAAGGTAGCCAATGGCTCTGTATGAAATCCACCTGTGTTTATATGACCTGATGTCTCTTGGGCAGAAGCTCATGGTGCAATGTCTCACCCTCCTGAATCTGCCTCAGGCTTGCCTTATCTAGAGATTCACAGTAGAAGAGGGCAAGTTGATCTTATATTCTTCAAATTTGAATATATCATCCCTTTTCCTACACATATCATGTGTTACAGTCAGTCCAAAAAATACAATGAAATACTAAAATGTATCAAGAAAGCATAAGCATAAAATGTCTACAGGTTTCTAATATATTTTGGCAAATTTTTTACTCTTTCTGCTACTCTCTTTGTTTCCTTCCCCCTTTAGTTTAAGTTTAATACAAGAAAATAGCACAGGTACATTTATTTGGTCCCATCTTTTACCTTTTTTTTTTTTTTCTGCTTGGTGTAGTATAATACTGAACACAGAAAATGGTACTTTAGTGGTTTATGTATTGCACCCAATCTCTCATGTGTGATCGAACACAAAATGAGCTCTGGCCTAAATTTTACTAAAGAGGCATCCAGCTGTCCCTCATTTGTATTTTACAGTTTCTAATAAGCTACAAGAATAATTGCCAGGCAATTTAAGAATTAGGAAGGTAAAACTATATTGCAAGAATATTTCCACAAGCAGAGCAGGTGCTAAAAAAGACTAATAATTTCAGCATAGAAAAAATATGTTGTAACAAAAGTTAATTGGGAGTCCAGGAAGTGTCTTGACTGCAGTAATTGTCATAAGACTAATCTATGTTGTATAAACCCCAAAAATGTCTCCAGAATGACTGAATTTGTTTGTTTATGTCTAACCACTCTGACAGATGTATAATGTGCAAGAAGTAGAAGATCTGTCTGACAAATTTGTGTCCTCTGTCCATTGTTGCCACTGTAGACTAGGTAAATTTTTAGGGCTCAAGTAAAGTCATCAATTCTGTGTCAATAGAAGAAAAAAAAAGACCTTATTTGCATGAAATTCACTGATAATTTAGCTCTGTTTTTTTTACATGTAAAGCTCTTCTAGGATTTAAACCTATCTAAAACTCATAGAAGTTTGCTCGCAATTGTGCTTCAAAATACGAAGTTAATGCTCATATTTCATCAACCAGATTTAAATACAGTGGTGATAGAATTCATTTGCCAAAATAATGTTGTATTTTGTGAAATGTTTCATTCCATCCCAGACTTTTAAAGAACTTGAAAGAGTCTAAATTGTATACATATGTTCAGTGCTTTCAAGAGTTTTGTTTGTTTGGTTTTTTAAATTATTCTAGATATTTACTTGAAATTTCATGGTTCCAAAATACCTTCTGATTTGCAGATTACACTAAAGCAACATTGTCCAATTTTACAATAAGTACAGTACCCAAAGAGACTTGTCAAGGAAGCTCTCACTTGATTCCCATCTTTCCTAGTATTTACTTTAAATATAGTAGGTTTTGAAAGTCTTGCAAATATGAGTTGCAGAACTGTTGATTTAATTACAGCTTGAGGTGGAAGAGATTTTTCCCAAACAAATACATGGTTTTGTAGAAACAAATATTATCATTTATTTAAAACACAATATTTATTGCAAGCTTTGCCCTTTATGTAGATCTGTGAGAAGCATAGATAAAATGAGTCCTGTTTCTTCCTAATCCAAACTAAAGCATTATACAGATTGGATCAAATTCTTACTCTCCTGTAGTTTGCATTCTCAGAAAGGATTTTTTAAAATTTAAAAGATTTCCTTATACATTCTAAATACTTTGCTAATTAAGAAAAGAAACCATCAGAACCCTCAGGTATCTATGAATTTATAAAATCAGTTCCTGCTACTACAGGCACCAAAATTTCAGTTCTTGATGCCATAAGTAAATTCAACTAAAAGATCACAGGGATTCAAGAAGCGATTGTAAAATGTATTGAATAAAAATCCAGTTAGGGCAAGAAAGTATTAAAATACTCTGCCAGTCTGTGGAAAATCTCACAGACCAATGAAGGCAATGAAACTTTAGCCAACACCAGATGCATGTCATATTCCTGTAACTCTCTGGGCACTATCAGAATCAGGCTATTGTCCCAGACAGACCTGAGCACAGTGTTTTTTAAAAGATATTTTTCTTTCAGTTCCTCTCCTCATTTTCAAAGAAGCATCATTGGACCCCCAGTCAACATTGTGTTATGAAGCTAAAGGGCTACATAATAATACACATCATAATACTACACTGTCACTGATGTACCCAGGACATTTTTACACAAACATCTGTAACAGAAAAATGGAGAGAGATTGAATACAGCCACTACTCACACTCCCATTTCAGGAAGATACTCTTATTAAGCAGACACTGGACACATTCTAGGATTGCACAAATAATCATAAAACCAAGAAAGTTTAACCACCATTTATCATCAGAAAAAGTGGAAGCAGTCTGCAAAGACTGTAGCAGCAATGCATTGTTGCATTGCTATGTCCTGTAGTCTACAGAAAAATCATTATTTTTATTAAATACTAAGGCGTATCAGTATTTTAGTAAAAACATTTCAACATTGTAAAACATGTAAAAGTATTAGCTATAGTTCTTAACAGCCTTGTTGTCAAATTCTAGTAGTTCTCTCTTGCTGAATGAAAAAAAGTAAAATAATCAACTGCGGGCTCATATTTACAATTAAAGATAGCTCTTCTCTAACCCTCTAAGAGGGTTATATAGTTCCAACCAGTCAGTGCACAGTCACAGCCAGATGCTGTAGCTTCCAAAGATAATTAAAACAGAAGACTTCACTGGTAGTAACCTGTTCTGAGTTAAAACTGTGTTTATTTTTAAGTTCCTAAAAACCAAGTCCAACAAAGTTCTGAATGACAGCCCCACTAAAAAAATATCATCTTCCTCCAGAAGATTTCACCCAGGTCATTAACTTAAGAAAAAAAAAAATCCCTATTTGAAAGCAGTCAGTCAGTTTGTAGTTTCTTTATAAAATAAAGGCAATATTTCCTCAGTAACAGAGTTATGTGTGTCCTGCTGTCTCTGAGCTTTGGAAGACAAATGAATACACATGAAGTAAAATGCCAAGTTTGAACGAGCGCAAAGAAGTTTGAGTTATTGTGCCCACTGGGGGGTTGGATAAATTAACTCAGACTTGGTACTGCTCTAAATACATTCACAGACTTCCTGACAGCTTTAAGCACAAGCCAAAAAACCCCACCAAAACTCACATGTCTATCTGTTTCTACTTAAAAACAGGTTAAATAGTTTTCAGAACCAGACTAAAGACAGTCTGTTTGTGTACAGGCAGGGAAAACAGTGAGACACTTAATGTGTTTAAAATATGACTGTAGAGGTGGCAACAGAGGGATTAATACCTCAGTGTTACAGCTGTTTCAATAAAACACAGAAAATCTTTTAACTAATGAGGATGTGATTGCTGAGGGGGTGGGGCGGGAAGAACATGAAACTTTATGGAAAAAAAGTATTTTATATATAATATTCAATGCTGGAGAGTTCAAAAGCCTAAAATACATAGCTCAAAATATTTACATGAGAATGTCTTCAACTGACTTGGCATTGACTTCTAATTTGGGTATAATTTTCCCAATTGTAAAACACTGGCATGTACATGCTGGTTAAAAGAAATATTAGGAGAGAGGTACTCTTATAGTGTCACTGAAAAGGGGACTTTTAAATATTACCATTAAAAAAAAGACAGAACATAGAAAAGCTATAAGCTTACAACTTTCTTTTGTGCAATTAATGGATCATTAGCTATTTTATTGCCTATTGTCTGTAATTTACATATTATTAATATGCAAAACATGTTGTATATAAACATTGACTAGAATTCATTGATAAAGAGACTTGACTTCATTATGTACTCTCCATTATAAAGAAGACTTGAGTTGTCAGTTAATAAGACCATCAGATTTTCTGCAAACTTGATATAATTAGTACCAAATGTGTTTGGTAAGAAAGTAATTCCATACGTAGATGTCATTCTTATCCCTTGAATTAATTTAAATAATAATTTCTAGCTATTCAAATAAGATACTAGGCTTTTTCCTAATTGAAGTATGGCTTTAATACTGCTTTTGACTAGCTGACCAACACAATTTTATTTCATTGCACATGCATTTAATAATACAGGAGTTCCTTTTTAGGGAGGAACTTTCTGTAAGGAAAAACATAGTAATGACAAGTTAAGAAATCAGCCTGCACATTCTTGTCAGCTCATAGGCAAAAATAATCCTAGCTTTGGTAGCAAATTGTACAAAAATAATGAAAACAAATACATCAGAGAATACTTAGGGACAGGGATGGCTGATTTCATTGGTCTTGTTAGCACATAATTTAAGCAGTTTTATGAATAGATTCTCTCTATTTGCCTACATAGAAATATTTTTTTATATTCCTTGGCCAAAGGAAAAACACTGTTGCTCCAAAAGCATGATCCGAGTTTTTATTCTATTCTACTTTCCTCCATTTTTGTAGCATATTGAATACCTCTCTAGAGAGTCGAGATCAAAAAGCCTCAAGCACACAGGGAGCTCTGGTAGCATAATAACTAACTGCACAGCAGCTGAACCACTGCAAGCACTGGTTACTGAGTACAGCAAACAAGGTCAATAAACTTAAACTATGTGAAAAAGGCCACATTTTTCAATGGGAATATGAGTAGACCACAGAAGTGCTCTGTTAGAGTTACCCAGCTGTTAGGTGCTTCCAGAATAAACCATTAAAATTTGATCATATTTCATGTCTAAACCCAAGAAATGTCTGATAGCTTTATGGCAAATAAAGCAGGAAAGGTTAAAAGATCTAATATGTAGCCCTGCTACAAGACACTGCAGTGGTGTACAGAGTTTATGCCCTCACTCACATGCCAGGTCACTTGTTAATTCTTCAGTAAATTCCTACCCACAAGAGTGAAGCTAACAGAACTAAATATGAGCATATTAGTGCAGGAGTTGGCCATCCCTCCCTTAAACAATGAAGGAAAGAGGGTTTTACTTTTCTGGCTGATTTTCCACTGAAGCTTATTAAATAATGGTCATATTCTCTACCTTGCTGACTGAGCTGAGGGGCTAAACCTCCTAGTGACTGCTGGTGAAAGGCAGTCAGAAGATGTAATACTTTGAACTGCTCCTCACAGTTATTAAGGAACATCTGCCTACGTTGCTGCTTCTGGAAGAGGAACACACTTGCTTCCCTTTGACATTTCTTTCCCCTAAAGGGAAAAAAGGATTTGCAAGTGCATTTTACCAGCAATTAACTTTTCCTTGCATCAGCACTCCCTTCCTCTGTAACAACTCACAGTATCCATACATACACAAAATTTTTGCCAGACTACTTGACTTGATTTTTTAGTAACAATATACTTGACCAGTAATACTGCAATTTAAAATGTGCTTCTTATAACAAGGCTCCCAGATTTGCAATGGAGAGTCAGATGAACCCTGAGGGGAAAAAAAAGTACTTGAGACTAACTGTTTTCTCTCATTAAAAAATACCCCTCCATTGGTATCCAGGAATTTGTTTCTAAGAAGGAAATAGAACCACTTTGTGGTTTAGGTAGCCCTCTGATCACCAGGTACTGTCACCTTTCTAGGTATTCATATTGGGCTTGGTTTCAGAGCTGCAGTCCAGAACAGGAGGTTTGGTTTGAGCCTCATTGGCAGAGGTTTGAAAAGAAGCCTGAATAGCATGGATATCTGCAGTGTAGCCAGGTGCTGTTAGCCCTGTCCAAACTGCCTCTGTTGATGAAAGCTGATCCTCAACACCCTTCTTCAAGAACTCATTTGAATTTCTCATCCTATTTCAAGTAAAAAGGACTATGCTGAGAAACCATAAGCACATGAAAATCCCTTAATAGCCAGTAGATGTTACAAATCCATAACTTGAAGCAGCAGGGAGTGACACCCCAAGTCTTATGCAAGTCACCATGCATCTTAAACTCCACTAATTGCTAAACAGATACAGAAGTACAATGAACTGGGAAGCCTGAAACAGCATGCCATGAGTCCAGTGTCTGACAGAGAAGCTTGAATGTAATTATTGGTATTACTTAATAACTACTACAAAGTCATGCATTCAGCTACAATCAAACACAATACATCTACACCCATTTCAAGAGCAGCTAGCTAAAAAAAGCTAGTAGTCTGTGGCTCAAAGCAAACAAAATATTGCTAAAGGTTTGTATTTTTCCGGCTACAGCCAAAAAGGTGCAGAAGAAAAAAAAAGCATGACTGAAGGTATGAAAACTTCCTATATTCTATCTCTACAAAACCAGAAATAGCAGGGCAGTAGAATGGGAGCAGCTCTGAGTCTCTGCCCAAATTACCTGTTGGTATTCGCTGGATCCTTGTGTTCCCCTAACCAACACCTTAAGGCATAATCAGCACTACAGGCAAGGACAAGAACTCATCAAGTCACCCAGTTTGGTTCCTGTTTATACCTTTATGTACTTTGCCTTTGAGAGTAGGAGGAGGTCCCTAGTGACTATGTAACAAAGAGAAAGGAAGTCAAGATATAGATCTTATACCTAATTTACATATTTTTATTCATCTCACCTGGCACAACACTGAGTGGATGAATAATGAGATCATTATCTCCTCATCAGTGAAAATCTACAGTCACTGAGACAGGAAGTTGCAGCTGTGCAACAACACACAGCAGTATTGCATACTGGATTAGAAACAAAAAGGGAAGTACTATGGGCCATTTAAATTTAGAAGTGATTTTATTATAATCATTCAGACTGTAATACAACCAAGAAAGCAGTGGTTTAAATGGGAGCTCTCAAAATTCCTAGGGTGAAAATTACCATAACAAATTTCCCATACAGCCATTTTTCAGTTGATCTGGTGTCAAATTTTGCTTCTTACATGCTTGCTGTTGGTACTGCATTAGTCTACACAGAATTCAGAAGGGAAAGCATGTGATTTAAATTCCAGTTGTGCCATGAATTCTCTGTAAGTGTAGTGTTATTGCAGAAAAAATTGCTTCTTAATAGCCACATTCCAAACCAGAATTATTTGCTTTCCAGAAGTATTTCTCTTTTGAGCTTCAGGTATAAGTCATCTTTATTTCAGATAACTGAAAAGCATCTAGAGGGGAAATTCCATCAAAACTAAAGAAAAGAACACCCCCCCCCCACACACACTTTAACAGTAGAAATTTAGCAAAAGATATCTGAAAAAATGACTGCAATAAAATTGTGCAATGTATGGGCAAAAGTAAGGATTATATTGTGCACAAATTCTATTAAAACATACAATCAAAGACCCTGTAAAGTAAGTATTGGCATAGTACAGAAGGTATCATATAGGAAGCATATGTAATTAGAGGTAGCTCTTGTTTATGTATTGATGCACATGATGTACACTATCATGTACAGTTGTCATGAGAATAATAGCACTGTAACAGTAAGCCATTCTAACTTGAACATCTAAATGACTTATTCTTTGACTTGTATTTTCAAGGTTTTTTCATTGCTAATAAGTCTCTATCAATTGCAGTGAGGTTACAGACCATGTAAAAGCTGCATTAGTAAACAAGGGTATAAATAGGTTTTCCTCACTGACAAAGATGCAGCATAAGAATAGGTTAATGGATAACTGCCATTTCCTACATACTTTCTCTTATTTCTTAACACGGTGTGAAAAATATCGAATAGTTCAGCATTGACTAAAAGTTTTAAGTACAATAAACGACTTCATTTACTCCTGTCTCTTCTCCAACTCCTTTTACAAACGTCATTTAAAGTGGCTCTTCTTATGCACATCAGGAACAATCAGCCGCGAGTCAGTACCATTGTACTGTAGTACCACGCGCTGGCTGCAGCTTTGCAACAATATTACTTGAGAACACAGAAAACTCAAATTACTTGCAGTCTTCGTAATTCTAGAAGCAAAGCGGCTACTGTCAATCCCTCTCAACAGCTCCCAGACAAGCCCCGCGTTTTCGCGGAGCTGGAGCGCTTCCCGTTATGGTCGCACGGTAATTAGAGCAGCTCAGTGCGAGGCGTCCGTCGGCTGCCACAAAGGCAACCCCTAAGGATGGGCTGCAGCCCCCAAGGGGAACTGTGCGCAGGGAAGTTTGTGCACAGCGATGTTCTGGCTGCAGCCTAAGAAGAGAATCCCTTCCCTCATCTCACACAGGGGCACCAGAGGAGACAATTCCGACACCCCGGCCAGGGGAGCCTCACCCCCCTGGAAAGACTGCACCAGCGAGACTTACCTTAGTGAGCTGGGCAATCTTCTTGCACATTTTCACGTGCATTTCCCGATTGCATTCCTCTGCCGAGCTGCTGCGAGCGGCTTTAGATCCATTGCAAGTCCCGGGCTGATGAATGTTGTTTATGCCAGAGGCCATTAGGCTTGAATTTTAATCACGTCTGTCTGCGTACGCTCCGGGGAGCGCGATCCCGGCCCCGCTGCTCGCCCCCCGGCCTGAGAGCACTCACAGCCCCCGGCGCCGCAGGAACTTCAGCCCCGAGCAGGGCACGCTCCGGCCCCGCCGCTCCCCCTCCTCTGCAGATGTCCCAGTCCTTCAGCAGAACACCCAGGCGAGCAAGCCGAGAACAGCATGTGCAAGCGTCCTGATTGGGATTTTTTTTTCCCTCCCCTTCTCTTCAAATGGTTGAGCTTCCGCCAGGAGAAGACGCCAGCGGCTGGGTGCTACAAATTCCCCGCTGGAGACGCTGAGCCAGCCTAGAGGCAGTAGCACAGACACTGCCGGGGATCTGCTGTAGTAGAGATTGCCTGAAGATCAGATCATGCTGCCTTGTTAAGTGTCAAAGGACTGAAGAGGGCATCTGAGAAGAGAGTGCTGGCAGCTTTCACAAGCTCTGTTATTTTGGCAATCCTCTCTAAACCAGGACGTGCCCATAGGTGATGAAAAAAATCTTTGCTCAGTTTTTGCTGCTGTGTTGAAAGCAGAAGGGAAGCCAAGGGGCCCACGAGCACAGACGAGCCCAGGAGCTGCGTCCAGGATCTGGTCTGCGTGCCTTATCCAAGGAGACTCCATTCCCTTAAACTAAATGCACTGGAAAGGTGCCTGAAGAAAACTGACAGTATTACATTATTACATGTCTTGCCTTTTTTTCTTTTTTTTTTTTTTTTTAATGTGCATACTGTTTCAAAGAGATCAAGCTTGGACATGTAAAATAAATAAAGGGACAGAAAAGGCAGAAAAATACACACACAAAAATGGCAAGCTATTAAGATAATGGGATTTTTAAAGAGAATGCTTCAGTAAAGAGTTATACGAGAAGAAAACCCGTATTCATGAACACGTTTAAACAAGTCTAGAAGGAAAGAAGTAGAAGGCCAAGTAGGATGAAATAAGAGAGGCAAAAAAGAGGAAAAGGGAGAAAGATCAGATGAGGGAAGCCAAGAGCTGCCCAACACCCTTTTGATGTGTCACTGCAGGCAGTGACAGAAAGCCCATGGAAATGCTGAGGGCTCCACCTCAGGCCGTGCTGACTTGCAGCCAGCCAGGGGGTCAGGAGGCTGCTTCTGCCCCACCTGGAAAGGCAGGCAGCTTCCCAGTCTGATCTCCTGGCAGTTCTTGCCATCGTTCTTGGGTAAGAAGCTTCCACTTTGCTAGTGGTGGGTTTAAAAAAAGAGCTTCCTGAGGACTATCAGAATTGAGGAGGAAGATTATCAGGTGTCAGTTAATCGTAGGGCAGAAGGAAAACAGAAAAAAACTTGGTGAGGGCAAAGAGAGACAAAGAACCGTTAAGAATAACACTCCTAAATGGAAAAGATCATGGCAGAAGAATACCTACAAGGCACAGGGGAGAAGGAACACTGTTAAGATGTAAGAAGATAAGACCTTGGCACAGGGAAACAAACCCTTGATTGCCAGGAGAAAAGGAGAGACACTAAATCCCCATTTGGCAGAAAGAGTCAAACTCCAGGAATGAGAAGAAATGAAGACTGAGAAACACAATGTATAAATGAAAATGATCAAAGTTGCTGAGCGATGCTAAGCAGAGAAACGATGTTTAGCCCAGAAAGAGCATGAATAAGAAAAGGTGAGAAACAGCTCCTTGCACAAAGGAATGACAAAGTACAGTTCCTTTGCTCACTGGCACTAGAGTCCAAGATGCTGCTGAAACTTCTGTGACTAGGACATAGGGACATGCCACAGCTAATTGTCTGATTAAGACATGTACTCACACATAAGTTTAACACTGTTAATATTTTATAGTACCTTATCTATCTGGTCATCAATTTGAGAAAAAGCCTAGAAATTTAATTATATGTAAGATTTTGATTAAATTGACAAGGATTAGGACAATCAAGAGAAGAGCAAGGGCTGGAGCAAAGCCATAACAGTTTCCTCAGAAAAAAATAGAACAAACTAAGTGAAAATAGAAAGTAAATTAAGAAAATTGCAAATGGTTTTACAAATACTGAGAAGAAGTTACCTGTGGTATCACACAGGTGGACAGTAACATTTATGGTTGTTCAATTAAACACTGTACCTGAATGCAGGGGTGGATAGAGACTTGAGACACTTGTATGAACAGAGCAGAGAGGAACAGATCTTCAGATACATTGGAAAAGGAATAAACTACTGAGATATCTTCAAGCACACTATTTATGAATTTTGGAGCATTAGAAGGAAAGAACTTGAGACTTTGGTACAAGATGATGTTTTAGCAGAACAAAATTTGCCACTGGTGAAGTATTCTCAGTCCAGACAAGACTTCTCAGACAATACTTCAAACCCTGGAAAAGTTTCAATCAGATCTCATGCACCAGAAAATGCAACAACAGAAAATAAATTCACAGATTAATCAGGTTCATTAGCTTCATTACTCAAAAAACCCAACTTAGTATCAAGAACAGAATTTCAGCAGATAATGCCAGAATGTTTCAATGAGCATTTAGCTTTTTTTTTTCCTGTAAATGATCTAGGAATCACCTATAAAAAAGATGACAAAACAAGGATGTCACAAAGCATAATCTAAATGTGTACTATACAAATATAGATTTTGTGAGAATCACATGGAACACAAGTAAATTACAGAATGTGACTGAACTTGGGGCAGTAGATAGCAAAAACAATTTAAAATAAAAATCAAAAATCTAACCAGAAAATGCATATACTTCTGTTTGAATTATTATTGCTGCATTAATTTTTGGTTAAAAAAAAAAGTTGTGAGAGAAGGTGGTCACGTCACTACAGTTTTCATAAGTCTTTGATTAACTGTACACAGGTTTGTAGCTTTGCTGTTCAGATATATGAACTAATTTCCTTTCCATAAAAAAACCAAAAAACATACTAAAAGACTATAAGCCTTCCATTTTTGATACCTCCTGCTTGTTGAACACTCCGACTACATAACTTCTGCAATGGCCTGACTAGCTACTAATTACTACTCATAGAGCCATACCCTCAAATTCCAAGACATAAAAAAAAATATATTTCTGTTGCCAATGTTTAATACATAAGTTTGCACCTTTGTTTAACACATTGCAGACAGCTTTCCTAAAACATAGTTCATACAGCCCAATTCTTTCACTCTTTGTCTGAACACCAGTGCTCAGTGAGAATTTTTTTTTTTTTAAATATACAACAGCAAAGTTAAACTGATTCCCTGGATTACATTCTACTGCTGTTTTGCAGTCCAACAAAGTTTTCCTCTGAAAATGGTAGAACAAGATTGTCGCTATGGGACACGAAAGAACACACACTCACCACCGCTCTCAAGGTGAAAGGCAAAAAAGGGGAATTTATTTTTCTGACTCCCACCTTTATAGTTCTCCAAAGGTGACAGTGGATTGGAGGGTGACAGTGACACCTCTTCAATGACACTGGTCAAACCAACAGTCTATCAACTCTCTCCTCCTCCATAAAGGAATGAAAAACAATGAGCTGTTTACAGAAAATGTGTGAGAAGGTTCCTCACAAGAATGTCAACATCAGAAAGCTTAGACTAAATAAAAACCAGGGTGACACAAGATTTAGTCATTAACTGTCCTGTTATGTCAGGGCTGGCAGCATGGGGCCCTGGGCACCCTGAGCTAGCGGTGGCATCCCTGCCCATGGTGGCACTGTGGTGGCAGCAGGAATTAGATGATCTTCAAGGTCCCTGCCAACCCAAACTTTCCTGTGATTCCATGTTTCAAATGAAAAAGCTGTATTACTAAAACTGACTTAAAACCTCTTAACTTAGTGTGTAAGTAAAGGAAGATACACCCCCGAGATTCTAATTCGATTCCTAAATCACAATCCTCATTTTTGATCTCCACTTACATTCACTTTGGTCCTGGAGTAGCTTTTTGATCCCAGAGAATCCAGGAACCATTTTCTCTTTTTTTGACAAAAGGGGGAAAAAAAGGGAAATAAGGTTAAAAAGAACAATCAGAAGACTCATAAAAGTTATGCCACTCACCAAATTCACTAATCCATTTCCAATAAAACTTGTTTTGGGATTAAGTGCAAGAAAAATGACAAATATAAAGTGTTGCCACTGATACATCTTGGGTAATTATCCATGTTATACATAATTATATACAAAAATATTATATATAACTACTTTATATTTTTCATTTCTCCCCATCTCATAAAACAGACAGGATTCCAAACACAGCAGAAGGGTTACTGATTTCCTCTTTGACTGAAAAGATTAACTATTCAAAAATGTATATACAATTTTATAGCTGACTTACATATATATACAAGTTTTGGAGGAATGGGGTGGACATAAGCTCAAATTCTGTTGCTTAATGATAGCTTGATTATGGATGAAACATTATTTTATGTTTTAAATATGGAAACTGGAACCAACCAGACACATCAGATATAAAAGCCCTTGAACGCCTAACAGGATAGTATCAATTTCCATTTTTTGCTGCTTCCATTTTTTATCCAATGACCTACATTTAATGTTACCACAAAGTAATTGGCATGCAGCAAGTTTGGCTTACCCTGTGGCACTGTATTTGCTCACATAACAGGACCAACAAAGGAAAGAGACAGGATCTAGAACAGTGAGTCATGAGAATTAGATCATGGCAGATAAGGTCACTTCTTCAAAGGATAAGGAAAAAAGCTGGAATTAATAGAGTGCATTACCCTTTAGGGCTCAGAGCACCATTCAAGTTTCAGAATTTCATCATTCTTCTCTGGATAGAACTGTGGAATCCCACTGGCTATAACCTTTGGGGCTTCATTACATCCTTGCCCTCCTGGTCAGTCATTATATGCACCCCTCAGGAAGCAGCTGGTCCCCAGTGAGCTGCCACAGTTAGCTCAGTAAGGAACTGAAGGTGCAGGGCAGAGCTGGAACGGATTCCTGGGCCCACAGGCAAAGGCTGTGGCTGCAGGCCTCAGGTGAAGCAGGCTGGGACTCATTAAAGCTGATCAGTGCAGTCAAGGCTGCATTAAAGTAAGCTTTAGTAAAAACTATGATGGCAACATTTCTATCTGTTGAACAAGGTATCTGGTACCACAGAAACATGACCAGCATTTGTGATCCTGCTTCAGCATGTTATTTACCTACACATGAAATATCAATTGTACTGAGAATTTTCTATTTCTACCTGTAAATGCAAAGCAGAAATATTTAAAGCAGTCTGTACAAAATAAATCTCACATCCTAGATGAAATCCATGGTAAGGGACTATGAGGTATTCTCCAGGGAAGGTCTTCTTCTGTAGACCTGAGATGCAGGCAGGCACAACTGGGATGCTAAACATGTGAATCAAATATCACTCCGTTTGCATTATGATTTCATTTAAAATAACTGTCCTGTGTTTTTAATGCCACAAGAATCACAGAGGTTTGTCTGCTTATCTTCCTGTTTGCATCTTCTTGTCCACAGACAGGGATTCTATTGTAGAAAAAAATCTATGTAAAGGTAATTATCCAGTAAAAATACATTAAATAGAAAGATTGTTACACATTGTATTTCCCTGCAAAATTTAACCTTAAAAAAAAAGCTGAAGTCATTGATGATTTGCAGTTGATTATAGTGGTTTTGTAGAGTGATTATTTCTCCAACATAAAATGAAAACTTTTAGAAAAAATGTTAACATGTAAGATTCTATGTTACTATTGTATCTGTGCATATAGAATCAATTTCCTACTCTCTAGGAGCAGAAGGTAATTAGACCTGATCCATATATTTTAGAAGTTAATAAAAATATAAAATTCACCTTTAAAATGGAGGTATCTTTTTAAAACATACATAAATGCATGGCAGTATAATATGTCAGGGGAAGAAAAGCCCTCTGCCACATATTTAAATTATTTTAGAATTTATTTTTAGCTATAAAAGAAAATACGTTGTCTCCAGCTGCTGCCCTCCATTCTTCACATACAGCTCATATATATCCCATAATCCTTGACACCGTTGTAAGGAGGAAATAATTCCAATTATTTGGTTGATTAAAATCTGCCTCTTAAGTAAAACACTAGGAAGATTCAGATCTAGAACAAGACTGACCCCTAGTGTTTTTCTTTTTTTTCTTTTTTTCTTTAGACAAAAATAACCCTTCTTCAAGACAGGTCCTGCCTGTTTGACCTATTGCCATTTGATCGTTTGTCCCCTGTCCTTACTAAATATCTGTCATCCCTCCAGGTCCATTTGGCACTTTTTTTTCTTAAAGCCCAAACAAGTATGGACGTCAAACACCGTAAGTTTCTGCTGTCCACGGCTCGTGTTCACTTTGAATGTTGTGTGTAACTCTGTAATTGATGAATGCTCAGAATGCTTCCCCTCAGCTAATGCTTCTCGTTAATTGTGTCATTTAATGCTCACCGTGCGTTCCGTAACAGTAACGGAGCTGCGGGCTTTGAGCTATCTTTCCCGGTTTTAATGAGATACTGAGATAATGAGGCTTATTACTATTCTCAAGTTAAAGGATTTCTGGGAAAGCACTCGGTTCACAACAAACGCTTGCAAACTTAGGGGAAATTTCCACTGAGAAGGGATTCAGTCTGGAAGCAGCACAAATGGGTGTTGCCTCCCTATATCCTCTTCTCGGGCCCGTCGCAGAGGGTGCAGAATAGCGGGAGTTTCAATGAGCTTTCATTATTTACACACGGCTGAGCTTTCTCAGGTTGCTGCCGCACACGCTTCAGTTTACGGAACCCGTCTGTACTTTCCCTGGTGCTCACGTCTGGAGAGGACTTTGGAGACCGGCTCCGGGCGGGTTTGTCAGGCGCATTTAACTCTTTTGGCCAACGTAATTCTGGAAGCCCTGGCCCGCGCCGCTTCCCCTCAGCCGCAGCCGGGCTGGTACCGGGAATGGCCTTTGGAACAGCCGCGGGGCCACCGCAGCCCCGCAGGGCCACCGCAGCCCCGCAGGGCCCCAGCCCACCCCTCTCCCTCCCAGCCCGCCCCGAAGGGCTCGGAGCACAAATCCCGTGAGGAGCAGCTGCGGGGGTTGGGGATGCGTTATCACTCAACTACCTGGAAGGGGGCTATAGCCAGATGGGGTCGGCATCCGCTCACAGGCAACCCAATACATGACCAGGGAACATAGTCTTATAATGCGCCACCTTAAGGCTGACATTAGGACGAATTTCTTCACAGAAAGGGTGATTAGACAGGGTGAGTCTTCACAGAAAGGTGAGCGGGCTGTCCAGGGAGATGGTTAAAATCACCATCCCTAGAAGTGTTCACTCAGTGCCACGGTCCAGTTGACACGGCAGTGCTCGCTCACAGCTTGGATTGGAAGAGCTCAGAGCTCTTCCCCAACCCGACTCGTTCTGTGACTGTGTAGAAATGGCGACGCTCCGCGCGCGTTCCCGGCCAACGGCCGCCATTGGCCGCCCGCCATCGCCCGGCCCGGCCCGGCCCCCGCCCCGCCTCCAGCGCGCGAGCACGAGCGCGCGCCCGTCCGGCCTTCTCGCGAGATCGGGAGCTGCTCCCGCGCCCGGTTTGAAGCTGCGCGCGCGGACGCCGCGGCCGTTGTTGGCGCGCGCGCGGGGCCGCGAGGGGTCGGTCCCGCAGCCGCTCCTCGGCCATGGGAGCCAGGAAGAAGCTGCTGCAGGTCCAGGAAGCCTTTCGGCTGGCCCAGAAGCCTCACCAGAACCACGCGAAGCTCGTGGTGGCTCTGAAGAGCACTTATGCTCAGGTACGGCTGCCCTCGGGCGGCCCGGCGCGGCGGGAGCTGAGGGCCCCAGCGGCTGCTCCTCTGGTCCCCTGGGGGCAGGGGCCGCCTCCGCAGTGTTCCCCTAAAACCAGTGTGCCTAAGGAGAGCCCGCGACTTAAAAACAAGCGAACAAACAAAAAGAACCCCCAACCCTCCCCCAAAAGCCCATCTAAATGCCGCTAAACCAGGCAGCTGAACTATTCTGCCCAGTTGTCTCCTGCGAGCGCGGCGGTGAGAGCTGCCCGCGGGCGCTGGTGGTGCCGCGGGAAGGTGCGAAGGTGTTTGGATGCCCGAGGTGTGGGCGTGACACAGGATGTAATGGACCGGGTGTTGATTGTTGTCCTGGAATCTGTCGGCCGGGTGGAACCCCCGGTTGTAATGTGCCTGCTGTGGAGTTACAGCAAATACTCACTGAGGGGGGCACGACAGCGGGTGTGCCCCGGCCGCTGGCTGTACCCCTTTAAAAATTTAAATTCAATTGGAAGCTGTCAGTTGTAAGCCTACTTACTTTATTTTTCTGTGGCACAGCTTTGAAAGATGAACCGGATAGTTATCTTTTGTTGTGGTTTGATTTTTTTTTTTCCCAGTTGGATGATAAAGAAAGCTTTAATGAAAAATTCATTCACTTCCTCAAGTATGCTATGATAATCTACAGGCGGGAACCAGCAGTGGAACGAGTGATCAATTTTGTAGCTAGATTTGTTACCTCATTCTATGAGCCGAAGAAAGAAGATGGTAGTGAGGAGGGAGAAGAAGATAATTTACTTCTGAATTATGTGTTTAAATTTCTGCTTGAGGTACAGTTAACATTTATTCTTAAATGTCTAACATTTCTAACATAGAAAATGGAAACTTTTTGCAGTGGAAAAAACTTGCTGCTAACCTGACAAAACTTACAAATTAAAACTTTAAAAGTGAAAGCAAAACAAAGCTAGTGCTTGACAAGTAACACCATCCCCATTCCCCCAACACAAAAAGATCCACCACATCACACACAATAATCCAGCAACTGGATTTCAAAATTTGGGCCTTTGAGAAAGATGAAAGTTCTCCTGTATGGCTATCAGATATGTCACTATAGGCTTTGCAATAGGTATATTTATAAGCATGAAATTGTGGAAGTGTGGTGGAAATTAATTTATACTCTTCCTTTGATAACAAAAATATCAAAAGATCTTCTATACCACTGTGGTTGGCACATGTATTATTCCTTTTTGCTTACTGCAAGTGTTACAAACAAAGATAAACAGTTCCACCAGCATGAACACATAAATAGAATAGAATTACATTTTCCTAAAGTATTGATTTTCCATGGTAAGATTATGGATCAGACCTTAGATAACTAATCATAATTGCTAATGTGTTTTCTTCCTTCTAATGTTTTGTGGAGGCAGAGCAGTAAGCTGGCTAATGCACTGCAGGCTGCATGCAGTGGTCAGTGTGCTGCTTCCTTTGTGAAGGCACTGCTGATTTTCCAGAGTCACTGGTCCAGGCAATGGGCTGTAATTGCTTTTTAGTTCTGTGACTTCTTGAGATTAAAAGTAAAATTAAATTGGAAAAACTTTTAAAACATAAAAGTGCATATTTCATTTATTGTGTAGAATATTAGGCAGTTAGATGTGCATATTAATAGCCTTGTGTTGGAAATGAGAAGAGTGTGATTATAAAAATACCTTTTTTTCTTTCCCAAGTCTCACAATGCCAACAGCCATGCAGTTAGGTTTCGAACCTGTCAGCTTGTTAATAAGATTTTGGGAAGTATGCCAGAGAATGCTGAGATTGATGATGACTTATTTGATAAAATTAATGGAGCTATGCTGATTAGACTTAAAGATAAATTTCCAAGTGTGAGAATTCAAGCTGTCTTGGCCCTGTCAAGACTTCAAGATCCTAAGGATGAAGCCTGCCCTGTTGTTAATAGTAAGTAGTATTGGTCTTTCTCTTTTGTCTAATTTACATTACTTTAAAGTATTTCAAAGCTTTTTTTTAGCATTGATTAAATGGATGTTTTAGGGTATTCTTGTAATAATTTGTAAATTGTGAAACTCTTTGCTAGAGGAGATGGAAGATGCAAGTGTTATGTGGGTTCAAGGGGAAAAGACTACTTAGGAGAGATGTGCTAGACAGTCATACGGGGCTCAGGCTGCTCTGAACTGAATGTAGAAGTAGGCTTGTGAAAATGTGTTGGATACTAGAATGGAGGTATAATACATGTTTGTTCAGTTCTTGCCCTCAAAGGACACTTTGGTACTGTTAATTGAATTAGTACAAAACTCTTAGAAGAGTAGAGATGATAGAGAAAAACTATTGTTGTCTCAAATTATGATCGCTTTTCTAGAAGAGATCAGAATCTCTGCAAGGCAGGGATCTTGATGGTGTTTGAGAGTTTCTTTGTGTATTGTTTGTTTCTTGACTAAGTTTCCATTTCCTTTGCCCCGAGGTAGACAAAGTGTATGTTTGTACCAGCAGAGCTGGTATGTACATTGTGCCCTGATTAATCTTTACATATTGCCTTTTGTGAAGAATTACTTAATTGGGGGTTTCTGTTGTTAAGGGAGCTTTTTTTAAATTTTATTTTCTATATGTTGTTTATAGGTTACTTATTTAGAAGCACATAAATTTCATAGTAAATCATTGTCTCACAGAGCAAGATGAATTTGTGTATACTGTGATTAAACTAAATTTATAGTTGCTTTGAATTTTGAATAAGGTTCAAGAATATAATAAAAGAGCGTGAGGAATGTGAAGGATTTACTGTAAGAGTTTTGGTAGGCTTAATGGAGATTGCAGTTTTCCATTTATAGGAAAATTTGAGGATGTAGTTCAAAAGATAATGAAAAGGTATAACTGGTGAATAGAGGTCTTAAAGAGCCAATATTTGGAAATGCTTTATTTTTCTACTAGTAAATGACAAAGTGGTTATTTATGGGTGGGATCTAGAGCAGCAATTTTTGGAGTTATTACCTGAAGATCTTACTTATGATTGCAAACATTATTTCTTTTGACATCATAGCTCAGCATGTAGCTACCTTAAAATCTTGGGGTTGTGACCCTGATCTGTTTCCTAAATTATCAGCTCTGCAGGGGCAGGAGAGGGGGTTGGTAACAGCTGCTGCTTTTTTTTTTTTTTAAGTATTTTCTGTTTTTCTATGTTTCAAACTCATATGAAAGCATCATTAGGACTATTTTATTTTCAGTTTACAGCACATTGCTTGAAAATGATTCAAACTCAGATGTGAGACGTGCTGTGCTGTCATGTATCGCTCCCGCAGAAAGGACTCTGCCTATAATTGTAGGCCGCACCATGGATGTAAAGGAGGCTGTCAGAAAGTTGGCATATGAGGTAAATTGGGTCACTTACCATTCATTTCAAAGGCTGACTTAGGAAAAAGGCTTGAAATCTTTTATTATATTTCACTTACCACTAAGAACAGTTAAATCATTTATTTTCATTTACCAAAATTTTGAGAGGGGTGGATTTAATCCAAGTTTTTTAGTTAAAACTGCTGAACTTGACTGTAGAACTTTCTTGATGGAAATTACTTGTGTGGTAGAATTTGTCTGTTGAAGATCAGGTAGTAACAGTATCAATTATGTATGCAGTCAGTTGTTTTTTTCTCTATGCATTTTGTCATTGAAGCAAATTTGGTTCCCTGTTATTACATAGTGGATGTTAGGACCACAGCAGTAGTAAAAAATGGCATGGTTTTGGTTTTGCAATTTTGGGAACTATCAACTGTTACTCATGTTTACATGCAGAGGTAAGAAATACGCTAACGTGTCTGTTCTTTATGCAGGCATCTTATGGGAGATCTTGAAACAAAATGTTCCATTTTTTCACACAGAACCATCTTCTGCCTTTTCTATCTTAGGTTAGATTGGTTTTTTCAACTGAATCTCTGTGTTAGTGGCTTTTTAAGGAAAATACTAAGTTCTGTAATTTATTGTAGGTATTCATTACCTTGCTCACATTAAAGAGAGAGGATAGTTTTCATGTCCAGGTGTTGCATTCAAGCAGAGCTGATGAGCTTCTAAACTATGTGTTAATTTTATTGTTTATTTTACTTTGCATTTTCTTCCATGCACAAGGATCTGATAGTTAATGTCTTGGTACAGTGCTGTTGGTATAGGTATTAGAGGTTTCTGTTGATTTAGGATGGTTAAAACTCTGTGTAAAACCATAGGTAGATAATGGGATAGTTTGATACCAAATTTTATGTCTTAATATTTTTTAAGGTTTTGGCCGAAAAATTTCACATGAGAGCTCTGACAATAGCACAAAGAGTTAAATTGTTGCAACAAGGACTTAATGACAGATCTGGTAAGAGATCATAGGTTTCTTAACATCTTAATACTAATGTTTAAGAGAATACTTTCTGATTGTAAAATGTTGGGGTGATGTATGCAGAATTTGTGATAGCCATAATAAGGAGCTCAAAGGGAGTAATGAGGTACCAGGAAGTGTTTAGACACATGAAATCTGTTTGCTGTTTTGTTTTTCCAGGCCCCTTATATTGAACAAACCAGAAAAGAATTGCACTTTCGAAAAATCTGAAAGCCAATGAGCTTTAAAATAGGACCAAATGCTACTAAAATTAAAAAAAAAAAGTAATTAAACACAGAATTAGAAAAAGGTACTAATTTTGGTATATTTGGAAATGTTACATTACAGATATTTTGTAACTAATAAATGTATTATAAAATTTAAATGTGAACATTAATATCAGTTTGAAAATATTTCCAATGTGCTTTCGGAGAGAAATCTTCTCAGATGGTTAATTTTTTGTTTAACTAGCTTGAATTTTTTTTAATGAATCTTTGACCCTTATGCATTTCACCATGGGGTAGCTTTATTCTTTTTAATGTCATTTGTACTGTATCAGTCTGTAGAAAGAGCCATTCAGAATGTACCCATAATTGTGTGTTGTGGTGTTGCCAAAAGACAAAAACATCACCTGCATGTGAGCAAGACAATTTTGGCCTGCCCACGTAGAACACTCTTTTGGTTGTTTTGTTTCCCCCAACAGCAGCAATTGTAGGCATGAATTTCACAATAGAAGCTAGCAGTTTTACTGGGTGCAGATGACCCACTGTGGTCCTCCCAGTCTTACCTATTCTGTGATTCTGATTTTGAATATTTCTTCTACAGGAGTTTGTGGTTTGTAAGTTTTCTGGATTGAGATGCTGTCTTTAAATGTAAAAGTTTTTTTGAAAGAGGTTTTATTTTTTTTTTAATTCTTTATGAGGTGAAAAATTACATTGCCTCAAAAAAAGGGTGTACCCCAGGTAGTTCTTGCTCAACAGGGTTTTTCTTTATTTAAGGTTATGTTAAGTTTAACTGTATAATAACTTATTTTGCAAAAAGACTTCTATAGAAAAATGTTTCATGAAAGTATGTTTAAAATTTGATATTTTTTAAACTTTGTTTTAAACTGTTTGAATTCCTGTATTATTAGATGCCGTTAAGGAGGTAATGAAGAAGAAACTACTTCAAGCCTGGTTACGATTCACTGAAGGGGATGTTTTAGAATTGCTTCATAGACTGGATGTAGAAAACTGCCCAGAAGTGGCCATCCCAGTACTAAATGCTATGTTTTCATTATCTCCACTTCATGACATTGTTCAGAACTGTAAAGACCTTGATAGCAGGTATGCAGAGCATTCTACATTTCCAAAAGATGAGTGTTTTCTATGAGAATATAAATCTAAATTCCTTTTAACCTCTTAAAATACTGGCACATTTCCTCTGTTAAGAAAGTTATTTCACTATTATTGATGCTTTTTAAAGCCAGACAGGCCCACATCTGTAGCTTAGGAGTGCAGTGCATGTAGCATCTACTGATTTCAAAAGGCACTTCATGTGATACTGTGCATTTTCTCCCATAATAACAGACTAAGATTTTGCTATTGCTTTTTAATCAGTGACAATTTGTCACTTAATTTCATCATATGAGATTAGACTCCTACCACACCTCAAAATCATTTTGTTCTGATTGATCTGACTTTTGTCCTGAGCAAAATGAAGCCTCCATTCTGAAAAACTGGGCTAGAGAATTTTTTAAGTACCAGATCTCTTAGACTAATGACATTTTGAAAAACAAGTCAAATTAGTCAGTTTATAATGAAGCTTACATTAATTTAATTTATGGAAAACACTAGGATTGTTTTTGTATGAAGTTTCTTCATACAGCTTGAATGATGGAGTATCAGAATGGTAAATGGCTAGATTTTTTAAGTCTGTGATTTCTGTTTGTTAAATTTTCTTTTAAATAAAGACCTGTCAGATTAATGAGAATTTGTCAAATGATCAGTTTTCATCTACATGTTGCCTTGGGTGTTTTTGGCTGGGTTTTTTGTTTGTTTTGTATGTGAGCAATCTAAAGCAAAACCTAAATTGTTGATAATTTACAAGTAAAATGGGATTCAAGGCAGTAAAAAGTATCACTGCAGTGATACTGTCTTTTCTGTTTTGAGGTAGAATTAATGCAGAACTTAATGCTCTGCTCGAATACAAAGATTAATTGCTATGCTTGGCATGAAAAATGCCATGGATCTAGAAAGGAGTGGGGGTCTCGTGGTGGATGAATGATCTATGTATGATGGCAGATGGATGATGAGCTT
The DNA here is from genome assembly GCA_039654755.1 of Calcarius lapponicus. Taxonomy (NCBI): domain Eukaryota; kingdom Metazoa; phylum Chordata; class Aves; order Passeriformes; family Fringillidae; genus Calcarius; species Calcarius lapponicus. The sequence continues at coordinate 16,812,277 of CM077466.1, forward strand.
ACAGAGTTGCTGAGAAAAAGTTGTATTAGATTTTGCATTTGACATACTGCGATTGCTGCTCCACTGTTGTCTCAATATCTTATATTAAGAATGGAAGAAACAATTCTTAGAAGCTGAAAAAATACTTTAATGCCATTTTGCATTTCTGTGGATTAATGATGTTCAGTTTTCCACACTCGTGCAGTGATAGCAATGTTTCATCAAGTACCTGGCTGGTTGCTCTAGGAGGTCTGAAGGGTTGGGTGGAATGTTTCTGCAAACTGGTGTGAGCAGCCTGGAGTTAAAATACTGAGGAGGGCAGTGTAGTGAATGGCTTGTGGAGCTCTGTGTCCTCAAGAGAGAGGAAGTTATTTTTCTCACTCTAACTATTTCTGTGGGGAATACCTTTGATGGAGTTTTATTTGCATTTTAGGAAATAATATTTATTTCTTATTTTCTAATACTTTTGTGTATTTATTGTTTTAGACTCTTTTATTCATCTCTTCATATTGCTTTCTTTATTTTTGTTTAGAAAGCTGATTCCAGCGGGGGTTTTAACAGCTGAGAATGTGTTATATTGGAGATGTCTTTGTGAATATCTAAAATCAAAAGGTGAAGAAGGTGAAGTTTTACTGGAACAGGTGTTACCAGAACCAGCTATATACGCAGATTATTTATTGAGGTACATTGCATTTAAAAAATAAATCTTTTACCACTAAAGTAGATTTTTTTAGAGAATACTTCTTTTATTCAAGTGTTCAGGTATCCTTCAAACCCAAAATTGTGCTTGAACAGGGATTTTAGCTTTTCTTTGCTTTTTTGAAAAGATTTTTGAGGGTATTTTTCAAGCCTGCAGAAACTGACACTTCTTCCATTGTTGTCATTTGTGAAAATAAAGTAAAATTTTGCTGCTGTCCCTAAGAGAAGTATTTTTTAATTGAAACTTCCCTCCTCTTTTGCCTGCTTAGGCAGGCATGCTTCCTAAAACCTTATGTTTGAGGGCAGGGACAGAGCTGCAAAATGAGCCAGTTACAGATCAGTTACTTGAGGGTGCAGGAGGATGGAAATGAATGTTTTGTTAAGGCAATGTTTTTACTCAAGCAAAGAATGGCAATTGTTTTTTTATTGATGGGGTGTTTGTATGTTTTGGTTGGGGTTTTTTTGGCTTTTTTTTTTTTGTCCTCATGAGATTTTTTAGTCTTAACATAAATTTTGAACAGAATTTGCTTTTGAGCATGGATAATGCTGGGAAATCTTAGCTGAGGTGGTGTAAAACAGTGAATCTTCCTGAAGTGATAATAAATCAGATCTGCTGAAAAATGCATTGTATTGATGGATGTTTCCAATTAAAAATATGCATATTCTTTTCTCACTGTACTGGGTGTAGTATATTTTGTAGTGATAACAGAAACCATTGCTACTTTTCAGTGTGGAATGTGTTAACATGTTTCATAAACATTTCATAAAAGAAGCATCTGTGCTTCCTTAGTTTTGAAATGTATATCCAGTCTGGTGGGTGTAAATTTATTCATTCATTATTCATTTAACAGTCCATGAAACGTTTATTTTCCAAAAAATCTGTTCTTTCAGGGAATATTTGTTCTGTTTTCATTCAATCTTACTCAAAGTGCCTTCAGTTACATTACTCTTCAGGGTGAGGCTAAAATGAATCAGGTTTATTAGTAATTGTTTATGGTATCAACTGTTAAACCCCTCATTGCTGAGCTGTTGTTTCAGGTAAGATTTTCAGTTCTCAGTTTTCTGGTGTACAGTGTACAATTGTGCAGTGCACTGTGAGGGTGTTGGTTAGGAGGAGCAGGAACATGCAGGTCACTGGGACTTCAGGAAAAAGCAGGATTGTGAGCTGCATTTCCATATGCACTGTTGCCTGCTGCAGGTTGTTATTAAGTGATCAGAAACGATTTTCACTTCAGATCTTCATAAATAGTAGTTACATATGAAGTTTTTGTCCTAAATTTGAAGAAATTGTAAAAATTTGCTAAAAATAGCAAGCTGTTACTGGAAAGTATCTACAAAGCTGAGGTAGAAAAAAGCATCTTTTTCACAGCTCATGTCAATATTTGAATTGTATTTTGTGATATTGAATTTTGTACGTGATGTTTCACTCCAGATTTTCTGAACATTCATACTTTCACTGATAGATAAAATTTTGATAAAAAAACAATTGAGTCTAGAAAAATAAAGAAATGGAACAAACTGGTAACACTTTCCATGCTAAATGGCTAAATGTATTTGATAACAGATTATTATTCTGTGATGACATATTTAATCAGATTAAGACATCACTGTACACTTCCATGATTTCCTTGTATTTTGTCTTGTAGGCAATATAACAATTCTGAACTTGTAAAAGATACATTGTACCTAAATATGCAGAAAATAGTAAGAAAAATGGTGTGTCTATACATTTGTTACTTAGATGTTACCTTTATGCATTTTTACAAAACTGCAGTCACGTTTCCTATTGTATTACATTCACAAAAGGGATTTCTTTAAATGAAGTGCATTATTTTGAAACTGTACATTATTTGGTTTAAATAACTTCACGAAAAATAATCTATGAAAAGAACACAATCATTAATTTTTAAGGTTTGTACCTAACATAGCCACTTATTTTTACAGGACATGGAAGTGGTGGAATTTTTTATTAGGGTGGAGCAGGAGTGGATATTTGGATTTGTTTGGAGTATTTATTTATTTACTTATTTATTACTGTCCAACAGTGAACCTGAATGTAATTATATCTGTTCTGTTTGGATTCAGTTATATTCAAGATATGCCAATTCTCAGTGAAGAACAAAAAAAAGACTTTAAATGTTTTGAAAACCTGATGACAAAAGAATTCATAGCCCAGCAACTGATTCTAATCATAGGCTGCATGGATACCATGGAAGAGGGAGGAAGGTAAACTTAAATATCAAATTTGTGTTACTGAGCTTAAGACACTCATGCCTGAGGACAGGTCTAGAACCTCTGCTTGGAAAAGAACCTGATCAAACAGACAAAATACAGTTCTAATGCTAGCTGGAATAGAAAGCAGTCTCCTTGGTGGAATTGGTCCCAACATTGTGTCAAATATTGTCTGCTTACTTTTATGGAAATGTAAGTTCTAATTCTGATTCAGCATTGTTAGGGGGAACAAATTCAGTTGTTTTTGTAATATATCATTGAGATTATGAAATTACAAAACTGCTTATTTGGAGTATAGTATGTAAAAAAAAGGGAGAAAAATGTATTGCTTCACAACAGATGACTTAGAGCAAGTAGCCTGTTTGTTTCTTGTGTTTTTAAGCTATAATCTGCTAAGGCCTAAAAGGCTACAGATATCTTGGATGCCAGGCTAAATTGTGTTAACTGAGTCATTCTTAAAATTTTAACAGCCTTTTGGTGTGAATTAAGAAGAGCAAATGAATTTGAAAATCCATGCCATCTCAGGCATTTTGTGAAAGCTTACAGTTATAGTATAAACACAGCAGTAATTTCAAACTCTCACTGGAATGTGTCAATGTGTGTCAGACTGGCAGGATAGTTTAAGTTGTATTTTTCTTTCTTCTTTTTATTTTTAAGTTTTCAGTCAGATACTTTCCATGAAAGCATTCTGCAGTATTGATACTGTTGCTGGTGTGACTTCTTTGGACGGTAGAGACATATGATTAAAAAATTCAACATTTTCTAATCAAAAGAAAACCGGTAAAATCAGTAAAAGACAAACATTGCTAAGTAAGAGATAGATTTGGCAGTTAATGTAGCTGTGGAGAAAAGTTTCATACTGTATTATGAAATCTTCATCACAATATCTCCAAGTTGGTAGAATGGTAACTCTCATGTCTTCCATTTTCTTGAATAAGCAATCATTGTTCGTTTTTTTTCCTCTAATCCAGAAAGCATCTGCTAGTTATTTTACAAAAGATTCTCATTTTACCTTCAACTTCAGCAGCACTTATACCTCTGCTTGTTGAAAGATTGCTCAGTATTGTTAAGGACGAGGACAGAAGGATTCAAATTGTAAGTAACTGTAAAAGCTTGTTTTCTAGTCTCTGTCTTCCCCATAAATCAAACAGCCTTTATGAAGCATTGTAAAAGAAATAACAGTATTTAAATATTGTCTCCTTCCCTCTTGGGTTTTTCTGGCTTGTTAGGGTGTGGTTTTTTTTGGGTTTTTTTGTGGGTTTTTTTTGTTGTTGTTGTTTGTTGTCATTTTGGTTTTAGGCATAGCTGCATTTTGTGGTTTTCTAGAGAGCTTTATGTTTAAAGATGTGACTGGTGTTGTAAATGCAGTTCTCACACTAGGAACATGTTACACTTCAGTAGCCTGTTCCAGAATATTTTATTGTATTAGATGCAAAGTGTTTTGACAAAAACATTCAAAGTGAGGGTGATGTAGATTTCCAGGTTTCATATTTCTCTTCCTTCCTGTTAACTCAGATAGGTGCTTAAGGTCTTCTTGTCCCTTGCTTACCCAGCTGGATGGGAAAAAATGGGATTGCAATGTGCTCATGGTAACATTATGTGTTTTCAAATTGAGGATTATTTACAGGGAACCAGCTGATAAGAGAAACTGCATGGATGTGGAAATACTTTTTCAGAAAGATAATATTTTAAATTTGGAAAAGTGAAATGCTTAATATATATCTGAACTGCAATTAATGGCCCTAATATACTGTTTGTAACAATAGATTGCAGAAATTATATCAGAAGTACGTGAGCCAATTGCTGCAATTGACCAGCCTATTGATGCTGCTGAAATAAGAAAGCGGGAGCTTAAGGTGAGCACATTTTAGTTAATAATAAAAATATTTTTTTAAACTTAATCATCTGGAGTTTTACGTAGTAGGTTAATATTGGCTAGTGTCAATAGGGTATCAGCGGCTAATACTACAGAAGTTACTATGTTAATTTTCTTTTTACTTTGTATTTCAGCTGGCTGAAATAAAAGTGAAACTTTTCGAAGCAAACCAAGTTTTGGAGGAATGCATTGCTCTTCAGGATTTTAAGAGAGCATCAGAATTAAAAGAGACAATAACTGAGTTGGAACAGACAAAAAATGATCTGATAAAAGCAGCAGAGCAACCTGAAATTAAAGAAATGCGTGTGGAGAAGGTTTCTTCCCTTCCTGTATTCCTAAGTGCTGGTTATGTTTTAAAATTTATTCTTAATTTTAAAAGAAAGTGTAGCTTGGCCTTGTCTCAAATACATTTTAAAAACTGAAATCAAACATTTATGGTATTAGTATTCTTCTGCAATTATAGAAGCCAATAGTATGCTCTAGCAAAAGATAAATTGTATAGAAGCTGATGGTATGCTCTAGAAAAAACAAATTGCAGTCTTGTTCTTACTCTTTTTACTCTTAACTAACTGAAAATATAAAAAGGAATTAATTTTGATCATAGCTTATAGACAGATGATGACTAATATTCTTACACAACACATGTGTAGTGCACAGGAAAAGTTTATTTGGGTAGGGTCAAATTGATTAGTGGCCCCATTCTTATCATAGCCACCATTTGTATTAATAATGTTTTTCTCTTTTCCCTGACCAACTTGAAGAATGATCCTGAAACACTGTTGAAGTGTCTGATGATGTGCTACGAGGTTCTGAAGATGATGTCTCCTTCTAAAGGCATCAGTCCAACCATTAATGAAATCATTCAATCTCTGGTATGTAGGAATGCAAAATAACTTGAACTCCTTAGTAAATGCAAAAATATTAAATGATGCCATTGCGTTGTTCGTACTGTATTTAGTCTGTTTTTTTGTGTGGATTTTTACAATTGTCTCCTCAAAACTATTTCAAGTACATCAAAGTGGCATCTGTATTTCATAACTTGGAACTGTGTATTGTTTCTCTGCAAGAATGTTAATGTCTTTTATGAAGAAATGTTTAGGCTTGTTGCTGTGTGTTGGTTTTTTTGTTTCCCAGAGTGATCAACTCAATTTTGTTTGAAAACAAGTATTTATTAAAAACAAATACAAAGCAAAACACTCATGTGACTTTTGCTATTATTTTGTTGCTGATTTCAAACAACATATTCAATCTGCTTCTGTTTATATCTAGATAAACAGAGTATTTGATAGTTGCCATTTTCTAATACTGTATCAAAATAAATTATTTCTAATTTCAGGGTAACATATTTTACTAGTCAGAGTTTTATTTTCAGTTTATGTATTTTGTCTTTAAAGTTTAATATTATTGTTTTCAGATACTTCCAGGTGTAACTGATAAACACCCAGCTGTGAGAAATATGGGAGTTCTGTGTTTGGGTTGCTGTACTCTTCAGAACAAAGAATTTGCCCAACGACATCTTACATTGCTGTTACAGGTAAAATATCTGATAAGAAGTGATATTATAGTCTTTGTGACTTAGTAAATAAATCTAGTCTTGTATCTCTAACAAACTATCATACATAGTAATGTTCTTTGAGAACCAGTAATTCCTGATTTTCTGAGGATCTGGAGAGTGTGGTTTCCTGTAGATTTTTCTGATGTCTGATAAGATTCAGTTTATCTTGGTAGTAGCCAAATGTTTTACCTTTGTAAGGTCACCTGTTGTCTTAAAATTTTATAGGAATTCCTTATCTTTAAGTCTCACTTTCTCTTCCAAATCTGGGTGAAATCTGTCATGTATTTGTTACTCAATACAGAAAAGAGAAGCTGTAGGATTCTCTTAATTCTTAATTTGTTTTCCTTGGGAAACCAAACTAAAAATGTGTCTGATGGTTTTCACACCTCTGTTGCATACTTCCTGTGATATTGGATGTCTGATTTAAATTCTGAGAAATTAATGTGTTTATATAAAGGATTAAGGAAGAGTTGTTAACTAGAGGATAAAACCATATTCAAACCAACAAACAATAGCATGGCTAAACATCTGTGAATATGGAGCATGTTGGATACTGTAACATCCACAGTTCCCAACCTTGTGGTGATTGTTGTGATACCAAGCTAATTATATCAGATACGACACTTGTTAACCCTGGGTTTTGACCCTGGATTTGAGGGAAGTGTGGGCGGCAACTGTGCTTTTCTAAGAGTGCGTTCAGGCAGACATTGGAGAAATGACAACAGGAGTTGAGCTGATGTGCTTAGCTCAGACAAGATAGTAGAGTTGTCAGTCATAGTAGGAGAACTTTGGGTTCCTAAAAAGGTAACATTTACTACTGTTTTTAATTTGGCTTTGAGTATGTCACATTAAAAAAAAAGTTTGTTTGGAGGTGATTTCAGTTACTTTAGTAATTTAAATTTTTGAGTTAAGCAATCTTTCTGCAGATTGTAAATCCCACAATCTCTATGTAGGCTGCAATCAGAAGCAGGGTGTTGGACTAAACAGATGTAGAATCTCTGGGCTAACCCATGAGGCATGGTTTGACTTGCATGTAATTTGGACTATAATACATATAGTAACCTATGTAACTTTGACTTTTATCACTCTCTTGGTCCCTGTTGTGTTTTTACATACCATGATTTTAATTAAGCTGTACTTTTGTTTAGCGATATTTCTGTAATGCCTAATGCTGTGCAGCTACCACAGGCAAATAGACTTTGTTTGTCCAGTGTCTGTTTATGGCTTGAACAATAAAATTACATCTCATACATGGATGTTCACTCCATGAGTGAAATTAATTTGATTTTATGTAGTGCAAATTGCATAGGTGACTTAATAAATTATTTCTCAGATTGTATTATAAATTCGGGTTTAAATTTGTATCACACTTTCCTAAAGTTGGAAAATTGGTTCAAATATTATAAGAAGTTTCGCAAAATAACCAATCTTATTAAAGGAAAAATCTTACTATGCCTAATTTCAAGATTCAAGATGATATGTTTATTTTCCTTATTAAACCTAGGCTTTGCAAATAGATTACATAAAGACAAAGCTCAGTGCTTTAAAGGCAATCTTTGATCTACTATTACTGTTTGGAATGGAGCCTTTTAAAACCAGAAGAGACAATGACTCTCAAAGTGAAAATGCACACATTAGAACTGAAAATGGTGAGGATGAAAGTGAAACAATAGAGGAGGAAGAGGAGACTGCCACAGTTCATAACCTTCTGAAGCTTCTCTCTGGCTTCTTAGACAGCGAGGTAAGGAATATTATAAAATTTGCTTTAGTTTTGTTTTAAAATTATTTTTGCAGATGGCTTATCATCCCATTAGGTTGCCTGGGAATATTATATGATGTGAATTGAAATTAATGGTCTATTATTAAAATACCTGTCCTAGAAAATGACTACAAGTTTGTCACTGGTACAGGCTAAGATTACCCTTGAGTAGCTTTGCATTCTATTTGCAGGTGGAAATATGTGAATGTAGAGATGTGATTGGTAAGATAGGGTATAGGCTATTGCAGTAAAGTATTAGTGAAAAACATTATGGTTTGTGTTTGGTGTATGTGATGAGCTCCTTGTTCAGTTTTCAGAGCTGAGGACAGAAGCTGCAGAGGGCTTTGCCAAGCTGATGTTCTCTAGGAGGCTGATCAGTGCCAAGCTCCTTTCTCGTCTCGTTCTGCTGTGGTACAATCCCGTGACTGAAGAGGATACTCGGCTCCGACACTGCCTGGGAGTTTTCTTCCCTTTATTTGCTTATGCAAATAGGTAATGCACTTTGTAATTTGTTTTATGACAATATACATTCATCTAGTAGCTTTAGGGACCTTTTTTGGTCTTGCAACACTAGAAATGGCACAAATGCAAATTAGATTTAGACATCTAATTCACTCTCCTATGCCTATTGCTTTTGAAAGTACATAATCTCAACCTGTGACCATTCTGAAGACTTTCCATTAATGGCTTTCCATGTGGCTTCCCTTTTTTTTCCCCTAAGCCTACAATTGCAACTCTTCTCAAAGAGATTGAATAAAATTAATTTAAAAATATGTGCTTTACTTATTTATGGTGTTGAGCACTACAGGTAGGCTTTGAAGTGTCACTAAAAAGTAGCTAGCAAGAATGCTTCAAAAGAAAAGCAGTTATCAAAGCAGCAGGCTGCTGGGTTGTGGTTTGGGGTTTGTTTTTGAACCAAGGAACACTCCAATTTAAATTCACAGGATATTCAAATCTCCTGTTTATTTTGGTGGTGGACAAAGGAGGTAGAGAGCTTATGTAAGGGAATAAGAGCTCAAATAGCAATTCTCATCTCCTTTTACCTGCTGCTGAAAGCTTACTTTTCAGTAGCTGCTAGTGGTTTTATTAAGTTAGAACAAACTAAGTATTTATCTGCTTTTTTATAGTTAGGTTTTAATATAGGTGTATTATGACACCTATATTAAGTTACCTTACCTATTTTTCAAAACAAATTTAATTTAATTTTTGTGACCTATACATTGCAACATTAAGAGGACTAATACAAAAGGGAGTTGTCTTGAAGAGGCAAAAAACCCCTAAGGAATGTGGTATTTGCTGTTGTCAGAAAAAACAGAAGAAAAATACCCAATTTCTCATAGAATGGGGCTTTCCCTACTCAAAATTCTTATGGAAGTAACAGAAAAAATTGATTTAATATGTTTCCACTATCTCTGATAATGAGTAATGAATTTAAGCTTTTAACATTGATAATCTTTTATTTGTGAATTTCATTCTCTTTTTTTGAGAGTTCTAGTGATTGCTACCTGGACATGTATTTCCATGTCATTTGTAAATGAAGCAATTTCTTGTGGCATGTCATAGATGATTGTGTTCTTGAAAAAATAGCATGGTGTATGTGTTAAGCAAAAATCAGAAAAATCTGTGGACAAAAATATCCTATGTCTTAGTCTGGCTCATTGATTAGAATCTCTGTTAAGTTAGGAAATCTTATTTCTTTTCTGTCTCAAAACATTGTCTGCAGCCTGGATCACGAAATGGCCCATTTTATGTTATTTACTTCCTTCAGTGACAGATACTGTATTATTAGAAGTGAATTATTAAATGCCAGGTGTAATTCAGAACTTGTCTGCAAAGTTGCCATTCAGTAAAGGAGAATTTGAGTAATAAATGAGATTTGGTGGAGGCTCATACCTAAATTTGATACTGATCTCTCACAGAATTTTAAAGTACCATTGTTTTTTATGGGTGCTGCTCTGTTAATCTTTCCACCTGGTCACAGGTATAATCAAGAGGCTTACTTTTTGAAATGAAATATTTGAACTCTGAGGAAGAAATTTGGATCCTGACTGTTTAAATTATCTGTCATGTGGGAAGTGTGATGTGAGATGCTAGAATAGGGACAATTCTTATCCGTGGAATGTCTTTATAGTGTATTAAACTTGCAGGCAGCATAAGAGGAGAAGCTTCTGCCTTGTGCCTGTGTGTTGTTAGAGATGTTGGGGTTTTTTTCCATTTACAGGGAATAATCTGAATGATACTTCAGTAATGCTTGAGCCAAAATAAAGCCTTAAAGCTGCTGAAAGGGGGACTTCTTGTTTGGTTCTTTTGTAGCCAGTTGTAGTGCTCAAAAGGATTTTTTGTCAGCTGGTTTTGCTCCGTAATCCAGCAGCAAATAATCTGCTTTTTAAAAAATTACATGCTTTCTTGGTTTTCTCCTGTAGTTATTTGGGTTCAAATAGGAAGTTAATATCAATATCAGCAAGAGTAAAGGCTTCACTTCAACTGTACCTTGTACTTTTTGACATCTTACTTGTTAAATTGTTTTGACAAGTCTTGTGGAGCCACACTTCTAGACAACTTGCTGCACGACCAAGTGAAACATGATTTTTAGGCTTGCTTGGCAGGACTTATGAACTCTTCTGAGAAAAAAATCACAAGTATTTCTTCCAAAAATCCTGTTAACCACTGCATACTTTTTTTGCCAAGTTTCCTTGCTTTCTTACACAATGAGGAGTACCCCCAAAGAAATATGCTAGCAGAAAGGAGGAATGAGCAAAAAACAAGATTAATCTATGAAAATGAATTAGAGAAATGTATTTATGGAAATTTTTTCTCTTGTCCTTCAAGATAGAACATGTCTGTATATATCAGTTTCTGTAGTCAGGATGAATATTCAGGTTCTTCAGAGGAAGGAAGTGTTACTTAAAACTCCCTTGAAATACCATGTGCTAAAATTTCAAATGGTACTATGAAGCAGTTTTGATATCTTGATATTGCTGGCTGTTGCTTCCAAGATTGGCTGCTCCCACTTTGCTTTGATTGATGTACCAGGTCAGTGAACTTTCATCATGGAAGAGAAACTTAATTTTGTCTTATTGTGCTAATATTTGACTTCATTGAAACAGGTCCAACCAGGAGTGCTTTGAAGAAGCTTATCTTCCAACTCTGCAAACACTGTTAAATGCTCCTGCAACATCACCTTTGGCTGAAGTAGATGTCAGTAATGTTTCTGAACTGTTAGTGGATCTGACCAGACCAAGTGGACTGAAATGTCATTCCAAGAAGTCTCAGGACTATCAGGTACAATGTATTAAACTGTAGGAAAGTAGCACTTGTGTCAGATTAAGAACTACTCCCCCTTAGTTTACTGCTACCTGTCAGGAGCTCTGTGGGATTCCCAGTGGCAGCAGTTGGATTAAATGAGTGCCTGTTCAGGTAATGAAGTCTTTTAGCTTGACACTTTCCTCCCCCTTTTCTTTCCCTTTTCTTCCCCCCCACATCCCAAATTTCCCATCCCTCTTACAATGAAAAAAATATTAGTAGGAACCTGCACATAGCTAATTGTTTATGTTGTGGAAGATATTTATAAAAATCAGTCGGTGAATGTACTGAAAATAGTGCATTTTAGGAAGATGTTTGCTGTGCAAAATTAGCCAACTGTTTAAATCAGATTGTTCTCACTGCTGTTTCTTGTAAATAATTCCCAGCAAAATTTCTGATACCTAATTTCTTTCCTTTGCAGGAGTTAACAGTGCATGATACTTTAGCCATGAAAATTTGCAATGAAATCCTGGCAGACCCAACTGCACCAGATGTCCGTATTTATGCAAAAGCTTTAAATTCTCTGGAACTCAGTAGTTCTTCTACAGAGAATCTTCTGGTGCTGCTCGATGAGATTCAAGAGGTAGTACATAAAAAGCATGGTTCTTACTTTTTTAATCATTACTAGTCTAATATTCTGATACCCCTAAAAATAGGCCTTTTGTTTACTTTGACCATATGACTGGAATTTATCTTCTAAACAGTTTTGAAAATTAATTTTTGAATAATTTATAATAATCTGAGCTGATATCACTGCATAAACCATAGACAGTATAAAGAGCTTGAAACAGTGTGCCTGACTTGATACATTGCAGTACAGTAAGTTCTTTTGTTAACTGTGGTTATTATTTTTAAGTTAAAATAAATTTCAGTATTAAGTCTTGCAGTTTTGCAACTTATCTTTAGTTAATTATTAATGGCTGAAATTTTACACCTAAACTTACAGTATAATGGGAAGATCATTAGGCAACATGAAAAGGATGCTTGATTTAAGATGAAGTAGGAAAGGATTGCAACAGTTTTACTTTGGTGCTTTTATTATTATGGAAAAAATTGAAATTTGGAAGTGTGGCGCATGAACACAATGGTATATAGAAATGTTGGTAAGAATGCTGAATCCACGATGGGCATATCATCCAGTGACAGCTGTACTCTGTGTCCAGTTGCTTTAATTTCTTTCAGGTTTTCTTTAAAACAAATTATGAAAAAAATATGGTATTTTAGTGCTTAGTATTGATGGAGAAAGTTTCTCTTCTTTGAGCTTGACTGGTCACTTTCATATCACACAATGTATCCTTTGTGCAGTAATTTCACCTAATCCTATTAGTAAGCAAATTTGTAGATAAAATAAGTAGTTGTAAATTCAAGTAGCATTTAACATGAAATGTCTGCTCTCCAGAAAGTGGAAGATAAACCTTGTCAAAGAGCTATTGAGAAGCTCCATATGAAACTAACCAAGGATCCTAATGTGGGCAAAAACAACTCTGGAACAACTGAGGAAACAGGTCTGTCTGAAAAGACACAGGAAAGAGACATCACATTGTCTGAAAACACTGTTCACAATGAAGAAGGTAATTCAGGAGGGGTGTAGCATGTGTACAATTCAATGAATTGTTTAGATGTTACGAAAATAAGAAGTAATGGGACTTGGGAGGCAATTCCAGCTACTCCCCATATCACTTGTGCTCAAGCCCTTTCCCCAGCTCCACTGCCCTTCTCCAGACTCACTCCAGCAGCTCAATGTCTGTCTTGCAGTTAGAGGCCCCAGAACTGACCATGGGGTTTGAGGCCTCATCAGTGCTGAGTACAAGGGAATGGTCACTGCCCTGGACCTGCTGGCCACAAAGTCTCTGGTGCCAGCCAGGATGCCACTGCTGGGTCATGCTCAGCTTACAGACATTCAGCTCTTGGAGCTGCTCCCTTATCAGTGTCCTCAAATGGAAAATCACTGTTCCCATGCTCATGATCCTCTGATTCAGGGGACTGGATAGTCTGAGCTCCATCAGTAATATTAAAGGATCCAGCAAATCAAGCACTGAATGGCTCTGCTTTTTTCTCTAGTCCTGCTAGTCAGGTGACTAACCATCTTCAGCAAGTGTTCATCCAGTGTTTTGTTTGGATTTTCCCCTGCTTTTACTGTACTTTCAAAAGTCCTTCTTTATTATCTCACAAAACACTGACCAGGTTCAGCTGTAATAGAATTTTGGCCTTTGGTGCCTTCTCCCCATGTGTATGAACCACAGCTCTGTCATCTTCTGCAAAGCCTGACCTGCTGAACTTGCAGAGATCCTGCAGTTCCTTCTTCCTCTTGAGCTCCACAAAGAGGTCCCTGTTCACACAAGCTGATCCTCTGTCCCACTTGCTCAGCTTCCAACACAGTGGAAGGAGCTAAGCAGTCATCAAGAGTAGTTTATGTATTATTGACCTTTGCTGGCGTGGAGTTACAGCTGAGTTACATTTTAAACTTCCTGTTAGCTTTATTAGCTAGTTTCTGGTTTAAAGAAAAAGTGAGGTTCAATCGTGGGACTTTTTAATGTAGTAGCCAAAATCTAAAATCCTGGTATTTAAGATAATCAAGTTTTAATTTATGAGTTCTGCGTTTGTGATTCTGTTTAACAGAAAATAATGAAGATGCTCTTCATACTCCAGTTAATGAAGTTAAAGAAACTGCAAAATTAAGATCCACAAGAAGCAAAACTGGCAGAGGTACAGTGGCTACAATATTAGTTGTTTTTAATAAAATAATTTCATACTAACATTTTGTGAATGTATAGATGGGAAAGCCATTCATACTCTTTGTAGATTTACAGTTGTATTTGTTAAAAGATTAAAGTTGTTTATTCTTTGGAAATTTTTGTGCTGTTAGCCTCTCCCAATAACACAGATTTCAGAAAAGAAAAAAGGACTGACTACAGGCATGCAGATAACCCAGGCACAGCCATTGGCAGTAACATACAGGTGTTTCTGCGAGAAGGAGAAAACTGGGGGGTTTTGGTTGTTGGCTTCTTGTGACCATATTCTGTTAGTGCAGACTGCATATTTCTATGTTTTGATGCAATTTCAAACACTGAAGAAAAGTAGATACAAAACTAGTTTAGGAAAATAAATGATATCAAGATATGAAAAAAGACTTTTGCTTTATACTTAGGACAGCGGAAAGCGTCAGAAGTGAAGTCTGTGAGCAGAAGAAAAACTGGTGCAAGTGTAAAACGTGGTCTTGAAAGGTAAATCCTTGTCTCCCCACCATCAAAACTATAATGTCTGTTCTAGCAAGGAAATTTAATTCAAATGTTTTTCTTTCCCAAACATACATGTTTTGATATTCTCTGTTCTGAAAACACTGATAATATTTTAAGGAAAAAAATTTCTTTGAACTGGTACTTTTGAAACAGTGGCAAGTTCTGCCAAACGAGCTTGTAATATTTTTTGAACATACCTTTTGTGTGTTAACAGATATTCTAGGTGAAAAAATTCAGATTTTTCATTTACATTATTGCTGTTCTTCCAGTGAAGTTTTTTCTGCCTTTTTAAATCTGTTCTGTGGAAGTATGAATGTTTTAAATTTAAATTCTTTTTCCCCCTCACAGTTTCGTTGTTTGTTGTCCACCATGTAGTTGACAAGCATCTAGAAATGACTGAGAAGTGAATATAGACAATGGATTTCTTCCCTTATGATTTTGCAGGATATAAGCATTAAAACAACATTATCTTTGTACTTTTCAGCTGTGTTCAAATCTTTCTTAAGCAAGTAATCCATTTACTGTGGTCTTTATTGTGACCAGGGTCAGTCTCTTCCATTTGCCTATTTGATGTGTTTGCTTTGATTCCATCTAACTTTGGGGGAATTTGATTCCATCTAATTTTGCTGATTTTGCAACTCCTTATCATGTGGTTGTCTTTACTGATACTCCTATATCTCTTGAAAATACCAATATATTCTCAAAAAATAAAAAGTGCTTAATTGGTAAGAAGTATTTTTGCTCTTTAAGACCATGTTTCAAGTTTGTTCCTATAAAAGCTCTTCAGTTTTAGTCTTTTTTACCTAACTCTTAAACAATCTGTGTTTCAGTTGTGATCAAATTCCAGAACCAGTCCCAGTGTCAAGTTCGAGGCCTCAAAGACGAGCAAAAACTTTGGCACTGGAGAAAACCCGAATGAATCTTTCCAGACTGTTAAAAGAGGAAACAGATGAGTGAAGACAGGAGAAGAAAGTGCCTTTGTCAACACTGGTAGTTAACATCAGACTTGAACATAAGATTTTTTTCTTGCTAGTCATATTTACTCCTTTTATATGAATCATTTGTAATTCTACAATTCTGTAATATTTTTTTTAAGTAGGTGCTTGTATTTCTTGTAATTCCTGATATAAAGTCCCTCATTCATGTAACAAAAATGAATTAAAATATTACCTGAACAAAACTTGGATGTTTTTTCTTTTACTTTATAGAGAAGAATGCATCTTACCTGCAAATAGAAATTGCTGCTGGTGCTAAATATTCCATAGTTGAAGCTGTTTTGATATTTAACAGTAGCAGAGAGTGGTTGCTTGTGATGGCAGCAATTTTGAATGTTCCTACTTTTACAGTATCTGCTTTCTTCATTTTTATAAGGTTTCATAATAGTAAAACCTGGTCAGCAGGTACTTACTTACTCTTCATGTTAATGTAAAATAGTTGATCTTAATTGGGAATTCTGCTTTCTGCAGGTGTGTGTCCACTTAATTAAACAATGTCAAAGTGGTAGAACTGAGTAACTGATTTTACAAACCATACTGAAATCTACTGATGCTGACTTTGTTATATAGAATCAGGGACGTGCTTTTAGAAAAGCATTAAAATATTTGTGGTACAAAATAAGATCTGGTAAGGAAAGGAGTATTTAAATAGGGAAGGGGCAAAAAATGAAATCTTCTAAGGTCAGTGTTGTGTCTTTTTTTCAGTAGTATCCAGATGTTACTTTGTAGCTCTGACGTTCAGAAGGTGGGAATGGCCAGGAGCTGCAGAGGACAGCAGATGAAGCCGGGATCACTCTGCAGTCACCGTGGCTGAGCAGGGTCACTGTCATTGGAAACGCCGCAGCTGCCGTGTCTGTGTCACAGTGGGGTCATTTCAGAGCAGTGGCAGCAAGCTCACTCTATTCCTCCACATGCACGTCTCAGCTATTGATTCCAAATGCAGACTTTAGGGAACTTGCATTTTCAACTGGTAAATATGCTGTAAATGATCTTTGGTAGTTCTTAGGAATGACTTAGGGACACAAGCGAAATTTAGTATTCCTAAAGCGTAATGCCCAAACTATTCTGCTGTTTCCAAGCTTGCATATAGGAAACAGAGGGATTGGGAACTTGTCAAACAGCAAACTGCCACGACACACTTTTCTGCTGGTATTTGCTCTATTTAAAAGATTCTGTAACTATGATGAATTAATTTTGTAATTTTAAACACAATCTTGACGTCTTGATCTCCCTCCTTTGGTAACTCTTTAAATCCCCAAATTGTGTTGTAGTATGAGTTTGTGTACATGCAGCCACTTCAGATCAGAGATGCTTTCTGTCCCCTTGAATGCTGCCTGAACATAGTTGAAATGGGCAAAGTGTATAGTTGTTTTTCTAAGTTATAAGAGCTTCCTTGGGGCTTTAGTTGTTGGGGTTTTTTTAAAATTCAAGTTCTCTCTCATCCTTCCTCTCGAGTGGTTTGTTTTTTAAGCACTACTACACTGAGCAACTGGGGTTAGTCCACTCTTATTTTTTCTTATAATGAATTTTGAGGTAAAGCAGGAGCAACAAAAATCCATAAAAGCTTCTTGGCATGCCTTCCTGAATAAGACTTTAGTTTTGCCTTCTTGCTGTTCTGTTGTGCCTTGCCACATATACAGGTTCTATCTCTGGCAACTCTTGGGAATGCTGGACTGAAAAGATGAGGTTTCCCTCAAGTCACCTCCCAGTCTGTGGATGCCTCTGCTGTGGATGTGGCTTCACTGGGGTGTGTTAATAGAAAATAGACTTTGTCTAACTAGAGGCGCCTGGGGCTGGTGTGGGGCTGGAGTTCCCAGTGGGAGAGGAAGCTGGGCTTGTTGAGCCTGTGAATGTTGGGAGCATCCCCAGTTACCTGCAAGGAGTCCAGTAAAAAGATAAAATTGGGCTTTTTGTTGCATATGATGAAAGCATAAAAAACCTGGGTATAAATTGAAACTCAAGACCAGAAGGTGAAAAAGGCAGTGAAACAAGTTAAAAACCTGCTGGAACAGGTTCCCTGTGCAGGTTCTGTCCTGGGAGTTATTAAGACAGGACGAGGTGTGAACTCCTCACAGCTGGCTGCCTTTGAGGAGGGTGTACAATTATGGACCTTCCTGATCTCCTTTATGCCAGACTTACCCTGTGATACTTTCAGGCCAGAAACTTGAGCAGTAACTGGCACTGCATTTCCAGCTCCTCTGGGTACATTGCCTGCCCAATTCCCTGTAAAGGGAGGGGTTTTCTGTGTTATATAAAATTTGATGTGTTCTTGAAAATTACTTTTACCTTTTCAGGAGGGGTGGCTGCATCATTGCAGGGTGGGACAATCAGATGTGTGCTGTCTCTCAAAGTTCACTATCACTGATGATCAAGGTTTCAATGTATACAGCTGACTTCCTGAGAAAGGCACATGGTAGTAAGAATACATCCCAAGGTGACAAGGAGGCAAGCTTGGAATTGTCATCCTTGCAATGAAAAACATCTTTTCTTGGTATGCATTACTCCTTCTAGCTAAAATAATGCTGTTTTTTACTTAAATTCTATGTCTTAAAAGTACCTAAATTCCCAGCTTCTTAATTAAGGAATAAAATTTTATTCCTTAAATTTTATTCCTTGAATTTTATTCCTAAAATAATTTATTTGAAAATAGCCTCTTTGTTGCTCTGGACCAATTACTGTGTGTCCTTCCTCTTTTTGCTGGCTAAACACAACAGTGTCAAACATGTACTAGATCTAGACTTGACTGCCTATTAAATAACAGTAAAATAGCAGTGGTCACTCATCAAACTTAGATCCCATATTTATTCCCACACTAGTTTTTGTTTCTTTAATCCAATGCTGTGATTCTTGTTTGCTTGTGTATTCAATCTCTTCAGCCCATGCACTAAAGCAGCTTCTCTTGAGAACAGGCCTGTGGCCAGTTGCTCTCCAGGCTGAAGGACAGCAGGGGCTGGTCAGCTTGGGTTATGCCTGAAAGCTCAAAGGAATAATAATAATTTGTTAACAAAAACCAGGCTTCTGCTTGGAGCTGAGGGAGACATGTCCAAACCAGCGAGGTGCTGGTATTTACTGGGTCTTTGGAATCAGAACATCCGTGTGGCGTCTCCTCCCACGGGCACACAAACACAGTTCCAGCTCCATTGGCTCCAGTGCTTGTAAGACTCCTGTGTCCTGCCTGCCTCCTGACTGATCCTTGTGCTTTGGGAGGCTCTACTGAAGTCAGCTTCAGTTCCTCTCCCCTGCAAAGTTTAATTCTCTTTTTAGCTTTGTTGCCCCAGAGAGTCCATGTGCATGTAACAGTTGAGATACATAAAGACCTTCTAAACAGCTCAAAACATGATGAATGTTTATTTTTTTAATCACATTCTTTTAATCATGTCCAATGCTTCAGTGACTCAATACCCTCTTGGGTCTTGTGCCACCAGAATTCATAACAATCTCTTTATTTCAGTGACTGGATTGCACGTGCAAACCAACAAACCTCTGTAAAGAGGAAATGCATCTTCATTCTTGTAAGGTGAATCCTTAAAACCTTTGTTTTATAAAATACAGTGTCTTCCAAGAAAATTTCCTTCTGGAAAATTAGTTCTTGTCAAGTAAAGGACAGACAACTCATCATGAATTAAGAAATCTCTACTCTAGCGACTGAATGTATGACTCCAGAAAAGAGAAGTATATTATATGGTTTTATTCTAACACTTTTTTTATAGCTGTATCAATAATAAAGTTTTGATGAACGAAGTACATGAACCTTGCTAAGATCATTTAAGCATGGAATGTCTACAATGTAGTCAGCTACAACCATTTACTACTTCTTTGAGTAGAGATAAAATTTCGATTTTACATTGAATTTCCAAAGTACACGGAAAAAATGAAATAGGAAGAGCATTTACATCCATTTTAATTGGTGGCAGGCATAAATTCATAAAAACAAATGGGAAGAAAGACCATTTTTAGCAGAAACCTCAAAAAGTGCAGTTACAGATTTGTTGAATGACAATCTTTCATGAGATTCTCCAGCAGGCTTGGTCTTTCTTTTAGACATAGAGTCATTAAACACTGTCACACAGAAGTTCTCAAGGTAAGTGAAGATGAAAGCATACTGCAGAAACAAACTGGTGCTTCCATACATTTCATCCATTGGTGAAGGAGATCTCCTCAGGTCATTTACCTTTGTACTGCTTTGCTTCGAGGTAGTCGGTCTCCACCTGTTACAGATTTGTTTGAATTATTACCATAAACCTTTACATGGTGACCTATGCCACAAATTACATAATATATTAACTTTCGTGCACAAAAATAAAATTGGGAAACCATAGTTAAATTTAAAGAACATAGAAAAATCACAATACTATTAAAGGGGAACATCCGATTCTGATATAAATTTGAACTGCAAGAATTTCATGATGGTCAGATGTGAAACTTCATATTTAGAAAAGAAAAGTACATCAAACTGAATAATGCTAATAGTATATAAAGCCAAATCACACAAGATCATTTCAAGATCAATGTAATAAATGCTTATTATTTAGCAGAAAAAAAAATCAGGAACAATGTACAAAATAATAGTGCAAGAACAGCTGCAATCTATTTGTTCTCATCAGTTTTGAGATTTTGGTTAAAAACTTTACAGCTGGCGAGAGATGCTGCTGAAAAACTCAGATTCCACTCAGTGGGCTGATTAAGGCACATCTTTATGGACTTCAAATGTTCATTTTCTGTGTTCATGTCTATTGAATTCTGCGGCTCCGAGACTTTCACTTGTAGCGTGCTGTGAGAAAAGAAGTGGGGGTAGGAGAGGGAAAAAAAATGAGAAAAAGTTTAGTACACTTTCCTCTTGCCCTGCAAACAAGCTGATAAGAGGCAAGATGAGGTGCTGGCAGATCCTGTATTCTGCTGGATTTTTGTTGTTTTAGTGCACGATGTTCCAGAAACACTGAGATTAGGACCCTGCTGTGCTGTGCTGTGCAGCAGATTGGGCTGGGCTGTGTGGGGATGCCTGAGCCCTGTCCATTGGCAGTGTCAGTGCCAGGGCAGTCTCCTGCTCGTGCTGCTCCTTTGCAGGAGGTGCAGGAACAGCTGCTCTTGCTTCAATCATCTCCAGCTGACTGCTGTAAAGGCACAGAGCAGGAACTGGGCAAGAGTCTGGGGCTTGTTTTTGTTGCTGGCTGTTAATTTACTGCAGCCATGGACTCACATATAGATGGCATTTTGTTTTAAATTTAGGGGGAAAAGTAACACAGGAAGGGAAAGAAAGCCAGTCCTTTGTGGGGGTGACTAAGCAGACTAGGACGGATGTGTGGATTGAATTATCAAACAGTTTGGGTTGGAAGACATTTTTAAAGGTCATCTACTCCAACCCCCCTGCAGTGACCGGGACATCTTCAACTAGATCAGGTTGCTCAGAGCCCCATCCAGCCTGATCCTGAATGTTTCCAGGAATAGACAGCCAGCATCTGTTTGGACAACCTGTTTCAGTGTTTCACCATCCTCATCATCAAAAATGTCTTCCTTAATATAAAAAGCACTCAAGTGATTTAAGATATAAAACACACTCAGAAAACAATTTCAATCCTCGTGTCAAACTCCTTCCTCCCTTTTATTTTAGTGTACTTCCTGCAGTGATTTTTCCCCCTATGTGTGATACAGTGTTTCTCAGCATCCTTTTCAGAGTTTTTAAGAACTTCTAGAATGACAAAGTTGAAAATATTTTTGAGGTACTAAAAATAATGTTCCAAGTACTGTAATTAAGGGTAGGAGGTAATCACCATGCAAAAACCTATCTGAACTATCTGAACCTATCTTGGATAGTTTCCTACCCAAGGGGTATTTAAGCAGCAGAAACAGCTTTTACTTGCATTTCAGGAAAAGAGGTTCATCAGAACTCATTCTGAAGGATGGAATGTGCTGCAGTGTAGTGCTCACATTGAGTGCACAGAGTAGCTGAGGCCAGTCTGTCAGTGTAGGACTACAGCCTAAAACACTGGCTTGTGTTACTGAAATACCAATGACTGACTCTGATTAAAACATTTCCTATGTCACAGCAAAAGGGAAAGACCTTAGGCAACAGCTAGAATGAGAATTCACTGATGTTTGTCACAGATACCAGAAACACTTAATTCTTTTAACATTTTAATATCTGCACCCCTCAAGGCTGTGTGCCTTGCTGACATGGCAGTGAAACAGAAATTTCACATTTCCTAACACTCATTCCCAACCCTCCAAACTGGTGCACTGCCCCCATGCTCTGCATTTCCTTGTGTCATTATTCAGCCTCTATCTTTTGTCTTGTTTTGCCCTGTGCCCTTTTCCTCTGGTTGCTCTGATCTTGTCCTTCCTGCAGGAAAAGGAGTGCAGGTGTAGATGATGGACAGGACTTCAGTCAGCAAGGTTACTTTCTTGAGTTTACAACTTCTTCAGACTTGGATCTTTGCCCTCAGGAAGTCATAGGCTTTTCTTATGACATGGGATTAAGTGCAGATGGAAGATGGTGTTAACGTTTCAGTTAGCAGCTTTCCTCACCCCTACTGACTTGTGCTTTTCAGGCATTGCCATGTAGCAAAACAGAACTTCTAACAACTTCCCAACAGCTAAATGAAGAATAGGGCAGGAATGTTTTGGTTTGGGTTTTTTTTTTTTAAGAGTTGGGGTGGTTTGGGTTTTGGGTTTTTTTGGTGGTGCAGGTATATACCTGCAAAATACTTTAAATCCCAGCATTTCTACTGTCATTAAAGCAGTAGACAGATAAACTGTGTTGAATGCTGAGCAAGTGCCAGACAGAAAAAGGCAAAGTTTTTTTGTTCTTTGTATGACCTGGCACATTCCTTCTATAGATCAACTGGGAATTGCACCAAGCTGCCAAGGGCCATTTTCCAAACCACACTGCTGGTGGTAACAGTGCATCCTAGATTTGGTGCAACTGTGGCCATCATTCCTTCTCATTTGCTTGGACTATAAATGAAAATGCTGAGTGCTAGTACAGCACCAAACAGTCCTTTCCAAAGACAGCTCTGTCAAGGACTGTCCTACTCTTCATCTTTTAGGTTTGTACAGGTTTCTGTACAAAGTGCAATGGGCTGGACTGAAGTTGCAAAGCTAGAACTGGAATATGTGTTGATAATTGTCATGTGGTGATCTATTTACCTCTCAGAGAAGAACTTTAGGAAACTCACTACTTTGCTTTTAAAATAAATGCATAAAAACAGGAATAGAAAAATGTTAATTTTTCCCCCAGTTCCTTGGTATGGGTGACATCAACACAAAAACGAAGTATTTTAGAAAATTTTACCTTGATAAAATTAAGGGGAAAATAATATGGTTAGAGATCTGCTTTAATATATTTGTTAACCAAGAAGAACCTAGTCTTTCATCATCATTTCTTTACCTGTAGTGATTTCTTTTCCAGCTGTTGATGTAACAAGGTAAAAAAATGGTGTATTTAAATATTTTTAAATCAGAGAATATAATTAAAGGGATAAAGTTGAACAGAAGCAGTTGACTTTTTCCAGTCAAATCCAAAACCAGATTCTACTCTACATTTTATTCCACTCTACTTGCACAAGCTCCACAGTGCATAAAGCATTCCTAGCAAGATGTTACACACAGCATGATGGTCCCAGAAGCCATGGAGCCTATTTCAGGAGAGCCTGGAAGAGTATCCCCACTTTACAGCCCCTGGAGCTCTGCACTACCAACACTCACTCCAGCAAGAAGATGGAGTCTAATTCCCTAAACAACAGGTATATACTGACCTTACAGAATGGTCTCTAAAAAGGTTAGAATTCCCAATTCTGATGCCATCTGTTTACCATGCCTGCAATTATCATCTGTTTTGTTTTTATTCACCTGGGACTGACTCAGTTAATCAGCTTCCATGCATGTGATTTGTGGAAGTCAGCTACAGGTGTTTCTGTGACATGGAGCATCAGCAACTCCAGCCATGGCACATCCAACAGCTCTGTTTTCACTGGGGAATTTGAAGACAGGACAACAGTGCTGAAATCCCAGTGAAAAAGGTGAAAACCATCTGAATTTTTTTTCACAATTTGTACAACAAATTAGTGAGATGTCTTGAAAACTCAGCATTTTTTCTTCATCTTAAATTGTACTACCCTTTCCTAGCCCTTTTCTTTAAATAGTCTTGAAGTGCTGGTAACATATTTACTGCTTAATTGAAAAGAATTTATATTTCACTATGTATAATAACTGATCCATAAATTTCTTGTCTCTTCTTAGAAAGAAAAAAAAGAGATATGAAATATATACTTTCCTTTGATCTGAAACAAAAGCAAACTGAAAAAATGCCTTGGGGAGGCAAATTCAGCAGCCCCTCAGCAGGTGCTGTGCCATGGCTCAGTGCAAGGGGCCTGCTCAGTCTCAGAGGTTTGCCCTTCCCCAGAGCCATGTGGAGCCCAGGGTGGCACTGAGGCCATGGCACAGCAGGCTGTGCACGGTGACAGGAGCAGGACACGCTGCTGGCTCCTGGGAACGGCCTCCCCTGCTCCAGGCTGCCTTTGGAACTGCTGCACGCCAAACCAACAGGGCTGGAACAGTCAGAGAGGGCTTCAGGATGGTTCTGTGTGGGCTGGAACTCTCAGTTCCCCCACCACCATTACGGAATTTACCATCTTTGAACAGTGCTGCAGAAGGGATGGATTGCCTGTGTTGTTCTAATAAATCACCCCTGTGTTACTCTAACTCAGCAGATCAGAGTAACATTGATGGACTCTCAGGTGCTCTCTGGTCTTCTTGGCCAAGCAGAGAACCCTGTGTGTAGTTAAGTTTCCAGACCTGCTGGGGCCTAAAGGGATCATCTCTCCCCACAAAAAATTCCTCCTATCATTAAATGAAAAGGAATCAATAGGAAAGTTTGAATTCAACCTCCTACTAAAATAAGTAATGAGTGGCCTCCCCATACTCCCCTTGTTCTTTTCCACACTTCCTGTTAAAACTGCCTGAATACAACTAATTTTTTAAAAAAATTCAAATTTCTTTCTTTAGTTTTACCCAAATCATCATTATACTTTTATAAATACTGATTTTTAATGGCAAGATGGGAGAGCAACACCAGAAAATTTGAGGCTGCCAAGTACAAAAGGAAAATAATATTCTTTGAACTGCTTATTTTCTCTGCAGTTTGGAGCCACATTCTTCTGGAAAAACAGGATATTTGACACCTGTTGTTGTATGAAAATGTAAAGTTAAAAAAATCTGGCTAGCTCAAGTCCATATATTTGCTGAGTTAATCTGTCACAACATGTTGGAAAAAAGTAGGAAAAAGAAAAAGTAGTAAAAATATCTGTTAGGTGAGTCCTCAGCATTTCCCTTTAGAGATTGCCACCAATGCTGTGTGCTCGTGTGCTGTAAAACAGCTACGAAAGTATCACTGCAGGGCTGTGTTTCTCTAAGTCTTTTGCAACACCTACAGATAAAAACATCTCCTTCCCTACTATTTGGGAGCAAGGTCAAACTGGCTCTTACCCTCCTGTCTGACAGAAATTCTGCAGAGTGCACTTGTTAAACACTGCCAGCAGAGATTGCAGACTGGCAGCTTGGAAAGCATAAGAGCATCTGTGACACACAGCACTGACTCGGGGCTTTTACAGAAAGGTTTCAAAAACACTGAGTAGAAACAGTAAAACTTCAGCAGAATTTAAAAAAAATGTTCTCTGTACAAACCCTTCTCAAACAATTTCTCAAAGAAGGAACTAGTGGAACACACTAGGTTAAAATCCACAATGACTACAGTAGCCTCAGTATGACTTTCAACAGAGTCTGATTTGGTAATATATATTGAAAAGACAGTAAAGCAAGCATGCACATTCTGACTGATTGTCTCTAAAATTTAAACCCATTTTTTCCACAATGCTAAAACTCAGCAGCAAAGAAATCTACAAAGAAA
Source organism: Calcarius lapponicus (assembly GCA_039654755.1). NCBI lineage: Eukaryota > Metazoa > Chordata > Aves > Passeriformes > Fringillidae > Calcarius > Calcarius lapponicus. Next base: position 16,837,815 of record CM077466.1, read on the forward strand.
ATGTTAACGTCTCACTTCCATTTACCAACTGGGCTCTCATTGCAGTATGAAATAACATATTTCAGCTGTGTGAATGGAATCTCATTTGGGAATCAGAGAGAAAAAAAATGCCCTAGAAATCAATCAAAGCAAGATGGGGAGATAAGCAATATTCAGGGAGTCTTACAAGTCAGATATAAGGGCTGGGTGCTAAGCCAGAGTGCTAAGACAAACAAAACAGAACAGAATACCAAGACAGGAGGTGAACTGAATGGAGACAAAACACCAGGGTGAGAAGTCAGAACCAGCCATAATCCCAGACTGAAATTATGGTGGAAAGTTTATTTTGCTCTTTAGACTAACTCAGAGTTGTTTTCTTGGTTTGAGAAGGGGGAAAAAAAAGGGAAATATGAGTGAAATACATAGAAAATATATGTGAAAGATAGCAAGAAGAGGTAAGTAGGAATTTGTGAGGACTCTTGGCCTGTCAGTGAAAGAGCATCACTAACTGGCAGCTTTTTTTCTGAATCTATATATTGAGATACCAACAATGTTCAAGCTTTAACTTGCACAGAGCAAAATTATACAGCAGTACTGATCATTGGTACTTCATCTTCAAAGACCACAGCACAACAGTGGCACTGAACAGCAGGTGGTTACATTCTCAGGTAAACATCTGGCAAGTGGAATGGATGGCAACAGTTTCAGAGTGCACTTAGAGAAGTAACATAACTTGCTCCCCAAAACCAGTCAGCCTCAGAAAATTACACACAACACATCAGAGGCAACATAAAAGGTTTATATTGCAATTTCATTGAAGAATTCAGGAACTAAAACTCTTTTTAAAAATAAATTAATCAGGCTGGCACAGCCATGGAAATACAGAGCTCCATTCTAATGGCTCCCCAAAATACAAGGCAGACTTGAATATATGTTGGCAAGTCTAAATAGCAACAACATTCCTTCCCCAATTATTTAAAGCAGCCTGACTGAGAAAGCTTTGTAGAACAGTAATCTTTTTGACAGGAATCACCATGTTTTGTGGTGTTACAGGCTCTTTAGCAGTCCACAGAAGACAAGAACAAGGAAGCAGAATATTAATGTAAGCTGTCATGAAGAAGTCATAAAATTTTAGGGTGTACTTTACTAGTGATGATAGTACATAACTTGTTAAAGAGAAAAAAAATAATCCTATGATCTCAAATTGTTCATAGCATACCGTCTTACAAGATCTTGGTAACAAAAAGCAGCTAAGATTCTAACAGTTGAATGATGAACATCTGATGATGAACATTATGAATTCTTAGTTTCTAGGCACCACCCCAAAACAAGCCTCCCTCTGATCATCAGTCCCCTGAAAGAAAACTAATTTCTAGCTATGACTAGAAGTTAGCAGCATGCAAATCAACAAACCCCTGAACACCTGTTGTGCACATGAGCACTGTTGTATTTGACTTACAAACCTATTATAACAGAAGAAAAGCTTTTGCTATTTTTTTCTACCTAATCATAGCTAAGAAAGGTTTGGAACGAGGCGCAATAAGGCGAGGCTGGGGGTTCAGAACAGCGTGTGCTGCTGGTTCAGGCTGTTCTGAGGAGGCACAATGCCTCCATCTCAGTGCTGGAATGAATGCAGCTAGGGAAGTCCTGTCACTTGAGCTCAAACCTTTAATCCATAACAGTTTTTTATTATAAATGCAATTACGTTATGGAGAGAGATCATCTCAGAAATACGATGAGACAGTCCCTGGGTGGTTTAAAACCCACCAGACTTCTGAATTCAGGAAGGTCAAACAGCAATTTGCAAATAAGTAATTTCCTTTTCTGAGATTTCTACTACTTAAATGTAATTTAAAACCAGCTGTAAGTAGTAAACTGATAGATAGGAAATGTCAGCAACAAATATGATACACAAGAGAATTTATTCAAACACACAAGAACTTTAAACTAGAAAGACAGGTAACAACAACTTAAGAATTGATACCTTAAGTATAGCTCTTAAATATTTACGTGCCTTGCAAATACATTTCTTAAATTTAAAAAATAAATTATTATTATTGAATGTTTTGAAAATTATGCCAAGTGCCCGAATAAAAACACTAAGCCTAAACTTAAGCAGTTTTTTTCTCCCCTAAAATTTACTCTGCATTCAAAATGAAAGACTTTACACATAGGCAAAAGAGCACAATTCAACTGAGAATAAGAATTTATTTTTCAAGAAGAATATTTTAAGTCATTCTTACAGGTTTTAGAGAAGACTTTTTCTGCTAGGTTTCCATTTCATGTACAGGGAAAAAAATCCATTGTTTGGAGCAAGATTTCAATAGTTTGAAATAAGACAACATTGAGGGCAGGCCTGGGTCAGTAAAAGATCAAGTATAATCTCTGAGTATTTGTGAAATTCACACCTTAGGTAACAGGAACCTGTGACAAGATCCATCTGACTTCCCTGAACATCCTAATTTCCATGTATGCATGCAGTTTAATATGAAATGTGAAAGCCTCATTATTCTTATTCCTAGCAGAATCATAATTTAGAAATATTCTACCCTGAGCTACAAAATGAAAACAAAGAATAAGACCTGCTTGTGGAAAAACCTGCTTGTGGTCACATTACTCACTGATGGCTTGACAGCTGATATAAAACATCCCAAACCAAGCAGAAATTCAGACTTACGCTTTTAAAAGTATTTTAAGTCCTAAGTTGATTTTAAGGCCATTTCTACTGGTATACATGAAATAAGAAAAGTAGGTCTGAAGTTGATCTTAACTGAAGAAAGAGCTGCAATCAAGTTAAGATACCTGCCCCACTTACAGATAAACCATGATAAAAGACAGAAGCAGATTGCTCTTATGGATGCTCAGAAGTGACAGAAAGGAGCGAGTGGCAGTGAGTGGAGGATGGAGAGTAGGGGAATGCACAGCCACTGAAAGAAAGTGTGAAACTCCTGCCTAACTTTAATTTGTGGTAAGGAACCAATACAGCTGAAAGCAGATATAAGTCGGGCAAGTTTCTGGTGTTGAAAAGACAAATCAAATAGTAAAACCTAGCCAGACTGAAACCAAAGAATAGAATGCAGAAAAGGGCACATTGCCCCCATAAATCATGAACTTTCTCATTAAAGGTTTACATCCTTTTGACACAGCAAGAGATACCATTATCTGTACTCCAAAGAAATGGAAGAATAATCTAAACAGCCTTTATTGATGTCTGGAACATGAGAGGAATCAGCATAAAAAAATGGTCCCCTTTCAGTTAGGAAAAAATGCAAAGAAACAAAAATTTCTTGACCTGTCCCACAAGAACAGAATGTGCAATTTGCCATGAATATGGCAGCAGAAACTGTAATTTGTCTAGAGTTATAAAGCATCCAGAGCTGTTGGCCCAAAAGCATGGAGCTAGAAAGATGAAGTCTGTTTAAATATCTTGATCTTGGAAAAGACATATCTCTACACTGTAGGAAAAAAATTAAATTACCTGGTCTTCAATATGAAAAAAATGGATTAAAAATCTTGTATGGCTTTTTACAAAAGAATTTCTGTACCTGTGTTTGAAGAAATCTGTGACAAAAGCTGACTGACATTTTGCTCATGGTATTAAAAATCTCTTGGCAGGTGTATGGACCAGACAGAATGGACCAGCCAAAGTACACAATGAGAAACATGCAGTAAAAAATCAAAACAGGAATAAAACTGGGCTGCACTCATCTTCTGCAGAATATCCTTTGGCACTCACAAACACACAGCTTGGCATAAAAGGAAAGCTGATGCATGATCTGAGAATCAGTTTGGTACTAAAGGAGAGCAAAGTATGAAGGCAGGATGCAGAGAAATGTGGAATACCCAGAGCACAATGGCCTGGCTGGTCTGAACTGTGGCTCAGACACGGGTCTGAATGAACAAGAGGAGCAACAGCAAAGTTGTGAAATGAACAGCAGCTCAGCAGGAGCCTGCTCTGCACCACTGCAGCACAGGCACTGCTGGGACAAAGGCACAGGCAGCTATCCTGGAGCACAGAGGAAGAGACAGCCAATGGCAAAGGTGGAATTTTCTCTACAGGAGCAGAGCTGATGTGCAATGACTTGACATCCCAATTGGGCTCATCACCCTCCTTGAAAAAGTGTGCACATCTTTCTAAAAAAAGGTACAACACTGCAGAGAAAACAAAGATAATCTGATTTATTAAGTGAGTAATTAATAAAAAAAGTTCATGAAAAATCACACACTGAGAATGAAATATAAAGTGAGCATTTAGATGAGAAAACAAGTCAGTCTGCTGAAAGCTGGCAATCCAACAATGGAAAAAAAGAAATAACAGGTGATGGAGATATGGTTTTCAAGATGATACCCCAAGCATTGAAAGGAGACAATGGAGAAAGATGTGTCTCAAGAACAGCATTATTTTATAAAGTTACACTGCAACCAATCAAAACATTGAGTCCTAACCTGGTTAGGACTGTGGAGTATATATTAATTATTACTCAGTTACAATAATTTCAATCTTTTATTTGACTAGCAGTGAAATAAGATTTACTTTTCTAGCTTTTTACAAAGCTCTATTAAAAAAAACCCCTTGTGAGCAACAAAGGAAAAATTTCTAAATAACTTCCCAATTGGCATCTCAATAGAGGTTCTACTTGCAGTTTTTCAAAGAATTGATTTTCTCTTAAAATCATACCTTAGAAAGGTCCACAGGGAGCACATATCCCTGTATAAATATATTCAGGTACAGGTCTACATATCATACATTTCTATATAACTGTATTTGGTAAAACCCGTAATTCTGATTTCCAAATGTTTCCCTCTGATTTCTTTCAAAATAACTAATAATAAAATTCCTTAAATAACTATGAAGTAAACATGGCTAATGAGGACTCCATAAACTTTCTTTATCCAGATCACACACCCAGGAGCACCATCACATTTGAGATGACACTGAGCACAGGAAGCAGGACACAGCCCCGAGTGCCACCAAGGGCAAACCCACCAAGCTGAGATGCTGTAGTGGCAATATTGGCAAAATGCTGTTCTGAAAATATTAGACTTCTTGTACACAGCAATTTCCTTTCAGATACATCCACCTAATTAGTTGCTGATCATTGTAAAAATATCTGTCTTAATTAGAACCTGAAGGTTGTCAACAGCATGCAGAAACACAGCATTCTCAGTGACACCCAAGATTCAAGGACATTTTACAGAGCTTTTCTTTTCCATGTTGACCACAGGAAACATTGGAGAGAAAAAGGCTTCTGACAAGGAAATACTCTCCCTAAAATATGGCAAAATTACTATTTCTATTAAATTAATATCCAGTTACCTAATAACAAAAACATTTCTATTAGTCTCAAAGGTTGTTTAAACAATATCTCTAAGGCACAAATACAAAATTATAGCAAAATTTAAGGACACCACAAGCAAAAGGATGAACAGTGAATAAATGTGGCATTATATTTGGCTTAAAAGTCTGGAAAAGACTTAAAACCATCAAGGGTCTGACTAAAACTATCCTTTGAGGAGGGAAACATGAATTAGGAAAGAAAAATCTACCCAAGAATACATGCAAACAACAACCCAGTCATGTCCACACACCATTTTACATTTTCCCCCTCGACTCTGGAACCAGAATCTGCACTTTTTGAATGTAATTAACTGAAGATTCTGTGTAAGACACTTTCCAAAGATCTGGTGAAAACAGAAAAGCAGCACTAGCTTTAGCATATCAACAACAGAGAAATGCAAACTAAGGCACAGTACAGAGACCTCTATGAATTACAGCATCTCTCTTGAACTATTTTCAACAACAAAATGTGGAATTGTCTCAGCAAAATTAATCTGCTCTGGTCATGGTCAGACTACATGAATACTTAATGTACAGATTACCTCTTCACAGGCTCTGTTAATTGACTTCCCTCCTTTTCTATCTAACAGCAACAGAAGCTCTGCTTTAAGGCCATGAACTCTCAATAGAAGAGAGGATTTTAAAAAGGATATGTACTTGTCAGATTTTCAAAAGCACTGTGCAGGCCTTGGAAAACAGCTATTTTCTCTTCTAGTAAAAGGCTTTCAAAGAAAGACAGATGATTGTCTATATTTATTTAGTATTACCAGTTCCCTAAAGGAAGCTGAAAAATCTAGCCATTTCCTCAGGACCAAGGACAAATAGGAAAATATGACTACGAATTTCTCAGTTTTTGAAGAGGTAAAATTAAAAACAGACAGCTAAAAAAATACTGAATAAAATGATGAAAAAAAGCACTCCAGCTTAGGCAAAAAACTGGGTGTATAAATCCTACACAAAGGCTTAATGATCATGGCACTAAGCTACAGAAAACTACATATGCTAGCAGGTAAAGAAATTTGCAGACCCCAGAGCCAAGTTCTTTAAAAAAGTCCATTATTCAAAGAAGCAAGAGTAAAAAATCCTTAGCTCAGAACCCTCAAAAGAAGACGAGTAACAGCATACTCTGAGACAATATGCAAATAGCCACAGTTTAAAAGTGAACAGCACCCAAAACCTACACATCCCACACTAGATCACCTGATGAGAGAAAAAGAAAAGGAAAGAAGAGTATGAAATTTGGCAAGTAGAATTCCTGAGTGTAAAACAAAATGGAGCATTAGACTGTGGCATGGGAGCTGCTGTTGTTCCATTATGGGGAATGAGGCAGAGACCATTAAATTCATTAACTGAGTAAGGATTTACTACACATGCATAGTCATCTATATATCAAGAGTACCTTTCTGCTTTACACTTCTGCATTAAAAATGGCCCACTTACTGTGAACAGTCATTCATTTCATATTCTTCTTATATTTGTATTAATGCTCTTTGGTTTATGTCTGCCTGTGAAAAGGTAACTTCTTGTCTGACAACTACAGGTATGAAAATTTCTATCTGCTTACTCTGCATCACAGGTGAAATTTATTTTAGAGCCAAGTAACCCTCTGATGAAAAGCCTTTGTGAAAAGAGCCTTCTTAAAATCAACAGATTTAATGACTGTTACTCTGTGTCTCCTCTGCACTTTTCCTAACCCAATATTTTAAATTTGTCAGTCATTAGGGGTGTAGAATGTGGTCCATCATGAAAGCTGAACAACCTGCTAAAACCAATCTTGTCTGTCAGTAGGTCATTCACAGCAGAAGGGAAGTGATCCCCATTTGTACCTTTATTATTACTGGATTGCACTACCATGACACAAATAAGCAACAATACTGGGATATTAAAGCCATTCTAACACAGATGTGTAAAAAAGAACTCACAAAATTTTCCCTTTCATTTTTTTTGCAAACTTATAGTAATGGCAGTTAAGTTTAAGAAGATGTTTGTCTGTAATATTAATACAGATGTTATTTTATGTGCACAATGAAGAGAACAATTAGAATCACAACACCAAAGTTTTCATAGTTGTGATTTTTCACGCTTGCAGCCGACTTTGAAATTACTACAAAAATTAGCAAATTTTTTTTTCAGGTCCTGCACAAACTTGATTTCATTAAGGCAGAATATATAAAAAGCACATTCAAACATAATAAAAAATTAAAATTGGAAAGTCATATTCTCTGCTGACAAATCCAATAGATCTAAAACTCCTGACCAGTTGAAGAAAAGTGAAAATGTAAGGGCAAAAATGAAAAAAGTTCATGTTAGATGAAAATATCCTAACTTTAAGTGATAGAAATCAATTTTTAAAATGCAAGCTGCCACTGATATGAAGGCCAAGAGCCTTCAAGGTCTGTGATGTCAGCTCTGCCTGCTACTGTAGAATGATCACAGTCTCTTTTCCATCTGTATGAAGTCCACACCCTCTGAAGCAGATTTTTAAAATATTCAGTACATTGTAAGATTGTAAAATGGAGTATTTTACACATCCCAGTTTTATTGTTGGATTAATAGTTTTTTGTATTTTAGCTTGGCTTTCTTGACACCTTTTGCCCAGTCCAAAGCATGTTAATGTGACCTTCAATGTTACAAGTGAAGTACTCTTGTGAAAGGAAAACAAATGCTTTCCTAAAAACGTGCTTATGTAATTCTCTTTGCACAATGGAGAATAACAGCATTTCAGTGTTGCTAAAGAAATTAAAACTGCCAGAAGATGGATTTAGAGTAAAAGGGAACTGCCCCTCAACACATCAAATGCATTGTGGAAGCAAGAGTTAAACAAACATCAAATAGACCCAGGTATCTACCAGCCACCTTATCTTGAATACAACAGGCCATGAGAAAAAGCAATGAACTCTTTTCTGTTGCTGCAATGAGTGCACGGCTAGTTCTGGTTGTTGGACACTACCTTGAGCTGTAAGAATACATTTTTTTATTCCTGCTTGCACATGCTAATGAAAAAAGCGAGAGTACATAAAAGGTTTGGTAACAACATTCTGCCCACCTGCCACAATGTTTCACAATAAAACAGCATCACATCTCTCTCTTTAAGAACATTTGGTAAGACCCCAAGATCCACAAAAGTTTACGAAAAACTTCAAATACTGACCATAAATGTGTCTATAGCAACATTTCAAGCATGACAACAGAACAATGATATAGTTTATGATACCACATAAACAAAAATACAATCCAAAGAACACATGAACGAAACATGATGTTTTCATGTGCATTTAACTCCCAGATGCAGGAATTATGTTTGAAGTGACACGCATGCACAGCTAGAAATCATGTTGCTTCTTTTTAGGGAGTAGCTGTATTAGACTAAAAATATTTGTATGATTTCCTTAGCTGGTGCAGAGAATACAAAATGTTGAGTCAACACAGCAAAACAAGACACCCTTCCAATATCAGACAATCCTCTGATAGTGCAATAGTACCCCTAAGAAAGATCTGCGGTTACAAGTGTGGAGACAATTCCAGAATCATCATTCTTTGTCTTTTAACATTTCCTTTATCAATTAATTTCCTATCACAGCTTTTCTGAAGACAATGACTGATATGAGAAACCATGAGTAAAAGGGAAAACAACAAAAACTGTAAATGAAGTAATGTAAAATATCAAAATAGTTATCAGATTTCCTGAAAATCCAAAACTAAAGGATGAAAGTTATCAGGTAGATAAAATTGAGTCCCAATTAAAACTAACATGAGACCGTATCACAGTAATAGGTCTTGCATTACCATAGAAACAAAACATTTACAGATAAATATAATTGGAATGTAACATTTTCTCAACAAGTTACAAGTATGAGAGAGCTCTTTCTTCATTTGTAATATAGAAATGGGTATATTCTATCCTTTCCTAGGGTTTTTTTTTTAACAGCAATTTTGTTTCAAAAGTTTGAACTTCTTAAAAACAAATTATCTATGTTGAGCTTGGCCCCAGATCAATGAATTAAAATACAAAAGAGCAGTCCATAGATAAAAAATGCTGTACTTTGGAAAAAGCAGGGTTATACTGAATGAGTTTAATATGAAGAATTCTATATATCACATGAAGTACAAAAGAAATAAAGCATACAAGAGCCATTATATTGTTTATATTACAACTTAAATTAACCTTTCCATTTATTATCAGAGATCCTTTTCTAAAAGATAGAATACTATTGGAATACATCACACTGCAACAGAATACAAAGGAGGACCTAAAGTTTTGACCTGATATTTTGAATAAGGTTTCTTTATTTGGCCAATATATCAGATTGTTAATACAATATTGTTTCTACAAAGGCAGAAACTTAAATCGCATTGCAGGAGCTGTGTTTTATTTGGCGAGGATTTCACACCTTAGTAATTTCGTTGAAATGAGTTGAGACTTCTGTTTAAGGATATCTCTTCACCCAACAGAAGAAATAATTACACAAATGTGCCTTCTTTCTAAGTAATATAATGGCCTGAGATCACAGTTGTATTACAATGCATTTATAAATACCTATCTTTAAAAAAATGATTTCATTTCACACTAGCCTAAAAGATTCCAAGCCAAAGTACTTAGCAGATTAACTGTATATTGTTCTTGTGAAAAATAATTTTGCATTTTAAATTGTTGTGCAAGGATTCAATGTGCAAACTCCTTAGAGTCAGCAGATTTCACTTGGCATGGAAAGGATACTAAAATGAGTCTCTGACTGAATAATTTTCAGAAGTACAAAATACTATCTTTTACTGTAAAATTACAAAACTACGGATTTGTAACAGTAATCATCCAATGAGAATTTTTTTAAACCAGCTATATGCTAATGCACTGAATTTATGCTTTATTTTACAGCTTACTCCTCCCCACACTATGAGAAACTACACAATGGAACGAGATTCTGTTCCTTTTGAAGTCAACAGCCAGTTGTGACTGACTCCAGAATGTCAGAACTTGACTTCTTGTTTGTCTAAACTATATTGGTTAGCTTATCAGAGCTGAAAGAATGGTGCAAAACATTATAAACATTTTTAAATTGCACTTTCTGAATTATTCTGAAGATGTTATGCAATGTTTGATTTCATGACTTGTCTGAAATTAAAATGAGTAACATGCAATAAACAAAAAAGTGCTTAGTTGTTTGACTTCTCCAATTCTTTAGGATTTCAATTTTAAGATGAAGTGGGGAACAAGAACTTACCTACTTGGTACTTTGGGTAATAAGGTGCCATTTGTCCACTACTGCATGATTGCCTCTTATGCCTTTTTCTTAAATTTGTATCAGTGGTCTCCCATTGTGGACTTTTCCTTTTGTTTATTCTAGTAAGACCTTCAGAACTACCAGCAGGATCATCGTCCTGGTTTACACCACTACTTAATTTTCTGCTGTGAAACTGGCCATCCAGCTTTTCAATCACTTCAGAAGAATTAGATCCTTTAGATGTTTCCACTTCATTTTCTTGTTTCTTTAATGTATTTTGTTTAGTAGAATGGGACCTTAAAAGAGGATGTCTTTTTTCTTCCATATAGGCCTGAGTGCTTTTACTGTCGGCAGCTTCAGGAGAATAAATGACATTATTTAATTTAAATGAATTGTGCTGCTCAATATGGTTGATTTTTCTCAGAAATATCCTACAGTCTTTAAAGGTTTTGGCTTTCCAAGTATTTTGAAACAGTTTATCTTGGCTTTGTTCTTTTCTAACATTTTGCTGGCAACGAATTGTTCCATTTGCCTCTGAATGTGACTTAAGTATATTTGCTAAACCAGGATGTGGGTTAAAGTCAGACGATCCCATCATCTGTTCAACAAATGCATCTCTGGTTTCATTTTCAGTTGGCAAGAGGCTATTCTGAGACTCTACCAAAGTCTGAGTGGGCTTGATTTCTACCGTATTTTTCTCCTGCAGCTTGGGTGTTTCATCACTGGTTTCCCCACTCGTACTCTTAAACAATTGGCTTTGGCAAAATAACTGCAGATTTTTCTTTTTTGATTTCCAGCCTCCGGGAGCCTGATTATAGAGCTTTTTTGTTTGTCCCCACCTATCACGCTGCAACTTCTTAAATTCATTTCTTTTTAATCTGGCTAAAGTGAAATTACTTTTCATGCTTAAGACTGGAGACCTCACCATGTTATGTAACATTTGCAATTTCCCTGCTGGTTTTGAAGGGGAGGATAGTGCAAACTTTTTAAAGTGCTTTCTGAAAGGGCAAGTGCTAGGATCAGATTGTTTAGTTTCCATCTTTATCTCTTTAGTACTAACTACCTCTAAGGGATTGCGAGCATTTGCCTTTCTCACAAGAGAGAGAGACTGTGTTTCTGTAGTTTGCATAAACCAGGTGCAGAGTTCATTCATATTACACTTTTTCTGGAACAGCATTTTTATAGGTGATGTTTCAAGTCCTACAAGGCAGGAGTCTAAAGGGTCTGACATTTCAGTATTACAGTCTCGTTCAACGGGATCCCTTCTTTCACATACACATTTGTCAAACTCACTTCCCCCCACTCTCAACCAGGTATTAGTCATCTGTTCAAATCTATTGTTTAGTTCTTCCAACAAGGTGTCACTTGAAGTGGAAGTAGGCCACCACCTGAGAGAGGGATTTGATGAAAAAATGGGATCTGATGATACCTCATTAATGGGCCCGAATCCACCATCCTTAAGATCTTTTTTAGCATTTCCTGGATTTCTTTGTTCTGAGGTATCTCTTGATGCTGTGCACTGATTGGATTGTGTAAGTTTTTCCTTTCGCTCTTTAGCTTTTTTCAAATGGAGTTTGTAAGATTTATGTAGTAAGGCACTTCTACAAGTAAATGGACTAGAAGATGCTAATGAATGCAAAAAATGCAGTGAAGGTTTTCTGTCTCTAGCAGAGTGTCTCGATGGAATTTCACGTTTTCTTGACACTGTTGTAGTAACATTGTGTGACCCATCCTCTCTAGAATCTCTCTGCATGTTCTTTACTTGACCCATGTTATTGCACAGTTGATTTTTTCTTTCCTGCGGTATGTTTTTTTCTAACACATTCTGCTGTTGTAAAGGAGGCAAACCATTGCTGATGCTCACTTTTCTTTCCTGAGGTGAAAGTCTGCTGACAGTCACTGATATGCCAGAAATTTTTACTTTTGCTGGCCTGCCAGGTTTTCGAACAGTGGTTAATGGTTTCTTAATCTGCCGTATAACGTTGCTGCAAGGATGTGCTGATGCCAGATTGCCCTTGATAGGCCTGACATAGTCATAACCAGAGACCTCCTTTTCAGCAGAAAGATTCTGGAAGGCTTTTACTGTTTCAGTCAAAGCATTTCCAGTTTCTGCACTGTGCCTTGCTTTGCTGGGATCACTGGCAAAATTAGAATCAATATGTTGTGTGGGCAGAATGCTGATGAGATTTAGATTACCTTCAGAAACGTGTCTCTTAGTTCTTCTTGACCTTCCAAAAACAACTGTCACAGTAATATTTTTGTTGCTGTTAACTTCTTCCATTGCTGCTGCATCAGACTTGATGCTTTTACCACCACAGCTAAGTTCAGGTCTAGGTTTTGTGCTTCCACTCATGTCTACTTTTGGTTTAGGAGGCCGTCCAATGGGTCTCTTAACCTGCTTAACTACCTGAGGACCTATTTTCTTTGGTCTACCAGGTTTTCTTTTGAAAACTAATTCACTGCTACTGCTTGATTTCTCCCCAACTTCATCATTTTTTTTTGAGTCATTTATGTTAATTTGACCAACTGGACAAGAGCTTGTAGCAGCTTCTGCATAAATGCAGCTTGACCTCTCCTTAGGACCATTTTCACTGCAATCGCAACCCTTGACACAGACTGCATGAGAAAGGTCACCTGCGGCCTGTGTATCTAACAAAGCGTTTGTGTGCCCCTGAAACAAACAAAGATCTGTGCTTCCCTTAGAAGATGCAGCTGCAGATGTCAACGTGTATTTGACTCCTTCACGACTGTTAACTTCTGAGACAAACATAAGCTTAATAGGACTGGAGTAGTTTAAGGGAGATGGGATCTCCCCGGCTTCAGAAGTGACATGCAAGTCGCCATTACTGGAAGCTGAACTGCTTGAATTAAAGGCCAGAGATTTCAAAAGGCTGTCATTAATTTCTTGATCAATAACAGTTTGTTGTGTGTTTGATGCAACACAAATTGCTTTGATTTTACTGCTGCTTGGCACATGTGAATGTGGAAGGAAGGTTTGTCCTGTGCATCCCATTTCGCTCAGAGTGAAAGGCAAGCCCCTTCTAGTAGCTGGGTTCATCACCTGTTCATAAGCATTATCTTTTAATTTTTGGCTTATTTTGTAACTATCAAACAATGAGTTGCTAGTCTTTCTGGATAAGCTTATTGTATCTTCTAAACGCTCCACAACAACTTGCAGATTTGTGTCTCTCACAATTTTGCTTATATTTATGTCACTGCATCTTTCAGCATGAAGATTTTTATTTATTCTAATTTTTTCCAAACTTTTCAAGGATTTTTTTGTACTGGATGATTTTCTAAACATGATATTGTTTGTTACATACACAGAGTACCACCCAGGAGGCACAATGTTACGTTTAGTTCTACCCAAGATTTCGTTACTCTCATCCTTCAGAGGAATCGGACCAGTGTCTTTTAAGGTTGCACAATCTCCTTGTGTATTTGGGAGTTTTGCCTGGCTGGCTGCAATAGCACTGCTTTCTGAAAGAACTAAAAAGCTGGAGCTGGTCTGAAAATTAGTAAGAGGTAGATTGAATGATTCTGTTTGGTGTACTGGAAAGCACATTGGTTTGGTTTGGCAGTTCACACATGGATTACTTTCAAGATGTTGCAAAGTCTCATCTTCTATTACAGTAAAAGTATGTCTTTTATTTGGATGCATTTTATCAATTTTTTTTGTAGATTTCTTTGCATTTCTCTCAGGAATTGACTTTTTTCGTACAAGAGTTTCATCAAGGCTTGCAAGCTCCCTCTTGATTTGCAAGGACTGTCGTCGAATGACTGATGAGTCAGGAGAATTATACGTTGCAAATAAAGTTTCCTGACGCTTGCGAAATCTTGTCTGAATAATTTTATTTTCCACTTGTTTATCATGTTGGCGAAGTAATTCCATAAAGCTGTAATCACTTGCCTTAGCATTATGCAAAAGAGAAGTTATGAAGTCTCCTAATTTGACATCATTTTCTGGTGCCCTGTCACTGCTAGAAAGTTTTACAAGATTTGTGGCTAGATCTGTAGTGTCTATTGATTTCAACTTCTCATTAATGCGGTCCATTAAATCTTGGAAAATGGCAGAATGTTCACCTTTCTCAGAGTTCATACAACCATCATTGCTTTCCTGGTCTGCTGATCCCAGTGCTCCATCTGAATAATCAATCTCTTTTCCTTTGCACGTTTTACCCTCATACTCAAACTCTGCCTTGCTTCCTTCAGCTGGCAAGAGGGATGGAGGTTGGTTGATCGATATTTCAAGCTTGTTGTTGTCTAAAGTTGGAAAGTCCATAACCATTCCTTCTGACAATTCAAATTCTTTACTGTGTACAGGTGATAGTGGAGGTGGCGATGGACTGCGGGATCTGTTTGAATTTTTAATGCTGCTTAAGAGCTCACAGTCCTTAGCTGAGTATGTACATGCTGCTGCTTTCACAGAATGCCTGTTATAATTTTGCAACTGGTCAGCACAATACTTAGGAGAACTACATGCTTTGTTCACCATTGTCTTAATACATCCAATTGCTACAGCTTGGCATGACAAAGAATCGAAATCTTTAATACAGACAGACAGAGGTGGTAAACAAGTGTTTGGCCTTTGATTTTGTAATAAGCACCTTTTTGTCAGCATGTGTCCATTGCAACTGCAAAATGGAACGTGAACATCCTCTTCAGTAAGGGAACTGGGAGTTTCAGAGTGGACCAAATGTGTTTGCTTGCAACTGCAAACTACAGGAACATTTTCATCCTGTAATAGGAATTTTAACATAGCCAAAGTCTGTTGCCAGTGATATGAACAAAAAGACTCCAAAACTTTGCTTAATGTTGATTTTCCTTTTTCCAAATTAGCTGTTTCCTCTGAATTTGCATCAGCTGTTGAGCTTGAACTGAAAATGAAAACAAATCAAAACAAAATATAAATTACAGTAAAACACCACATCTAATGTTTGTTATAATGGTTAAACTCAAGCCCAAAAACCTGACGTTTACAGAACAGTTCTGGTCTATTTGCAGTATTCAATCATACTTGCAAGTGTCACTAGCAATGATGTGCATCTTATCAGTGACAGCACTAAACTACCATTAAGAAAAATAATCATGAAAAAAAATAAGGGCAAAAAGAATAATTTGCAATACAGCTTCTTGAACCTAACTGCAATTACAACAATGTTAACTTTCTGGTATTTCAAACTATCTTAACTATTAATGAAAGAAAACCTCACCAAGAACCTGGCAAGCTTGGTATTACTCTCATTTCACTAACTGGGGCATAGAGAAGGTAAATGAGTGAGGTTCAAGGTTGTGGCAGAGGAAAGAATGGATCCATCTCTCCTGAATCCCACTCTTTGATATTTAAATACTCAAGTGTACTGAGTGCTCTTCATGATACACTTCAAGGTATTTCTAAAGACATTTTTATTTCTGTATTTAAAGAACACTTAACAAGCTAACAGAAAATGGAAAAAATAGCCTAGTGCTCTTTGCAGTTAAATCTTCCCTTTCAGTTTTTAAAAATATTGCAGTGGTGCATCACAAGCTCTTCATTGCAATATATTAAACACGTATGTGTGTGCACACACAGATTCCTTAAACAGAAAGATATAATCACCACTGGAATAAGTAATTTCCAAGATAAAAGCTAATATCCTTTAAATATCCTTAAAACAGGGTAAGCCTATATCAAAGGACTGCTGAGCAGCTGCTCTCAAATGTATTAACTAAAAAAAAAAACCTTAAAAAATACTATTTTAACTATTTAATCAATTTCTTATAAATTATTAAAACTAATGTCACTACTTACCTAATCAATCATTTATACTGAAAAGCTGAAAATTTTCCATGGTAGAAATTAATACAGGTATTTCTTCAATTAAATACAAAATCCTTATGCTGGATAGCAACTATCAAGAGATAGTTAACACCTAATTCAAATGTTTTACTGAAACCAATTGCATGAGCAGAAAATGTTGGAAGAATTCTGTTTTAGAAAAGTATGTATAGTTTAAACATATCACCAAACTCTGAACATGACACTAACTTTTTTCCCTGTGATTATCCCCTGTAATTTTTTTTTGTATTTAAGCCTGTACTTCAAAAAATTTTCGTTCTGATTTTTTTACAACTGTACTGATCAATGAACAAACATATTTAAAATTTAATGTGCTATATTTAAATATAGTTACCTATTCATTAAGTCATACCCAAAATTATAAGCATCAATAATAACTTCTAGCTTTGAGTTTCTTACTGGATGCAAACTTGTATTTTTATTGTCTTAGACATATTTTAAAGTTTAGAGCTTAAAACCAGCCAACTGTGCATAATAATTCTTCATGTTTTTTTCCTTCTCCTGGAATATTCAGTATGAAATGGCATACATTCAAAATCAGCCATCTAGATGATACTAACTCATAAAGGTGTAAGATAATCGTGATGGTATTAGTTGAAGTTGAGATAATATTTAATCTGAAATGATTAAGTCTTAAAAAAAAAAAAACAAAACAAAACCTCTTTGCACTTGCAATCTAAAATAAGACCCACATTATTCAAGGGAATGTCAGTGTCAGGATTTGACTCTTTTTGAAATGCCACTACACTGAGAAAAGTCTGTTACTCCAACAACTCCAGGAATCGCAAGGTATCAAAATCACTACACTTGTAAAAAGAAAGGTCATTCTAATAGTATAATTAAGGATAAAAGGTAATTGCCCTTCCCACCACCATGATTTTAATTAATGCTTTGAAAGGCTAGATTAAAAAAAAAATCAACATGCCACTAGGCCTCCATCTTCCATATTCTGTTTGTAAACCAGAGTAAATTTGTTAAGTACTAATTTACTAAAAAGATAGCTATAGCAGAGTCTCTTTTTAGACTGAATTTTTAAACTAGTACCTTTCTATCTGTCTAGATTTGCAAGGTGTGTCTATAGTTTCACTGGAGAGCTTTAACTATAGAGGACCTGTATCCATAACTGCTATTTAAAGTCTGTTCACTGGTGGAAGAAACTTCTGGAGCCTTACAACCTTCTCAAAGGGAGCGACCAAATCATACACAGGCCTCAAAACTTTTGAATTTGCTACATGGAGATCAATTTGTTGTATAAAGCAATATTCAGATTATCACAGACATTCTTCTAAAGCAATTTCTTTCCTGATTACCCACCCTTGTGTGACATCTATAATCTGCTTTCCCTTAACGTGAGTTAGTTTCTAAAGCTGACAGACAAGAGACAGCTTTCATCTATTCTATTGTGAAAGTCCAAATGATCTTCTGAGCTCCTACAGACACATGGAGCCCTTACTCAGCCACCACTCGGGAGCAGAGCTTACTACACAAACAAATTCAAGCATTAAAGCAACACGTTTTCCTTGAAGTGTCTCCCTGTAGAGATGTAAATAAATATACTAATTTTTAGTAGCTTTTCAATACAACTATGGAATTATAATCCAGTTTTCTGTAATACCTTCCTACATCTCTTTAAACTTGTGTTGTCACACTGTAGTTTAGCCTATCCTCAGGATAGAAGGCTTAAGCAACAATTTCATAGAAGACCTGTCACTTTGACAAACTGCACACTTCCTCCAAAGCACACACAGAAGGATGGCTGGAGAGAGTGGGCAGGAAACTGAGGGGTTGAGAGGATCAATATGCTGCTACCCTGGCACCTTCTGTGTTGCTCAGGACCCAGGTTAAGCATGGAATGGTATTTCCCTTCTGGCAGATAGGGACACTTAATAACATGGAGTGGGGACTGAGTAGAGTCCAAAAATGGCACAAAGGCAACAATGGGCTAAGGTTAATTCCCAGACTTTCAGCGTATTAATTTACATATAAAGAAGTGAAACTTGGCCTCCTCCGTAACTAAAAACTATCAGGGAAGAAGAGCTCTGTGAGAGGACTCCCAAAAGAGGTCCTTCCCCTGTCTCAGCCAGAGAGAAGATAGAGCACTCTAGCAAGATCTGTACAGACCAGGAACAGCAACAAAACCGGAACAGAACAGAGTTTCAAGTACTCATACAAACAGAATGGAACTACTATAGAAATACAAATCTGTCTTACAGAAATGTTTGCTTTCTGAATTTATTAAGTAAATAAGTACCTCAAAAAAACTATTTACTATTTGTAATTTTTAGCTGCTAACTAAAGAGGGTGTTAGATAATTAATTTTCTGATTTTGTTCTCATTAGTAATTAATCAATTCAGAGAAAAGAAAACATCCTTCCTTAAAGCTACTTTCTGATAAAATTCTCATAGCAAATTAGTCATTATGAACTTAATTTGTACAGTGCTAATCAACTTGTGCCTCAAAAATAAGTCAAATAAGTCAGTGTACAGGTTTTTGTTTCTTTCTTTTTTTTTACTGAATGAGCAAATCAATCACACATCAGTGTTGTAAATTTATGTGCAAAAGCATTGAAGTGCTTTACTACAAATTACAACGTAGAAACACGTTAACTAAACAATTAAATTCATACAATCAGATTTAGGAATATAACAACACAAAGAAGAAACAGAATTACAGTACATTTACAACACAAGACAAATACATGGAATTCATTAGAAAATATTGTAATAAATAATTCATGAATTATAGTGCAATTGATTTATGCATAAATATAACTAATTGCCTAAAAATCAGTTGTTAACAAAAATCTGTCAAAAATCAAGGCAGCCACAGAGTTTTACTAAATTACTGCGACAATGGAAATACTGCAATTAAAAAACAAATACAAGTATTTGTACTGTAAACAACTAAAAAAATCAGTCTCACTAAAGTTAATATACAATTTAATATAAAATTGTCATTAGCTACCAGAAATGGTTTAAACAACTTTACTGAGCAGTAGTTCTAAAAACAGAGGCACTGTTTTTTAATATAAAATACTTGAGAAACATTCAAATAAGTAGAAAGCATGTAGGGCTTGCTTTCGCCTTCATTTAAAATTCTGCTGAAACAGGAATTTTCAGAAATTGTCAATTACTAAGTAGTGACTGGTAACTGAATTTATAAAACAGTTCAAAATGTATAATTTAAATGACATTAATGAAATACATAGGGGTTGGGGGAGGAGAATTTACACATTTCCCTGCCTTTCCTTAGTTGTGTAATTAAAATGTTAGCCTAATAATTAGAAACAAATAATTCTGTTCTTTAAACACTTACAGGTTGAGTATCATCTATAAACTATCAAAAAATATTTTAATTACTATTTCTGACCAAAAAATAAATACAAGTACTAAAATGTTGAAAATTAATTATAATATTACATACAAAACTACTGAGTACTGTTAAGTCAATAGTAAAATGATCCCTGATTTTATGAATCCTGTTAAATTTTTGGTCAGGTCATCTTTTAAATGATATAAAAAGAGTACTGTCACTTGCCTTCAATATAAAGTTCTGACTCAAATTTCTAACAATGTCTGAGGAGTAGAAAACATCAGTATGGTACAAATATTAGGCAATGTATTGAAGCCCCAGCTTTTTGCAAGTAAAACTGTATAAAGACAGATGTTGAAACTTTTAATGCAGTTTTTTCAGCTGCATTTTTCACTGGGGATATATTCACAAATTAATCCTTCTGGCCCTCGCAAAATATGGCTTAATTCTTTTAAAATGAAAGATGACCCTGACATCTGCTGTTCTGTGAACTCCTTTACCAGGTACAGTTCTGCTTAAAATCATAGAATCACAGATTAAGCTGAGTTGGAAGGGACCCACCAGGATCACTGAGTCCAACTCCTGACCCTGCACAGGACACCCCAAGATTCATCATGTGCCTGAGAGATTCATTCTGTAATATGCAAGTAAACCTTAATGACTGAAGAAGATTCAGTATAGATCTGAGAGACCAAGGAACTGAGATACTGGTTGTGCAGTTTCAAAGGATTATTCTGTTTTAAAGTGGATGTCGCCATTTTTTAGTAGTGTTAATAGATGTGGGCTGGATTTTGCCACCAGTATGGCAGTATGCTCTCCACTGAATTTAATGGCAAGTCTATCTAGAAATTAAATTACCTGATGTGGCCCATATGTATCTAATGTCCCATTTAACTTCTACAATTAACCCACCATACACATGGAAATTTAAGTGGGGAAAAAAACGTGTGTGCATGTGCATCATGTGTATAAAAGTTGAAGAGTCCTTTTTTATGCCAAATTAGATATATAGAGAAAAAAATTACATGTTGAGAGGAAAAGGGCATTGATGTTCAGTAGTGAATGTATGAAGCAAGCCCCCATTCATATGTAGACATATAATTTTCATATTACATAAAAAAAGTAAGTGTGATAAAAAGTCCAATGTGAATACTTTGAAATTCATGTAAAAACTGCAATATGAAGGTAATTGGTCTCCCTTAAATTCTATTAAAAGTTACATATTTAAAATGAACTGTCTAACTTCTAACTACCAAATTTATAAAGAATTTATATTATTGAAAGTTCAAAACAGCTTCACTGTTTCATATTTGTATTTCTATCAAGACCCTGAACTGCAAATTTGGTTATTAGCAAGATGATAATGTAACTTGGTATTCATTTTGATAAACTGAAAATGTTTTGAAATGTCACAGCAGCAAATACATTACAGTTACAGTGAGGTTTTTCAGTAGGAGTGTGACACAATCCTTAAATAAATTTTAAGTAGTCATAACATCAACTAACCAGCACGTTTAAACAAAAAAACAAACAAACCCAAACCATTCTCAAGCTCATTCTGTGCACATTATGAACATGCTCTAAGTTGCATTCCAACTTTCTTTTTAAACCTTACAAGTTACCTTAATTGTCAAACTAAAAAGGAAAATTATGTTAAAGTTTAAATTATTTTATGCTCTTAGTATTCCATCTTATTTCATATTTAATAATTCTATAACTACAGTAATTTCTCAGATTTCATAAGTGTACACTTTGTAAACACCAATTTCTTTCTAAACCAACAACAAAATTTTCTTAAAATGATAAAAAAATGCAGTTTATGCCTGCTAAACACACATTTTTGTAATGAAATGTTTTTCTTACTTGTATTGGATATTTAAATAACGAACTTTTTTCTTTCACAGAATGTACTATATCCTACTAATACTTCACAAATTCACTTCCTTGTGAGGAACTATCTTTTTTTATTTTAAATCCCTTGCTGTGTATAATCTGAGTTACTTACAATTTATTGCAAGTATTCTGTGAACTATAAAAGTCTGCTAACCCTTGGTTTTGTATTTCCATAATAAGATGGATAATTGAATGGGTAAAGTGGTTCTCCACCAATTAAAAATTATGCTTCACATGACAAATACTTGTTTTCCCAAAACATCTTTATGCTAGTGACTACTAAATAAAACCTGAATCTTTTCACCTATTTATACATGGATTATATTAAATACACACTATCAGAATTAAGTGAGCAACTCTATAATTCTGTCCACAGTGAAAACCCTGAATAAAACTATTTTTCAAAAGGCATGTATGTGGTTTTTGAACTGTATAATTTCATGTCTTCTGTCAGAGTGAGCATATGTATTTCTCACATAGTGTGTGTATACAGACATACATACACACACACAAAACAATTTGCTAACAATTATTCTACACAGGCTTGCTACTATTTTTGCAGCTGCCAGTCCCTGAATCTGTCATATTAAATAAGCCAGTATCTGGTAAACGGAGTTTCTTCTTCGGTGGAGTCTTCAATGTTCCAGATCTTTCTTTTACTTTATATTCTAAAGTGCTGTGAGGTACCCCATAAATTCCTTGTGCTTTGGAAACACTCATTTTCCCACTCATTACCATTGCAATTGCTTCTTCCATTATTTCATGGTCATACTGCCGATAGCGGCCACGTTTTTTCCTTGGTTGCTTATTATCTTTACGATCCAAACTATCTTCTGTATTTTCTGAGGTTCCATCTACTGTCCCATTCTTAGCATTAAGACACAAAGGAGAGAGGTCCCCATGCAGAAAGTAGGAGTCAACACTTGAGTGAGTTACAGGTCCAGAACATTCAATTTTGTTCTGTTTAGGGAGGATATTTTTCAATTTTTGAAGAGCTGATCCTTCTAAGACTGAGGAGGTTTTAGAAACGTGGTACATAACATCCAGAAGACCAGCAGTATCAGACTGTGGTTTGGACACAGAACTTACTCTTAGCTGAGGAATTTTTAATTGTACAGTGGGACTTGAAGTTTCATATTGTAGATTTTCACTTTTTTCTTTAAACTGAGTGACCATTCTCTGTAGAGTTAACTGGTGGAGGTAACTGGAAGCTGTTGGGAATTTTAATTCTGAGGTTTCAAGTAGACTGAGTTTACTTTTTTCTGTGCGCTCTGCTTGAGCTCTTGCCCACAAGGCTACTTTTTGTAGGACTGCACAAGTTTCTTTACTGTCTTTAAATGAATAACTATCATTGAAATCTCGAGTTTTATTTTTAAAAGGTGCAGGCTTTCCTGCTGGTAAGGCTTCTAAGTGGAGAAGTAAAGTTTTTTGAGGTATGCCATAAAGTATGCCTGCTTTATTTATGTCCAGTGCTCCAGACTGAATGTCTTTCAAAGCTTTTGAGAGCAAACCATCTGCAAACTCAGCACTTCTTTCCACATAGTCCTCTCTGTTTCTGTGTAGTCTCCTGGATGGATGGAATGAAACGATGGTAAACTGATGTATGAGAGACTCTCACACAGCTATGGAAGGGAAGGGTCCACTCCTTTATTATACTCCTTGCTTCGGTAACATCACTGCTTCTGATACTTTTTAGCCTTTGAGATGTGGTAGTTAAATGATTATCCTAGCAAAATGTTACAGTTCTGGTAGGACAGTGTGTCAAAAATCATACCGTGGCTTCTACAGCAGCCCTTCCAAGAACTTTATATCCTAGCTCAGTATTTGGTAATAGTCTTATGTGCTTGCTATATCCCCTTGTTCACATGCTTGCAGAGCAACACTGTTATAATTTTAATTATACAATTAACGTTCTGTTAAATACCCAAATCCTGAAGGAGTTTTTGTTAGTAGAAACGTGACGTTACCGCTAAACAAGTAATAAAAGAGTCAACCCCCTTATAGAAAATTTGCAGCAATAAGTACATAACTACACACAAACATCCCAGACTTACACAAAACTAGGCTTTCTACAACAAGAAGATAAAGTGCTGTAGTTAACAATCAAGTCCATTTTTCGCAAAATAAGACAAAATTTTAAAAACTTCTACTTGCTATTTACAGCTCACTAATTACAAAGCCGTCCATTTTCAAACTTTTTCATGTCAGCAAATTAATAAAATGCACTTTTACATCATTCAACAAATGCTGCTACTGTAGTCCTATTTGTAGTAAGTTATTTGTAAGACGTACAGGTGACAAAAAGGGTCCTGCTATGGCTAGTGGATGGGAGGATGCCAAGATCATAAAATCCAACAAAACAAAGCAATTCACTACTTTTGTGGTAGCTTTCAGCAGATGTAATAATCTTTTCCTTGCTGAATAAAGAAATTTAACCATTTGCCACCACACACCATAGTCAGAACCATGATGCAAATATAAGTATGATGATTAAGAGCTCTCTCTCACACGCTTGCTCTCTCTCTATTAAGGAATATTATAAGTAATAGTCATTTAACTTGTTCATGTTAGTTGAAGAAGATTTTGCATCTAATTATTAACATGGTCATTTTTGTCCAGAACTGAAGTTCCCTAAATAAATTCTAAAAGAATTATTTGCATTTTCTTCTACTAATCTCTTACTTCTATTGTGTTATGTAATCAATTTTCACGTAATTTTTAGTAACATGAACTAAAGTTTGGTGATTGTTCTGATAACTTTTCTTTAAACAGAAAAAAAGGAAAAAAGACAAATGAAACATATGATATATACATAGACACACACTTATGAGTGACAAAAGTTCTTTTGAAAGCAAAATAGGAACCACATGTGTGTGCCAGTATATACAGGTATGTTATGAACATAAAACCTGGCCAAAGAAGAGAAACCTGGATTGTCTTTTTGATAAGCCAAAGAGAGTCCTAAACATTGCTTACCCAGACACTGAGTTTTCAGAACACAAGGGATCATATTTTGGTTCTTCCAACCTTGCGCTTTTCTTTGTAGAGAGATCTAGCACTCCATCCCCTGCAAAGAATGAGTAGTGATGATAACAGTGGCTTTAAGGAAGATCTCGGAAATTTTGTCACAAAATATATTTTCACCTATGGCACAATTTTCAAGCAGCTACTTTATCCTGTAAAATTTCTGACACCTTATTCCATTAACAGTATCAGCCATCAGCAAATGATTTTGTATATTTGATTTGTCACCAAACTTTATGAATTTGAGAAAAAATAAAAAGTAAACCCATTCAGAAATAATAAAATTTAAAAGAACCTGTATTAACCAAACATGACTGCTTTTCTAAAAATCACGTGTCTATAGTGCACTTTTTACTTTCAAGGCAACCAAAACAATGCACTTGATATTACAACCATTATTCATATTTACTTACTGTAAACAAACACACAACTCTGATGCTTAAGTTAAACTTGACATAAATCCTAGGTTTACAGGGTAATTCAAGCTAATAAGGACCTCAGGAGGCCCCCAGACCAACCTCCTGCTCTGAGCAGGGTCAGCAATGACACCTGACCAGGTTACTGGATGAGCAGGTACCAGTAACTGGGTAACTTCCCAGTATCCAGTAACTTCCCTGTAACTGGGAAAAGAGCTTGAGTACAATATAGAGTTCTAACACTCTAACTACACATACTCCTCCTGCTACCTCCACATATATGCAATAATATTAGAAATTAGAAAAAATAAAGACCTAAAGTGGGGTGGGAGTCTGCTCTGTCAAGTCACAGGTAAAAGTTAAAATTCAAGATTTATACTTGGCTGTTAAAGTCTATGAAGTATTGAAATAGAAAAACATACTTTTTAAAAATCAGTATTTAAAAACATTAACAGTTAAAATACTCATTTTAATTAAAAAATCAATGACATTTAAATTATAGTTAAATCCCCTAAATATATTTAATTTCATACCTTTCTTCCTTGGTTCTCTGTTTCAAACTTGGGCTGTTTTGTGTGCCTGAGCTCTGCGAATTCAATTTTGAGTTTCAACATGTAGCTCAACATTCAACTCTATAATCACCTTTATACTACCCCTTATTGCATTTACAGTGTAATTTTCATGTTACTGCCTATTATTTCTAAAACATCAATCAATTGCACATATTTTCCCACAGCCTCAGATGCAGGCAATGGTTGAAGCATCCAAATACCAACCGTCTAATAAGAAGTCAAGAAAATTGTTTGGGTAGCTCTCCTTTATACCAATAATGCAAGGAAATAGAGTTCTGTGCAATAATCAAGTCCAGATTTTTGTTTTTGGACTGCTTTTTGACTGTTCTTCCACAACTACTTTGTACTATTTGAAGGAGGTCAAAGAGAAAAAAAGTAACACCATAACTCAGCATTAGGGGATGAATATATATAAATATGCCCCTTGTCAAGGGTGCTTCTTTTCACCTGAATACATTCCTTTCAAAATCTTAAAGTCAGAGAAAGGATTAATACTAACCAACCTTCCTGATGCATTGATATTACAGAAGAGAAAGACAATTAAGAACACTATAGAAAGATTCTACATGGACATTTTGGCCTACCCAGGAACACCCAAGCTCAACCCAAAGTCCCTGAGTCCTGTGGAACAGATTTCCTCTGTTGTGCTCTGTCAGCCACACAAAGTAAAACTCCCTTTCTTAAGTGCTTGTGTGCTCCCTTTCTCCACCTTCAGCTGACACTTATAGGCATCACAAA
Source organism: Calcarius lapponicus (assembly GCA_039654755.1). Classification (NCBI taxonomy): domain Eukaryota; kingdom Metazoa; phylum Chordata; class Aves; order Passeriformes; family Fringillidae; genus Calcarius; species Calcarius lapponicus. The sequence goes on from CM077466.1 coordinate 16,864,146, forward strand.
AAAGTTTAGAAGACATCACTGGAAAAAAATCTACTTCAAAGCTGACAACTTATCAAGCAATAAAAAGCTACTTGTCTCTCCACCAATTTACAGAAAAAAAAGGCAAAGTTAGCAGCTAGCTAGATTTTTAGTAAGAGCCCCAACAATCAACAAAATCCAAAGGTTCTTGTAAGATTCCATAATGAAAATAATTTTCATTCTTAATCTTTCAGAGCTGCCTTTGACAACACCAGGCTAGCAATCAGTTGAAAAATTACTAAAAAACACAGTAGTGAAAATTCAGCCTCCTGAAACAAAAAATTAGATATGTTTTCAGCCTCTAAAGGATGCACAGAACTGAATGAATTTGAGGTTCAAGACATCTGGTTCTTCCAACACAGCAAATTCAAATTCATTAAGTACATGACACCTCCCTGAAGACAACGCTTTATGGGAAGATGATACCCAATAAAGAGAATAATACAAGAAATTTGATATAAATGCAAAATACCAGATAGAATCACTGGATTACAGAATTTTTTTTTGTAATTTTATTTGATTTTTTTAAAAAAGCAAACCAACCAATCAAAAAAAAAAAAAAAAAACCCAAACAAACAAAAAAAAACCCCCACCAAAACCAACAATAAATAATCCTCACAGAAACCCACCTCAAAGTGGCAGGAAAATGAGAGCATTTACTGTAAAGCTCTAAGACCCAGTGAAATCCTACCTAATGAGATGAATGTATATACACAGTTGAGACGTTCACTTTGGTACATCAGGTACAAAAAGTTTGCAAATAGGTGGACTATGAATCTAGGAAGTTTGTTACTTGCAAGGTAGGGATAGTCTTCTCTAAACTGAGCCAGAACTTTCTATTATTTCTAACAAATCAATCAAAACAGGTATTTCAGCAAGAATTCTGGACAGGAACTGAATTGTATCAGGAACAGAAACACCACTCTGTAAGGTGGTTTTATTAAAAGATATGAAATTACTTCCACTCTTTAGGTGAAGCCATGACTACTAAGAAGTGATTCTTCATTAAAAAAAGTATAAAACATTGGATAATATAGAAAAATACATTAGATGTTTTTCAGGTTTGCTACTCATGGTCTTCTAATGCAGCTATTTCTATGCAAATTGAATTAATCTTATCCTCAAAGGAATGGCTCAACCTCTGGCCTTTGATTCTCAGCACAAGATCATCAGGTGCACCAATACCAAGATGAAACTAAGTGTGATCAAAGTTCATTTTCAAAATAATCAGGACCACAATCACTTGAAACTCCTACAGACTAGTGATGTTAGGGAAGCAGGGAGGGGAAGGGGAAGCAACAGAAACCAGGTCAGCCTTGAGTTCCTACAACTGGTATTTGATTTCCAAACTGATTTTTTTTTCTGGGTTTCAGGAAATCTCTCAGTAGCTATTATGAACTGTCTTATTAGATCAGATAACCCACACTACTCAGTCCTCAGCCTCCAAGGCAGGGGACCACTCCACTCCTACTCTGGAGGAGCACATCAGCCTGGCTTCTACCTGCAGCTCTTTGCCCTCCTAGCAGCTGCTGTCATTGGCTTAGGGATCTCAGAGATTTTTCCCTGCCTACTCTAGCTTTAGTTTCTGGCCTTGGTTCTGTTAGCTGTGAAATCTAAGGCCCTTTGTGAACCCAGCGACCCATGGTCTCCTGTCACAGCAGTTCCGATGTTTAAGAACAGTTGAGCAAAACCTGCCCATTACCTGTCTCTTCCTCTTAAGAATTTTCAGAGAGTCGTACCTAGTCTTAATACAGTGAGATTTACTCTCCCTTTACCTTATCCATCCACAGGACAAGGGGTTTTGTAGGAACAAAACAACAGTCTTGTTTTCAGTACTTTTCTTGATGGTGTCTTGCCTTTTGCTGGCTATTTTCTGTGCTCCTGAACACCGAGTTTCCAGGAAACTGTCAGTAGGAGCACCAAAGCCTTTTATTAATTCTTAACTACCACTCTGAGTAGCCCCTTTTGACCTGAAGTGCTATTTAGTAACATTAAAAAATGCCAGATGAAAAGTATATGGCCATACCTAGGATGATCAGGGCCCAGTCCTGGCAGTATCTGTGAGGACAAGCCAGGGGCTGCCCTGTGCTGCACACAGTTGGCTGGGTCCCAGACCTGCTGCAGGGCACAGCTGAGTCCAGCAGCCAATGGGCAGAAACTCTGGAGAACTGTATTTAAGAAAGGGGGAAAAGTGCCAGGTGGACACAAAAAATAGGAACAAAAAGAATGAGGAAATGTCAGAGGTAAGTCCAGCAGCAGGTACAGACTGGACAGCCCACACCCAATCCCCTTGCACTACAGGGATGGTGGTGGTGGTGGTCACAAGTGAACCTGGAGTGAAGCTGAGCCTGGGAAAGGAGGGAGGAAAGGCAGTGTTTTAATGATTCTTTTTGTTTCTACTGCCTGAATTAATAATGAAAAAATTATGTTAATAAGCAATATTCAAATTATTTTTCCCAAGCAAAGTCTGTTTAGCCCATGGCAAGTGGTGGTAAACAATGACCATGTCCTTATCTCAACCCACAAGCTCTCCTTTCTGCCCTTCCCATTTTCTCCTGTGTGCCATTGTGAGAGAAGTAAGCACCAATACATATAGTAAAACCAGGATATTAAGAAAAAGAAGTTCATTTTCAGTAAAGTTTTGAATTCTTTCAATACACTGCCAGATATCTTTTGATGTCTTCCAGTCTATGATAGCTCAATGAAACAAGGGAATTATGAAAATTTTCATGCATATTTTGGTTATGTTTACACATTATCAGTGTGTGGTTCTGGATATCTTGGTTCCAGAAAATCCAGAAACAAGAATAAGCTTGTGCAGATAAACCTGCATGATATATATTGGTACTGCTTCTACTTCTGACTCTTGAAGTCACTTTGCTTAGAAGCTTGAGAACTATCAACCCTCCTGTATCTACCAAATGAAAGAAGCCTCTGCATCAAACTTTCTTGCTGCTAGGAACATTCCTGAAAGAGCTCAGCCCCATGACTGCACAAGGAAATAAGTTGCTGCAGGATATTCCAACACAGTTTCTTACTCACTCATTTCATTCTGTAAGGATGCTGTTTCTTCACTGGCTTAGTTTAGAGGAAAAGTAATATTAAAAAGCACACAGTAACACCTCACTTTTGTTAGACGCAGTGCATGGAAAAGAGGATTTGTTTCACTTTACAGAGTACTCGTTATCAAGGCCTGGACATGTAAGAGTTACATGGATTAGAAAAAAGAGCAAGATACAGGTATTTTTGGAGACAGCTGCTGCTAATTGACTGACAGTGAAATGATTGCCTGATTACCAGCAAGACACACGGGAATGAAAGCACCCTGCTAAATTACCACACTTCCACCTGCAGAGAGGAAAGTAGAACATGCTCTGGGACTCCAATACCAGTCAGGTGTCAGCAGGACATATGTGGATGCCAGTGCTTGAACTCATACTCAGTACCAAATGCTGCAGTTCCAGAGGAGCAATGGGTTCACCTTGGCCAGTAGTCAGACCCCAACTCAGCCCCTCTACCACTCCCTGTTCTCAGTGGGGGGCAGGAAGAAATAAGATGAAGATCATCAAGATAAATACAGGGAAAACACTTGTCAATTACCATTACAGGCAAAACAGACTTGGGGAAAATGAATTTATTGCAATTTAAAATAGATTTGGATCACGAGAAAAAGATAAAAATCTAAGCACTTCCCCACTCCTATCTCTTCCCAGGCTCTCAACTTCATTCCCAATCCCTCTATTTTCCCCCATCCCCAGATGGCATAGGCAAGATTGAAAATGAGGGCTAAAGTCAGTACAATTCTTCTTTACAGCTCCTTCTCAACAGGCCACAGACCCTTCAGGAAACACCCAGGTGTTCCACAGGCTGCAATGGAACACACATTCCACCATGGTCCTTTCCACGTGCTCCATGGAAATACCTACTCCGGTGCCTGGAGCACCTCCCTTCCGCTTTCCCTCACCTCATTGCTCCCAGTGCTGTTTCTGACCCCTCCCTCTGCCTGTCCAGCATTTTTGCACTTTCTTAACCATGCTTTCCCAGCAGCACCATGAGCCCAGCTCCTGTGCCTCCCTTCAGCCTGGCATGGGTCTATGGCAAAGCTGGCTGAGCCTCGCACAGGGAAGCCACACAAGCTTCTCACAGATGCCACCCTACAGCCCCCCCCCCAGCTACAAAAACCCTGCCCTGTAAGCCCAAAAAATCAGGGCTATCAGGTCTGGAAGTGTCAGACCTAAGGATCTTTTGGCTTCAGAGTTGGCCTCCAGAGGAAAGTAGGAAGCTTTCTTTAATGGAGAACTTCAGTGAGAGAAACTTCTTTCAGTGCTGAGCTAGCACTTAGCTTGGATCTGCTCACTGCTTCTAGTAATCTGGAAAATTAAGTTTACTCCTACCTCTCAAGCCCAAAAACCACTCTCATAGTAAAGGAGTAAGGTTGTCTATTTAACTAGTTAGATCATTCATTTCAAAGATAACTATTGTAAATACAAAGCACCTGCCTAGGCAGAAAGTGAACCTAAAGAATTTATACTTGGATTATTATCTGCTTAACAGGATTTGAACGAAAGATTTCAACTTGAAGGAGATTTCAACTTTGAGGATCCATCAAAGCAATTTGAACGTCCTCCTGTTACTGCCACTTCATTTGGGAATTTAAACAGGAATTACAAATAGCAAATAGTAAATAGAGTTGCATGACATTTAAAAAACATTACTGAGAATGGAACCATGGTACAGCTTTTAGAAGTCTCCAGACCAAAGAATACTATGTTAGAGAATTACACATTTCAAAAAATAATCCAATTTAAAAACCCTTCATAATTCCCTACCACACACACATGACACTTTATTATAACCAAGCTGTCTTCAGGAAAAGCGTAGAACTGAGAGATGGATGCAACAATAATACAGAGTCCCTGACAAAAGCTAAGTGAAATAACTTTTTCATGAATCTTTGCACTTAGAACACAATGCAAATAAAAAGAGCAGGCTGACATTTTTATTCTTAAACTTATTTGCTTGTGTTACCATCACTACAGTAAAAAGCTAAAATAGCTCAAAATTAACACATTTATAGAAAACAGAAAGCACAATACAACTTCCCTGGTAGGTAAGATGTTCAAGCCATCTTTCTCCAACTACAGTGTTATTCCACTATTATTTCTCATTCCACCATCTTTAAATTTCACAGCAGGATGTTACCTTCAACATCTAAAAAGCACTCCAGCAAACATGGCAGTCTAAGTCCTGAGACTCTGCAGTGTCTTACATAGTTTAATGTGTAACTTTTACACTGTGTGTGTTGAGCAACTATTTTAGATTTAGGTGTTTCACCAAAGGTGCACAATTCTAAACTTGCTCTTTAGCCTTACTATAAGAAAAAATCCAATGACATAATTATTTAAATACCTCAGTTTCATTGTATTTTAGATTTTTCTTGGAGAAAAGATGAATGGATTTTAAGATAAGGGTGGCAGCATAATTTTCTTCGTCCCTGCCCTGCCCACCTCCGGTGTTCCCTTTCATTCCTCAAAGATTTATCTGGGCTCAGCAATGACCAGAACCTGCCACTGGGGACTTTGCTCCTTCATGAACATTTAAGACTAGTTATAAATAATCAGCTGCTGAAGTAAGCAACATGCTATAGTCCTGATATCAGGAAAGTATTTTTTATTGCTCTTGCAAAAGAAATGTGCTTCAACCTGGCCAATTATAAACCTATAAAATATGTAATTCATCTGTAGAAAAATTACATCAACCACAACAGGTATTTTCTCAGTATTTAAACCACTAAGTATTTACTAAACCCTGGCATGAACTGGTTTCCACTGATCATACAGAATAAAAGCAAGAATTCCCGTACTTCTTAATGTTTTTTTCTGTCAAAGAGAAAGGATGCTTGAAATTTCACCCAAAATAGGTATATTTATCATGAGGATTCCATCTGAGCTCCCTGCCCCCAAGGATCTCCAATTAAAGACTGAATCATTAGGTACACCCATACCAAGTCTGCTAATGTATATTAAAATGAACAAACAACCCAAACAAACTTAGTTCTGGCTTCTTTTAACTTTTTTAGTATGGTACATGACATACAGGTCAACTTTTCCCTTTGGTCTGCTGTATTACAGGATTAACACAGACCCTGACATCTGTAAAAGACAAAAGCTGCTTTTGCCACTGCTTTCAGTTGCACATGACAGTCACAACCCTTCCTGAAAACTGCTGCTAATCCAAATCGAGTTCAAACTCCAAAACACTCTCGTGATTATACTGTTATCAGTTTTGGATAGCAATATTCCTTGAGGCAAAGAAATTATTTCCTTTTTGTAAATGATAGTGAGAGAGATTATTTTTCTAGGTTTGCTCTCAGTTAGGAAAGCTGCACTGATGTGTAATGATTAAGGTATGAAGTAAGGAAATTTTCTCCCAGATTAATCTTCTCTTTCCATCATTCTAACCAGCCTGTATTTAACGAATCAAAGTGTTCAAGAGCTGACAGAGACTGAGTGACATTTGCTCCATGAAATCCCAGCATCTTTTTTTCTTTTCTCAGGCTTCTTGACAGCCATTTCTTCAACAAAATTTTGAATCACTGTCACCTGTGACAGCACAGGTGAGAGGACTTAAATTCAGTATTCCAAAGCTGAGAAATTCCAATGCCACTTGTTTAACACAGGCACTCAGAAATCAGAACACTTATCTGCTAACGCACAATATGAAAAATGTTTCCATTTGACACGGACATTTATTTTTCAGGGGAATAAGACACCATAAAATAAACAAATGACAGCAAAACACAGATTATCAGATATAGAAATTTACCTTGCTGAGTATTCTGTTCTTGAGTTCGATTCACAGTGAGGTCTAGAGGGCTATCCTGTTCTTCCTGAAGGGAGTTTTCCGTTTGGTTCATTTGGATACTTTTACACATCAGACTTGGTTCAAATGATGAACCATTTCTGTTCTCTTGAATTTTGCTACTTTTTGAAATGTACTCAATCGCAAACTGACGGATCATTTTTTTCATTAATTCCTGAGCAACTAGGGGAATGTTAGGATCACAGTTCTGAGGAAGATCTAGAAATAAAAAAAAACACAGGCATCAGATATATTAAGAACCAAAATTATCTACTTTTCTTATAATAAATACTTCATATAAGCACACGAATGTGTTAAACAAGTACATGTGTAACCAACATATTAATTCAGATCTCTATCAATTTTTTTAATGAGCATTCCTAACTGGAAGTCATTTGAAAGAACATTTAGCACAGATCATTAATTTTTACCTTACTACTCTATCATAGCGTGCAAGTAAGACTATGTGGGGTTGCATTACTTAGGGGACTCAGAATCTGTACTGTTGGCAAATAAGTTGAATTTTCATTTACAGGCTGTTCATTTTCAGTTTTGAAAATAAAGTATTTTGAATACAAACCATGAAAGTAAAGTAAGATATGGATTAATAAAGAAAGAAGTTACTTTCAAAGAACAGCCATAACAGAAATAATTTTAAAGTGTAGTTCTAAAGATTAGTCCTCTTCATAACACCGAACAGCTGGACTTTCGAGGAACTGGTCTTAAAAAGGAAAAAAAAGCAAAAAACTTGTATTCCACTCTGAGATTATAATCCCCATTCTAGGTTCAGGACTGAAATGTCAGAACTGATATGATGCTACTTGAAATGTCCCATACAATTTGTAGTAATACAAGGAAGAAAAAAGTTAAACCTTTTACTAAAAAGCATAGCTGAAACTGTAACTGTGAATCACCAAAAAGAATTCTAATAGAAGGAACAGAAAAAATGTAAGTGTAATTTAGCATAAATAATGTAATTAAGAAATTTAAAAGTAAGCTGTGCTACTGCACTGATGACTGCAGCACACCGTTTCACAGGACAAGTACAACTGACCATACTCCGAGATCTGTGTTTTCCCTTAAACTGGCAGCAGTAGTACTCACTTCACTACCTCACTCTTCCTTCTTTCCTTCAACTCTACACTCCTCTCCACACAAATATCCTTTTCAGTATATTACCCACTGCCCATCCTTGAGTTCATAGGCAATGAGTGAAACAGTTTTTAATCAAGAAGGGAGAGGGATTTAAAGCCAGTGTGTAAGCAATGAAGAAGAATTAGCATTTAGGTGAGCCCTGATTGCCTGGAGGAAATACCAAAGGACACGGTTCCATACTTACCTATGGAACAATAAAGTTAATCTGAAACAAATAAAATAGATGATAAACTGAAGGGTTTTTTCATGGAAGTGAAGAAACTGAAAGGGCTGGGCTGGGTAGATGTTTGCATGCAAAGGGTACATGGGGTACATGTCCTAATAGGAAGTTTGGAGGATCACACAGTCTATTTGCTCAAGTATTTTATGCCAAATAAGCTTTATCCATCAATTATCAAGAGAGTGACTGCCAGCACTGATCAAGGAATGCTGCTCAGGTTTAGGATGAATGTACAGAAGATTTTTTGCTTGTTTGTTTCAGGTTTATTTAAATCATGTTCCATTTTGAGAATTCATTTCACCAACAGAGCATTGCAAAGAATTACAAACCTACACCTTTGAGATCAGCTGTCTATAGCACTTGAGAGGGCAGCTGACTCACTGCTCAGATGCTTCCTGTCAAGACCTTTTGGCCAGCCTCTCCATAGTGCCTGATGAGGTATGGTGAAGCTCCAGCATTTTTAAGACATCTTGGCTTCAAGAGAACTTACTCGAGGCATGACAAAACAAATCTGCTTATGGTTAAAGCTCTAACTTCCAACAATCTTTCAACCAGATCTCCACCAAAATACCTAAAATTGACAGGTGTTTCTTGAAGAGAGATATGAGGTAAAACTCTAAATGATGGACGATATCTACAGAGATCTCTCCCTACCATGTAACTTCCAGGCACAGCAATATAAACAGAGAATACCTAATTCCTGATTCCTAAATAATGAACTCAATAAATGTTCAACTGGAGTTTACCATCCTAGAGACACACTTAAAAGTAAAGAAAAAAAAAATCAACAGATACTGGAACAGTAAGACAATAGATATACAGTACCGATGCACATGCAAAATACAAGAAAAGAATACAGAAAGTTAAGAGATGAAATTAAACAACTGAATTATATAGGAGCAAAACTGTTTGCATGTCAGGGTAATGGCAGTTCCAGACAATGAAATCTACTGATCAACAGCTTAGCTTGAAAACCCAAAAATTTGACTGCCTATAATCAGAAACTCATAAAAAAATGAATTATACAAAATATTATCAAGACTGAGTAGGGTCTGGAATGACCCTACTTATACAGAGGAATTAGTTTGTTGCATGCACACAAGAAAAATTTCTTTGACAACTTCTGGGTAACAGATGATCACCAGAGCAAATGGGAGAATTATTTTACATCCTGGCGTGATCTGTACCTTTAAGGAGCAAAAGACCAGAGAGTACAGAGGACCTACCATCAGCAGGAATACACAACAGCCTGGAACAGACTTCTTCTTATTAATCATCATCCTCTGCATCAATTATTACAAAACTGCAAGATAAAACTAATTCAGAGCTGTCAAGTTTTTACTGCCTTTCTATTCCACTTTAGACTCTTCGCACCAGTAACAGTCAAGCATGTATTGCTTTTAGACACTTGCAGGAGAAGTCAGTTTTTCCCTTAGGAGCAAAGTCATCTTTCAGCCAGTCAGAATAATAAAGGATTTATTTTTTTGTTCTCGTAATAATTTCTTTAGAATTAGCTTAATTTTTTAAAATGATTTCCAAATACTCCCTATGAAGAATAAATGCAGCAGAATTTCTTATATATTCAACTGCTGCAGCTATTGGTAGTTCACAGATTTTAAGTTATTTTATTCTAAAAGAGTAACATGATGAGGGGGTGGTGTGTGTCTATCTAAGAGCATATACTATGAAACGTGTGCTCCTGGATTGGGGTTACATTTGAAGTCCTCTTGCTGCTAAATGCATATTCAATCAAAAAGGTTTGAAAAGACTCAGGTAGACTAATCTGCCAAAAATGCAAATAGTGCTGCTATCACATTGAATAGTGCTGCTATCACATTGACTGTTCTGTGATGCAAATCATTAACTTGTAAATAGTGGTGGAAGTACCTTGGGAGGTCTCTAGTAAAGCTGCTTATTCAAAGTAGTCTTCTTTGAGGTCAAAGTGAGTTCCTCTGGATTTTACCTAGTTAGGTAAGGAATACTTCCATGCATGGGAGACTCTACAACCTCTGGGTGGCATGTTCTACTGCTTGCTTGTCCTCATTTTTCTTTACATTAAAAAGAACCTCTTATTTCAACTTGTTTACAGTCTGTCATTATCCTGCTATGCACCATTGTAAAGACTTTGACCCCGTCTTAAAATTAGAATATTCCGAGTTGAAAGGGACCCACAAGGATCATCAAAGTCCACCTCCTGGCCTTACACAGGACATCTCCAAGAGTCATACCATGTGCCTGAGATTATTGTCCAAATGCTTCTTGATCTCTGTCAGGCTTGGTGCTGTGACCATTTCCCTGGGGAGCTTGTTCCAGTGCCCAACCACCTTCTGGTGAAGAATGTTTTCCTAATATCCAAGCTGAACTTTCTCTGGCACAGCTTTGGGACTCAGGTTGGCCTCAGGTCTTGTCACTGGTCATCAGGGAGAAGAGATCAGTGCCTGCCCCTCCACTTCCCCTCAAGAGAAAGTTGTAACTGCAATGAGGTCTCCCCTCAGTCTCCGCCAGGCTGAAAAAGTGACTTTCAGCCATTCCCTGTATGGCTTCCCCTTAAAACCATTCACCATCTTTGTTGCCCTCCTTTGGACACTCTCTAATGTTTGATGTCTTTCAACTGCCCCAGCACTCGAGGCGAGGCTGCCCCAGCTCAGAGCAGAGCAGGACAATCCCCTCCCTTGCCCAGCTGGCCATGCTGTGCCTGATGCTCCCCAGGACAGGGCTGGTCCTTCTGGCTGCCAGGGCACTGCTGACTCATGTTCAACTTTCCATCAACCAGGACCCTCAGGTCCCTTTCTGTAGTGCTGCCCTCCAGTATCTCATTGGTCAGTCTGTTCCACCCAACATGGGGAAGTACTTCACCCACCCTGTGGTTCATAGTGGTAATTTTCCACTACACATGAGAAATTTGTAATTAGCCATATAAAATTTTTAAACACAATGAAACGTATTTTGAGCAAGAAAGGTGTTAGAACTCTGAACTTGCTATCACTACCAAATATTTCTTAATTGTTATCAGCAGATGGCACCAGATATACTTGGTATGACCTGAATAGTTTTTTTTTCTAAGATGTTTTATTAGGAATTGTGACTATAGGAAAAACTTGTGAAGTTTTAAATTTGCATGCCTACACCTGTTTAAACTCCCATTTTTCACAGTTATTATAAAATACAAGGCAGCTGTATTTAGTCCTTGTATAACATATAATTTAAACCCAGTAGAACAGTCTCTAAAGGTCTGCAGACCTGTTGTTATTAGGATAAAAGAAGACTGAATTTGTGTGATGTAATCTGATACTTTCTGCTTTTGATTGTCAAGGTAACAGTCCGAATACAAAAGAAGAGTAATTATGTAATGTAATTATGACAAATTGCAATTATTTATTTTAATTCAAAGGTCACATTTAGGACTAAAAATTCCTCAGTTTATGTGCTGCACGAGCTTGTAACTATTCAAACCTGTACTGTTAACTATTCTGCACATTAACATTATGTGTGATCACTAGACTGCAACATCTATAGTGACAGATTTGACTGTCAGGATAATGAACAATGAGATAAAAGCTCCCAAAATAATGTTTCACAACAGTATTCCATTTATTGAAAACCAGTATTTTTGCACTAAAAACTCAACCTTATGACTGAATTTGTCTTCTGACACAATGCCAAAAGGCAGTGAAAAGCAGCAGGGAATCACAATCCCCCTTGTACCTGCAATCCAGTTGTGTGAGGAGAAGGACTAAGAACACACTATTGCTTCTCAGGGTGCTTCATAAATTCACTCCACAAATTCATCCTTTTCACAAAAAGGCCACATTTTACTTTAACAATCCCACCTCAACAGCCACCAAACTGTCCCAGTGATGTTCTCAGTTCTACTTGCAAAATTGTTCAGGTTGCTGTCAGGTCATCAGCACGTTACAACAGGAATACAACTGTTTATTCTGAGGCATGTATCATGATTAGTTCAGCTATCTTGACCAACCAACAAACAGAAGGAGTAAGTTAACTCTTCTGTTCTCATAAACATTCCACCCTTTTTCTTCCTCTACCCAGGTTGCAATGTTCACTATTCTATATCCAGTCATATTTCTATGAATCCTTGTAAATGTAGTAGAAATGATTAAGAAATGCAGAATCAGTGAAGAGAATAACACTGGCAGGTAAGTGGTCAACACAAAAAGTATCTCCTTAAGAAAGGAGTGAAAACCCCACTAAACATTCTTTCCTGATGAAGTTTAAGAGGAACAGCAAAGCTGTCACATAAGTCTATCACACAAAACAGTTTTCTGTTTTATTACAGAAAACCATCCAGATTTTGAAAGGACAAATTAGATTTCTTAAGATTACTAATCAAAAGAAACTGCAGGTTTTGGATGAAGTAGTGTGCACAACTCAAAACTACACCTCGGAAAGTAACACTTTTTTTTAGTCTGAGATAATGTGTGCATGATTACATTGTCATAGGTTTGCTAAATTAAATATACATTGTCCAAGATGCATAACCAGCTTGTGACAGCTGCACAACCCAAAGAAAACTACTAAAAGAACAGAAGAACTCAAAGTTAAATTCAGGTATATGGTATGGTATAACAAAGCAGTATTTGTGAAAGGAGATATTTTAGAACATAACAAGGATATATCTAGAAATAGTAAAGAGCTTTAAAAAGCTTACAGGAAAATTACTTTGGGATGGGAAACATGGCATTGAAGATACTTGACACAGCAGCCCAGAGAATCTGAAAAGATTCAAGTAATCTCAAACATTCTCTCTATAATTTTGTGCCTAAATTCCTTAACTTCTACATGAGCTGCTCATGTCTCAGTCATCTCTTGGTGGATCATCTATCCTGAAGATAGAACCTGATTCACATCTCTTTTTCTTTGTTTTTTTTTAAAGAGGTCACATTAACATTGCATGGAAAAATGAGTTTCTAAGAACACACAATGTGTATTACTAGAAATACAGAAAATTAATAGTCCATGAACAAAATGTCTGATCGAGCTTTTAAACAACTGTGATTCTGTGATATAACAATGATCATATGTCACACTCTATAATACTCATAGAAAAAAAAGACCTATATGTATTTTTAAAGCATACTGTGTTTTTCCCTTAACAAAATAGAACAGCTGAACTTCAGCATCACGGAAATGGAAAAGCACCAATCTAAGTCTACTCTGCTTACACCACCAAAAGGGTAAAGAGAGATGTCATACTTGGGAAGAAAGCATTTGGGTTTCAGACACATTGTTTAATGGCAACAATCAGTGTTTGATGACAAGAAGGACTTTGGATTTGCTGATGTGTCTGCTGAGCACAGGACTTTCCTACAGACAACTGAGTACAAAACTGGTCTCTCAGTAATACATAGTGACGTTGGGTTCCTAATGGGAAGACCTTAGTTGTTTACAGCATTTCAAGAGTTGACCCATTTTGGCAGGAGTTTATCATCTTTTGTCCTAGATTCTGCAGACAAATAGGCATGTTTTGAGATCTTCTGAACAAGCTTCCTGTTACAAAAAAAAAAAAGAAACAAAAAAAAAACCCAAACCCACAACAAAATCCCCTCAACTAGTCTGCAAATTAAAAAAGCCATATATACACATCTTCAAAATAAAAGATTAATGGGACCAAGAAATGAACTCTCTAATTTGCTCAGTGGTCTTAGAAGTTGTTCATAGAGGCCTAAATTAGCTACAATAGCAAGAGAGTAGATCATCTTGAGGAGTTTGCAATCCAAACAAGTGTTACTCCGTTTTAAAGACAGCCAGCCAAGTATTCTACAATTTTTTAACAACAAAAGGACATCTGGTTTGGGACCAGGTATAAGAACTACTCCTTAGCTAACCATTCCCTAGCTAAACAATTACTGGAAATTTTTTTATTCCTTTCTTCATAAGTTGATACTTGAACTCAAAAACCTACAAAAATTCAGAAAGCAGACTTGATATTTTCTTAGTAAAACTCTTCATCTTCCTCCTAAAATCCAAACCAGTTACTTGAATACCTCATAAATTGGTTTCACATGCCCTTTACTATTTTTTCCTTTTCGCTTCCTGTAATTTGAACAACTTTAAAGTCTTTGCTAAAACCTGAACTGAAGCGATATTCTTAGTAAATTCTTACCCAAGAATACAGAAGTACTTCAGAGAATCACAAAAACAACTGCAAGTTTAATTTTTCAATAGACAAAACCTCTTTAACCTAGCATTTGATCTGGCAGATCAAACCGAAAGAAAATGCTAAAAGCCGAATGTTCTTTGTGAGAAACTTCACTTAGAAGTCATTCACTCCACTAAGGTGAGGTCATGCCAAGTTTCACTTCTCCCATGATAGAAGTTCCTCTTAAGAAGTATCAAAAGAGATCATCTGCAGCAGGAACATAAAGCAGGCAAACACTGAATAACATTGTACACATCAAGACCAAGCAGAGATCTGACAAAGTAGAAATTTGAAGGAATTAAAATATCTGCCTAGGGAGATGCCATACAATTGGGCCTGTGATGAAAATATAATAAGACTTTAAGAAGTAACGAGGTGCCAACTTCATTGGACATTTTATTTCAAACGGAAAATAGCTGGTTTGAAAGAAAGCCAAGAATCCAAAGGATGCACTCAAAATGCTGTGGCACTCCAGTTCTTTAAAATGCAAAAAAAGCAAAATGTAGACTGAGTAGACAAGTCTGTACAGAAAAAGATTCTATATACCATAGGTTCCAGGGCATAATAATCTCTCCTACTACAGCAATTTAAGAGGGAGAAAACTAACTTTGCTTTTTTCTCCCACTTATGAAGAGACAGTATCTGCCTCTAGCTCTGTCAAAAACAAGAGAGAGCTGTCACCCTAGCCATTCTCAGCTATTCTGACACACACATACTAAAGCCAAGAAAAATCTATGAAAATTGTAGTTACTGCATTCACAGTAACTTCATTCACAAGAACTTAAGGAAGAAGATGAGTATTTCTGCTTCTGTGGACAGTGAGTAAATCAAGTAACATTCATGAACTACGCTGATTTGTCATTTGCTCATGTACTGCTCTAACTTGATGATAGAGCAAAGAATAAGAACAGTCAAAGAATTAATGACCTACTAAATACTACATTTTGAGAAGAAGTTTTAACCTCCAACTTGGATGTATTTGAAGCTTTCATGCAAGAAGATCCCAAATTCCATTTTGCAATCTGCAAAGCACATTCTCTTGCCTAAAATGTGTTTCTCATTGAAAACCAGAAGTGAGAATTTAGGAACAGAAAATGCTTAAACGCTTCAGATTCCAGAGAATGACACCTGAGGTTGGCATGAAAACAAAGTAGCAGCTCATGGTAAAAAGAAAAATACAATACAATTTATGAACAGGGATTCAAAAGAATGACGCACAATGCAAGAGGATGAAGAGGAATGGCAAGTAGGAAGGGCAGTACTTCATTTGGTGATTCAAGTAAGAAAAAGATTAAGGAAAACCAAAGGAACAAAAAAGAGAAACAGCAGAAACATCCATTTCAGTAGATAAATAAAAAATTACTTAGGAAACAAAATTAACCCTGAATAATTTGATTCTTCTAGATTTTTTGTCCTATTTCGTAATACAAAAGACATGCTTTTATTACCTTTCTTTCGAAAGAGTGCATTTAGATAGTTTTCTGCTTGGCATTCAATCTTATCAGTGTTGGACTGGCCCTGAGATGACAGTTCCTCTGTAGGCGTTGACTGTGAAGAACCGAAAACTGATGCACGATCCTAGAAAACACATCAAGATCATAACATCTTTCAGAAGTTAGTCTGCTGGTATAAAATATACAATTAAATTACTGAGTTACTGAATGGAAGAGAACCACTAAAATTAAACTACCTTGAGTCAAAATGCAGAATGAACTTATTTCCAAAATTCAATTCTCTGACTCTTACTTTCATACCAAAAAAAATCAGTGTTGGGGAGTAATGTTTAATATAATGCTCATACTTACACTGGCTGTTTCTTTGTGTAAATTACAAAAGGAACATTTCTCATCCATAGACCAGTCAGTTAGCTCTTCTGGCTCACAGTCTTAAAGGAAGAAAAGAAAGCTAGATGTTTTAAACAAGCAAAAATGGATTTTGAGAACAACACACACTTCCTAAAATTCCCTTAAATAAATTCCATTACTAATAGTATATATATTTATTGGTACAGTGCATTCAGTCATATTCAATACTTCAGATATTTTCAAATTCTTATCTGGCTTTTACAGCTCAGAGTGCTTTCCTTAGAAGAAAAGGTAAACTCCTGCCATTCAATTAATTATCTGTCATAACTACTGGAGGCATTTAAATACTGCAAAGAAAGCTCTGAATTGCAGCCATCATTCTTTTTAACTGAAGAGTGCAAACTTGTGGTAAATTAAGCTAAGAATTAGGATACAGACTCCTTACCATGTGAGCTACATGCATTATACTTACAGTATTTTAATTGATTTGATATAATCACTATAGGTAAATCCAAGCACTTGATTCATCTAGAAATGTACCTTTATATGTTTTATCAGAAAAGGTACTCTGGTCTAGAGGGAATGCAGGACTTAAACTTACATCGCCTATACCAAGTCCCGTCTTCTACTGAATGGAGACACATAATCTACCTTCTTTAAACTAAGCTAATTTCAAAAATTAAGAGTTTTCAGTCAATACCATTCTCTTTACAAATACCAATTACTTTAAAACTTTTCCCAAACCAACTGTGCTAGTAGTTAAAAATAAAGCTTCTAATCTTTTGTTTAAAATTGCACATGGCGACTTATTCCAGTTTGCTTTTGTGGCAATTTTGTTCTTGTACCCATGAACAATAACTAGGTATTTAGCACCTTGATGCATTTACAGAGACCTTCATTATCCCCTTAACACTTCATTTTGTGATTAATCTAGTCCACCTGCTTTTCCTCACAAGAAGATTCAACTCCATCTCTTCTGCACAAGTCTCACTTGAACACCTGTTTCCTGAACTTGGCGAGCAAGATCTCAAGATGATGTCTTTTACCTTTACACCAGACTTCCTTACACTGCAGGCCATACTTTTCCGACAGTATCCTAGCTATGCAGCGGCCTTTATTACAGCTGCAGTATTTTGGCAGGTGAATCCAAATATGATTAACTACAACATCAAGGTCTTCTCCATCCCGCTTGTGTGCTTATAACCTAAAAACATTTCACTCCCATTATTAGTTACCAGGTATGTTTCCTCCTTTTCTCCATACCACTAAATTACAGTCAGTGCTGTTTAGGGAGGTTCTTGAGATCATCTGCTTTCAATAGCACATGATGGTAGCCTGATCTTGGCTGGCTGCCAATCTCCCAGTCCACTGATGCTCTCAAGTCACTGCGCTCTTCAATAGGGCAGGGGTGATGAATAAGATGGCAGGGGAGAAAATCAGGGGGGGAAACTTGAGGGTCAAGATAAAGACAGAGAGATCACTTACCAATTACTCTAACAGGGAAGTCAGACTCAACTTGGAGAGAATCAACTTCATTTATAGCCAATACAAACAGATTTGCATAATAAGAAAGGGAAAACACTAAACCACCTTGCCACCCCCTTTGTCCCAGGCTTCAGCTTCACTCCTTCATTCCTGACTCTTCTACCTCCTCCCCCACCCCAAAGAGTGCAAGAAGGATGGGAAACAGGCTGCCCTCAGTTCATAACAGTTCCTCTCTGCCACTTGTCTTCTTTCCCTGCTTCCAGCTTGGGGTCTTGGGCTCTCCCATGGGCTACAGGCTTTCACAAACTGCACCAGTGTTCTTCCTACAACTGCAGCTCTTCATGAACTCCTCTAATACGTGTCTTTCCCACAGGGCACAGTCCTTCAGGAAGACACCATTCCACAGACCCACAGCTCCCACCAGAAAACCTGCTCCTGCATGGGCTCCTCTCTAGAGCTGCAGTTCCTGCCAGAGGCCTGCTCCAGCATGGCATCTCCACAGGCTGTACCTTCCTTCAGGGCATCTCCACCTGCTCCAGTGGGTCCTCCATGGGCTGCACTGTGGATATCTGTTCCAACATGGTCCTCCATGGGCTGCAGGTTCTACGTGCTTCACCATGGTCTTCTCCAAGGGCTGCAGGGGAATCTCTGCTCCAGTGACTGGAGCACCTCTCCCCTCTTTTCTCTGACCTGGCTGTCTGCAGGGTTGTTTCCCACTACCCACTGTCCTCCACCCTCTTCCCACAACTGCTGAGCTCTTACTTCTTCTCAAAGATATTATTAAAAAGGCAAAATAAGAATAAAATTACTCTGAAAAATAAAGGTTCTTCAGTTGAGCACAAACATAATGTGACTCCATATTAATACTTAAATCTAGTTTGCTCAGCTCTAAAATACTGATTTAGAACAGATTTCTGTATTATTGTATTATATGCTTTCAGGGATGCAAAAGAGCAATTTTTACAGGTTGGACAGCTGATGTTTAAAAACAGACATGGTATTTTTCTTGGCTGGACAGTAACAAGAGATAATGAGTCATTTTTGCTGCATTAATCTACCTGTCCCAGCCCATTAGAGCTATTCCTTTAGGATGTCCACAGCATAAAAACAACACTATTCCCTCACAACAAGTTCATTGTTTTCCTTGCAACCATGAAAACTCTATTTATGAACCTTGGGATTCTACACCTAACTCTAGGACAGGCTTTATACTTTCAGAGAAGTTCTTTTGCCTTGGAATCCTGAATTTCCACTGGTAAAAGTCAAACTAGAGAGCAAGCCTTGTGTATTGCCAAAAAAGCAAACCTTGAGAAACATCAGCTCTACATAATGCTAAACCCTTTATTCAAAGCAGTATAAATCATGTACAAGACTTATTAAGTCTGCCAGTCAGCTAAGCAAAAGCAATATCAGATATATACAAGATATATCAAATGCCAGACAGCCTCAGGTCACCCCCACAGGAAACATCCTGATATCAGTACTAAGTTTTTAACTACAGATAGGCAGCCATACTCTCAGAAAAATCAGAGGCACAGACAGCACTTTAAGCTGAACAAACTTTCCTCCAGCTGCATTGAATTTAGGATGAGGATTATCTTCCCTCCCCATTTTATCTTGCCTGGGGTCGCATGATGGAAGATTTGCAGACAACCTATAAGGCTTGCTAGCTCATAAGAAAAAGTTGCTAAGACTGTGCAAACAGCATTTTAATACTAATCACAGTATAGATCATGACTTGAAACCAAAACCCTTTCGCACAAAGGTGTTAAACTTATTTCCATTTATTAAGAATAAAATTATGAACTTTGACAAAAATAATTTTTTTTCATTTCTTAGGAGGCTCACATCTTTATTTCCCCAAACCACTTTTCCCAAGAAGTAATGCCAAATTAGGTAAATTAATTCAGACATCTGCAGTACTGAACAGATTCCATGTTTATATCTTAAAATATGAAATAATTGTCTAGTAAATCTAAATATAAAATAAAATTTAAAAATGCATCAAAATAATATTAAAAAATTCATCTCTTACTTACCAGTATTTTCTGATTATAATAATGTCCCAAAAGATTTTCCAGCTATTTGTGACAATTTTGAACATATCACCACCTTTTTATACAGCAATACTGCTTCCTTATAAGTACATTAAAAAAGTTGAAGTATTTACCAAATTCTTCATGTTTTTAATTTCATAAAACCTCCAATTCTATTAGATTTGTGTTTCTAATAAAATTTTTCAATACTAGAAATACTCCAAAAGAACACAAGGAAAAATAAAGCTTTCGTCCTGTATAAAGACGATTTTTTCCTGGCAGAGAAAGAGCGTTGAGAGCTGCTTTTTTCCAACATGACAAAGCTTTTCCTCAGTGGTTAAGATAATAGAACCCCAGCACAAAATCACCCCCAAAAGAAAGTACACACATACCACCTGATTAGAGGAACAGCTTTTTAACAGTTTAGCTAGCTATCCATAAGTAGAATGTAAAGAATAACAATTTATATGTCAATTTACTTAGCTGAAAATGGGTATGAGAAAAAGGATTAGAAAGCCCTAAAGATTCAATGACAAAGCCTCAGTTCAGAGCTTGGACCAAGGTCAGATGCCAAGATACAGAACTTGACCCCTCTGCAACCAGAAGCTGCAGAATCCAAGCAGTCAGGAAAACAACCTGGTACTGAATAACAGTGACAAGAACCACTTTAGCAATTACAGAGTAAATCCTACATATAGAAGAATTTCAAGAAACAAAAAAATGTTTAAAAGCTATTTTCTTGGAAAAGTGTAATAGTCTAGTAAAACTGAAGTGTACCTTTTAGCATTTAGATTTGCCATTGCAATTTATTATTCACTCAAATAACTTAAGATTATACAATACAATATTTCAATCTATAAATCAAATACTATTTCAAGAAAGAACTAAGGAGGAAATATATCAATCATGTTACATTTATGCACATTATTGATCTTTTTCATATCACAATAAAGCCAACAACAAGAGAATGAAATGCTATTGGATCTAAGCAGCATACATTTCAGCCAATTCTCACATTATCTGCACAAGAAAGCTACATAATTTCTTGAGGTATGTATGAGGAAACACACTCTTGCTGCTAATGAGCCATAATGTATGTTGACAGTATTAGTTTAGTGGTTACGATGAGGAAAATAAACAGCCTAAAAGATGCAGTGATTCAGGCACATTGCTCAGTGTGAAAACCTGAGTTCTAATTCTACCAGCCATATTTTTTAACTAAGGCAAATTAATCTTGGTTTCATTACCTGTGAAATGAAATGTGACACTTAGGACAGTGGAAAAATTTGTACAAATTTTACTTGAGAGTTCTGTATTAATCTTTAAAACAAAATTCAGACTTCAAATCAGAAATAGCCCTACATACTATACTAATGATAGAGCTGACCTCTACTGTACCAATATAAACCATTTCACATGGCATTACTGAAGTTACAGATACTATATCTATAAAAATGAACCAAAAATAAGAGTAAGGTAAGGTGGGCATCCCAACCTACCAGCAGTTCTGGAGCAGTTGGCTCCAGAACTAAAATCAATTTTACAGATGCCTAAGACATGGAAATAGGCTTTAATTGTTGAAGAACTCTTGCACGTTACTGACAAAAAATTTTCAGAAATTGAAAAAAAAACCAGCTCTGAGATGTTGCATTTTAGATAAACACAAATTTAATTTTCAAGACAAAGTCACAAGGGCATCAAATAGCAAAGATATGCAAGCAATGGAAATATCAGATTTTAAATAGGTAAGAAATCTTCCACAGCATGAGGCAAATAAGTTAAAACTTTATCCTTAAGACAGCTCAAATACCTGCACACATGAACTCTAAAGGAGCAATATAAACTTTACGGTGTAGCATATCATGCCCTTTAACTGTAGCTTAGACTTTGGCCACTACCTCATTAGCTCAGTACTTTCTGCCTCCTTACCAAAAAAAAAAAAAAAAAAGAAAAAAAAAAGAAAAAAAAAGAAAAAAAAAGTAAACCCTTTCATGCAAAAAATAAAGCATTAACTACTAATCAGTGTAAAGCCCAATACATACAGCACATTGGAATTACAACTAGAAAAAAACAAAAGAGATACTGCACACTTATAACAATATCCTGTTTCCTTTTCAAATGTGTTTATCACAGCAGTTGAAAACACTAGTCATGAAAACAAGCTTTAATCTAACTGTACATATTTCTTAAGTGTTTTTATTTCTTATTAGTGGCATGCCTAGCTTGAGAAAGGAAAAAATAATATTCTGAAAGCATCAGCAAAGTAGTTTTCCAAGTTCCCCCTCTTCCTCATGAAAATACTGTGTTTTGCACAGTATGATACAGGCCAAGGAACTTGCACATTATGAAGGGGACAAAACCATGACCAAGTTAAAGCAATTTCTCCAAAAGTATTCTAAGCAAAGATACACAGTACATGCCAATCTGCCTCATCTACTAGCACTAAATAAGTGATATGCTTTACAAATTACACTATCAGACAATAAATTACAAAGAAATGAGATGGAACATTTTTACAGTTTCATAACAGAAGTAGCATTTTTTAAGTCATAAAATGAAAGTGGCAAAATAATTTTTTCAATACTCTAAAGCAAAATTTTGCTGTATAGTCCCCATATTGTGAAAGATAAATCATTCCATGCTTAACTAAGGACTTATGTGCTATTGACAGCTATTCCAGCAAAACCAAACCCATTTGGACTAATGCTGGGTCTCACAAGGGTAATGGAAAAGGTGTTTATATACATACATGCTTGCAGATACTATCACTTTATATATAGATACATATAGTACTATAAAAACTAGAAGTTTGGTATAATAAAGATGTAGAAAAGTATGAATATATAAAAAGCATAAACTTTCTTGACAACTACAAGACCAAACTAGCATCCACTACCTTCCTTTTACCAAGTAATATCAATGGGAGGCTGAGCAGCTTGTCTGCCATTTCAAATGGATATTCAAAAACAAAGTAGGAGATGCAGTATTCCAGAAGAGTAAGTCTTTTTCATGAGAGCTTTGCAGAAAAGCTTAGCTAATCCAAATTCCCCTGTATGGGAACAAAACCTATGTATGTATCACTCTCCCTAGTGTTTTGCTTAGGCACAGTACTGACAAGAAAATTAATAAATGAACATTGGAAATAAAAGCACTGAAAGATTTTCAAATTCAAGATATATACTTGAAACTACTTTTAGCTAAAAGAAAAAAAAAGTAAGTTAAAGTCATTGCACTAAAAGCTGGCTTATTTACCTTCAAATAAACTGAGGTCTCTTCGTAGCCTTGGTCCATAAAGCCCTTCTAAAATACTTTCAAAACCTGGAGACAAAAGAAACATTTAAAACAGTAAATCAAAAGTTTCTTAAAAGAAAGCAAATTCTAGAGAACTGGCAACAAGTATCCTCAATTTATAACAGCAATTCCAAAAATTGTTACATTTATAAAACAAATATTTACTCCTTCCACTATAGTACTACTCAATAGCATTAGAAGATAAAAATAAGACAAGGCAACTGCCATCTGCCCACAATCAGCCTATTAAGCCATGCCCCAACAACCTCATTAGACTTAAAATAACTACCACAGAATCCTAAAGGTGGTAGGATTAGCCTCATAGCCCTAAGCAAGTGAAGGAGTTTCTCTCAGCCTGAGAATCAGCCATGTACAGAGAGAGGAAAAAATGAAAAGAAGAAAAAATGAAAAGAAGGAAAAATGAAAACTTTACAGATCAGAAACTTCTCATGATCTCCTGAAACTACATAATCTGAGCAGGCCAATATTACAACAAATATAAAAAAAGCAAGCTTCTTTTGCTTCTGATACCATGACAGTGCTCTCTAGTCCTCTGTATCTGCACAAAAACATTTTAAAATGGAGGATTAGATAAATCCAATTATTTTACAGATTTACCAGCTAGTCTGTTTAAGTATTTGGTAAAAATTAAATACTTCAGTAAGGGTGATGAGACACAGAGCAAATCAGATGAGTGATAAATAAATAAATAAATAAATAAATAATGTTTGAAACCCCAAACCCACAAAAAAGCACATGACAACTGATGAAATATGGTGACAAGTCAGAGCATCAATATAAAAGAAGTTTTGTTCAATGCAGAAACAGTTTCCAAGCACCCCCCTTTCTCCTTCCAAATAATAAGCTTATTTGAAAATAAGAGGATAATTCAAAGCAGCATTTGAAGGTTCTCATTCTTTATACCGAAGGCCTGCCTGTAGCTATTTTACTAGACCAGAACTTTGCAAGACTATTTTATCATCACACTACATAAAAGATACCAAAATCTTCAGGAAACAACTTCTATTAACAAAGAACATTCAGAATAGCAAAATTTGTTCATCATGTGATGTCTTTTAAGAAAACACAACATCCTGTTCCCTCCCCAAAAGTTATATTTACTTTTTGGTTTAGATTGTATGCACACTAGTATAAGGAAGAATAAATATGTACCATACTTGAAGCAGACAAGGGAAGCTATCTTAACACATAGGAGCTGTACAGTTTGACAAGTCAGATTTTGTTAAAATTTCCATTGCAAAGTAATTTTAATATATGGACTGTACTGTGAATCAATTATAACCTCTACAAATCTGATATTTGAGCTATAAATGGATTTATATATTGAACTATATGGATTTCATTTTCCACTTTTCTTTGTACTAAATATAGTACCACAAGACAACACAAATTAAATGACAAAACCACTGTCCTCTAACAAATACATATACACACATCTTTTAAACAGCCTACAAGAACTAGAAAGCAAAAAAGCCCAAAGCCCAGGCACACACTAAAATTTACTTTAAAGCATCATCCAGCAACTCTTAGATTCAATGTAATATAAATTCACATCATATCAGCATTGCACAAATCCCCTGTTCTTCTGGCTTCAAAGGGTTACGGACAAAAAAGGCAAGAGAGATGAAGCCTGAAGTTAAGACAGCAATCCTCCAAACACAAGAGAGCGGAAATACAAACCACACCATGTGTATTGCCATTCATATTACACATTGTAAGCCATTTTAGGTCAGCAGCTAGTTACTTTCTGCCAAGTTACTGTCCCTGGGTAAAGAAATGAATGAAGCAGCACTTGGAGACAACCTGGCTTATTTCAAAAGAGCAAGTAGCAACTCCTATTTTTCAGGACTTCATCAGTCAAACAACAGGAAGCTTGTTTACCATCCCAGTCAGCACCGAAAACCTCTTGGTCTTTGGATACCTACCACCCTTCCCACCCTGTGGAGGGTGGTACTTGTTTCTGTCGTTACTTTTGTCCTTACCTGCCTGCTACTAACTGCTCCTGCCTATGGAAAACCACGAGTGCAGAAACCCAGCTCTGTAAACAGCAGTTGGTCACAGGAAAATGCAACCTCCAAACAGACTTCCATACAGCTTGTAGTAAAGATGGCAATTAGCACACTGTGGGAGTTGGGTTTTTTTCTTTTCTTATTTTGAGGAAAAGATACACCAGCCTGTTTCTATGCTAATTCACCAAACTTAATTCCATCCTACTCATCCAAAGGGCTGCTTCTCTTCCTGAAGTATTACAGAACTTCTCCAAGGAACCACAACAGACTTACCCTGCCTACTCATTTGTTTCCTCACCTCTGGACACTGGATGCCTTCTTTTAAAAGAACACTTACTTGCACAATCTAAGAACATCAAGAGAATATTTTTCCAGACCTTAGGCTAAAAGTTTCCCAAAAAGCACCTGTGTTATTTCCATGCTCCACAAAGTACTATTGCATTTCAGCAGAATTGATACAATTTTAGTTTAACCTAAACAAGAAGATGTATCTTAGTTTCTAGTACTGACAAATGAATGCTGGCACCTTTTCCTAAAATGCAACCATCTGGACACAAGAAGCTCAATAAATCTTTGTTTTTCTTCTTGAGTCAGTATGCTTAAGCAAACAGTAGTAGCAGCTTTGGAACCCTCCAGAACCTGAAGAGCCTATAGAAACCAGTCAGAAATACACTTTGCTTATATTTTTTATGATTCACTAATGGAAAAAATTTGCTTCAAAAAAGTTTTACAGAATTTGCTGTCTCATGGTGTTCGATTTCCTATTTGATTCCAAACCTGGTTTTTCAAAACTGTTACTTGAGATCTGACACTTTCTAGCTCCAAACTGAAAAGCAACACTTGGCTCTAGTAACTTGCAATGCCCTGAACTGTCAAACTCCCTCTTTCTCTAATAAATTTATTGTATCTTCATGTAGAAAAAATCAGCTTTCTTTATTGTCTGACAGCTTTTAAAATCCAAGATAGGTTCCTCCAACAGTCTTCATAGACTTGTGATAGAGTGAGTCTTTTAATCCAGTTACAAGCTTCTACAGTTTGTATTTCTGAATAAAGCTGTGAAGAGGGTTTTTTCCCCTGTATTAACTCTCCCTCCCACCTTTCCCCCACCACTGATGCTGCTTTCCTCACTCGGGGCTGGGATGGGACAGGAGGAAGGCTGAAGCTGCGACCTCCAGCAACAGGAAGGGGGCTCTCTTTTTCCACCAGTACCTATTTGGGTACTGAAAGGCAAACAGCCCAGGAACAAGTTCTATCAGGTTTGGCATATGAATCACAGCAAAGGCCACCAAAAGGAAGCAATAGGTGACAGTAACTGCAGGCTCCCATGGGGCTTCTGCCCAGCAGCTAGACTGGCTGTCACAGAATTCAGCTCTTGCCTCTGGTCCAAACCCAGAATGTTAGAGAGAAACTTTTATGGCTCATCTGGCTGTTGAAAATATCATCTGTTACCCATCTACCTGGCCACCATGACACTGCCAGAAGTGATCTTCAGCAGACCAGAGCTAACTACAGGAGCACAGGGGCTCCTGCTGAACAACACCAGGTGTCAATGGAATAAATAACAGAGCCCAGGTGTTGATCCAAGGTGAAGGCTTTCACAGGGCAGACAAACATCCTGTGGGATCAACAGGTGCCTACATGGCTGCAGGCAGGACTTCAGCTCTTATGATATTAGGATCCTTTAAGAAACAGAGTGCTGGAGAAAGACATGATCTATTTGATCATGCAAATCAACACTGCCAACAGGCTTTGCCACAGCCTACAGCTGTGAAAGCAATGGATAGTCTGTGCTGCACTAAGCCTAGAGAAAATCACAAGGTGAAGATTTACAGAAATTTTAATGCAAAGTGGGTCTAGGTAAATTCTGGACAGATATAGTAATTGAACAGTTATACAGTACAAATTGAGGTTGGACAGGTTAGCTATACATTGGTTATTCCAAAAGCTATTTATCTCTGTAATTTCTAAGAAAAAATTCTAGTTACTTTAGCCTCGGAGTTGAATTCAACAGCCATCTCCTCCTTCCCTCCCCACATCTTCTAAGTGAATGGAGACTGCAAGTATGTTTTCAAAAAATTTGAATGACTCAGACTATGTGTTAGAAAAATAACAAAAAAAAGAATAAATATAATGTAATAAATGGAAGCTGACATTTGACTACCACTTTCAAATGAACCACTTGGTTTGTCTGAATATAGGAGCAGTACTTTACACTTGGGAAAGGGAAGAGAATATATGCACAGGTTGTATTAAAAAGTTTTTGATAGGTTTGGTGCACTTCACACCACAAAGTTTTTGATTCCCCTAACCTTGTACATGGCCATATTTACTTCTAAATTTGTATGTTTTCAAATGAAAGTCCCTTTCATAAAAGCAGATATATTTCCTTTCCCCTTTGTCTTTTTGTTTCTTTGCTAGTTTTACTTCTTTACTTCTTTCATTTCTGTTTTCTCTTCCCCTTTCCATGTTTCTGTTTAAGAAGCAATCAAATTCTAGGGCTTTAGCTACAAGGCTTTTTTTTAAGCCTATATTTGGGACCTTTTACTAAAATGTAACGATTTTTGGTTAAAATGTTAACAAAACATTTTTTTTTGTTCTTTTACTCAGCGCTAGAACAAAATAATACTAAATCTCAAGTAGTGCCAACCAAAACTTGTACAAACTATAATAGTGACACTAATGACCTCACAGTAAGCCACCTAACAAAAACCTTTTGCTTATACTTGCTCTCCCCTGCTCTGATCTGCTGCAGCTTTTCCAGTTTAGGAAAGTATAAGCTTTTTATCAGTTCATCTGCTTAAAGATAAAAGTGCAAATAACTTTTAAACAAATTCACTTCTGGTTTGATATTTTTCTAAGCCATAAAGACTGTTTTATTCATACCTCTGGATGCATACAAGAAACAGTAGATTAATGCTCCTTACAGTGATAGAAAAAATTTAAATGAAAGAGGGAGATGCTTATCAAGATTGCTCATCTGATTCATAGTTACTGCTGTACTTTCCATCTGATGTGAAAGGCTACCCCTTAGATGAGATCCTATTGTCCTCTCTAAGCTGTTCTATGTGTTAAGGAATTTGGAAGACTTTGGGTGCATGCAAATTAAGTTCTGCTTCCTCCCTTCTTTTCCAGAGTATCATCAACTAGGCACAGGGTGAGACTGATGCACACTGCTTTGAAGGACAGGACATGCATGTGTATTTTTACTCCAGTGAAATGAGACTTTCAGCTTTAAGCACTATGGCCTTTTTTTCCTGTAGGAAAAAAAAAAAAAAACCCTTGAGCCTCTGTAAAACACAATTTTGTTAACCCACTCAAGAAAGTCAGCAGCAGTGTATGTTGAAACGTTCCCAACTTCTGTGTGCCTAAAAGTTTACTTCTGTCACCCTTCACTTTGTGGCTTATTACACCAAGAATCACATCTGAATCATGGTAGTTCAAGTTGTTTTATTGAAGTCCAAAACACTTGTTATTTAACTTCTCACATAAAATTAGCCTTCACCCCTGTTAAGTAACAAACATCAGTGAGGAAGATTCATGTATCCTCCTTATTTATTGAATTTAATGTTCTCAACAAAGGAAACAAAAGTTGAAGAAAAAAAATTGCACAATTTAAGCAGTGTGGAGTTTAGCCCATTAATGTGTCTTTTAAAATCAAAACTAATGTGAAAGTAGGTTCAGAACTGCTGATTTCAATTCTTAAAAGATTGCAGAATTTAATAAATGGTCTTTAAAATGTAATTAGGAAAATCCAAAGAATAAGATTACATTTAATGAGATTGAGCACCGTACTGCCACACACAGCATTACAATTAAACTACCTTCTTTTATATTTTATGTGGTAACAGCTACTGTTACTTTACCCAGTTGTTAAAGGGACCGGATAACTCATGAGTTCAGTTTCTGTTTCTGCATTTGCCTCTAAACACTTACCTAGTTGACATATGAATTCTAATCCCATTCTGAAGTCATACGACCTATATTTTGAGCTGGTATTTCTTGATCTATGAGGATATTACATCATTTGTATGACACATCTCAAGTCTAAAATCACATTGGAAAGAAATTATGGACAAGTAAGGACTGAAAGACAGATCCTGCACACTGGTTTGTGTCCCAACCAACAAGCCTTCACCCCATACACACTTTCACTTCAGTAGCAGCAGCTTCATGCCAAGGTATAACACACAAAGCTCTGAGCTAAAACTCACTGACATGATGACAGTACCATGAGAAAAATAAATTTGATTTCCCCCCACTATCCTTGTAACTTTGCCCTGTTTCATGCACCTGAAAAGTGATTCCTTTTGAAAACAGCATGTAATTCAAAACAGTACTACATCTAAATAAAAAACTTCACTTCTTCTCCCCATTCTGTACATTTTCATGACTGCATTATTTAGCTTGGACCAGTAGAGGAGTATATCTGGGGGAAGTTTTGTGGTTTGCCTTACAAAGACAGCTACCTTGGATTAAAACAATCATACCACAGACAGAATTCAGCTTGATTGGCTTTGTCAAATATTAGAACTGCCTTTAATTTTTTTCTTTTTAAATGTACCCCAGGCAGACAAAGCACCATATGCAGCTTCCTTGAAAGAAAATCTTTCACTTGTCAAATTCTCTCTCAATAGTGCTTCAATACTTACTACTAATAAATATTATTTATCATTAATACAGGTGCAAGAGTAGGAAGCAGTATTTTGTTTTGGCTTACTTAAAGTCATCTGTCTTTCTTACAAGCTATCCCTTTCATAGGAAAGGGGCTTGGAGCTCATGTTCAGTCACCTTTTAGCTTCTAATCATATTAACTTACAGCCTTCTGAAGTACACACCTATATTTTCCAGGTGCAGCTTGCACTCTGGTGCCCACCATTATATGCCCCTACAGAAGGCAATGGGTTTACCTGAAAAACGGTTATCTGCTCCAAACTCTTGCACCTTTTTTGTCTCCAACTTACAGGAAAATAAAATTAATTACATCAGAAACTCAAATACTTCAAGAGTATGTGTTTATGACTCAGCCATCACCAAGCTCCTTTGATGTATCAGTCCACTCTCAATTATGTAGAAAATATTTTATGAGCTTTCTGTAGCTCTAATTCAAAATTTTGAAAAAAAAAAAAATCACATCAATTTTTAAATTATATCTAGTTACCTTTATCCCACCATTAGGATATAAGCAGAAATTCCCTTACAACTTGTCAAAGTAGAATACTCTGTAGAGAAGAGAGTTATTTTAATATTTTATAGAAGTGGAGCAGTGTGTTTAGAGAAATTTAAATTAAACATTAACAACTGTGTCTGTTTCTTTTGCCTCTCCCCTCCTTCCACAGGTCAGCAGCTGTCCTTTTTGCCCACTGTTCCCCCCTAACTAGAGAAGGATTAATAATTTTTGTCTTGCTTATATACTGATATAAATCTCAAAGTCACAAGGTTTTCCTTGTTGATTGTGGCTTGTTTTAGTTTGGTTCTACTTATATTTTGTTTTTAAACTTACTACTACAACAATCTGGAAAGGATTGACTATTGTATGAAACAACTGAAGCACCGACATAAAAAAAGGAAAAAAAACCCCAAAAATACAAAGACACAAACCAGTAATCAAACACTCAATCACCTTTTTGCCATTTATACAAATAGAAAGAAAAAACAAAAAAAAAGTCATCTTCTGTCTTGCCAGACAGAATATTCAAGACAGAAAGCATGACAACAGAAGCAAAAATTATTGTATCTTTATTCAAACATTTTATTCTTCCTGTCTGTAACGTCACTACAGAATATCTATTCTTAAAATACATTCTTTGATAAAGTGTTGGCCAGATTATCAGGTAAAAAGCAACCCACTTTGCTTGCAGAAAAATTCTTGAGACTTAATTTAGGACATATTTTGCACAGGAATGGAGCAGGGCAGGAGCTTCTGTTAAATATGTTGTCTAGCTTGAATCCATTTCTTGCTTACAGCATTAAAAAAGTTCTCTTATAATATAAAGTCCTAACATTTAACTTAAAACACTCATTTTCTTTACCATATTGATTCAGTTCCCTGAGCAAACAGGAACCAACATACCAGAGATTCCAAAATGAAAGGGAGGAAATCCTCTATTTAGACTCCAATACAAATTCCAAACCATAGCTAAAATGATGCTTTTCCTTCTCTGCAGATCTTGACTCTAAGAACTAATGCAGCTGAGGACACTGCTGCTGCCAGCAAGACAGGGTGACCAAAACTTGAAATGAGACTACAGAACCACATCAGTTCTAACTGCTTACTTTTCACTTAGGATAAAAAAATCTTGGTTTCAACTCTCTGTGCTGCACTTTATTGTGGGGATGGAGACAGGGATGAAATATAGTTTCAGAAAAATACTACATACATCAAAAGAACTCGCTGTAACATGAAGCAGTTACAAACATTAAGCTGAATACAAAGAAGGAGACTGACATTGGCCATACCTCAGAGGCAGAACAAAAAGAGGAAATGTCCTGCCTCCCCCCAATTGTTCACAATTTTAAAGAAAAGGGTGGCAGCCAACAGGGGTGGGAGGGGGAAGTTTTTGTAGGTTAAATAAAGACTGCAATTAGCATCAACTTAGAGTTCAGGTATTTATAAATCACAGCAAGAAAAATGAGGTTCAATAAAAAGAGAAGCAGTTCCATTCTCCCAAGTAATCTTCTCTTGCAATCTTCTCTTGTAAACAGGAGAGCCCAACATGATACCTTTTACTATACCTTCAGACATTGCCAAGGTTAAAAGTAGATTTAATTTCTAGTGTAGCAGCCAGATATTCTGAGAGACTTGTGTTATTTATAATTTAAAAGGCATAAGGAAGACACTTCAGAAGTGACTATGCTGCTCTGTAGATAGGGAGAGAGAAAAATGCCTCCAAATGACAGTTACTAAAACTTCATTTCTGTTCTCTCGAAAAACTCTCTTTGAACAGTAATCTAATTCCAGCGGCTGCACTGGGACATTTAAATATGGAATTGGTGTGAATATTGGTGTTCAGCCTGAAGCTTACGCTGCCTTTCTTTTTCCAAGACCCTACATCAGAGCTAGCTAGATACCAACTATTACCCAGAACAGCGCTGGCAATAATTTGACCAGTTCATAGCTTGTATCCTTAGAGAAGAAAATTCAGAGGGAGGAAGAGACTGTAAAAGATTACATCCAGCTTGGAAAAATGCTCACAACCTCCTCATTTGGTATCAATTTAAGTGTTTTACAACACGAGGAGAACAATGCCCAAGAGCAAGACATAGAAACAACTGTCACTTTCAGAAAACCATGTGCCTAAAGCATGTGTCTGTTTCTTAATAATCATTTTAAGATTTACAAGAGGACTAAAAAGTTGGCTATTTTACCTAACAAGTTTAGAAATGCTAGACAAATTCTTTTCTTCTCCTTGAAGGCCCAGTCAGATGTTCACTAAACCACAGAAAAAAGTCAAGTCCACAGCGAGTCTGTAACAACGAATAGGTCACAAAGTCGTTTTTCTACTGTGCAGTACTGCACACCCAACCAGCATCATCTGGGAGAAAGGCTAAGAGTCAACTAACAAATAAACAGGTCTTGCACACTTCCTGGATTGTACAAATCAAAGAACATTGGGCTTTCCACTAAGAAAAGCTATTAGAAAAAAAACAATTATCAGAAAACCCCAGTACACTGAGCCAAAAACAACAAACAACCAAACCCCCCAAAACCAACCAACCAACAAACAAACAAATCAGAACATTCCTAGCCTGATGGGCTTTTAGGAAACTGAAGCTTAGGATTCTGTGTTACACCATGTGTCTACTGCAAGCTAATGAAGCTACAAGCCTTCAGAGCATTCCATGAAACTGCTGCCTGACACGAAGTTTTACAAGGAAGAGGAATTTCAGAAGAGATTCAGTTTCAAGAAAATTTTCGGGTTTCTTTTCAATTATAATTTCTGAGTCACTCAAACAACCTGCCTATTTCCCACAAATAGCTTTGAAATTATGAACTGGAAAAAAAGTCGTTCATCTCTCCCAACAGATTCATCTTCCTCCTATTCAGAAACTATTTGTTATTGAGAAACTATTTACCAGTTTCTATTATTTAGAAAATTTGAAATTGACTGAAATCCTGCAACTAGATTGCACTGAAATCAATTGAGACTTTTCTTACCTGCTGATGCTCCAGAAGGAACAGCTCTTGGATCAAGCTACCAGACTATAACACAGCGAGTGAACTATCAAGTCTATAAATCTCAGTGTCGAATTCTTCAAAATGTATCTTTTCAAACATATCATTAACACAAATGCTGAAACCAGATCATTAAAAAACATTCTAGGAATCCTAGAAGTAACAAAATGTTAGCATGAAATGAGTGAAACATACCTTTTTAATAGTAGTTAATTTCTTAAATTTGTCTTAAGTTCACTTTCCTGCATTTTATAATACCTATGCCATGTAGTTTCACCTTTAATTTACAGCTTATTTTTACAAATACCTAGTTTAAAAAAAATAAATCAGCAATCCCCCCCCAAGCCCCTCTAATAGCCACCATTTTTAAATCCAGGCAGAATCTGGCTTTGCAAATTAAGACAAAATTTAGAGCCAGCAACATGTTAACAAGAAACTGACTTCCATCTATTTAAACTTCACTTCAAATAAAAAATTTCAACTATGCTTACTTTCTCTAAAAAATATGTTCTGGTGCTCAAGGCTTAAACTGCAAGCGCCTCAGATGCTGCTGTAAGATTGAAAGAACTTAGCTAAACTGCGATTTCAAACCATTTTAAACATGCTCAGTGAATAGAAGAAAAGATGTCATTGCTCAAGGCAGCACATCCTAGCCTACAGTTCATGGACAACCAACCTGGAATCTGCATCATTCAAGTCAACTTCTGCTGAACTTGCAGAATACACTGAAATGAATAGACAAAAGTTTTCAGTTGTTTAACTTTTGATTAAGAAGGCTGAATAATTTCATTTCCCCCTGGAGATCACAAAAGCAAAAATACAGAAATAAAGACTTTAAACACAAATTTTAGCTTTACATTAGGCATTTTCCTCACATAAAAGGTGTCACATAGAAGAAGAGAACAGGAAAAAGTCTCTAGGATTTGCTTTTAGCATTCGACACAATTCAAAAGCTTAAGCAGGTGTGATTGGGATTTGGAGCTTTTTGGTTTTTATTTTTTGGTCTGGCTTTTTTTTCTTTAAGTAATTAGGATGCATCTGTAAAAACTTTTTATAAACTTCCTCCCAATCACTAAATGGCACAAGATAAAGGAGAAAATAGTAAGCTTTAAAGTTTGGGACTTGAACCCATCTGCACTGGAACAGAATTCATATAGCACTGAAATTCAACCATATACTAGATATGAGAATTTACTGAGTGATTTTTGAAATAGTTTTGTATTAAATTTCTGATTAGACTCTGTAAAATTCACATTACTAACAACTGTCCAATCTGAGGTGGGGAGCAGGGAGAACATCAAAAAGGAAAACTTGATACATTTTTAAGTACTTAGTGGCAAGATTCTGAATTCTTGAATCAGGTTGGGAACAGACAAGAGCTCTTACACAAGGCAGATGGGTTTAAACAGTAGCTATCCTGTCTTAGAAACACTCTGCTCCTTCTCTATTCTAGCACTGTCTTTTCCTTAGCAAAAGCAAATATTCATTATTTCCACAGACAGTAATTCTTACTACTAAATTTGTTAGTCTGCTTTAAAAACAGAGATACCTCTTCACTGTATATTGTGCAAAAGAGGAAAAAAAGTGGATGTCCCTATTTTATTCCTTAAAAAAAACTAACTCAGCACAAATTCTGCACTATGATCAAGCTGAAAAAAAAAGATTCAAATCAGTTGGTTTGGGGTTCACTTCTTTTTCTCCATAAGAACCATAAATATAAGATAAATAGAAAAGGCAGAATCTTTAGCAGAGTTCATTATTCCACTCACAGTTTAGTGTGTTTCTTTGACCCAAGACAGCCATAACCCATTGCTTCCCACAAGTCTCAAGCAAGACAAAACAAGAAACTTCAGTACTCTGAGCTGATCTGTAAGTAGAGCGCTTTTCCTTCCTAATGAAACAATTTGGAAAGACAACTGCAATCAGTTTGGAAAGCCAAGTGAACTGCAAGGTCAAGAATACATTAATAGGATTTCTTAAATGAAAGGTGTGATCACAGTCTGCATTTCCAGCAAGAGGGAAACTTCTGCTGGAAACAGATCAATCTCAGTATCAGCATCCTGGAAAACTTGGTATCAAGTTACTTATCTGGTACCAAATTTCTTAAATCAGTCTCATAGGTCAAGATCACTCATATCTCTCACACAAAGAGCAAAAAAGCATTTATTACTTATCAGAAACGTTGAGAAAGAAAGAGGAGAAAATGCCTGATTGCCACTTGAGATGCTGAATGCATGAAGCTGTTGAGTATTCAGTTTGCTACTACCCTGAATGCCACTTAACCAGGTCAGCTAAAGGCAGGAGAAGTGCAGCACCACACAGAGCAAAGCTAACAGCTCGTCAAACACACCATCCAAATCACTACCAAGTAACTGCTCTCACAAACAACAGTAGAAGAGGCTGTTTTGGCTCTTTTTGGTTTATGATGCTGATGGCTGAATGAGGCAGACAAGGTGAATGACTCGATTCCTCAGTCTGAAAAGATGTCAGGATCTCCTCAGACAACATAAAGGAGTGGGAAATTACCTCAAGTTACATCAAGCAGCAGCTGTCAAACTACTACTGTATGTGACAGCCTGGAGTAAAGGCCTTATAAAGCCAGGTGTGGGCCAGCAAAACTCCTTCCTGAACCACTGGACAAGTATTCTTAAAGTCACCAATTGCAAGAGACACATGCAGCAAGTAATATCACAGACTTCAATAACCTAAATTCATCATGCAAGTTTCCTCAGGTCATACCAGTGTGTTTCTCTCACAGCTATTTCTCCTGCAGTGTAATACTGCAGGAAGCAACTGCAGTGTAACTGCAGAAAGCACTGACCACTTAAATAAGAAATCCATGATACATTAAATTTTTAGTTTACTCTTTGAAGGTTTGTGGGACAAGGACCTCTTGCCAGAGGTGACAACAGTAATTTAGACAGGACTGATTTACTGACAAACACTTGCTCAAAAACTCTGCTATTTTAAGACTTACTAGGCCGTTTATCTCTAATATGAATTCTCCAGTGAAACTCTGATGTTTTGTGGAGAAGCTCTAGCTCTAAGAAAAAGCTCTGTTCTGTGCAAGTGACATAGTGAGGTACGAAGGACCCAGGGCCCATCTACCATTGCTTCTGAGGGCTGTGCACCAAGCTGATCTAGGGTCAGTACTGAAATGCAGTTTTTCACATCAGCACTAAGCTCAGAGCCCTCTGGACAATGCCAATGTTTCAAAATAAGAACTGACACCACAAGTTCCAAATGGAACATTTTCTTATTAAATCCTATTTCACTAGGGCAGAACCCTTGTTCTGGAGTCAGTAGACTTCAGAAAGGATGCAGATGAGAAATAAAGGTACTTTCCAATATATCCTAACCAGTCTGATGGTCTTGTTGAAGAAATTCTGAGAAGTATAATATCTGGCATTTCAAAAGGAAGGCCAGTATGAGTTTAAGGGAAGGTTTGTTGTTGGTGTTTAAAAAGCAGTAAGGGATTAATGCAAACTGCAGTAAGGCAACTAAGAAAAACAAGAAAGGCCAAAAATCAAGAACCACCTCACATTTCCGAGGTCCTTAGAGAGCTGTGAAGGCTTGGTGACATGGAACAGGAGTGCATGTTTTTGGACATCACTAGAGCAGACTGCTATTAAGTGCTTATGGCATATACATCAGTTAGAGTTAGGACAGATGTGTTGTCATGATTTAACCAATTTCAACATCAACTGGCATCTCAACACAAAACTTTGTCAAGCCTGCGGGGTATTGTGCATGTAAAATAGGCACAGAACTGACAAAAAATGGGGAAGACAAGAACAAGTAATGCTGAAGGAGATGGTCTAGCTCAAGAAGACAATTTCCTTAAGACTAAGTTTTACCTTGCTAAATACATTTAATCAACAGTTGAAAGAAGCACTGAAGTACATTGGAAGTTTTGACTCGTATCAGGAGACAGTGTGATGCAGGCCTCAAAGATAAACAACTGACATTTCATTTCACATCTAATTAAATGACGTGCAGGAACACACCTGCAATGAAGCAAAGAACCCAATAAGAGCTGCACAGTTGAAATTACTTTGACCAAAGGATCTCACTTCCTGAGAGATCACAGGAAAACTATAACTGAACAAGAGTTAGGCATCAACAAAAAGAGGTGTGGCAGGACTTCAATCAGGATAGCTTTGAAACTCTCTAAATATCACAGGAAGATCTCTGAGCTCAAAAGCCACAATAGAGTGGAACACTCAACAGGTGGCAAAATTCCCAAGTAAACAGGGATCATAGAACAGGGTTGAAAGGGACCTTAAAGCTCCTCTAGTTCCAGCCCCCTGCTGTGGGTAGGGACACCTTTCAAAATGGCAGAAGTGAGTTTATAAACCTTATTTCCCCAACAGCCATTATACTGCATCACTTTCAAGTTTGTTTTTAGTCAAATACTACTCATGAAAGTTGAAGGATGGAATCGCAGGTAACTCCACAATCATTGCATTATTTAGCTGATAGTACAGTAAACTTTTGAAACAGCTTGTCACAGCTAGCACTCAAGCCCATACATAGAACAGTCTAAGGCAGCAGTAAAACTCAGATTCTATTTTTCTTCCCCCCATCAATGGCTAACACTGGAATGACCTAGATCTGAACTAAGGTCACAAAACAGTAGCCATTTGATAATCCTCCCCCATTTTCAGATTAGGGGGCGTAATAGCCACGCTGGAGTGAAGTCAGATCTTCCCATTTAGCTGGGCCTTGCTGTGGAACACTCTACTCTGTGAGCCAAACTGCCAGCTGTAATCATACATTCTACAATCCACATTATATATGGCAGCAATACCAATTAATCAAAATATGTCCAGCAGTTTTACAGCAGTAGCATTTTAACCTGGCATTACTAACTGGTGCAGTGCTTTTCAAATTGAAAATAAAACTTTTAAATAAGATACACAAAGCTTTTTGACAATAGTTATGAAAAGAAGGAGCATATTCAACTCTAGATCAATTACACTTCCCTCTGACCTATTACTGGATCATCAGACTAGAAACGCACTAAAGCTAGTTTATAAAGCTAAATATTCCATAAAATTCCATGAAAGTGGAATTATGACAGTGAGAACTATTATTCACATGTATGACTGGCTAGCCTTTAATTAAGATGATTTGAAGAAGCTGGGAACCACAGAAGGAAGAAGATAAATTCTTAAAATCTGAAAATGTAGCATTTTTAAAATAAACTAGCAACATTTTACAATAAAACACACTGAAAACCAGTAATTTTTCCCCCTGAACAACAGTTTGAACATGAGAATCAATCCCCAGGTGCCACAAAAGCTAGGATGTCTCATAATTGGATATCAGGACTCTACTAAGTTATAGAGAAAATTAAAGCAAGGAACAGAGTTAATGAGGTCAAAAATTCAGTGAGCTTTCATTTACCAACAAACTTTAAAAAAAATTAAAACAGGAAAAAAAAATACATCTAGTGACATTTACCCAACTCACACTCCTGCAACACAACACTTGCTGCTATGGAGATACAAGCCTGGATGGATGTTGAGAACCAAACACAAGAGCAGTAACTGAGATGCTACAAGAATTTTGCCAAGAATAGGATGTTTATCTAAGAAGGGGTTAATCCAGCTTCTCAAGATACTACACAGGAACCTGGACTGTGCCAGAAGTGGAAACAAAAAAAAGCCTGACACGTGGCTCTTTGATCTGCAGAGTGACACGCTGCTGACCACGCCCCATCAAAAGGAATTCAGCCTCCTCAGCTCAGTGCATTTCTGCAGACTCAGAGTTCTCCGCTCTTTGCAATGCATCTTCTGTGCCCTCACATGCTCAAACAGATAAGCCACTATCATCCATCTTCCCTAGTCTTCCCTCACTTCTTCCTGGCTTCTTTATGCCTGTAGTAGGTGGAAGGATAAAGTGGTAGATTAGCCGTGGAAAAAGAAGAGATGTATCACATAACTTTATATCCCCAAACCAGGTTGTGTTTGATTTTGATTTTGTTTGGTTTTGTGCTCTGTGGATTTTTTTCCTAATGTATGATAGCCAAATGTA
The DNA here is from genome assembly GCA_039654755.1 of Calcarius lapponicus. NCBI lineage: Eukaryota > Metazoa > Chordata > Aves > Passeriformes > Fringillidae > Calcarius > Calcarius lapponicus. Next base: position 16,903,419 of record CM077466.1, read on the forward strand.
GAATGTCATATTACTTTTCAGAAGCTTGACACTATACATGTGAACCACAGCAATTCAGTTCTGTTCCAACCTCTATTAATGTTCCAACTTATCTTATCAAAGTTCCCACCAAGCACATTGAAGAGAGCAAAGTTCAAGAATAACAAAAGACAGTAGTTCTAACTGGGACAAAGAATTTTAAGTTAGTAAAGTCTATAAAGCTCTGCCTGACCTCTACATAAACACCTTGAACTCTAAAGGTTAGAACAACAACTTACTTTGAAGCCCTGATACTTGAGTCATAGTCAAGAAAAAGGGATCCATTGTAACCATCTACTCAAAACACCCGTATAACGTAGCTGAAAAATAAAACAGGCACGGTGGAAAGGGAAAGAGGTACTAATTTTTCCCATTTTAGCTGTAGGCAGCACAAGCCCCAGCTATTTGAGAGTAGCTGGAATACAGCTCCTCAACAGCACACCCAGATCTGGTAACTGATCAGCACAACACATACCTATTATTACTTCCCTCACATAGCAAGGCAGTTCAGGAGATCCAACTAACAGAAAACCAACCCAGAGCAACAACAACAACAAAATTTACAGTAGGCCTCCCAGGCTAACCTAAAACAGAAGGGCAGTTCACTGTTACACCAGACAAGTTCTACTACAAAGGAAGAACAAGTGGAAAGATCTTATTGTTAGTGGTACTGTGTTCTCTCTCATCAACAGTCTTGTTGGTTAGGAACAGTCTCCAGCCAACTTACACTCTTCAAACACCCAAAAATGTTGATAAAATAAGCAGTTGTTAAAAACCAGAAGCCTTGTTCTCCCCACTAAAGCTACTTACACTTAACTCAGGGGTAAAAAACAGGTACACTGTAAACCTGATTGGAAAACTGATCCAAGTTAAACTAGATTTGACCTTTTCTTTCCTCTTCTTCCTCCTGCCACGTTTCTCCTCCTGTTTTCTAGGTTAGTGTTAAGCTAGATTAGTTTTACAGTCTAGTTTGTTGAACCGTTTAATAAATGAATGGTCATACCAGTCAACATAAATCATGAAGGTAGGTACAGTGAGCTCAGAAAGAAAAACAATACTGTGTCATGCATCAACAAAAAAAGTCCCCTGAAATTTACCAACCTCAAGCATTAGAGTGCACAGTTACTAAATGTCAAATCAAGGGAAGAAGTGAGAGGGAGCTGCAGTGACTTTATTTGCACTCCATGGTTTTGGTTTACACAAGTTCCAGCTTAGGAAATTCTCAGTGCCTATAAAGTAGAAAATCAGAGTTTAAATTTCTCAGTTCTCTATCAGCATATATAAAGTAAACAGCTACCATATAAGAACATACAATAAGAAAGTTCAAGCTATGCCTAGAAACACTGACAAAGATTACAGTAGTTCCTGGAACACTTAAAAATTGAACTGCTTCCACATACCAGTATCTAGACATAGGGAACACCAAAAACAATCACAGGTTTTATCAACACTGCTGCAGATATGTGTATCTGCTTGCATGCCCAGCAACACATTTCTGTTCCATGTGCAAAGAATTCAAACCAAGCACTGCATGCATGCCACACAATCCATGGATTAGTCTATGTAGCAGGAACAGTTTCATCTTTCATGAAAATTATGCTCCACAGATCCTTACAATTGCAGGTTCTCAAGGGATCAGTGAACTAGTACTGCATCTACAGCTAAATACACAGAACTCCTTCCCACTGTCCTTTCAACTAAATCTCTGGGTATCATTAATCTAACTTTTCTTGTACTGTTTTCACCACATAGACATTCGTCTCAAGAGTCAATCATAAGATAACCCTTCAAAAACATATGACAGCAGTGGGCAATTACTTCTTTCTGAGAGAAGAGCTGATGAGTTGAAACGGATTGTGACAAGATACAGAAAAGAAGCTGATTTAACACTGCATATTTGAAACAAAGGTAGTCTAACACAAAACAAACCCCATGTGTTTTCCTTCAGTCTAAAGACAGTTAATTCAATACATACACTGCAGCAACTTCCAATGACCTATATACACACACTGACCATTCTTCCTCTTTTGTTAACCTGTTTTGTTCAGGGGAAATTGAGACGGTACGTTTAGAACTGTGTTCCATTCCTGTCAGCTAAACCAACCCAATGGCTCCTTTTTGTTATTACCCATTCTGCTTCTGTTGCAAAGGCCATTCCCTATCCTTATGTTAGCAGCAGGAGCTATCAGACTTTTCTTTTGCAAACCCCCAACTCTGCAACAGCCAGTTGACCAGATGCTGGGTTAAAACAGATCAGATAGGGGTCCAATGAGTGCTGATGCAAGCATCCAATAGGCATGAACATGTAGTCAGAATTGCAATTACTCCATTCTAGTAACAGTTCCATGGGAACTGCTGACAATGCAAAATGGCACTTTATTGCATTCTTAAACCGAGGTTCACAATAAGTGTCCAATGCTAGTGCCCACTTACACACCTGACTCTGCAGTACTAGTCTGAGCTATTCCCTTACATGATACCATCATCCCTCACTGCATCAAAAACTGCCTGTGAACCTGTGCTGTGACTGAGATCTAGATTTAATTCCTGTTCTTCTTCTGACATTTGCATTAACAGTGAGATTACTTCCTCGATCTGCATCATGCTGGAATCACACCAAGGGTTTCACATCACAGCACAAAGCACAACAGAACCACAGGAACACTTTACACCAGTATTACTGCCCATCATTTTGGGTGATGGCACTATGGCCGTGGCAGGCTTGTTGGCTGTTGAAAGGTGCTGGAGTGCCAAGGAAGCAAAAGAGTTCAAAGCAGGTATCATACTGAAGTCACTCTTGCATGCCATCTCTTAGTGGCCTGACAGGTGACAGAGCACTGAGCCACCATAACTGTCATTAGCAGATACACAAGAACATTACAGATGTGTAGTAAAATAACTGGTTCTCCCACTACTACAATGCCAACCATAGAAAATCACCTAAAACCACAGCGGTATTACAAAAAAAAAAAAAAAAAAAAAAGTGACACTATTCTGCTACAAAGTACTTACATCAACATGGAAAGTGAGAACACTGCTGCATATTGTGGGAATAAAGATATGAGGTATTTAATGCAGGAGTGTTGCAAGTGTGGGGATACCACCAAATGAAGCAAAAATAAATATTTTGTTTGGGGGGAATTCCTCTCCTTGGAAAGTACACTTTTGAGACAGCTTGTTCAAAAATAGTAAACTGGAGCAGAAGTTCAAATACTAAAACAAAATAAAAATTGAAAGTCTAGATCTATCAAAAGAGAATTAGATGCAATAATGTATCCTAGTTTTGAAGGAAAAAAGGCTGGAAAAATTTAACAAGAGTAAAAGAGTATTTGTATGCTAGATATTACAGGCATGCAAAAATGGATTTTCACTTTGATCAAATTTCAGTTTTCATAAGAAGGCAATACCGAGGCTATTTCCTGTCAAATGTGTGCCCTTGAGCGGCAGAAGAGGAACAGTAAAACTTCTGCCCTTCCCCCAAACAGCAATGTATTTTTTGTTTTTTTAGAAAAAGTAGCAATAATATTTTATTCTTTCACTGAAAATGAAAGCTTTATTTAGACACCGTTGTATTTTCACAACACACTGCAGGGTCCTAGCAAGATTCCAACATCCATGGTTGGAATTACCTGGCACTTTCCATTAAAAAGACCCATATTACTGCTCCAAACCCCACCCACAGACTACTGTGATAACAGCAAAAAGCCTGACCCTGTGCTTGAACCATTCTTAGATCCCAGCCATTACCTGGTCTCACCTCTGTGCCTAATCATGAAAGTAATGGGAACTCAAAGTACTTGCCAACACTCTACCTATGAAATTCAAGTGAAATTGGGCAGTGAGATCAATTACTGCTTGAAATACCTGCATAAATCCTGTTTTTTAAGGCTAATCACAAAGCTAGACTTACAGGTCCATACTACCAAAGCTGCTCAATCCAATGGAACAGAATTAATCAATTCACATGACAAAGTTCTAATCAAAGAGCATCAGAGAGCACTTTTTAATCCTTGTGATATTCACCTCTATGAAATACCTTGCAATTCAAACCACCACAGAACTCAGTTACTGGCCAATTCAAGTACTTCAACCCTGAGCTTTCTGGCACTTTTCTATAAATACACAATTTACAATTAGGGTATTTTGTGTTAGTTATGCCACAAAGACTGTACCTAAGTCAAAACATACCAGTGAGCACTGTTGACAAGAATAAGCAATACCTGTTAGCACATACTATACAGCTGTAAGGACACAACAGAATTGAGATCTCCAGGTGCTTTTTAAGAACATCTAGTTTTGAACTCTGATCGAGTCATGCAAGAGTTAGGAACACCCAATAAGCACAAGTCTAAGCATCTTAGGAATGTCAGTGCTCAACATAACATGCACAAAGATTTCCAGCTGAACAGACATTTTGTACTGAACACCTATTTCAAATTTCCCTTAATACATCCCATTCATTTACCATGTGGAGTCTTTTGTACCTTCAAGTATGTTTAGATACCAAACAAACAAATTTTCAGTAATGTCAGTGAAATTTTATCACTGTTTTGCTTTTCAAATTCTTTAAGTGTTTGAAAATTTTGACATGAGGCTTTAAATCATAGTCTGCAGGTCACAAATTAACACATCAGGCTGGCAAACCCCAAGCTTTTACATATATGCATGGGCTTTAGAGCTCAATCTGCAACCAGGCTTTGACCAATGAACAATTCAGCAACTGAGCCCTTCAAGCAAAGTCCCTAACCATCACTAGCCCTCCACTGAATATTACTTCAGCCTCACTGTTGTAAATATGAACAGTGCTCACTGTGAGCCTCAACCGCTGTCTTGGAGGTGTTATCTCTGGCTCAGTTTACCACTTCCATAAAGAAAGTAGATGAGGAATCCTTGACAGATAAATGATGTCACTGTTCAATTAATTATACTACAGAAATGCCAATATCAAATTTAGTATCAGTACAGTAAATGAGACAAGACATCAAAATAAAGTTGTTCATCCAAAAAGTTCAAGAACTGGGAGACTACTGCCTTACCATATTGTTTTTCTCACTTTACTACAAACATACGATTCTTGAGAAAAGTACTAAATCCAAACTCAGCACTCCCTCCTCCACCATGCTGCCATTTCAGCCATCAACCCAGCCACTACTCAGCCCTTCCAGGTAACACTAACTTTGTTACTCTTCAAATCCTTAGGAATACTTTGGCAAGTGAGAACAATGAACCATTTTTACTTTAGAAGTTATTTTTAGCTACTGTAGGAGGTTATTTTACAGAATTTAATGCAACAGAATTTCAAAGGAGTAAAGGGGAAAAAACCCAAAAAAACCCCAAACCTGTTAATCGTACTCTACCTCCATTATCCTGACTACTCACTTTCTTGCCACCTTATTTACACTCTCTCTCTGATAAGGGCTGCTCAACAAGCCTGCCAGGTAACAGTTCTTAACTGAGATAGCCCTTGACTAACTATTAAACCATAACCTATGTCCTTTCTCCTTAGCAGTTGCTAATAATCTCAGGGCTCCTTTCTTTTAACTGAATTTCTCATCATGAACATACAAAGAAATCATACCCTTAACTTTTATTCCAAATAAGACAAAGCTGAATGTGAAGCACAACCATAGTGCAATCAGTGTAAAATGTAAGTAATTACATGACAGTTCTGCACTTTGCAATTCTCAGAGAAAAGCCAACACAAAAGGCAACTCTGAAGGAGTCCCCTAAACCCAGGAGATCTGCCCAGTAGAGGACTCAACTTCTTGTATTTCTTTACACTTCTCAGTGTGGGTTGTGCTGTGTAACTGTTTCTCAAACACATCTGACAGTACACAATTACCACCAGAAGACTCCTTCAGTCATCCACTGTCAAGCAGACTTCTGGATTTCATTTTAAATTTTTAAGTGAAATGCTATTAAATAACAGGCAGCCAGTCCTCAGATTTAACAGCATCTATGCAAATAAACTGCCTCTCCTGTATATTCTAATTAAACTGCATTCTTTCTATTAGAAGTGTTATATAGTGAAGTAGTGTTTAGAAAACACTATTTTCTAAACAGTACTATAACTTGGACGAATAAAAAGACACTGCAAGCATACAGAGACATGTTCACATATATACAGGTGTTATAACAGGTGTTTACAAGTGCTCTTGGGGCAACACAGCAAGATCAAGAAGCCTGCGTGTTAACAGGGAATTATCAGGCTACTGAAAAACGTAGAAAATCCACGGATAGTGGATTAGTACTAATTGCCTGTAAATACAGGTATGCCAGCTCTTTAGGTATTCACTTCTTACTGCGCTCTTGTCTCAAGCGCCCGCAGAAACACTGAATGAAGCGCCGCTCACCCTCCCAGCCACACTAGATGTGTTTCCCCGCTCAGCCATCGGGGAGGATCGGCACCGACTCTAACGCTCTACTTGAAGATCAAGGATTCTATTTCCCCAAGAAGGGAAACGACTGTTGAAACAATACAAACAGGCAGTTCCCGGCCTCAGCGTTCACACCCCACCTCCACAAACAAATAAACAAAAAAAAAAAAAAAAAAAAACCAAAAACCCAAGCGAAGCGCCCGCCGCCCCGAGGCGGCACACGTGCCGAACGCCAGCGCTTGCAGGGCCAGGGGCCGGGAGGGGCGGCTGCGTTTGCCCGGGCGGAGCGCAGCGGGAGCAGCGCCGGTCCCGGGGCTCCTCCGGGCGGGAACGCCGCCGGTGCCCGCGCGCCCCCGCCAGCCGGACACGCGCGCGGGAGTCACGTGACCCGGGAAACCTCCCGGCACGAGAGCCACCGGGGCACCCCCGGGGCGGGAGGGGGGAGAGCTGCCGTCGCCATGACAACTTCCAGGGGGAGGGAAAACTTCAAATCCCAACCGTCAGTGCAGGAGCGGCTCCCTCTTAAAGGCGCACGCACACACAGACGCACACACACACAGAGGCGGGCTCCCTTCCCCCCTCCGCCCCCCAGGCACTGGCGATGGAGGAGGAGAGGAGGGGGGCAGCCACCGGCGCTCACCGCGCGAACGACGAGGAGCCGAGACAAAAGGACGCGAGCCGAGAAAGGCTCTCGGTCGGCGATGACGGGAGGGAGCCAGCGGCCCCAGGCAAAGCCGTAACACCCACCCTCTGCTGCCCGGAGGCGGCTTAGGACCTTCGCTCTCCCTTACAGACCCCGTCTCCGCTCCCACCCTCCAAGAAAGCCGCTGGAGCTGCTCCTCCATCCCCGCTCCCCCCCTTCCGCCCACTCGACAGATCTGGGCTCGGAGAGCCTCGCCCGCCCCGCTGCCCATTCCCCTCTCAGACCCCGCTCGCCGCCCCGTCCCCCGCCCCTCGGTCCCCCCCGCTGCAGCCGGGACATGCCGCCGCCGCCCCCTCTCTTACCCACACAGTGCATGAGCCGGTGCCGCCAGGAGTCGAGTTCTCGGCGGACTCCCCTTCGCTCCGCCGTGCAGCGGGGGCTCCGGCACTGGGAGGCGGCGGCAGGAGGAGCGGGAGCCGCGGCGGCCATTCCTTCTGTTCCCTTTTCCATCTGCCTCTGACCTCACGCCCGCTCATTTACATACGAGCGCGCGCTCCCCCGGCTCCTCTCCCTCCCCCCCACCCCCCTTTGCCTCGTCGAGCGCGCGCCCGCGCACCCCCTTCTCCCCCTCAGCATCCGGCGCGGGGAGCGCGCGCGCCGCCTGGCGGGGTGACTGACGCGCGTCCCCGCTCCCCACGGTTCCCCCGCCCCGCTGCCCTCCCTGCCCGGGGTCCGGTTCTCCCTCACAGACCGCGGGCCGGGTCGAGAACCGGGCCGAGAATCAAAAACCCCTGCCTGCCCGCCACTGTCCCGCTGGCCATCGATTTTCCCCGGCCTACAGCTCCCGCAAGGCAGCGCGCCACCTGCTCTGGCCCGGCCAGGGCAGACGGCAGCAAGGCACGTCGGGAGCTGTAGTTCGTGAGGGAGGGGAGCGGCACCGCCCCCGAGGTTTCTCCCCGGAGGGGCCGCACAGCCAGCCCTGCCAGCGGCCCCACAGGCCCGCGCGTCACAGTGCCGGGCTCAGAACACCTCAAAAACCGGCGCGGTTCTCGCCCTCATCCCACGGTTGTCCTGGGCGCTGCTTGGAGCGGGGCTCCTGGCTCAGGTGCCTCTTCCAGCCCCTCGCCCACACCTGCCCCGGGGCTGCCGCCAGCTCGTTCCCTCCGGCCTTGCCACCACCGCAGGACGCGGCTGTCACCCAGCGCTGTGCCTTACGAGCCAGCTAACCAGAGTCACTCCGTAGGGAGATTTTCAAAGTTCTCTGAACTGCTGCCCGGTTCAGCAATCTGTTTTCAACGGCTTTGCTTTCAGTCCAGTTTTTATGGGGCTGTTAGTGTCATGTAGAGCCGGACAGGGAGGTTTGCCGGGGACTAGCGTCACACAGCGTTATCTCCCACCACCCCTTTGGGAAAGACTACCGTGAAAACTAGGAACCAAATTAGTTCAGTATCTGGGAGCACGCCTGAGAAGGCTTACTATCAACCTACAAATTGAAGTCAGATTAAGGTAACTGCAAGAAAGTTAACACACAAACGTCAGATTGGATTACTTTGAGCGCTTGACAGCGCCTTGGACCGGCGGTTGTGCTGCTCTGCGCAGTCACCCCCGTGTTGTGCCTCCAGCACAAGACACACATCCCTCCGCACCCGTCTAATGTGACAATCGCTACCCGTGTCTTGCAAGAGAGCAATTAGCATTCTTTAATTCCCTAGACAGAAGAATCAGGATCTGCAGTTTTCTCAGATCCTGGTTCATCTTTGAGTGCCTCCTCCTCACCCTCGGTATGTTCTCCTTCTCATACCAGTCTTTGTAAGCAGTGTCACTTCAGCAAGAAATTACATTTTCTGTGCCTATTTGGAGGTTGTAATAGAAAACAGGATTTAATAAGGTCATAGAAAAGACAAGGCACCATTGCTTCTCCCCTTACTCCCCTATATGGGTTGAAGGTGCAAGGCTGGAAAGAACCAAATCACTCTATCTATACCAAATTTTCTTTTTGTTCTTGAGTATGAGGAGAGTTAACAGCAGCAATACTGTGTTGAAAGTGCAGAAGAGCTTCAAGTCTGAACAATAAGAGGAAATTATTCCCCTCTCATTCATCCCTCTACAGATCTGTGTAGACTGAAAGAAGCAAGGCTATGTAGGAGTGAAGCCCTGACCACCTTTTAGTGGAGCCTATCAGGAGAATGGCAAGACTGGAAGCTTGTTGCTTCCTCTAACTTTTCATCATGGCAGCCAGCAATAAATAAGCAGCAACTTATGAGTCTCCTTCTTCCCCTCAGATCTATTGCAAGTACCTTGATTCTCATACTGGCCTTCCAAGCAGCAGCAAAATTTTTCAGTCCTACCTCAAAGAAATGGCAAAACTCAAGGTAACCCAGAGAAGACAAAACCCACACAAAGTAAAATGTAACCTTATTTGGATAATGGAAAAGTTTCAAACTAATAGCATCCTTCCTGTATTTTGTTTTTTTTTGCTGTATGACTGGTTAAAAACAAATCTATCATGAATTTGCTTCAGCTGCAAACCTGATGGATATTTCTTTCTGAACTTCATAAAGATGTTCTTTTTTTATGGGTGAAGGACACATTCAGGGGTTGCTTGTAGAGATCCCTGAAGCTCAGTTCTGCTTCTGCTGGGACAAACAAAACTTTGGGAATAGATGGCAGATCACATAATTTTTTGTAAAGAATTTTCATAAAAATAAACTTTGTCACTTCTGTAAAGCAGGTAATTGAGCTTAATGAATTAAACACAAAAGAATTTTAAATGAATGGTGTTTAACTGAATCCCTGAGCTTACGTGCTGTGAGTCAGTTTCATAGGGACACAAATGTCCCACATCTGAAGACTTTTATTTTGAGGTTTCTATGATTAAATAATGAATAGGGAAGGAACTACACCCCCCTCTCATTTTGTGACATTAACATTATTTTTCTTGCAGTTTCAAGGTTTCTCCTGCTTGAGAGACTTCTCCGGGCATGAAAGGAAAAAATAACAAAACTGAAAACCTTGATGGGCAGATTTCAGAGAGGAAAAGAAAAGGAGAAAGAAAATATTTCCAACTGAATTTTTGTAGTTATCTAGGTTTTGAACTCTCACTACTTCTGAAAATACTGCCTAGAAATTAGATATGCTACAGAGACCAGTTTTGGACCACTCCCTCCCTTGGAGATGTTTAATTTTTCCAAACAAAACTGAACCAGGTAAGCCAAGGATCCTGCTTCATCAAACCTTCAGGGATGTTATTTTTACATTAATAGTACTGGTTTTTCTTCTCTATGAAAATTACTTTCCAGCCAAGAGATTACTTCTTATGTGGATTTGTACTTGATTTTATAGAAATATTTCCAGTTTTCTGAACAAGGGTTGGATTAAAACTCCAAGGCTGATTGAGGGCAGAAGCTGAAGCAGTGAGGGGTAGTTTCAATTTAGTTAATTTTAGCTGCCTGTCCTAGCTAATTTTTATGGGATCAGAGTGCCAGTTATTTAGAAATGGCTCTGGAGACAAAATCCAGTACAATTTTTTTGAAGATACAAGAATTATTACTGCTGTTCTTCCTGTTTCATCTCATATTAATTTGGGGGTAAAGAGAAATTAAAACACTCAGAGATGCTTACAGTTTGATACCGCAACCCCATCAAAATCTGACATTTTGAATTAATTTTTTATTTATTATTCTGAAAGTGTTAGAGGTACTGAGTCTAAATGCACCTGATATTTGGAAGTTGATTCCAGTTAGGCTTTAGTTAAAAGGATGTCTTGCAGAAACTGATAAAACTAAGCACTGTTGCATGATACAAAGGTGAGGGAAATATTGGCTCTAAACAGAAGCAGAATGGTTGAGGTAAGGCTTCCTAACTCTGACTTCACTAAGATCAAGTAAAACATTTCTTGTCTCTCATGAAAATGTCTCTTTCTCTTGCTTTTACTTCTTCTATATCTCCCTTGGTTGAAAGGGCAAAAAAAGTTACTAAGCATCAAATAGAGAGACATGCCTTCTTGTAGTGATCACTTCTAGACTTTTCTCTACTGTTTTCAAGCTTGCATCATCCATTTTCTCCTATGTTATTTCTCTGTTATTTCTTCTACTGCTTTTACTTTCCACTTTTATTTTCCTCGGTCCCATTCTTCTTTTTCCTCATTCTCTCTGTTCACACCATACACATACATTTATGATCAACTGTTTTTCTACTAGCAGTGAATCACTTCAGTCAAATCTCAAAAGAAGAGAGATTGAGATGAGCTATAAGGAAGAACATTTTTCCAGTGAAACACTGGAACAAGTTACCCAGAGAGATGGTCCATGCCCCATTTCTGAAAGTGTCCAAGGTCATTTTGGACAGAGCTGTGAGCAAGCTGATCTAGTTAATGTCCCTGCTCATTGTGGGGGGATTGAACTTCAAGTCTTTCTTTGGACTTAAACCATTCAATGATTCCAAGTAAGGTTTGTGGAAAAATCAGAAATCACAAACTAACTGGCAACAACTGTGGTGGCAAGCAGCACAGCCCAGATAAAAAGATTATCCCTAATCTAGTAGTTTAGACTTTGAATTTTCATGACAACCTCAATCAGTGTGAAGATACACAAAAATATGTTCATAATCCAGATGTTGCTGATATTTGGGTTAGGGGTCCTATGAGTCTTGAAAGTTAAACTCCAAACATTTCTTTGCATTGTCATCAGTTCTAAATAAAAATGAAGGGAAAGGAAGGGAAAATAAAATAACACACTCTAATAGGAACAATTGGAAAAGTTTCCATTCACACACAAGTGGAAGAATGAGCTTTTTAACAGAGCTGAAGAGTCAGGCAACTTCAGGTCTCCTTATTAGCTTTTGCATCACCAGGAAGAAGTATGATTTGTAAGCATTTCAGGTTATAAGCATTTCATCTTTTATATCTCTATGCTCATATTAAATTCAAAATAGTTTACAAATGGTGATGGGTGGATAGACTATAATTTAATATCAAATACCTTAAAGATAGAGAAAGAAATTATCTGTTTGCGCCTGAAATTTCAGGGCATGTAGAATATTGTGAGTTGGAAGGGATCTGTGTGGATCACTGAGTCCAGCTCCTGGCCCTGCACAGGGAAACCCCCAAATCACATCACATATTTGGTATATCTCAGGATATATATTTAGTGTTCAAAGACAGTATATTTCAGTAGAATATACAATTAACAATGCTGCTGTCTCCTTATTACAGAGTCTGGTTTTGTGATTCTCATTGACATTAGCTGATTCCACTGCTGGTATTTGTGTTGCTTTTATTGATCTAATTCTAAGTACATGAAACATGATTATTTCAGGGAGATGACCATTAAAAAAAAATCTTTGTCCTTTGGATAGGAAGATAAAAAAATGGGAATATTATTATTATGGTCTAGCAGTAGTGGTCTTAAATCTGTGAGCATCTAACTAGGTGTACTGGTTTAGGGCAACCAAAAAACAAAGTTTGTATCTGAGTGAATGTGCTCTTATAACATCATCTAATTAGCTTAGTGAAAAGCAGGCAGGCTTTCAAGAACACCAATATTCTTCACGTCCTGTTTACTTATATCAGCTATTTTAGTTAAATAGAGATGTCACTTCCATATATCAAACTTGCCTTTTTTGTAGCAAGCAAACATTATAATGAAACTCTACAGTAAATGTTTATAAAATAGATGCACTTGGTTTTATGTGGGTAACTAAAACATGAATAGAGTTCTCCATTATATACCATTTTAGAATATACAGTGAGGTTTTCATAGGTTATTTCCAGGTCTTTGTTTATTGTTATTGTTTAGAGACTAAGGCTCTGGTGGTACAGGGGCCATGGTCTCATCACATGCACATCTTGTTTTGCTGCACAAGAGAATGCATGTATGGAGGCTGCATTGTATTTAGACAAACTCTTAGAACTAGAAAAACAATCACACAACTTTTATGGTGAGCTGAGCACACTTGATCATAGTAAAATCACGTTACTTTATAGAATTGTTCCTCAAAGCAGTCAGCAAGGTCAAAAAAAAGGGATTTAAACAACGCAGGCTTGTAAGGTGAAATAAAATATTAAAATGCAACTATATGAAAGACTGCATGATGTTATATTATACAAAACAAGTAGAAGAGAAACTTTTGTTTGGTACTATTGTAAAACATTTATTATTCTCAGAGTGTTCTTATAAGGCTGTTTCAGTACTAGTCTGGCAGAAAAAGGTGTGTTAGTGAAAGAGTCAGCTTGAAGTGCCAGAAAATAACAAATTGCTGTAGATTGGACTGCTGTTTTAACGTGTCATTATTTGGCTATTAAAATTAAATTTGGAGGGAAGGTAAAATCCAATATATACTCCTAAGTGATGTCTCCATAGCACTATCTATCAAATATGGCTGGTTTTCCTTCCATTTAAACCGTTATCCTATGTTCCACACAGCCGAGTAATGTCACTCACTCTCTCTAAAGTTTCCCATGTGGCCAAGTAATTTAAGTATGCCATCACCAGAGCAACTCTGCAGCTGAAAATATACTGCTATTAAATCCAGAGAGAATAGATCACTAATTGCAGCTTAATATTAGAGATGGACATGAAATACTGAGCCAGCCATCAGAGAATGGCCTGGTAATCCAAACTTGTGTTATAATTGAAAAGACAGAGGACTGTTTATATCTTCATGAATGACTTTTACAATTACAGTAGCTAAGAACTTGCTAAAGCTAAGACAAGCACTGCTACTTCTGTTGCAGACTACAGCTCAATTATTATTTAAGCTAAGAAAGAAGTTTTTTCCCCAAAACCTACAGCTCTTTGTATGGGATGTCACACTGGGTGGGTTTCCCTGTATGAAAGTTGAACCAACAGAGCATGTGACAAGATACAGCATGTGTGGAGCATCACAGGAGGCGGTTCCTTCCCCCTGAAGGATTGCAATATAAATGAAGGATTGCATGAGCAACACCCAGTTCTCAAGCTGGCTGCTCCATGAGAGTCATCGCCCAGGAAGCAGGGTATAGGGTATCACCTCCTAGGTCTCTACCATCTCCCCAGGAGTGTCAGTGATGAGGAAGATGTATGCATGTTTTTGATTTTACTGCAGAAATTCATGTTTTGGAGTCCTTTGCACCTCTTTCCAGCTGCAGTTTCTAGAATAGGCTGCAATTTTATAACCAACTTAACCAGCATCCACCCCGAGTGGTAGTCACTTGGGTAAGGCAGTTTATTTCCTGTAATATCACTTGCAAAATTATCACCTCTTGAAGTAGAACTATTAATGGATTGAATTAGAACAACTATTTTATTACATCTTTAGGCTTTATCCTATCAATTTTATGTATAGCCTTTCTTTTAGCTGAATTGCATGTGGTCTAAGCTATATTCTGAATCCCCCCGATCTCTCCTTTCCCTCTTTTCCTACCCATTCTCCATCTTCATTTACAAGCTAAACCTCTTGAATTGAAAAAGAGTAGAAAAAAAGAAAAGAAGGAATACTGTGTAGGGAATTCACTCTCCTTTTAGCAAAACAGGGAGAGTAACATGACTTCTCAAATCCAAAATAAGGTAAAAAAAAGGTTATTACTGTAATGCAACTCTTTCAGTAGCTAGATCAGTCTTGTGGGGTTTAATTTGCTGTGACCTTAGATTTCTTCACATTACTGCATTCTTGAAATATTTCGATTTTTACCTGCTGGTTCTCAATAAGTAGTTTTTCATGTGGTTATAATCAATCTCAGTAGTGCTGCAGATGTACTGAAAATAACATTTCTATTTTGTAAAGGCAGTTAATTCAACATAATCGAGATGTTCTCTTATTTTCCCTTTTTTCATACTGAGATTTTAAAATCAAGCATGGATTTTTTTTTCATTCACGTTATTTCTCAATCAGTTTTTTTATTATTATTATTTTCTTCCATTTACCATTTTCACATTAATTTTAAAGACTCTTTTTGTATTAGGCTAATTCAAACAAAGTAACAGAACAAAGTATAGATTCATATTAAATATTCCTTTCTAGGACTACATTAAGTAATCCCCTCAGCTAATAAAAAAATGAAGTCACAGTAGGCTGAATATGACAAACTGAACAGCTCCTCATTGGATTTCTGCTGAGAAAAGGAGACAGCAGACATGATCTACTGCAGATCATCATGAGAAAAAGTGTGATATTCCTGTTGTTCTTTCCCACAGTTTGATCATCCTTGAAAAAGCCTTTTCATTTCAAGCATTCATGGATAGAGATGCAAAAAGAAGTAATCCTTTCCTTCTCTGTCTTTAGGCAAGGCAACTTCCTCATAAAACCCAAACATTTGGAGGGTTTCTTCCTTTTCCTCCTCTGGTTTAAAATGTGTCTAATTTCCCACCATTTGCCATGCAGGATGTTTTCCCAGCTAGATATCTATATTCCCTGGCAATTCCTCCCCAAAGTGCAGAACAAGTTGGCTGAGAAGCTGGTGTGCAGCGCTTCAAAAAAATGCTGGGATCCTTCTCCTTCAAGTTTGGGCCCAGTGCCACAGCAATTCAGATCTATTCCTTCTCCATCCATTCTCTCTTGTCTATTACATTCCATTTTGCATTTTTTTTCTTGTCTATCTGCTTAAGGTTGAATCAAGATATGTTTTCAACCTTTTCTGCACTGAAATGTTTACAGTTTCTTTCAAAGGAAAGCTAAGAGGCCCCTGTCTTCTGATCCTAGAGTCTTGGGCTTAAAGAAACAGCAGAATTTGTAATGCTAGTGTTAGAGCTGACAATGTTTTGTTCTTTAAGGTAGAAACTCTGTCTTGACTGTAGAGCTTTACTGTTAAAAATTAAAATTAACCACTTAAATATTGCACAAATATTTTTTACAAGCCAAGGCTGTACCATCACTTCATCGGATTTGGCTGACGAGGTTTCGTAGTGAGTACTTTTCATACCCTTGTAATAAGCCCTTCCTATTTAGATTATTTCTCATATTCTTAGCCTTTTATGCATTCTCACAATCAACCTTTTCTCAACATTCATCAGTCAGGTGTTGCTGCCTTAATATAGATTCTAGTGAGATACTCCATCAGACTGGAGAGTCAAAGGAAATGCTCAGAATGTCTTAAACCAATGGCATTCGTTGCTGATAATTTAAGTGGGTTCTAGTCTTTCATTATTGTATCTACAGGTTTGTGAAATTGGAAGAAATTTAACAGAAAATTAATTGTAGAAATTGCATAAGCTTTTAAAATCCAAAGCAATTTTGAATTCTGTGCCCGGTGAAAGGATAACAGTAACAAGTTTCCTACCTCTGTGCGGTTACAAAATGTTTCTTAAATTTAACCAAACATGCCAATTCTCCTATTGCTGTTTCTTATCTCTGCAGAACTAAATACAATCACAGCATTCTGAGGCTTTTTTTTCCTAGAACAACACTTCCTGGTTATTTTCAGCTTCACAAAGCATTTGGTCAGAACAGCCATACTTTCTCTTGTTAAAGATATCTAAGAGGACTGTGATTAATGTTTAAAGAGCTCCATGTGTACCCAATTATGAAACCAATTAATTTAGTCAAAGACTAGCTTAACTGCCATCTGTGGCCTGATTGTTTCTTAAATTTGAGTACTTCTGATCAAAGTTGTCATAAACAGTCTTACACAGCATGTGACAAATCAATGTTGTCCAAGGATATCTCGATAGGAAGAGAGTTCATCATTAAGTGTTGAATATTATTATACAATTTCTATCACCATTCTTTTCAGCATATATTATTTGAGATACATTTTATTTGTTTCAATAGAACTGAAACCTTGGAGCTTGCCAATAAAATAATGCTGCTGTTGCTTGTGTAATAGGTAATACAAGAACCATATCTAGGATGAGATGATAAATATAAACACAGTAAAGGACAAAAGCCAAGGGGAAGGCTTGAAAAAAAGCAAGCTGGAGAAACAAATGAAGCAGAAACTTGTACTCAGATTGGCCCTCATGATAAGACCTTGCATGGATATACAGCTGGTCACAAAAAAGGCCATGCACCTATTCAGCTATTTGATTTTGCTTTTCTCTTTTGCATTTCACAGTGACCCTGCATACAGTATATGATGTTCAGCTGTTCTATCCAGCATGGCAATTGGCTATACCATATACAGCTAGTATTTACTCTGGGAAGCACATCTGTGCTCTGACCAGAGCAGAGAAAATGAGGAAGTAGGTTTATCAAAAGATAGAAACTTAAACAGTGGTAGAAATTGTTGGGAAACTGGGAAAATGGTCACCTTTTTGATCATCTGGAAAGATATTTCCTCTTAGTTACAGAGGTAATCAGCCAAGCAATAACATGCCATGGAGCAGAGAAATGCATGTAAACTAAATCCTTCAGAAGCACTATGCTTCCTTAAAATGCTAGTTTGTAACAGAGAAGACAACAAAAACACTTTAAAGGTGAAGAAACAGTTCAATTCCATGCAGAATCCAGATCACCTGCAGCAGATGTTTCAGAAGCAAAACAACAAAAATGTACACACACACACACACACAAATGTCACTATGTACACATACAAAACCCAGTAGCAATTCCTTGTCATGCAAGCAAAGCTCAGGATGAAAATTGAAGTAAAAAGAAAGTTGAAACGTATT
This sequence comes from Calcarius lapponicus, assembly GCA_039654755.1. Taxonomy (NCBI): domain Eukaryota; kingdom Metazoa; phylum Chordata; class Aves; order Passeriformes; family Fringillidae; genus Calcarius; species Calcarius lapponicus. The sequence goes on from CM077466.1 coordinate 16,921,040, forward strand.
CTTACATATTTTTCTCCTCCTTATAAATATGAAAAAATTAGACATGGATGAGTGGGGCCTTACCAGTGCAGCAAAAGTTTGCAAAGAAGGGGTCATTATGACATTTTTTCCTACTGCCTATTGAGAAGAAATGCAGTTTCTTTGTATAAGCAATAGGCAAAAGTAACTAGAGGAAGAAGTTGTAAGGGAATCCTCTTGGAACAAGGTGTACAAATCTCTAAGCTCCATAAGCTTCTTGAAGTTTCATTTCAGAGAGCTTTCTTTTAATTTTGGTATAACTTGCTTAAGAAATGATGAGTTACAAATCTTCTTTCCTCAAAATATTAAGTGATCTTGTCCTCTTGCATCTTTCACTGAGGAGGAGTGGGAATCCTTGAGTTTATGGAAAGGTTGTTTGAAGATCTACTTGCTTGCCTCTAACATAACGAATGCTTCTATCTCCAGCACAGACTGTGGGCTTTTAGACAATATCAGCAGATTTATTATTAAAAAAATACCCAACAAGCAGCAAAACAATGAAGCAAACCCAAACCAGAATACCACCCCCCCCCCCCATAATATGCCAACTTCAAAAGAATCAGAGCAAAGGAAAATAAGTATATTCAAAAATTACCCAGTACAAGAGCTGAGAAATGCAAAACACAAGCTCACCACTCCCTAAATTAAGGCTGTGGTGGTTTCACCCCAGCCAGCAACAAAAACATCTCTACATTATCAACCCTATGTTCAGAACAAATCTAAAACCTAGCCCCATACCAGCCATTGGAAAAAAAATTACCCCAGATGAAACCAACACAGCTATAATCAATATCTGTTTCCTTTCCTTTCCTTTCTTCTAAAAGAGATGCATTTCAGATTAGAAAATAGAACACAAAGGCTATTTTTATCTAACCTGATTACCCAAGCTGAGAGCTAGAACCAGGCCTATTATGATAGTCAATGGAACTTTTTGTACACAGCTTACTCTATGGTATTCTTTGTTAATAAATCAATGACTGGGTACAGAGAGAACAGCTGCCTCTCTCTACTGCTCTGGGTGTTGCACTCTACTCAGGTGAAGTCCACAGGTAGAAGGGGGAAATTCCCCTGGGAGCAGTTAACCATATTCACTTGGGAGAGTGTTGGTGTGAAATAATAGGATTATTGTAATAAAGTGATTTCTTTACTACTTGATGTGGAAAACTCTCGCCTTTTTAGGAGGGTGAGAAAGTGTCTGAGGAAGAGAACACAGTGAATTTCTACAGGAAACAAATATGTAAAAGAGTTAGGGTTAAGTTGCAGTCATCTTAGTACTCAAATATTTAAGTCTTAGAGGAAACAAAGAATTTTTCTTTGTTGAGGCATTTGTACAGACTGTATTTAGTTTGGAGGATTTCTGTGTAAGAAAAATTAACTTCAAGGAAAGTTTTAGCCTCTAGGGGCTTAGCAGGTAGGGGACAGATTTGTTCTCAGACTATTTTTTAAATATGTTTCAATATTTCTGAATTTGCACTTGTTACAGATATAGTTTGTTCTACTTTTTAGGGATTATAGATCTGTCATGTTTTTGGGTGACTTTAAGAAAAGGAGAAACTGAGCTAATGGCTGAATTTGGGTGGGGTTTTTTTGTATAACTTAAAGCCTTGGTCCTGCCTGAATATTTATGTGGACAAGTGCTTGCTCTTCCAATAATTCTATCATAACTTACTTGACTGCAGGTAAAAAAAATAAATATCTTTGTGTTCTTATTTAATTACTCAGCTCTATATCTGCAAAATAATTGGGTTTTTTGTCGTCCTTTAACCATTTTTGTCACTTTTTCCAAGGCAAGTATTTAGTAAAGCTTTGTTTAAACTATGCAAGATTGAGGCTATGTATGGTATATTTTTTCTGCACAAAAGTGTGATAGCAAACTTGCAATATAACAGGCATAGGGATAGCTGTCTCCCCTGAAATGAAATGCAGTGAGTACTTAACAACCTGAACAACAATTTTTAGAGAGCAAAGATTAAACTATGGATTAATAGGTGCCCTTGCTGATGCTGTAACTATTGTAACTACATTTGTCTCAGCTCTGGTGTGATCAGAACAAACTACATTAATGGAAACTTGGGAGTTTTTCAGAACAGCTAACTATGTTATTTCCACTTCTTATGACATTTTGGAGAATGTTTAGTAAACACAAAGGTGTGGAAGTGTTTTTGTATGAATTCAGGGAACATAGAACATTCCATCCATGCTGAATGATCAGTTTCAGAAATAAATATCCGTTGTTTATAATAAACGCTAGGATTATACTAATTCTAGCTCATGTTTTCTTATTTATTATGATTTTTAAATATGCTTTAATAATATCAACTGTATGTATTTACAGTTCTTTGAAAATCAACATTTTAATTAAACTGCACTGAAATTATGTCCTTGTAAATATTTACGCAGAAAGCTTCTCACTGGGGTGAGGGACAGGAAACATAGACACTGCACAATTATGGTTGGAATTACTGCAAACCTAACAACCATATCTGTTTAGCAATAGAGGTAAGAAATGGTACAAATTGTTATAATATGAAGGAAAACAAAAAGCAAAAGGGAAATGAAATGTTTTTGTGTAAATAGGCTATTGCTAAGAAACATATCAATCTCAAATTACAAAAATCAAACAGATTTCTAAATTAAGTTCCAACTGGTGTGACAGCGCTGAAAAAAGCTAACAAAATTAGCAGGAGTAGAATTTACTCAGCTTCATTTCACTTCCTTTAACATGAATACTTTCCTTCCCTGTTTCTGAGTAGAATTATAAAATGGAGTCTACGTCAAGATATAGTTATCAGTTATACCAATGTATGGCTCTAATTCAGGAAAGCACTTAAGTAGGTGATTAACTTCAAGCATCCACTTACCCACTTTTCTAATTATGAACTTAAGTGCATACCAAAAGTTCTTTCCTGCACTGGTTTTGTGCTGGGCCTGCTGACCGTAGAGAGCAGAGCGCTATCTGAGTCAGTGCGAAGGGCCCGTGCTCAGGGGCTGGAAATGGTCTGTAAGCACAGCTGCCTGGCACTGGGGTGAGTTCACTGACTGCCTTCCAGTGCTCAAGCTGCCTTGGTAAAGCCTGACGGGTTATGCAGCTTGAGTATATATGCTTCCTTCTGTTTGTTTCCTCTATTTTCCCAATAGACTGCTATTCCTTTTGGAGAGAGAGTACTACTAGAGGAATTGTATAGTAGGTCAAATAAAGGGCTTATGAAGCATAAAGTATGATCCCAAAAGACCTTCATTAGTAGCTGTTTGCTGCTTCCTTTTCTTCTTTTCCTTTTAATGTGTATATGTGTCCAGATATCTGGTTTTGTGCATGTCCTGCTTGGAGTTTTCCTATGTTCTGCCTTAGCCTGGCAGCAATCTGGGAACCATTTCTCTACCAAATCCTCTAAGCAGCTTCATCTGGGAGGTAGTCTCGGAGCATACCTAATACTTACTACAGGATTAGGCCCTTCAGAAAATGCAGTTGTAATGTTTTCTAAATCACTTTCTGTAATGGCAGCTACAGCAACCTGCAGACTGTTATTGAGTATTCCTGTCTTTAACAGAAATGTCTCAAACAATAAGTTAAAGTTGGGTTCTCCCTTTCCAATTCAATTTATGACAAATTCCTTTCTGCATGATGTCTCAATGTCAGTAGTATGGAGAGAGAGCACATTCTCCCCCAAATCACCCAGAGGTTCGTGGTTACAGACATTTCTTGAGGGAGAGAGGTTTAAATCCCTGCAGTTGGAACCAAGAGTGGAGTTTGGATCACCTTGTTGAGTTTTTTATTTAAGAGGTGAAGATGCATTGTCAAGAAGGATTTGTCAGAGATAACCTGGAAGATTAAGTCTCAAGGATGGCTTATCATAGATATTTTGGGAAACCTATGGAGTTAGAAGGCGAACCATTGGCAATGGAGCATTTGGTGTTCCACAAAATTATTATATACCTTATAAGAAGAGAGAAACTTCCTGCCATCTGTTTCATTCACCATAGTCTTTACAATTCCTCTTAAAAATCTTGGGTATAAATGGTTTGTATTTTTAAACATCAAAACTCCTATAGTATTTTTCTGGATGGAAGGGCTATTTATGTTCATTTCAGCAAGAGACTTTCCTCATTGAACCTGTAGAGTTTTGTGCTGGTGATCATGACTTATATTTGTGTTATTTATATTTTTTGAGGTTTTTTTTGGACTTGCAGTAATCTATCCCCTGGCCTAGATGTCTGGCCAGGAGTGGACACTATTACACACACTTCTGGTACATATCTTATACCTTATTTTTATCTGAAAAGAATGCAGATTTTGTACTCTAAACCAGTTCCATGATGTGAAGTATAGCATAGTAGGTGGCAGTGAGTGGGAAACATGCTTGAGAACAGTAATCGTTGAACCAAAATGCTCATGTAATATAATATTCCTTCAGTAAAGATAACGATCCAATTTATTAATAGCAATACCTTGCTGATGGTGTTGAAATATGAGCTTTATTTTACTCAGGACTTTGATCTTTGACTCTTTGAAGAACTATGTTGAGTAAATACAGGGCAGTAACTCCATACTATCTCAGAGCAAGTAATGAATTCAATGACTAGAGCTATAAGGTTTTTTTGTTAAATGGGTGCTTATTTTCTAACAAAGTGAGGAGATGGTCTTTTAGCATCTTTCAACATATAAACACAGACATATTTATTAGATATTCCTGCAATAAAAAAAAATCTCATTAAACTTTTAGAAAATCTTTTCAAAGTCTTGCATCTGGAATTAAACAGCACTTTTGCTCTGCTGGCCATGCTGCTTTTGATGCAGCTCAGGATGCTGTTGGCTTTCTGGGCTGTGAGTGGACATTGCTGGGTCATGTTGAGCTTCTCATCAGCCAACACCCCCAAGTCTTCCTCCTCAGGCTGTTCTCAATTCGTTCTCCTGCCAACCTGTGTTTGTTCTGGGGGTTGCCCTGACCCAGGTGCAGGACCTTGAATTTGGTCTCATTGAATTTCATGGTCTTATAACATATTGAAAAGTGGTTCAATATAAGACTAAAATAAGACTAGTGGTGATCTGCTCCTGGCTATAAATGCAAATACAGTTTTTGTGGGCTTAATTTTAACCATATGATTATTAACTTCTAATTACTTGGTTCCCTATCTTTGCAAGTTTCACTTAAGTTAACAGGATATTTGCTCAGATATCCTGTTGGTGCAAACCCTATGACTTTTAAACCCCACATCTGCTATTTGGAATTGTAATTAACTCATTGAAGTTGTTTTAAGGACATATAAAAAGTGAAAATGTGATTTGACCAGAAAAAGACTCAAGCCTGCATAGAAACCTGTGTAGACAGTGTGTCAGCATTAAATGCCTGTTAGGTTATTAAAGATTTTGATCATCTAATTGTGATTGTTTCAATGAACTTTATTGTGGTAATTACACCAGGGGACACTCAAGTCAATATGAATCTTTAGAAAAATATGAAGTAAATAAGTACTCACCTAAGTAAGTGATAACTCAGAAGAGACAGGCAATTGTATACATATAAGTAACATCCTTGCTGCAAATTTGTCCCCTGGTTGTATCTCCACTATCTCTCTCTCTAGGTTCCCACTACAGTTACAATGAACATTAATTTTGCACACACTGTGCTCTGTAATATTGCCATCTTCATCACTTATATCATTGACTTGATTTAGAGGATTTTTTTTGTATTCTGCCTAAGAAACAGAAAGAATTTCACTTCCTATATTCTTGCTATCAAATTGATGCCAACATAGTATAGTGCTGTTTACAGTTGCTTCCTCACTTCTAGTTTGTTTTGGTTCTCTACCAATTACTGTGTTTCTACACAAACTATAAAGCCTTTCCATGCATCTTGCACAGACCTTGGTCACTCAGTATCACAATATATTTTTAGTTAAAATATATATATTTACATTTAAAACTTGTGGGATATTACTTCAGTGTTACAGAGATGAATTTCTTTTAAAACTGTATCAGGAGAATACAGGCAATCTTTCAAAATTTAAATGATTAATGTCACACACTAGCTAAATTTGCCATTAAGATAAAAAGACATAATTATTTTGTCCTTAAAATGTGACAATATGAATTGAGGATTTCATTTGAGTTTTTGGGGAATCAGTGGTAAGTGTAAATGAAACATTAGGTATATATTAAAACATTGACTTGTGCAATTTGTGTCTTTAGAGCCTTTCTCTCACCTATGTAATTTAAGTGGCAGGTTATGTCTGGCTTTCAAGTGTGACTGTAGCACAATTCAGTACAGTGCTGGGCAGAAGGCAGCATATGAGTTTGGGGACCAGGTGCAATCTGGAGATTGCCAGGGTGCAGTACCCCCCTCCCTCAGTCTCCCGAGTTCCCTTTCTATCCCTGATGAAATGACACATTTTTGTAGCAGTGTTTGTAGAGACAGAGGGAATGGACTGGAGGGCTGTGTTGGGCTGACCTTTTTGGCTCTGTGGTTCCCAAAACCTCTCCTATGCTGTCTTAGCACATACCAGGACGTACCATTCTAAACTATTTGCAAAAACAAGACTGAAGAAACCAAGACAGGGTAATGGCTGTTTGTTATTTTTAATGTATCTTAAGGATCCTCATGCATTGTTAGAAACTAATTCGCAACATTTTATTTTACATTTGTCATTCTCATTGTTTAACCCATTAAATAATTAATGTTTGCAGGAATGAAGTCTAATCTGAAAGTCAAAGCATTTTATGTTCTGCCATGAACTATTTTGTGGCAAGTAAAAGATTTTTTAAAGATGTACAGTATTTCACAGCTATTATGAAAAAAGAATCAGAAGAAATAATTTATTTTATTCTTTAAAATACTTGTGTGATATTATGCTGTGAAAATTCACCAAAAACTAAGCTTTGTAGATAGGATTTCTTATGTAACATTCTTTAAAAGCTACTTTAAAAAAGGAAAATAAAATACAAATTAAGGTGATATTTTGAGCTCCAGTTGCTCATTATATGGTAATAATATTTTAAAATTTTAAAGATGAAAACTGACATACGATATAAGCTGTTAAGCACTTCAATTTTATCTGCATTTTTTGTGTCAAAAATAATTTTAATATTAAAGGACAACTGTAGACTCCTAATGACTTGAATACAGTTTGACTGTTTTCATGAAGTGCTCTGTGGGATGTCAGAATATTTAATTCAGGATGTTAAAAACATCCCAAAATGTCACAATAATTATATCACAGCAGGCAATTAAAACACTGGAAAATGCCAACTGACTAAGTGTGTTCTCTGTTATTTAGGAACCTAATGAGTGAGTGACGCATAAGGCATAAAATACAAATTATAGCCACAAAAACCAATATACATTATAATTGATATTAATATAAATGTGTATTAAAATAAAGCAACCTGTGTTAACAAAACCAGAAGGAAATATTTATTTAAAGCTGGTATTTCAGCTATAAGCTCTATAACTCCCCAGGCATTAGAAACTGTTTTTGTTTCCCCTTCATTATTTAGTTAATTAGTTATATATTTATGTTATGACACTGTAATATGGACTTGTTCATGAAGCCCTTACTAACTACAAGTGGCTCCATTCACTGCACTGTAATAGTCTCTGCCAAATTCTCCATGTGCCTTTAAATTAGTCTAAGGACAACTAGGGGAGATCTGTGTGTGTGTGTGTGTGTGGTGGAAAATACAACTCCCTTCACAGCAAGTCAGAGAAAGTGTAAAATCTGTATGGACCTGGGGAACTTACAGCACAAGTAAGGATGCTGGTTCCCAGACAGAAAGGAATGGAGGCTTGGACATCTTCTAGCAGAGTTCCTGCATTTGAAGGCAATGGGTTAATTGGAGAGGCAATTCAATAAGAGAGATGACTTTGATTTAATTTGTACAGGGATTTAATCCATAATTATTAAACCAACATCCTATGCTAGCAGACACTATGGAAATAAACTCATCCTATTCAACTTACGGGAAAGAAGTACTGTAAGAAGCATAACTATTCAAAAACAAAGGAAAAGGAGGGATTTAATAAAGCTGACAATATGCAATTATTCTCATTAGTTAATGATGCTCAAATAACTATTATTACAGCAGCTGTATTGCTTAAATAACAGAAAAATACATGAATTGCCAGGCAGGAAAAGAAACTGTGAGAGATAACTGAGGAATCACTGTCATTGCTCCTATATGAGGCTACAGGAGGCAATAGTCTCTATGCCCCATTTTTAGGGTTTGCCCATTACCTGGGAGTCCAACAGCAGTCAGCAGAGTTTTAGTTGTTTATTCTTGCCCTTTCCCTTAAGCAGACCTGAACATTCATCAAATTCCAAGTTGAATTATATATGGCAATGATCTGCTTAAAAAAACCCTAAAAAAACCCCCCCGAAAACTAAAAAAACTAAAGCCCTAACTGTAATTTTCATGGATGTGAGATCTGTTTGCTGCATCATGTGTTTTTCTAAGTGCTAGTGCTAGCACCAGAGAGGGGACAGGAAAGAGGAAAGGGGAAGACAATCTCAACCCCCTCAGCAGTATTGTGGATTTATACTGAAATAAACTAATTGGGGAATCATGACATAAAGCATTGTGTTACATTCATAATTGCAACAGTTCAGACAGAATGAATTATTGCTGCATTGACTTGAGCACTGGAAAGTCAGCATTTAGCACTCTTTTAAAATTACTACTCTCCAGTTCCTTCCAGACATTTTTTGACATGAAATAATCCTCAGATTTCTGTAACAGAGCTGAATGCACTGAATGCCTCAAAGGCATCTAGGAAAAAGAGGAAGAGTTACTCTGAGTGGTATGGGTTTTTCTTGTTTGGGTTTTTTTTTGTGTTTTTTTTTTTTTTTTTTTTTTAATCCCATTGCTTGAATTTAAAACTTAAGCTGTGTTTTGCACTTTGGGTTTTTTTTTTTTACATGTCCAGAGTTTTATCTGTGGTTGTGGATGGTCCATTTGTTGCTGAGTTTCCTTTCTGTATCTGGCATCATGTAGTGATCAGTAATTACTCAGCCCTTAAAATACTTGCATTTTGTGTTGAGATGTATCATCTTGTTTCTGGCTCTATTTTCATATTATTCTTTGGTCAGGTTGCTGAAGCTGATATCTGGCTTATTACACAGTCTTTGAGCACGCTTATTGCTAGTAGATCTTCAAAAGGAAGAATTTTGGGTCAACTGATTAGTGACTGAGTAGTAACCTCTGTTATTACTTCTGGGGAAAAAAAGCTGCAAAAGCTCTACTCGTCTGTGTGGTTTTGAGTCAGACTGAAGGGAAGATATTGAAATCTTCATATTTGGTGACTGTTGAATAACTGCCCACATCATACTCACCTGAAGGGTGATTCCTATTCTCAGAGAAGTCCAGCCTAGTGCCACAAGAGAGACCCTGGTGTCCTGGGGATCTAAAGTCTGGGTAGTTGAGGATTAAGAAATTATGTTCTTCCATGTCTTGACACACTTTCAGTTCACTTTCCAACAATGCCAGCTGCTCCTTTCAAACAGGTCTATGTTTTTCTCCTTTGCTATGACAGGATGAACCTTGCAGAGTACCTGTAAACAAGAGAGTTAGAGAAAAAAATTTAATAAGTAGAAATTACCAAACTGTGATTTCCTTGAAAAACACAATCTAGACAAAGATTGCACTCATTTCCAGAAAACTTTTTTCAGTCACAAAGGCATTAGAAAATATATTTATAGCTGACCTTAGAAGATTCCTAAGTCCTTTCAGTAGAGATCTATAGAATTTTGCATCAAATATTCCATTACATTCTTATAAAAAGCATGTGTCATTTTAAACGATAAAATAAGTTCTAAAACACTTTTTAGAAGACCATTGAAGCAATATCTCAGTATATGAGAAATTTCGGTTGTTTAAAAAGGTCCTCTGACAATATTTTTAGTCCATATAAGATAGAAGGCAAAATATTATAACTAAATAAATAAATAAATGTCATACATTTTTGAGCTTGAACTATGTAGATTTACATGATAAATTTCTTCCTCTTTTCCTGAGGGAAGTAATTTTTTCAATTTCTTACAGAAGTATGGTTTCAAAGGTTTAAAAAAAGGATGAAAACAGAAAACTATAAAATAATCATTGTTTCTGAATAACTCTTTGGTTTAAAAACACACTATGAAAGACTACTTTTTCAAAGGTGAACTTTCTTTTATATGTGTTTCATATTCTTCCCTAGTTGAACCTGCTTTTCTAAAAGCACCGTGTTGCAGGCTGCTATTCTGCAAATACATATGAACAACTGTGCTCACAGTAACTAACCCCCTTTTAGTGTGAGCTGGCTACTCAACATAGATAAAATTACAGTCATTAGGCTTTGTAATATTTTATTAACATCCCACATACATTTACCTCATAGTTCAGGGTAAAAAAAAAAAAGCAAAAGCCCACAAATAGTACATTAGATTTACTAAATGCCTCGGGAAGTTTTACTGTCTTAATGATTGGTACGTTACTATCTCTTTAGGTATATTAGTCTTCTATAGTATAAAGAAATAGTTTTTAAAAGCATTAAAACATTTATAGTAAAGTGTTCACTTCTTGGTAATTATTTTAATGTTACCAAAAGTATTCCCAGACACTTTAACTATATTTTCTGACAAAATGTCTATTACAGAGAAAATATAATTTTTTGGTCTTAAACACAAAGAATGGCTCCAGCTCTTGAAAGAAATACTCTTCATTAGCAGCCCTGAAAATGAAAGTTACAGTGAAATCTTGCCTGTTCTCTGTTCCTGTTCTCTGTGTGTCCAGAACACTGCAGCATCTGTTTTTTAAAGTTATTGATTAAACAGAAAAATTGTATGTCTGGCTCTGTCATTTTCTGAAGAATTACTATTTTCAAATTTGTGATTGTGAAATTTTGAAGCCTAGCATATTTAATCTAGCTGAAGGTGTAGCAGATCATACAGCCTTAACCATGGAGCTGCACAACCTCTGTATTTTTACCTTCTTTTTCATCATCTGGAATTCACTGAAAATTCATCATCATCATAGTGTTTTCCAAATGGAAAAAAGAAATATTTCATTGAAATTAGTAATTTTTTCTTCTGATTTATTCATGTTTTTGAGGTGATTTTGTTCACTTGTTTGGTCTTGATTTTGTTTTTCTAGAGGATTTTAAAAGGAATATAACAAATGAGAGAATGGGATTTTGGAAACATTTTTCATTTCCAGTATTAATGGCTTTCTGAAAGGGAAATTTGAAGGCAAGAACAAACAAGTAAAAATTAAATTCAGTGAAATTATAAAAATGAAAATACACATGCTGTTATTTCATCATGGTGAGGAGCAGACAGCTCTACTAGAAAACAGCATAAGAGGGTAAAGCTTGGGACTGTTGGTTGAAACTTGCCCTGTATGTTTCTGTGATCATAACTGAAACCACAAAATCTAGTTAGCTCTTTAAGGCTGAAAAAAAATCAACACATTCTTTAAAACAGGATTACAGCAGTGTATACACAACGTGGGGCTGGGAAGACATCTGCATGTTCTTTGAGAGATTTGACACCTGCCACTCTTTCAGTCCAGATACAGTTTTCAAAGATGAATGAACTGTTCATCTCAAAAAGGAAGTAAATTCTAATGGCACTGGGTTTATTAGAAGCAAGCATGAAAAGGCATGATGGTTGCCTTTAGGAACCGTGGACATGGATCAGTGTGGATGGTGGCCTGTTTTACAGTTCAGCCAAGGCCAGAAGATACAGATCCTCAGAATCAAGGACTTGTTACGGGTGTCAGGTATCTCTCTTTGAACCTTCCTAAAATCTGAAGTTTATCTACCCAATCTCTTTCATGCAGCTTTTACTACCAGTTTATTAACATTTAATTAGGAGTGTGCAAATAATGACTACTTCATTTTGGGAGCTATACTGAAAAATTTGAGGGGGAGAGTCACAGGGATGGTACTAGTGGAAACAAGCTTCCAACCTATTAGTGTCTTAATTCTCTCTTTCTCATCTCACAGAACATGCTGATGTGCTATTACTGCAGTCCTCTCCCCCCTCTTTTTCTTCTAACTCCTAAATCACTTCCATGTTTGGCTGGGCACGTAGCAGCTTAAGCAGAGGCTGGCTTAGTCCATGTATACAGTGCCTGTAAAACAGGAAACTGCTGGAGTTACACAGTCTTGCTTTAAATAGGGACATGCAATTTAGCCTGCCTTCTTCAAACAGCTCTCAATTAGCAGACACATTTGTAGAAATTAATATCTTTAAATTTGTATTTTAATGTAGTCATGGGTTGAAAAGCTATCAGATCTGGAGTACAGATGTCAATTGACAGTACTGTTACCTAAACCTTATTTACTTTGAAAATCAGAGTAAAATTAATGTGGGAGGACTCAGGATAGAAATTGGGACATATGAAAAGTTTCTTAGGGAGAAAGAGCAAAATTCAATTAGCTTGAAAAGCATTCTTTTATGTTGTTCAGGCCAAGTGAAGTAGTTGAATTGAAACAAAAAGTATGATTTCTGGGTTTATGAGATGGTTTCACATCCTATAATTGTTTATATTTTAAAACAAATACGTATTTCTTAAACAAAAATAAGAATAATTCTTGTAGCAAATGTGTGTTTTTTTTTTTTTACAGGTCTACTATTTATTCAATTTCTTTTCTTAACTTTTTGTAGCATTTAGATTTGAAATATAAGTGGTACAATCATTTCAGGCATGACATTATCCTGGCACAGATCATTTACGTGAACACTTTTTGGTGATTTATGAGACATACTATATTTATGATAATAACATCTTTTGACTTCATCCTAATAAGAATAATTGTCTGCTTATTTTGGGAGTAGGTCTCTGAAAACTTCCACCCTCTTGCTTGTAATGATTTGTCTTGATCTGTCCTCTTAACCCAACCTGCCTCTTCTGTTCTTCCACTGCTCATCTGTCTGTTGGCAGAGACAGAGATATGAAAGGCAAGAAGATCGAATTAGCCATGGAAAGTAGGTCAGAAAGCAGTGAAAGATTTATAGTGTTTTTTGGTCTGAAAGTTATCCAACCGTAAAAACCTTTTAATATTAGGTTTTGGGCTAATTAATTCTTTAGTCAAAAAATCAACCCCCTTTTTTAATTACTGATTCTTTCACATTTTGATTTTCATTTGTTTCATTTCACTTGGAGAAATCATCAAAGCTGGACATAAACGGGAAAATACATATAGCTGGGATTTCCCCTCCTGTGCACCAGTGACGTTATTCCTGGTGATTGTTGTGAGTTCGTTACCTGTTAAACCAAATCCCTTCCTGTCTCTTCTCCTTAAGTGATTTTAAATATAAAAGAGTAATATTTTTTCTTGTTTCTGAACTCCTATTACAACAGATGATTATACAAAATTAAAAGGCACTCATTTAATGTGGAAAGGTGAAGATATTAATCTAGCCTTGAGTAGTTTCAATAACCCTTTTCTTTCTTAATGTCCTCTCCTTTTCTACTGAAAGACTTCAGCCATGTTCGATAGCCCCTTGCTTATGCATGATCTTTCAGCAGGGAATTAGCTGTTGCTTAGGAAAACAGCACAAATAAATATCTCTCACAGTTGGAAGATGAGTAGCACACAGGGAATAATCATTAGAAAAAAATTAGCATCAAGTTAATAACTGCTAGAAGCAATATAACAATAATCCATAACTTCTGGTTATTTGAAAGGACTGGTGTCCCAGGCTTGCCAACAAATCTATTTAGGACTGGGTATCTACAACTTTATTCAAGCACTGAAATAAATTCCATGATTTTCAGTGTTAGAAGAAGTAGCTCAGGTTTGCTGTGCTGAATTACCAGTTCAGGCTTGATTTGTTTCCACTGTCACAAGCAATATTTCCTTGGCACTGCAAACTGTAAAACGGGTAAATTGCTGTCATTAAGTAATTGTACTCCCTTGGTGACCAAGGCAGCCGGTTTCTAATGTGCTCCAGTCCTGTGCCCACTCCCAGCTCTGTGTGACCTGCCCTGCCAGGTTCAGCAGTGGGAGATTTGTCTGCTAGAATTTGAAAAAAAACCATCACTTGCTTTGCTGAGGATAAATAAACAGTCATTGATCTGCCCTGGATTCAAAAGGAGAGTGCGCACACACCGCAATTTCTGCCTCTTTCAAGCTGCCTTTTGAGACAGTGTATGCTTGTGAGATATTTTAAAGTGACAGAGCAGCAAAAAAGTGGAAAGGATCCTGGGCTGTCCTTGGCTGATTTGTGTTCCATTCCTGAGCCTCTGTACTCATTATCCAGGGAAGCAAGGCACAAGGGATCTCTGCCGGGCACCTGCTTGGACTGTCAGATTGCTAGCAGAATTTTGGATGCTGTCTTTTACAGTGATTGAAAAGTTCCATTGTGTATTTCTTTCTTTATTTATTCTTGATTTTTCAAAGAGATTAAATTATTCTCTGTTGAAACAGTTTATATTTGAAGAGTATTTTTTAGAGCGTGGTTAGAGAAGATGGTCATGTACTTTGGGTTGGGGCAGTCACTGCAAGTACTCTAAAGGGCATCAAATCTTTCCCAAATGCTGCAAAAAAAAAAAAAAAATTTAATCAAAATGCAAAAATAGCAATGTAGGAATAACTGCAGTTTTTAATCCACCTGTTGTTGTGGAATGTACAGAAATATTCCTTACATTTACAATCTTAAATGTAGCTTTGAGAACAAGCAATAAATGGTCTGTTGTAGGGAGGGCTTTGTTGGGCTGGCTTTGTGTGACTGAGTGCCCTTTGCTTGTGGCACTCACTCTGCAGCCATTATTAATATTTACAGAAGGCGGCACCTACGCCTTTCAGACTTTATAGGAGGCAAAGTCTTTGTCTCAAATTTATGAGTTACCTCAGAGGAATTCACCAGTACACATAATCTAACAGTGTAACTAAAAAAATCCTGTTTCAGCTTTTTCCAGCTTTGTTAATTTGTAGCACTAGGTAGCACTTTTGTATTTTTAGTTTGTGAAACCATAGTATTTTATAAATGCAATAAACAACAGAATGTATATACTGGAATTAACACGGTGGATCAAACCTACTTTGGATCAAACCCAAACAAAGCCAGACTTTGCTAATAGCCAGTGACAGGTAGCATAGACTGAAGAACACAGTTCCAAAAACTCCAACAAGCAGCTGCAGTAATTTTTTTCCCCACATATTAAATGCCATCCTAACTTTTTACACACAGGAAGTGGTTTGACCCAAAAGTTTAGTTTTTTGCCTGGATCTTTCAGTCAATGCCTTGGAGTATCTTTAATTAATATATGTCAGAAGCACTATCCCTCAATATCTAATCCTCTTTTGGATTTTGTTAATTTGTACCTGCTATTGTAATAAGCTCCATGGAAATGTCTGGAAGCATCCTGTCAATTTTGGTTTTGTTATTTTTCTGATCAAGAAACCCCCTTTTAATTTTGTGACTTTTATTTCCTCTTGGGGCAGGGTTGGCGGGGAGAGAAAGAAAAAAGCACTCGGCCTGTAAATCTGAAGTTCTTTGTGAAAGAGAGAAACCATGGTTCATTATTCCAGAGGAAGATAGTCTGTGACAGTTAGAAATCTGCTTGCCTGCTCTGACCCAAGAAATCCCCACAAATTCTGCAGCACCGTTTGGCTGTTTATGTTCTGCCTTACTAGATCATCCTGTGCTCTCTGTTGTGAAATGCAAGGCTTCAAAATAGATTAAAAAGATTATCTCTAAAAATGCTTGTTTTGATTATATGACTGATGACTGTCTAGCTGGGAGGTTTATTGCAAATGCTTTAAAAGTTTTGGGAGAGACTGGAATCCTAGTAGTTTAAAATAATAATCCACAAGTTTCCAGTTATGCTCTTTTACAAGACCGTATGTTTAGAACAGCATGACTTAGCAGTTAATCTTTCCAGATCTGACCTAATATATTTTAAAACAATTTTTCTGATACCTAAAAAAAAGGGTAGGATAAAGAAGTAATTTACATATGTTTATATATGCATATGAAGCTGTCAAAAGCCTCACACAGATAAAGAATTGTGAATAAACTAGGTGAATGACAAACAGGCTCCAAATCTGAAAATGTAATAAAGTATGTTTTTCCAACAGATAGCATAAAAATTTGTGCCTCTGTGTGTTGATGGGAAAGGGTGAGAAAGGAGAAGAATAAAGATTTTATTGTCACTTCTAAGAATGAGTTGCGTAACTTCTTTGTGAGGAACACACTCTTCCCAGAATCATGGTCATAAAACCTTTTATTATTACTTATCCTGCACCTATTTGATGGTCTTTTCATGCCACTCTCTTTAATTGCATGGAATACAAAAAGGTGGATGCAAAATAGGATGATGTAACTGTTCTACATGTTATACAAGTTAATAGTTATTCACTAGTTATACAAGCTCTACATTAACAGCTTTATACAATTCATTGCTGGACCCTAATTTGGTTTTCAGGAAAAGTCAATCTCAAATCATCCTACAATGTATTCCTTCAGAAGAGCAATTGACAACTTGTCAGCTCAGCTGAAGAGCTAAGAAAACTCAAACCAGCTTTGGCCAATACTTTTCAAAGGAGCTTGAATGGGCAAGGAAGTCCCCATCTGCCTTGTCCTACAAGGCTGGTCTTCGGAAAGGGAGTTTGGGGCTTCCCAAAAATCAAAAAGACTTGGTTGATTTCAAGATGGGTTCCTGAAAATAAAGTACAATCAACCAGCTTTGGAACTTGATTTTTTTTTCTGAATATTCTTTTAGTTTTCTAAGCTTCCAGTATTTGTTCTATTTGCTCTACCTATTGCCTTTTAGGCAGGATGAAAAAGGTGTGTGTTCCATGAAGTGTCAAAGCTGTTATTTTGCATTAGTGGATTCCACATCTCTGAGGAAAAGGATTTGTCAGTATTCCAAATATCTATCAACATTTTGACTTTGAATTGCCATATGTTTAAAGTGTTGATTGTTAGTCTAGAGAAAATATAGATTATAAGGTATCAGATGTTCATACTGGATTTCCAAATACTCTTCCCTGCTCTGAACACAGTTCTGGAGAAAACATTGTGCTTCAGAAGGGTGTGAGGATATTTAACATAAGCATGAACTTGGAATGACTATAATAGCTTTTCTGTTTCAGTGTTTACAGAGTAACAAAAGTTCTCTGAGAGGTCATTGACTATTCAAGGTGTTGTAAAGTCTTACTACAGACAACTGGAAGCCAAGAAGTGAGGTGTTTATTATGGAATGTAGTAGTGACAACTTTTCTTCTATCCTCCTTTTCTATGAACAAAACAACAGCCAGACTTTTCCACCTGGCCCAAACTTTTTAGAAATAAAGCATAGAACTGGTACTGAGGTAGGTCTGCAAGGCTGAAAAGATGTGATTTGGCAATATCTGTGCAGGGTGAGAGTTTCAGTGAAAATGCTCCACACAGGGAACATCTAGGCTGAATCAAGATGATCTGGGTTACTGAACTAGGGACTTAACCCTTTTATGAGTTTGAAACACTTTAGGTGTCAGATTAAGGGTATGAAAGGGATGATTCCTTTCCTACAGTGAACAGTGAGAAGAGGCGCCCTTAAATATTGTGTGAGTGCTCTGTTGGAGTTTAGCATGTTGGATTCACAGATGTTGTCTTCTGTTGCTGCTGCTCTGGGACTCTTTGGAGGGTTGTTCTGCTGAACTTATCACACAGTGTTCAGTTTTCAGTGACCATGGAAAAAGTTAACTTTTCATGTGCAGCATGGTCTGTGCCTGGCTTGAAGTGTTTACATGCACACAAGTTATGAGCAAAAGTCTTATCCCAAACATTGGAAGGCATGTTTCCCTTAACCTGCTTTCAGAACACCCCATTTGCTTGTAGAAATAGGTAATAAGAAAGCCATAATTCTAATTCTATTTGAGAAGATGTTATATATAAGGACCGAATACAGACGGGGTAGGAATTTAAGCAACAACTTATGTGTTTTCATAATGTGCTGATTAACATGAAGTAACATTTTCTGTGAGTAGTTGGCCATACTTTATTCTTCTTAAGAACCTTTACAGGTATACAGACTAAGTATACCATCTAAAATTTAGACAAGTGCCATCTAATGTCTAAATGTACATTAAATAACTACAAATAGAAATTAAACATCTACATAAAGCAGTACACCACTTCTGAACATAAAAAATGAGTGCCATTAGCAGATGGAGTTTGCATAGAATCTTTTAAATATAGAATCCCTTTTGCTGTGCTCAGAAACTGGCAATATATCATGGTGAAACACAGAATCAGGCTACATTTAATCCTATATGACAGGTGTAAAAATAAATTTTTACATGAAAGAGAAGGGGCTTTTTCTTGATGCCATAACCTGATAATTTTGTTTTTTTCAGAAGTGAAATGCTTGCAAATTTGTCTTTTGACTAGTAATATTCCTTCACAAGCAGAGAAAGCCTGGGGTGGTGCAGAACTCAAGTTTTGCCTGCAAGTTTTAACTATGCTGTTACTAAAGGTAGTTCAAAAGTTCTGTGTTACCAAAAGCATCAAATGGCCCTTGTAAGTATAATAGAAGAAAGAAACAAATTAAAAAAATTGTAACTTTTAAAAAATGATGGGCTAGCATGACTTAAATGAAGTAGGTTAATACTGTGGAAATACATTCAGTAGGTGAATACTGTGGAAAATCCATTTAATAAAAACAAACTAGGTATGGAATAATTTATCTTCTTTACTTGGGACAAAATCCTATCTTGTAGCAGACTTGAATGAAATGTGCTGGTTCCTTCTAGACACTGGACTTGGTGGGCTTAGTCTGAACAGTAAGGAATTCCTTATTTTAGTGTTGAATCAAGGTGCTACTAAGAATTCAGACCAAAGTTTTATCTAGTAAGGGGCAGAAAAAGGTGTTCAGGTGTATGACATTGGCACTAGGATAGGCAGATCTGTAGATAACTGGTCTGCATTTTGGTTTATAAACCCACAAGGTGTGGACAAGTCATGCATTCAAGAATATGCTTGCAGCTATGACATCCTGAAATTACTTGAAAGCTGCGAATCTCATATCATGGCATCATTTTGAGAGCTAAGGCCTTACAAAATCCTTTTGTAGTGAAAATTTGTAACTTGCGGCAAAATTGGCTGTGATTGTCAGCAATTAGGCTCCTGTGCAAGCAGTGTGTTGTGATTTGTATGTTAGTGGTGGGATGTAATATTGAATCTGACAGGGTTTTTTTCATATGTTTTTCAGATGGTCCTGAATAGGATTCTTCAACTGGGAGGGAAAACTCTGCTAACGTGAGAAGTAGTGCCTCTTAATTTCTTTGGGAACTAGTGGCCATTTGCAATGTGCAGGTTTGAGCACTCTATTCATTGTGAAAACTGTGAAAAATAAAGGCTCCAACCCCCCAAAACATGCAATATAGAACATTGAGGTTTTCCTTATAGAAATTCCATGTGTTTGGTGAAGGATGGGTGAGTACTGTGACCTGCAAGGCGCTACAGGGCTCATGGGCTCTTCCAGAGGGTAGCTCTCCCTGTCCCAGTGACTGCATTGAATCCTAACTTTCATAGGAAGAAGATTTGCTCAACCTTGCCCAGCCACAAAGACTGCCTGCTCCTGCTTCACCTCCTGGGTTTCTTAATTAAGGCTGTACAGCCACTGAAAAGCACTGAGAGCTCTGCTGCTTAATCATCACCAGCATCAGTTTCTGCTGTCCAGCAAGTCAAATCAAGCTTACACCTCTCTTTCATAGATGTCTAATCAGTTCCTTAAACAAAACCCTGTAGGCTATCATTTTCACCATGTGCCTTTAAAATGGTTAATTAATTTATTGACATGTGAAACATGTACACAAAATGTAGTCATTAGTAGCACCACATGTTCAGTACGAGCTATATATGTTTAAAGCTATTTCTGGCATTTTCCAGGCTGCATCCACACAGTGCCACAAGCAGACTTTCACTTGTCCTTCAACAGACTATGGACGTCTTTCCTGTCAGTCCTTCAGTTGCATAGCTGTGATAATTAGACTTTGAATTTTTCATATCTTCATATCATTGTGTTTATGACCTTTGCCCTGTGTCACTTGAGTATTGATCTGGTCAACATGACTCTTTTTCTGCTTTGGATGTAGGCTGGTGGAGATAGGCAGCTTTTGTTATATATACAGTGCTTAGCACAGTCTTCATTCTGGGGCCACCAGAACTCCACTCCCAAAGTGTTTCAAAGCATCTGAAACTGGCAGCAGAATTTAACACTCCCACTTTGTATCCAGTTGGCATTATCAATCTGTTTCAGTATGTGCCTGAGTGCTGTTTAAAGATCTGTAGTAATCAACAAATTTCTATCATTGGAGAGCTGAGACTCTGGCATTTAATTACAAAATAGTAGCATGAACACACAATTTAAACAGGAATCACATAGAAATAAGAACATGGTCTCTGATCCCTTTTCTAGAATATGCCCACTATTAGGATTTGCTTTAAAAATTAATTATTTGTAAGCTATGGATTCTTTAAATTATAATACCAGTTAGTGTCATGTATTCACTGTGTGCAATTAAAAGTTTAGAGTGACATAACAGCACCAGAAATAAACACTAAAAATAAATATAAAAGTGCAGTTTTGCACAAAAAATTGCTCAGTCCTGCACTGCAAGTCACACAACACCTCACTTCTGTGAATTTGGCATTTCTCTGCTTGTACATCACAGTGAAACTCAGGGTCTTAATGACAACTAATTATTATTGTATGTACTATGATTAAATTATAGACAGCTTCCATTTTCTACTTGACTGTCACTGCACATGGGAATAGAGATGCATTTAATAATTCAAGCATCAATTTTTGAAAAATGTGTGCCCTGCTCCTGCATTTTTTCTATTATTGCAAAAAGAGCTCAGGCCACAAAATGATCTGTAGTTAAAAAAGAAAAAAATGACAAAGTAGGAAAAAGTCAGAGACAATGCACATGGCTGAATAAGGATGGCTCTAATAAGGTATCTGGAATGAGGATAATTTATGATATACATACGGGAGGAAAAAGGAGATGAAAACAGAAAAAAAAAAAATACTACAGGGGTGAATTACAGCATTTATGACAGTCCTGATTACTAAAATATCTTACAAACCTGATGGTATTCAGGACATGGGAATGAACTCTGCAGTGATTTTAAAAGGCAGTATTTTTAAGAAAGATACATTTACTGGTACAACCACAGTATGATAGAAAGAAGAGAGCCGTCAGGTGCTTATCTTTTCTATAAGACTTATCAACATGTTTCTCTGTTTCAAAGCATTATTTCCCAAAAGAGTTGACTCTTTCCCATCTTTTCCATCCATTTTGAATCTTCTCTTGCCAAAATAATCCAGAAAGCAAATGACTGACTTTTTGAAGAGCTATGTATTTGTCAGAAAATCAAGTGGTACTACTAACTTTCAATACACAATTGGATTTAATTTGGATCAGCTTCTATCACAAGAATATAAAAAAATATACAAATCTTCATAAATCATAGAATCATGGACTATCCTGAGTTGGAAGGGACCACAAGGATCACCAAAGTCCAACTCAACCCTGCCCAGGATTGCTGCAATGATCACACCATGTGCATTGTCCAAATACTTCTTGAGCTCTTGTCAGGATTGCTGCTGTGACCGCATCCCTTGGGCGCCTGTTCCAGCCACCTCTGGGTGAAGATTGTTTTCCTAACTCCTAACTTAAACCTCCCCTGACTCAGCTCTGTGCCATTCCCTTTGGTTGTGTTCCCTGAGAGAAGAGATCAGTGTCTTCCCCTCCTCTTCCCCTCATGAGGAAGTTGCAGGCTCCCCTCAGTCTCCTCCTCCATGCTTGAGAGCATTTTGTAATTACCCCCAAAGGTAAAACAAGAGGCTTTCCTTGTGACAGTCAAAGTTCTCTCATATTTAAGTTTAGTCATGTTTCTGAACCAAATGCTCCGTTGGGTTTGCTTGACAAAGTGCCTCTGTGAGGAGGATACAGCCCATCCCATCTGCCTCCAACAGACTCGTAGCAGAGCACAGCTGAGTCCCTTAGCCAGAGATAGGGAGCCTCTAGATAAACATATTTAAGAAGGATGGGATGGTTGTTTAAATTTTTGTCTTTGTTTCTCTAACCAAGTCTATTTTAATTGGTATTAAAATAAATTCATTTTTCCCAAGTCAAGTCCTTTTTGCCCACGTTGCAAACTGTTAAACAATGTCCCTGTCTTACTGCTAGACCAGGAACACTTCTTATTTTCACCCCCTGGACTGTTGAAAAGGAGTGACAGAGCTGCTGGGTGGGAGTTTGGTCTAGGGCCAAGGGTAATCCACTCCAAAAACATTTATTTTCCTGAAGATAAGTGCACTGCAGTTCAATTTTCCAGAAACTAGAATACAAGTGTACATATAATTCCTAATTTTCTGGTTTTCTACATTTTTGCCTTTTAGTAAGAGAAATCCATCATAAGGCACTTTGTTACTGTATTTCATGTTTTCTTCTAGAGTGGGAGCTCAGAAAGAGCTGAGCAAACATGTCTTCACATTGAGTCATCCAGCTCTTAAAAATGTTTTCATCCTAGTCCTGTTTTTTTTTCCTATTTGCTGCACTGCAGAGTTCAGTATCTATGTATAAACAGAATATTTGATCTACCTTTTTTATTTTCAATCTATCATTATTTTATTAACATTCTGTTTTTCAAAGAACCAAACTAGGAACAACAGGAAAAAAACCCCAAAACCCAAAAAGAGAAAAGTGTGTTCTGAGGATTGCAAACATCTGCAAGATGGCACAGCTTTTTCCTGAGGAGCAATTAGCCAGTATCAATGACTCAGTATGGTCAGTGCAAGATACCTTCCTTGCTTCTTAATTGCTGAAAGTCTTTAAAAGGCTTTCCCCTTGCACCTTTTTCATTATTCTAACCACTACTAAATGTGATTACTTGCAATAAATGTGTGGCTCCTCAGCAGCCCTTTGGCATGGGAGCGTGGCCGGATGCAGTGCCCGGCACAGGCTCCGTCCCTGCCCGCCGCAGGCTGAGGGGAGGCACGGCCAGCCTGCATCCCTCTCTCAAACCCCTAAAGCTTGGCTGCTTTCCCAGAGCACCCTCCATTCACTTCTGAGCTCTGAATGGTTTTCAATTAATGTAACAAGACTAATTAACTGTATAAGAGTAGGGGTTTTCATAGTGTTACTGACAATGCATCTATTTAATAGTACCTTAGAAATTCAGTGCTTCTCATTCTAAAAGAGAAGAACACAAAGCCAGTGGGTTACTGGGGGTCAAAATAAGGAACATGAATTTATTTCTTTGCCTCTGAACCTGAACAAAGTACAAAGTTACTAGGAAAAAAGTAGTCTAATCAAAATGAGACCCCTTTTTAACTGGTTCTCCAACAATCTCACCAGACAGCCTCTGCTGAAAGTGGTGTCATATAGCCTTGCTGTTTTAATTCCATAGTTGAAAATTATCCCTGTACTTGTACCTAGCACTCAACAAGAACTGTTAAAAGTAGCCATCGTGTATAAAAACCCACTATCCGCAAAGCTCTTTTTCCTTGCAATGAAGTATCTCTGTGATCAAGTTTCAATAAGAGGCAGCATTAATGAAAAGTTTCCTGTATCATTTTACCTAAACTCTGTTTTAGAGTAGCACCCTGTATGTTCAGAGTTAATTTAAGTCTCTGTCACTCAAGCCTTATGTTGAGGTTGTCACCCAGTGTGCCAGATAATGTCTCTCTTTATGGGGGGACACATCACTTGTGGCAAGAAAATGAAGTGTGATCTGGATTATATGAGCTATTAAACGCTATCAGATGGAAACAATATGATAACAATATATGGCATTGTAATGAGTATGTGACCCAATTCATGGCTTCCTACTATCTTATTTATGCATGCTGCTGGGTTAGGAAAGACTTATTTTTATTATGGCAGTTGGTTGGTAACAGGTGAACTGAGCTTCAGTGATTTTTTGTTTCTATTGTAAGAATGCTCATTTTTTTCATATGAAACTTGAATGCAGTAGTAAAAGAAAGAATGAGGACATGAAATGAAAGAAAATAGTAACACTTGTTTGTTTCCTCATATTGAATATTAAACATCAACATCTGGAAGGGACCCATTTTACCAAGAAGAAAATGTATTAATGTGGAATAATATGTATCTTTCTAAAAATATTCATCTTAACTGTAGCATTAATATGTTATACTCCTTTTTTATGGTGAAAGAATTCTACTTAATATGTGAGCATTTTCAGTCTGCAAACCAAGAATGATAACCAAATTATAAGTATCCCCTACAGTCCAGACTTTTTAATTGTGAAGAGGGAAGTTCTACCAGGAATTTGGACACATACAAGCCATGGTCCTTCCTGTAGATTTTTTGCTTTGGGTTTTGGTTTTTTTTTCAGTTGAGCTGAATTTTAAATCTTGTGGTCAGCAGCTAAGAAGTAAAGTGTGGCAATGGTATTTTCAATTGTTTCTTTGTTATTATTCAGTCTCCTCTTGACAGTTTTCTACTTTTCAAAAACAGCATTAGAAGTCACTAGGGAGTCTCTTCAGCCTCTTAGAGGAGAGAGTTGTCTTTGGCTCTAATATAAAGCCAGGGCTATTCAGGATCTGATCTGAAGTTTATGAAATTAAATAGAAAGATTCCCTCTGATTTTACTGAGGTTTGAGTCAGACCTTTAAGTGGTGCTCTGTAATCCCTTGTGTTTTTAGTGGTATTTATCTGAAGGAAAAGGCCCTGACTGTTTCTTGATGGGAATAATAGGTACAAAACAGGCACAAAACATTATTATTCTGGCTCTCCTCTTTGTGCTGAAGTAAATATTTTGCAAGATCCAAGGCAATGAAATGCTGAACAAATGTAGGATGAGAGGTAATTTAAGGAAAATAAACTGACCGATATCTACCAAAGGGCAGAGCTCCTACTGATAATCAATAATCAATCAAAGCCAATCAATAAATCACCTCTGAAATGTAGCAAATAGCTCATTAGAAGCCACCTACTGAGACTGTTTATCTGATTATAGATGTATATGTAATGTATTGTATATAGAACAAGGCTGTTAGTGATGCTTCTTTCACATACAATATATAAAAAATTCAATTTCCTTTCAAAGAAACTCATAGGAAAAAATCTAGACCATTCATTGCTGACCTAAGTAATTATTTTTTATTTTTGTTTCAGAAAATCAGACAAATATCAACAAACGTGTTTTGCAATCTGTTACTATAAGTTAAAAAGCATTGGCACAGGAGCCAACAATTAGTAAAGTAGTAACAGCAGCTTTGCCATAACTGCCTTCAAAAACACAGCAAGCCATCAACAGCACAAGGAAATGACAGTTAAAGGACAAGAATGGAAAATATGAACAAAAAAATGGGATAAATATTTATGCTCTTGTCTTCCTAAAACCATTCAATTTTCCATATCACTCTTGTCTATGTACTTATTCTCTATCTCTCTCCCATTTGTGTGTGAAAGGAGATGAAACTTTTTTTCATATAAAAATGAAATCCTTCCAGTTCTGGCTTCAAATTTTGCTAAATTTCCCAAATGCAAAATCCTATAATTACCAAATATGTTTTTAGGATATTTGATATACTTAATACCAATGCTATAGTTACTACTATCCTTCCTGCCTGCCTGCCTGCCTCCCTGCCTCCCTGCCTCCCTTTTTATACCCCCAAAGTCACTTACATTTTAAGTTCTCAAATACTATATAAGTATTTAGAAAAGTATTAAATTTGTGAAACAGCATGTGCTTCCTTACATGAACCACAGACTTTCTCTAGATCTCTCAGTAATATGCATTTAGGCAGTTTTCCAGTCATTACACACCTCACAGAATCTTGGAGTCACAGCAGAGCAGAAATTGGAAAGGACTTCTGGAGATCTAATGAAACTCCCTTCCCCACAGCAGGTTGTCCCACTCTGAGGTAGTCTCTTTGGGCAACCTGTTCCACTGTACAACCACTCTCACAGTAAAAATGTGTTTTCTTATATTCATTATTCATTATTTATCCTGCTTAGCTAAGACCTGCCTTACTTCAGTGTCTGCACAGTTCCAAACACAGGAGGCCTCTTCAAGAGCAAGAGCAATAGAACAAATCTATGGAGAAGTTTTAGGACGGATGTACAATAATAAAGATCACTGAAGGCTACTAGTAAAAAGTAGTCTTATGTAAACATAAATAAATTTCTGTATTTAAAGAGAAATTTAAACTCTCAAGTATTTAAGTATCATATCAAATATTTCAGACTAAGGAAAAAAGCAAGATAAAGCCATTAGCTCATAAACCACATAATTTTTGTATTTAGTGTCTATTGCATGAAGGGTGGAGGAAATGCTGTAAAAAATATTACAGGTTATATTCTTATTAAAGCATTTCCATTATAATTATACAAAGATACTGTCTGATTGATAAGTCTTACTGGCCTTGTTTTTGTTTGCTAACATTATGCCTCAAATGGGTAACTGCTCTCTTTGTAACTGCCATGCAACAAAACTCTAGAAAGGAAGCATCCTTGCAAGTGACAGTTCATAATTCCAAATTCCTATCCCAGGAACAGTAACTGCATTTCTTCTCTTCAAATTCCAAGTTACTCTGAAGATCCCTCTGACTTGAGAACAAACTCATCCTTTCCTCACATCATGATTTAAATCATACCTGGTCATAGTTATTTTGCTTGATTTCCAGTGAGACTTTTTTGGTTTAAGTTTTGGGGTTTTTTGTTGGTTGAGGAGAAACTTTGGATTTTTTTCACTCCAAATTTGATAGGTTTGTACTCCATTTTAGACCCACTCACACTCTTGCCTACTGACACAAACACATGAATGCTCTCAAAAGGGTGGGTTACTAAGGAAACCAGAAACTATGGTAACCTAGACTAGAAGCACTCTTATTTGTCCAAGGAGATGGGAAGGAAAATTCAGGCAATGCACACTGCAGTTACACTGAAGGTCCTGATCTTTCCTTTTCTCTTCAGCTGCTGCAGACCTTCTGTTTCTCATATTTGCCTTCTAGTAAGAGTATCAAAACAGAATTTTGACTTGGATAAAAGGAGAGAAAATCACTACAGTAATATGGATGGGTATAAATAAGGGTAAATGGATTTAGTCAGTATTACTACACCAAACTGCTAATGCATTTAGTTTTTCCTTTTACCATTAGGTCAAAAATCCTTCTTAACTTCAATCATTCTTCTATTATTAACATAGCAGCTTGGCCAGCAGTGCACCACATTGCCTGCCTTTGCTCTGAGGAGTAAGGTGCTAGCAATACTCTTCACAGAACCTCTTGTCAAAGCTGTCACTCTGCAGGTGATTATATTCACTTTTAGTTCTGCTGTCATAAATAGTCTCATTGGAGTAAGGGCTACTGAGGGCTAGCAAGTGCTCTATGATTGCTCAGTAATGGTGCTTCATCAGAAGTAAAAGGATGTCAGAAGCTCATTGAACTGGTCTGGAGATATTTCATTTGTGCATTGTAGAAACAATCCTTTTACTGCTGAACTAAGCAACAAAACATTCTCTAATTGTAGGGCATGAAACAAAATTTAGAAATGGATAATGGAAAAATAATAGATGTCATAATAAAGAGATTAATCTTGACCATATTCACCCCTTTAAGATATTGAGAAAAGTGCTGTGTATACTGCAGGATAAGCCCATTCATTTAGAAACAGGGGAGTGCAAGTTGCCTAGGCTGAATACATTTGTCTGTCTTTGCTAATGATCTGATTCAGCAAGCTGACAGGATATTGAACAGCACAAACTCAAATAGGTTTACTGAAATAAGTGATATTATTCCCATGAAATCATTTGAATCAGAGTCACAGGACTGGACCAGGATTGAACTTTGTGTTAGCAAAAAGTATAAACTCTGTCAGAAAAAAATTGCTACAATGTTCAACAAAAATGCTTAATGTATTGGTGCAAGACATTGCTAGCCACGAGTATTTTTCTAAGTGAAGTATCCAGAGAAGAATGTGGCTTTCTTATTTAAACAAAACCAGCAAGTAGATTTGTAAATGTTAATGCTCTTTATATATTTATAAAGAATGTATGTCTATACCATACCTCATGAAACAGACTAATTATGTTTTTGATATATTTTTGTTACTGTGTAGATGTGTTCATCAATAGCAAACAGATTAATAACACATGCAGAATGGTTGCTGAAAAACACCTTCTGAGCAGAACTGTGGCATTTTGTGCATGTGAGCTAGAAAGACAACAGATGATGTGAAATCCCTCCCATTTAGCATATCCACTTCAGAGGTAGCCAGGATTTTGTTGCTATGAGGGAGGAAGCCAACCTGTGCTGGCTGAATGGCACACAGAGCTTTTTAGTCACACGAGCAAAAACACGAGAGCTAGGGGGAAAAAAGTCTGATATTAATAGTTTAAAGGAGTTAATTAAATGGAGGAGTCGCATCATAAAATGGCACGAAGTCCTCTTTGCTATCTGCATGAGTTATGACCTAAGGCTGGTAGTACACGTATTGTTAGATTAGCAAATATTTACAAAGTAAACTATGATTTAGGGGATGTGAAATGCTTAAATTAAATATTAAAAACATACCTGAATTTTTACTGCTATCATTTCCTAATTAATATTTTAATAGAAAGGTTGACCATATCAGATGGGAAACTATCTTCCATACTAAGAATTTAGATTAATGTTATTTTTCCTTTGACAAATACTTTGTTTTCAGAAAAGAAAAAAAAAAGTGAATGTAAATAGTGGTTAGGACAAATGATTTTATGTTAGATCTAGCTGTATGATGTATGATTTGCTAATATGGAGCATTTGAATCAACAGGACCACCCCATTTGCATTTGCAGGTTAAAACTCTTATTTATGCAACTCTGAGGCACAGATTTTAAAGATATTGCTTGGTCTTTGGGCTGGAAGCACTACAGAAACCCCAAAGAAACACCACAAAGCCCATGAGTCTTAATGGAAGAAACATTAAAGGCAGAGAGCAGAAAGTGGAGAAAGAAAATTAAAAGGAAGGGCAATTCTCTCCTTCAGAATCCAAATATGCCAAAGAAGGAAGGAAGTCTCTTTTGAGAGCACCAGAGAGGTAGAAAAATCTCCTTTGCCATGCAGCAAATCTGAGAGGGTGAGATATGAGGAATGGAAGCACAAAGGGAAATAAAGTGCCCTTTCCCTACCTGCTCACAAACCTGCAGACAAAATTGTGGGAAAGTGCTGATGGTCGGCTTGGTGACTTGTCAGGCTGGACCTACTTATCTGTCCTCTTCCATGTAAATGGGAAGGAAGAAACACAGATACAGATACAGATACAGATACAGATACAGATACAGATACCTGGGCTTCCTTATTCTTCCTTCTTTATTGAGCCCCTGCACTGTTACACTCTATGTCTTCTGCAGCAGCATGACAGGACCTGCAAGTGTGGCCTCAGGCTTTTTACTGATTGTGACCAATGTTAACTGAACCTCCTGCTTCTGTCACTCTCAGTGTTTGTCCTACTGTGCTTTTGCTCTAATACAATATAGTAGTTGTATTTCTCAGGGCAATTTGTTAGAGTAGCTAATAAGAAAAACAGAGGGATCATAACTTACTGCTGGAGGCTTCCTTTTTTTTCCTTGTGACTAACTCAGAACTCTAAACTTTCATGAACAGTGGAGAATGATTGCTTGTAGGGACACATTATATCCTTGAAAAGAAAGGCATTGCTCTTTTGATCTAATCCAGCCTAATATAATGGCACCACCTCATTGTCACAAAAATTCTGGTTCTATGACCAGAAATAAATCCATGTCAAGAACCCCCCAAAAAAGTTTGATTTCTTGTTTTGACTGTATCAGTCCAGTTTAATTCCATGTCCTTTATGTCTGATTGATTTATATCAATATTTAAACTAGGTCTATTCCCCAACTAATTGACTTAATTTAGGCAGCCCCATTGCAGTTTTTCAATGCATGGATTTAATCTTCTAAATTTAGCTATTTCATTTTCAATATGAAACTCCAAACTAAGGGAAATAAAAACTGATGTTGAGGATGTTTACACCTTTTCTATTTCTAGCATACAGAAAATCTTGTCTCTTTTCTGACAAAAAGTGAGACAATTAAAAATTCAAACAGTTTATGACTGTAAAAAGGAATTTTGATAAATATTGGTATTCATATGTCCAAACACATTTTTCATTTTAAATTCTGTATTGCTTCTGGCTACAGCTACAGACCATGATTGAGTCTACTGACCAGTCAACTGCCGATAACTAAAATTTCTACAGGATCTAAAATTTTTGCCTATTTTCAGGCAGATGAATTCTTCTTAATATGCCTACTATACAGAATAAAGCTTATTCGTTGAATTGGATTATCTCTTGAATATTTGCTTCTAATGATCTAGTCATCTGTGAAATTCATTCTAGGAACACACATTCTTCATCTGAGCCCAGGAATCCATCCCTGCTGGGTCAAGTCTGTGTCTGTTCCTTTAAGCAGAAAATATGCAAGTCAAAGTTTTGAGCAGATCTGCTTGCCAAAGAATTCCATTTAATCAACTAGTGTGACTTTCTGTATGTCAAAGGCTGTTGTGTCACATACTTATCTCCCCTATAATCCAAATACTTCCGTTAGTGAAAATCATTCCAAATGTCAGGAGACTAAACAGTGGCGTGTTGGTTGCCCTGGCTGATCTGTTGCAAACAGAAGAAGTTTACACTTTGCAAATCTAGTGATAGATATATAATCCTTTGAGCTGAATACTTCATTCATACTTGGTAAGAAAGTGGGCTGTACAGCAGCAAAGAAAGCTGATTGACCTGTCCTGTTGACCTCTCTAGGTAAACTTCTCTGTTTAAGTACTAAAAAAAAAAATCTCTCCTTCTGAATGCATCTCTCAGCTCTGTGTTGCTGAGAAAAGGAAGGGATTTTTTCCTAATGTAATTAAGGGACTGACTGAATCCCTGAAGCATGAGTTTTGATAAATTAAATACTACATGAATGCCAGAACAACATTACTGCTCTCCAGTCCTTTTAAAAATTGCCTGTGAGGATTTACCAGGGGCTAAAGTGCTCCCAACCCCTCATTCAGGTCACTCTCCCTCCTGATTGTTCTCACCACAAGTCCTTGCACAGTGCTTTGAGGGGCAGTCTATACTGCAAACCCCTGCTCCCACCTTCCTGAAAATGGGAGTTATTGTACAGCTGGGCATGGGAGCCCTTCTGTGCCCAGGGGCTGATTGGCAGCCTGCAATCCCTGATTCAGCCTTTAGCTTGCTCATGTCTGACATTAGAAGAGTACCCTAGTCCTTAGAATAACCCTAGACTATCCCAGTGAGCTTTCCAGCTAGTTGCTGTGGGGATCTTGGATATAAGATGTTCAGCTTTAACCGCAATCATTAATTTTAGCAAATTCTCCTTCACATCTTTCTTTGTCAACAGATGGTAAATTTTACTGCATCCTTTAACATCATATGGGATGTAACATCTCCTTCTGCTTCATTATAAATACGGAATAGAAATAAATAGTGATAGTTTTGGCAAATATACATCACTGCTTGTAACTTTAATATATGTATTTAGCAACAAATATGGTAATGGACTTTGCTTTTTTGGCATTTTGGCCATTGTCAAGGCTGGATTGTTCTGGAAAAATATAGCTAGGATGCTCTAGGCTTCCTAGTATTCTCAGTGTTGTGATTATTGTGAATATGGCTGACAAGGAAATTTTTTTTGTAGTTACTTGGAACATACTTTGGGCTCTATAAGTCTTGTTAAACCCCAAAGGTCAGCACTGACTTTTCCAGGTACATTGGATGTCTTTTGATCACTTGCCTGGGTAACTTGGGTTCTGGCTTAAACCTGCTCATTCACATGCTGCTGTGCCCATCTAAAGCTCTCCTGGAACTGGGGTGCTTCAAAATGCAGTCCTGAGGCACTGAGATTATTCTCCAGGAGCAAATTAGGGCTGCTGAATTTACAGCCTTTGTCTTTGTATCACATGAAAGAAGTTGAATTGTTTCTGGATGAGTTTTCCTGGGATTAGTGTATTTCTGTTTTGTTGTTCCTGAGATTAGTCCAGCAAGCAAGCAACCAGGTTCTGCATCAATAGCAACAACAATTCACAATCTGTGTAAATGTCAGTTGACTGTGGGTTTAAATAAGTAGTTCCATAAGCAGGGGAACTATAGAAATCTGGTTTGTTTTGCATTTGTATCTCACAGTTAATTGACATTTTAACCATATTTTACCAAACCACAGCATGGATCTCACCCTTCTTTGACATCAAATGACATAAGTAGAATTTATATCACAATTATTACAATATGAAGTACAGGAGTTTATAATTGTTGGTAATTCTCAGTATGAAGTCAGCCTTTTCAACAGCTGCAATCTTTATTATGCTTACAAGGATCTATAACCAAAGGCTGAGAAAATGTCCAGAAAATATGACAACAAAACTAATTTTTATTGTTAGCAACATCCTCATAGCAATAGAGTTTGGAATGGGAATGATTAAAAGAGTTTTAAAAGAGATGGAGGAAAGCGCAGCATAATTAAGCTTAGATTTTGTTTCCCTGATTGCCTGGTGTGAGAGGAGAAGACATGTCATTTATTTATAAATCTAAATAATTGAAATAAAACAAGTCTGCAAGAGCAGAGAAGCATTAGAACAAGACCTTTCAGTTTAATTGTGTGTTACACTTGCCAAAGTCATGCTGTTTCTTTGAGATCTAATTGATAGCTGGAATCAAGCAGGTGAAAACAAACATATGTAGGGCCTTCACCATGATCTTCTATTAGATCATTCAGTTTTTATTAAACGTGTAAGAAGAAAACTGTGTAAAATGTCCACTTGTATTAAAAGAAAAATAAGATTTGACTTTCCATGAGATTAGAATTTTTGGCATAGGCCAACAGGTGAAGAAAGAATAAAAAGTCTGTACTGTCCTGCAAGTGATGAACAAGCTCTTACCTCAGTATGAGCTCTCAGAAAGATGCCTCAAAAATAGAAATAAGAAATAAAATGATAATGAACATCAGTATATTCTGGTTTTGTATACGATCTCTTAATAGAGTGTCTGAGTCTCCTTGCACTTGGTGTAAATCAGTTTTACAGCCTGTGAAGTGACACCAAACTTTTTTCTTGCTTTTCTCTGGCTAAGAAGGAACATAATTCTTGTGAGTTACTCTTCTGCACAAATTTTGTTACCTAATTTGTTTTTAAAATTAAGAAAAATAACCATTGGATAGATGAAAGCTGTGATAAGGCGTCCTCAACAGTACTGAAAATGTATTTTAAAATATAACAACTTCCTCCACTCCACTGATGTAAGGAAGGGGAATTACCCAGCTAAAGCCATATTTACCTCTTTTTTCAGTACAGATATTTTCCCCTTTAAAGTTTCTTCAGCACTCCATTGAAGTAAATTCTCCCTCCATTGAGGAACAGAAATCATTAGAGCTGAGGTCAAAACCTGCCAAAGTCAATGCTTTTGAGAATGATGTGGGACAATGTGTGGGATGATGTAGGATTTTCAGTCCATCAACATGATGAATTTTAATTTTCCCTTGGAAA
Organism: Calcarius lapponicus; assembly: GCA_039654755.1. Classification (NCBI taxonomy): domain Eukaryota; kingdom Metazoa; phylum Chordata; class Aves; order Passeriformes; family Fringillidae; genus Calcarius; species Calcarius lapponicus. The sequence goes on from CM077466.1 coordinate 16,954,557, forward strand.
ACAACATGAAATATTCACAAGCCCTTGTCAAATTTTAGAGTCTGAAACAGAATGTCTTAATAATGCTCCTTTACAGTTTTTAATATAATATTTTTAAAAACAAACATAACCCATATTCAGGCACCTGAAAAAAATAAAACCTCAGTACCTCCAAGAAAATAATCTCAATGCTGTGTGGATTATTTTACATCCTTTATTCTGATGCTGAATTTTAGTCATCCATGTCTGAAAGCTGTGGTGTCATAAAAGAACTTTCAGTAATAGATACTTTTGAGAATGTCTGCTGAGTTCAGCACACAACATCTTTTCTTCTGCCTTCCACTTGAATTACTGCTTAAATTCACATAAGCCACTGTTGTACCTCTAGCACAGTACAGAGAGCTCCATGTAAGCACAAACAATACAGGCACAAAAGGGAATCTATTAAAGACCACATAATAAAAATGGAAACCATCTGACTATAAAGTGTGTAGGGAAAAATCTGCAATTGCCTGTTAAAGCAAATGTAAGAGAATGTGTGGAGCAGGACGCTCTAAGCACTGATAGAGGTTTTAAAATCAAGTGCAGTAGCATGAATTCACCATGGAACAGCAATATTTGAATGTTATTATAGTGGATAAACTTGACTGAACTTTAATAATTTGGCCTATTTAAGGAAAGAATTATTCAAAAATAAGGATTTTGATTAAATCTAGAGAATATCAGAAAATCTTCTGTTACGATTCTGTATCAGGTAAGAGAATTATTTTCTTAGAAGTTCACCCTTTATCAGTGATGCAATGGAGATGACAGAAATCAAGAAACAGTCTGTGAAATCCAAGAAGAGAAAAGGAGAGAGAGAAAAATGAGTTTCAATCTAGAGCATAGAAAATTGTTGCTAAAATAGGAATTGAAGAAAAGCCATGCCTCCCAGTAAAAAGTTTAATAGAAATTTAGGGTTTTTTTCAATTACATTGGGAACAAAGGAGATTCTACTGATGGGATAGGCCATTATAAAATTGAAGATAGCTCAAATGAAGATAATGTCTCAGGAAATGTTCAACAGATATTCCTATCCCGTTTGGAAAGGCTGATGTGTAAGGGTTACATAAGAACAAAGAAGAACTTCCTAACCTGCTCATAGAAAAAGAGCTGATACCACTGCTGATGTCATTTACTGGAGTACAGAGTTTGAATAGAGCTGGCTAAGATATCTGGTCTGCTAGTGTTGAACTTGTTAAACATTTGAATACTAAGGAAGTTCTGAAGAGTTGAAAACCCCATGTGTACCAGTAATTCAAAAGGGCAAAAGAGGTTCCAGTTATTCTGAAAACAAAACCAAGTGAAATAATGTGCAAAGTGCTATCTGATAAAACAATAAAAAATAAGAATACAATTTATCAGCACTGATATGATTTAAAGGAAGTAGATAATTTCAAATAGGCCTGACAGATATCAGGTCCTTGCTAATACTGCATCATCCTCACATGGTGGGTTTCCTAAGGAGGTACTGCTCAGACTCCTGTTGAGGTCAATGTTTTTTCAGCATTTCATCAATGATATGAGGAAGCAAATATGAAATCTGAGATGAGAAATTGTGCAGATGGAAAGGTAAATAATCCTGAAGGTTTGGTAGTCATTTAGAGAAATCTGGATTGCTTGATTAGCTGGAACTATGCAAGGAATGCTCCTATTCAGGTGTACTGTTTGGAATAGTGTTCATCAGCGAACTGAGACTTCAGGCTGGACTTAAGGAGACTTGAGCCTATAAATAGTGAGTATAGGTGATAGTTTCAGTCTTGCGTCTTTTGCCGTGTGAGTTTTGACCCTAACAAAGTCTACATTTACATATTTATAAGTTTAGCCCAATAACTTTTGTCCTTTTCATAGATGTTCTGATCTTTTGGCATGCTTTTCTTTTGCTTCTGTGCATGTACATACTTCTTGTAAGGATCCTAGGAACATCTGTATGATGAAATGTACATCCATGCAAACACACACGTGTGTCTCTTGAAATTTCAGCATGTTGACTATGGAATGTAGTGGGAACAGTAGTGCAAGAGTCACCCAAAAGGTGAATTGAACATACACAGGTGTACCTGGTACTTTTTGAAGTGTGTCTACGAGCTTATATGCAATGTATTTCTTACATTAGGAAAAATGACCTTACTCTTCTCTCAGAAAATATCCCACATTTGCATGTTTTATATTCTACATAAACATGGCAATTATTTGTTTTTTGATTCCCAAAGTGATGAACCTCTTCCAATACTCATCCTTTCCCTTGGAATGAGGTGAAAATTTGGTCTCCATTAGCTATATTCTATAATCTATAATCTGATGAGGAAAATATCCACCTAGAAAGTCACCTCAAACTGTTCCTCAGTTGTTTTATCTTCCTTTTCCTTCCTTGTTAATTTCAACATATACTAATACATACTTTCCCCTGCAATACTGCTGCAAATTCCATCTTTTTCAATTTATTTTCTCTCAGATTAAGCTCACATTTTTGTTAACTTGGACTGTACTTTTACTACCCTAAGTGATATCATCAATATAAATTTTAAACCACGAGGCGTTTCTTTTTTTTTTTTTAATGATACAACTGCTTTTGTCACTACACTGTCAAGACAGTGATTGAGAACCAACACATTTTGGAACAAGGCTCTGAGTTTGCTGTGCCTTGTGCCTATGAAGTGATCTTTCAGCTAAGGAGTTTTCTTCTCTTTGCCTTTACTGCCTTACATAGTCTTTCAAGTATTGGATCATGATTTGGTTTGTATTGTTTTGATGAAGTAGCTTTAGTGCAGCTGTTGAAGACTCATTTGAAGGGTCTGTTTGCTTCCATGTTCATTGCTTCTAGGAAATTGTGTTCTCCATAACATAAGGATATGATCTGGTTTTCATAAACTTTATTTTGGTTTAGATGACTTTGATTGGCAAGTTCTAATTACTATTTTAGGATAAATCTTATTTCACAGATTTTAATTCCCAGATCACAATTTTTTTTTTTTTTTTTTGCTTTAGCAGAAGCTCAATCTCTCACAATTGCAATATTAGATTTTCTGGTTTATATAAACAATAAAATAAATACTTCCATTATTCTTTGAACTACTACATAAAACATACAAATTGTATTTTATTTTTAATTTGATGGTGCAGAACTTCTCACATTTCAAAATCACAACTTCATAGTTATGCTCACCTGCCTTAATTAACTGAAATCTGTTAAAAACAAATACATTAGAAAAATTGCTCATCAAACTACAGCTGCTCCTGATTATTCCTGTTAGCTGGTCAATGTCTAATATTTTGAGAAGTTTTTGGAAAAGCACTATGTTAGTTTAAGACATGTTCAGAAGGTATTGAGGTTATTTCCTTAGAATTCTGTAACAGTAAATGTGAACTACAAGAAGTTTGACCTTTATGTTTATAAATATCAAATATGTGCAAGTACAGGCAAATTTAAAAAACCCATCAGTGGACAATTCAAATATTGAAAGATGAATGACTCAATTTTTCCAAATGTTGAATATTAGGAGAAAATTAGCATGAGATCCATGCTCATAAAGACTCTTTATCAGGTTACAGAAAACAATGTTTGCATAGATATATGATAAACAGAACCTCAGTTTTAATTGAAAAGCAATCTTTTTTAAAAGATTTTTAAAACTTGGGGTTTTTTTTCAACTGTATCAGTAGATATAATAGAAGACACATCCTTGCTTCACTTCAATTGACTGCATCCTCCATATTGGCCATTTATAGCATTTCCATGTTAGAAGATACTGTGGCAGAAGCTGGCACTGAGACATTGTACAGGTCTTGAGAGAAAAATAGATGTTATGGGCTGGGACAGAGTAGGGCAGGGTAGTGTTGGGCTCCCAGTGGTTTCCCTTCTTGCTGCAAGGGATTCTCAGCTGCAGGCAGGATGGTTAGTGAGGGTATGGATCCCTGAAGGATTCCCCACATGGCCCTAAAGCCTTGATAATTTCTAGTGAGGGAGGACAGCCAGGAAATAATAGCATTGGTACAGTAGGGTGGCTTTTAGCTTCTGTGATGTTTTAGATGACTGAAAAGTAAGACATTGCTCTGCTGCAGATTATATATACAATCACTATTATTAATTGTTCAGAGCCTCTGGAGATTCAGTGCCGATGAACTTGTGTGTTCCACCTTGAAATACTGCCAGATTCATCTCTGAGTTCACAGTAATTGTAATGTTGCCCAAGGCTCATATGGGAATGTGAGCTGTGTGTCAGGCTGTCTAATTAGTGGTCTTACCACTTCAGCAAGTCTTGATGTGAGTGGTCTTCCACAAACTACAAGGTGGAGGTAAAAAATTGAAAGAATCCATGAATATCAGTGAAAAGACTGACCTGATCCTGCACTGAAGCTGTGGAGAAAATTCAAAGACTTTCTGTTGAGGACATTGTCTGATATATTTTACAAAACAGTAGCTGCAGAACTCAGGGAATGAAGGATATTACCTATCTTTATGACCATGGGATGGAAAAGTTAGAAAATATTCATTTACTCTTCTGCCACTTAAAAAAAATATTTTCTGACAGTTTCAGATTCGTAAGACAGAGACAAAACAGTTTTTCAGCTCAGCTCCAAACACTAAGTCTTGGTTTGCAATACAACTGCAAACATGTGCCTGTAACCCCTCACCACATGGACTTCAGACAATTAGGAAAATCAATGCTCAAAGAATTAATCAGAGCTCTGCATCTCTGGTGTTTAAACTAATCTGAATTAACTGTCTTAAGTCAGAGAAGGGGGAAAAACAATCTCTGATATATATATATATTTAGGAGAAGTTCAAAATCTACTGAACAGTAGTTAACTTATGGAATTATCATTGGAAAAAATCTAGAAATAGGTGGGCATAGGTCAAGGTGGGCATAATGATGAGAGACCAGCACACAACTGCCTCTTGATGAATAGTAAAGGTGATGATTTCTTTGGATCTGTAATGTAGTAACGACTAATTTTATTAAAAACTATATTTGTGGTAAAAATGAGTAGGCAAAGGTGTGAAGAGATATGTCTTTTCTGTAAAAGACAAGTAGGAGGAGAAAAATAAAAAAAAATATACTGAGCTCAGCAGAAAAGGTGAGAGAATGTAATTAGTCAGTGGTGTTTTCTGAGGTTTGTAAGTTTGTTCAAAGTTTTTATAATAGTTAAAAGAAAATTCCCATGAAGTAATTTTCTACCTGAAACAGGACAGTCAGTTGTTTTAATTTGTTGCTATGTATTCATGTCTGCAAAAATAATGGCTTTTGTGAACACTTGACTAAGAAAAATGTTTTAGATGACTGAAAGAATCTGAGGATTTTTTTGAAATCAGCTTTGTGTGAAGGACTTTCAAGGTATTGACTTTTAAGGATTTGGCTTAAAAAAAAAAGAAAAATGTATTAGATGTTTTCACAGTTGCATTTAAGGAACATTTAATACCAAATTATTGAGTGTCTATATTATGAGATATACTTTATCAAAAGTCATTTGCAAGTGAAGGTTTCTGAAACTGCATGGATATTTTTGTCATTTCACTTAGGGTGGATTTCTCTATTCTCAAGAATTACTCACATTTATGCAGGGGATTTTTCCCTTTAAAGGCATTATAATTTTTATGACATGCTTACACTTATTTTTCCCATATATATTTTGCTTTACAATTGAGCCAAACATGAAAATTGCAGTAACAAATTCCACATATTTCTGTCAAAAGTAATTCCCTTAAGGATGACATGAATTATTTGCAAAGATATTTCATAGGTAGGAAGCAATTTCCATCTTTAAGGAAGCAATTTCCATCTTTAAGGAATCTAATCATACTGTTTATACTAGAAACTTTACATGGTGATACAAATCTTTGGGAGTACACCAAACCAAATATCCTGCCTGACATTGGTAACATTTGCTCTAGTCATGCATATACTCCTTTTACTAGTTCTGATCAGCACTCTAACACATTTCATACACTTTCAAGTGAGCTACAAAGCATCAAGTTCACACAAATTTGGGTTAAGGGGTCAAAAATGGTGAAACCTCTCTGGCATGGATAGAAGAGATTGTGTGCCCTGGAAGAAGTGCTACATCACCGAAGGCTTCCCTGGAATGTAAGCACATTTTTCCTGGTACTTACATATTCTGTACAAAAACCTTGAATCTTCACAATCAAAGTTATCCTGTACAGGACAGCATACTATCTGTTCCCATCTATATTTAGGGAAGATGTTACAAAATGAAAAAGTCTCAGAAATGAATTGTTAAAATACATTTTGACCAGTGGTTTTCTATTTAGGTGAAACAGCTACGTATCTAGCAGGTAAATATGCTTCACATGTGTATGCATGTTATATATGTATATATAATGTGGAAATATAGATATATATACACAGCACATTTATGTGTGTATATATACATATACCTGTTACATTTATATACATGCTATTTTAAATAGCATGTTCAGAATTTTTTTTCATTTTCAGAAGACTGAAAATCTGAAAAAACAGAGGACATAATTTAATAGAGTTCAGCATATACAAAATCCAGTAGGTCTTGAATTCCAAGGCTGAGTTTTAATTGTTTAAGTAAATAATTTTTTTCTTTCTTTCTTTTCATTAATCCACCAGATTAGTGACTGGTTTCCCATGATCAACTAAAGATTTATAGATCAGTACTTAAATGAGTGCTACAGACTTTTATCATGCAACAAGCAAATTCTCAGTAGATTATGTAGCTCTCACTAAAGTAAATTAACCATAGTTTATATTCATACTCAAAGTAAAGCTTTCTTTGAAGTCTCTAATTATTAATATGTTTGAGGTTGAGCAGTCATTTATATAAATTACTGGATAAGGCCTAGCCTGTTCAACATTTTGGAGAATTGAATTTGAATGTCCTGAATCAACTCCTACTGATTCAATTTCCATGGCTGTGAAATCTGTCCCTGTGGACAGCAGGAAAAAGCAACAAAAGAAGGGGCAGATGTGATAATAGTAATGAAGACCTCCTTCACGGATGAATGCTTTAGCCCTAAAACTCAGTACTGTATGAGGAGCCACCTCTTCCACAAAAGTAAGACTTGTGAGAAGATACAGAACAAAAGGGAAAGTGCACAGAAATATAGGTCTGGAAATAGTCTCCTGCATCATCAGATCTAATGATTTGTAATTCTCAGCAATCACACCAAGTTTGAAGGTTCCACAGTATCATCTGTGCCACATGCTATTTATACATCTCATGAAATATTTCTGCATTCCATTAAAAACATAAGCTCTGTAATTAAAGTCTTAGCTAAAATTTTCCACTGGAAGAGATCAAAAGACACTGTAGCCATTGTCAATGCACTATCAGGATGTTTATTAAATAACCTTTCCAGATCATTCTGGGGAAAAACACATCATATGAACAAATATCCTAGTGACTCTTGACTCTCTGATACAAGAAAACTCTTTCTCAGTACTACTTCTAATGACCTTTCTAAGATTAATAATGACTGTAAATACTGCATTTATTATTTTAGATTAACTTCACAAAGTGGATTCAAAGCAGCTTGCAGTTTCACACATTGCATTGATGGATGTATTTTTATCTCTCTGAGCCTGTTGTTTTGCACCATGTAATACTTATCCTTACTTAGCATTTTCATTAGCATGTTCACAAGACAAATACATAAATCACCAGAAGGCTGGGGTCCTCTGAGGTACTCACACAGGTGGTATGTGTACCAGTCAATTGTACTTCTAAGCCTTGAGATGTTGCATTTACTTCAGCAAGCTGCATCCTTTCAGAAAGAGCTAGCAGATCAATTGTTTCCAGAGCTGCAGAGCAGCAAGGTCTGGCCTTTTGCTCAGCATCTGTGCTAAAAAAAAATAGTTATTGTAACCTCTGTTGACTGAAGAATACTTGAAAAATAAAAATAGTATTCTTTATAATTGCTTTTGTTAAGTAGCCCTACAGAGAAACTGGAGAGCTTCAAATGGTGAAGGCAGAACAATGAGAGTCAGGGAAAACTGAACTGTTCTGAACACTGCAGTACAATGGAGCTTCCCAGAGTGTTTTGGTAGTCCTTCACCAGGCCAAGGAGACAGAGCTACCAGATTTTTCTCTAAAGTATGGATTTTCATTTAGAGTAGAAACAACTTGATTTTTTTTGGTGGAATTTTTGGAGTGTGAAATGTGTTTTATTGAAGTAAGGAATGCAATATGAAAATCTCAAAGAATCTTCACAATCAAAAATGAGGAAAATAGTCAGCTCAAGTAAATTGAAATGCTTTATTTAATATCTTCTAATATTTTGTCTCTATTTGGCTGTGGGGTTTCTTTTTAACATTTTGTTTAGTTATTACCTAAACTTATTTTTAGTTCAGGAAAAGTAATTTTAAAATTTCAAAGCACCATGATTAAATGCTTTGGTATTTTCGGAACTCATTTTACAGGTTTTCCAAGGTCAGTTCTTTCCTGATTAAAATGAATAGGCATTTTATGATCAAATATATATAACTGAAAGATTACAATTTTTACTTTTAAAGGTTTTTTTTTACAACAAGGCCAAAACTACAACTCTTTGATATATGTATTGCTTGTATTCTTGTATCTGTAAATAATGCAGAATATTTTTGTCATCAGTTGAATTTTGAGACCCTCTAATCAATGTATTTTGTTTTTTTGAAAGCTTCATTTTGTTTTCATGTTTCTAGTAGGATTTAGTATAGGTTTTCTGTGTTTTCTGGCTATGAATTTAGTGTCTGTAGTGTTTTCACTATAGAATAAAAGAAGCATATAAGAAAAAGTCCTTAGCATATAAGAAAAACTGCTTAGGCAGTGGTCTGTTATTAAAGTGTTTCAGAGTCACTGTTGCTGATACTTGTGTTCTTTTATTCTTTGGAAGGAGCCACAGCTTAGTAGCAGAAAGACTGAGGGTAAATTATTCCATCATTTAAGTGTTTTAGGCATTCCAGCAGCTAAATGGATCTCACTGCTGCTCTGGCATCCTGAAGCAGTTCTGCTGTGACTCACAGAGTTACTAACGAGATTATCTGGGTGCTTTGCTCATGAGCCACTGTCCCTGCAAGTCCCTGGCAGTTCCTGCCCTGCAGGACCCAGCCCACAGCATCCAGGGTGGTGTCAGCTGAGACAGGGCAGCTGGGGACAGCACAAATGGAGGCAGCACTCACAGCTCAGTGCCTTCAGCTTTACCTTCCTGGGTCTGAGAACAGATTTTGGCTCAGATTCTCCAGGATAATATATTAGGGTGAGAGATGAAGGCAGAGCAAAAGTGAAAGGCCAGCAGCACTTTCAGAGCACTAAGACTTAGGCCTGGGTGCCTCACTCCTCATTCAGTGATGTGGGTGGGAAAATGTAATTAGAAGAGAGGGAGGAATTGGCAATGAAATACAGCAAGGAACAATAAGGTAGCTCTACTTTTTTTATTCTCAGTTAATACAGAGAGTCAATATAGCAGAGTGAAGGAATTTATTTTAAGTTCATTTTAAGAGAGTTGTGATGGTCTCTTACTACACCAAAGTTCTTAATAAAATATGAGAAAATGCTTCAGTTTTGAAACTCAATGAATCGTTCTAGTGAAGAAAGTCCTATTTGAGTAAAAGAAATGCAGCTTGAAATAGTGCAAATATTATCATCCCTAAATGCAATTTTTAATGCTAAAGTCAGCTAACAGATCTTGGTGGGATTTTCCAGGCAGTGTACCAAAGGATGAGTTCTGGTAATAATCATATCATGCCCTCAAACTGAGGCTGTATTCTCAATGAGTTCTGTACCACTAGGTGACATGGTGCTGAACATGGCTTGTCCTTTGCTATATCAGCTGCAAAATCAGCATTATATTTGCAACTGTTAAAATGGAATAGGATGAAAATGTCCTGTGTAAGCAGGACTCTTGAGCTATGGTGTAAATAAAGAGCTTTTATTACTGCTTTACTGTACTGTCACACATAATGGAAAAACTGTTACAATATCCACATTTAGCTCACATTTCTAAAATAATTTTGAAAAGTCATGTGAGAGATGTTAGCAATTCTGCTTTTGGCTTTGCTCTTGAATGAAAGAATATATCATAAAATGACCAAAAAATTGTAACTCCTTTGTCCATTTCTTGAGCAATATTCTGTCAGATTTTCCTGTCCTGCCCATAAAGACTTAAAGAATAAACATATTCATAGGACTTAGTCTTTCATATTCACACTTTACTAATTTCTACATTAAAAAAGTAGCTTCCTCCTTCTTTGTGAATATTTAATAACAAACACGACACAGCAGTTAAATTTTAGATTGTGAAGAAATAAATTGTGCACAGAAATATTTCAGAGGTCATTTAATGAAAGAGTATTAAGGAACTAACTATGAACTCAAATGAATTTATGTTTTTTCCCTCTAAATGCTAATGAAATGGTTTGGGAAATATTTATGTAATTTTTGGAGCATGCAAAAATATTTTAAGTTGGTTTCAGTACACTGAGCAATGGAAATTCATTAATAGCAGTGAGATCCCCTCCAAATAAAATTGAACGAGACATTTTAATCTATGATAACATATCATAAAATCCATAAAAATGAATATAAAGACTTGGTTTTTAGAAGTAAGTGGTAAATTTTAGTGACCCAATTTCTAATGACATCAGAAAAACCCATCCTCAAGAAGTACTTGCTTTACAAAATCAGAATAAATATTTCAGCCCATTAAAATCTGTTCAAGACGATAGGAATCACAGCATTAACACCATAATCACCAATCTGGCTCAGGAATTTTTCCCTTTTCTTTTTCTCACACTCTTTAAGCTTCAGCTGTCTTTACTTTTCCTCCTCTTCTCCTCTTCCCAAAGGGGAGAACCATAGCTGCTCATTCCTTCTTACATGTGAAGACCCTCATCCTGCTCCACCATCTCTCTGCAGTCTTTTTGTCTTTTTTGTCTTCTGCTCCCAGTCTCAAAATAGGACTGGTCTAACTCTTCTTGTGCTGCTCTCAGTACTGAGATAACTCTACAGATGACATTGTTTTTACCTCTCAGCTCAAGATTTCCCCCCCTTTTTTTTTGTGTCCATGTTTGATGTTCCGGTTCCATATTTGTGATGTTTGTTTAGGCCCCTTTGAATGGGTGCAAATAGCTGGTTACGGCTGCTCATGATTCAAAAGCAGGACAGCAGCACAAAAGCAGTTCCTTTGCCTGTATACATCATTACTGGCACCCCCTATCAGTCATGCTTTATCATAGAGAGGTCATATCTTAATATATTCTAGGAGTTTCTGCTCCTCAAGCAGGTATTCAGGCTCCATCTATGATCTTCATTTTAGGGAACTGTCAGGGTGTTTTACATGTATGTTGAGCTTAGCTGTGGCTCTGTGGATGTCCCACCTGATAGACACTTTTCCATGTTCTATTACAGCAGGGAAGAAGAATCTATCAGAGATCATATGTGGTGGACTTTCTCCTCAGCCAGGGAGCAGAGCAGGGATAACCCATATAGACTTCCAGACTGTAACAACAAAGAAATGAGCTACTGCAGTACTCAATGTTTTGATGTTAGAGCAATTGATCCCTGCCAGGAGTTCAGTGCCTCATTCCTCTTCCTGGGGCCAACCTCCTCTGCAGTACTCACATCAGGCACTGAGGCCTTAGGCACTGCCTGATCACTCTCATCACTTCCCCTGGAGTTTGCCAAATTGCCCACATGGTCTGTGTTCATACTGGGAGTCATATCCAGTCACTTTGAAGCCCTTGGGTACAGTTTGACTCCCCTGACATGCTGTGGTGAGCCTCTTCTCTCTAAGAGCATAACTGTTCTGTGTCTCCACAAAAATAGTCAATGTGCTGCTGTTCACCTTCCACCCCCACTCCCCAACCAGCTTCCACAAAGCACCCTGAAGATCTGCAGGCAGTGAGATCTCCAAGTCAGAATAAGTGGTGGGTGTTCTGAGGCTGAACCCTGTGACACACTTTTAAACAGAACAGCAGAGACTCACAAGCAGGAGGAGGAAAGTTGAGAAGGAAGGTACCTGCAGTTTAGTCAGGCTGTCTGCCAATGTTAATATGCAAAAGCAGGGCTTAAACTGAAAGGTCCAAGGGCTGCTACTTTTCTTGTTCCAGGGTGTTATCCCTCTTCAAAACAAGACCTAAAAGTAAATTTAACCCTATTTCACAGGAGTCTGTACTCCAGATAACTCCGGATAATTCAGGAGTAAGCCTTCTCTAGGTGTGTGTGAACACAAAGGAGCTTTTGTGTGACTCTACATCACATCATTGAAGCTCTATTCTTCCCTTACACTCAGTGTCATGACTGAAGTCTTCCCAGCTTCAGCCTGATAATTCATAAGGCTTTTAGGGTTTCCATTTCCTCTTTGGGATCATCTGCCAATAAGAGCATATCTATCAAAGCTTAGCAAAGCAATGGGGTTGAGTTAGGCTAAACTCAAGTGAGAATGTGAGCACCCTTCAAAACTATAGCGCTTATTAAACTGCCTCTATCTTAAGCAGCCCCTCATCAGCACTAAGATGACTCCAAGAAAAGCAAGGGAGGATTTCAGAGGTGTTTTTGTAGGTCTAACTTTTGATGAGACTGATCCAGTGATTTTTTGAGAGGGATCAACAGATGCTGTGAGATGGATGTGACAGGGCCTGCAGAATTCGGGAGATACAGTATGAGGGTGGGTGCTGGGTGTAAGGCAAGCTCCTGGTCAGAGGCACTTCTGCTTTCCTAGGTGCCTACAATGGTGAGCTGTGAATGAGTCAGTCAAGTGAAGATTCTCTTATAAATGTTTTTTTTCTTGAACCTGAGAGACACCAAAGGCCTGTTATCTGGTAGTGTATGTGTGTGTGTGTGTGTGTGTCTGTTGCCAGGTTTGCCACTTCCAAGTATGAACACAAGAAAATTAACATCCCTGAGTAAGGCTTTTCCTTCAGCCTACTATAACCAATAGAAATGATGGGAAACTTGACTTCATTTGGTGGACCAGAGGGAAGGAAAGTTATAGCAGCTCTCTACTCCTGAGCATAACGTGGCCCAGCATGTATCTTCAGGTTTAGGACTAGTTTGACTCTCTGAAGAAATTGATGTGGCCTCAAAAAGAAGAATAATAAGGAAGATGAAGAGCAAGGACAGTGAATGACTACTCTGATTCCTTCATATAGCTTATACCTGCAGGTCTTTCCAGTCCTCTGCCTGCAAGCTGCAATTGGTCGTGAGAACTGGGTCAGACAATGGCTTTAAGGCTCTGCTCTTTAAGGCTTTGCTATTCTGGTTTAAAACTTAGCAAAGAATAATTCCATTTATTGATTAATTTAGTTAATTAATAAATATATTTAATTCATCTTACTATGTATTTAATAAGTATTGTATTATTTCTTAGCTTTATGCCTTAATCATAAACTGTAGCCTTCATAAGGACTGCCCCAAAATTTTGGTTTAAATCTCCATTTTGCATACATATTTTCAGAATTAGGAAGGTAGGAATTCAGAAGGCAGGAATAGTTTTAAGTTTATTTGAAAAAATATAATTGTACATAACTAATTTTAAAATAATTTTATAGGGTACTTTTGAATAGAATTTTGTCTCCCTTTTAAAATGTTTGTCTTGAAAGAAAATCATAGTATTCTCTTGCAGGTGTTTTGGGGGGTTTTGGTTTTGTTTTTTTGGTTTTTTTTTTCTTTTTTGGTTTTTTTAGTTTTTTTGGGGTTTTTTTTTGTGATTGACATGTACAACATTAGAAGTATCTTAGCAGTTTTATTGACTGGAATCCCTGTCATCATGCTCCCCTATATTGAGATATTGAGTGTTTAGCTTCAGAACATCTATAACTTCTGCTTTCAAGAATTAAATATCATATTCAGACTTCATTTAATTCTTTTCTTTTTGGTTTCTTTTGAACAAAAGGAATTGTTGTAATGGTCCAAGCTCAGAGTGATAGAGACCAGAGGACATTATTTTCCTCCTTTGGATTACTTTTTGACAGCCTTTCTGGTTTTTTCAGATTGTTCAATATATCATTTTCCTCACATGAGAGAAAGCAGTTATTAAGTTTTACTTGCCAACGGTGCAGAAAATGACACAAATGTTTTGCTTACTGAGCATTCTTAAAGTTCTTCCCAAGCATTAGACATCCATAAAAACAACATATTACTTTTGATTAACACCAAGAGTTAACTTTTTTCCCATTAAAATGCATCTATTTCAGCTACAAGTAATTTAGAACAGTATCTTTAGTAAAATAGATGATAGATACTATTGATCAGGGAGTCACATGCATTAAGCATTCTGGTGACAATAGGAGCCCAAGCTTGTTGCAGATTCTTGTTGGCAAGCTCATTTTTAAAAAGTCATTATTACAAATTGCTTCAACTAGTCAGATCATACAAAATCTACTTGTACTGTAATATTCCAGATGCTTGATTACTGTTCTTCAGTGTAGTGAGTTGCCAATTTCTTCCTCCTGAGAATGTGACAGATTGCAGTACAATCTGTTGATGGTCTTGATTGTAGCTAAAGTACATCATTGTCACCCATGCTAAAAAGCTGGTACATTTACTGTAAATATATAATTTTAGGAAATGTATGATAGTGTTTTGTGTTCCAGCAATTGCAAATGGTATATGCCAATATACTTGATCTGGTAAGGAGGAAAATCAGAGGCAGAGGAAAACAAAGCAGATAATTAGAGCAGCAAAATGTAGTGGGTACACTAGTTCTATGAACAATATAGGTTGAATTGTCTTTGATGTGCATGCTGGTGTTTGGGTGTTTGGGGAAAAGGAGAGAAAAAGAAAGAGGAACTTGTTTCAGTCCTACTCTCCATTTTCTGCTCTGAAAAGTTTGGCACAACAGCCATCCCAGCACAAGGTTGTGAATGCTAAATGTTACAGCTGACTCAATCGACTCAATAACTGGCAATAAATCAGGAAATATGGATTGTTTATTCGCTCTTTTCCCCCGTGGAAAAAGATCAGGGATAGAAAGGCTTTTTTTTTTTTTTTTTTAATTCTGCTGACATCATAATTTATTTGTGCATCTCGCTCTCTCAACTTCCTTTTCCAGCATAGCCCTACTTCTTTGAAGTTCCCTAAGGTTCCAGCTCAGGGAAGCATTTAAATGTCAGGCACATTCCCACTCAGCAAATGACCAAGGTACTGAAAACACAGATGACTTGGTCTGGTTCTCTCACCCTCTCACAACTATGTGTGTTGCTGTTTCTCTTCCAAGCACTTAGGTCATGAGGCTGGAGACCTAGACCTGTCCCAGCTTTGGGTATGGCCACTACATCATACCCTCTAGCTCTTACATCTTAGCATAGGCTTCACATCAAAAGGGACTGGCTCTGAAAGCAGCAGTCCCTCTCCCCTGCCTGTCTTTGGCCCCTTCCCTCTGACTGGAAATTGCTGTTACACCACTGCAAGGTTAGCTGGCTTCAGCTCACACAGCAGAACACTGCTCTGCAAAATCATGTCTTATTTTTGTGGGCTCCATCACATGCCAAGATTCAAGAAAATTTTTGGGAACATGTCCCTGCAGACTGGCAGATGTTTTGGGAGTGGGACTGCTTACTCCAGGATTGCCAGTTCAGATAGTCTCCATAGAGCTGTAAAACAAAGTTGTGCCATCAGACTTCCCAAGGGGGATAGAGGTACTTCCTTCCTGCACACAGTTCTGTGTTCATGGAGACAACACGACCCAAAATCACAAGATACTGATACAGTTAGTGAAGCCCTTCAGTGGGAACAAGATCAGCCTTTAGGTAAGCATGTTGCTCAGGTCTATCTTCTCTTGTGCTGAATAATACAACCTGCTGGGAAGCCAAGCATTTCCATGTTGTGAAACAAGTAAAACCAGTAATTGAAAGGTAACAAAATTGGTAGGTTACTGTATTGACAAATATTATTTACAAGATATTTCCAGGAGGACTAGGAGTGCTTTTAATTTTAGGAGGATGGGTATAGTTTCCTGGCTAGAATTCTAGAATACTACATAGTTAAATTGGTGATATAAAATATTGCCTCTATTTCAGTAAATAGCTTTTTATTTACTACCAGCAGATATTCAAATATATCAATAAATTCACCAGCTCATAGGTTTTGTCCTTTTTGAACAGGACCTGAACATGAACAAGTCCTATCTGTGGACTGGTACCATAGATACCACTACCAAGAGAAAGTATTTGCTGCATATGAAAATTGGAAAAAGTATAGATAGATATAGATAGATATAGCTATGATTTACTTGTTCTGGTACCAGATGGTGCTGAAAGGAGTTCAAAGAGGTCCTTATAAGATAATGTGGAGATCAAGAAACAGATTTATGTCTAAAGATAGGTAGTGTTCAGTAACATAGACTCATGCTTTAAGGTGGTATATTGATGATAGTTTGAATATTATTTAGTTAATATTCTGTGATGCCCAATACTCATGCATACAGGCCCATTGATGTCAAAAAATTAGCTTAATGACCTTTGTCTATTTTTTATTTTTATAACAGCTACTTGCTTTGAATTCCTCATAAGATGAGCTAGTGATAGTGTTTTAAGACTGCACAAGATAAAAAGAGAAAGCTGAGGGACAGTCAAACCATTTTCTTCAGTGTATCCATAAGAGGTTATCTCTAATACTCCAAGAAAATAGTGGAATAACTTTCCCTTGGATTCTTTTCAAAGCTTGGTCTGTTCTGACACCATGCTTAGAGCCATCTGGCTTCTATGTATGCATTTCTGTTCAGACTGTGGGGAGTTTGGAGGCCCTTGCTGCTTTTTGTGGTAAGCCGCCCCTCTTTTGGCTGCATCTGCTCATGGGGTTTTCCTGTAAGAGAGCTCACACAACTCATGAATATATTTCTCTCTAGAAGATAATGTCAGAATGCAAAAATTTAAAGTGATCTGAACCTCCATGGGAAGATTTTGAGGAATTCTCCCAGGTGAATGCTGTTGAGCTGGGCCAGCCCATTCTTTGGTTCCTTTTCCTGTAGGTTGCTCGCCTGCAAATGGATGATCTCTGTGGCAATGTGGAATTAAGCCATGACAAAATGGCTCAATGGCTGCCTAGAAGTGAGATGAACCCTGAGAATTACAGTGGCAAAGCTCTCACAACGATGATAAAATGTAATGCTGAATAAAGGGTGTCTGCAGTTACCCTTTATGTGGTCATGTAAATCACTTACAAAATTGGAAAGATTGCTTCTCTTGGATGAAACATTCATTTAAAACCCCTGCATAGAAATGTCTTGGCTCTGTTACGATTTTTCATTATTTTCAAGTAAGGAAACAAAATTAATAATGACTGATTATATGATGCATATTCATGTGTATGAAGAATTTTCTATATGTACATACTCATGTGTATGAAGAATTTTCTGTAACATAAACCATATTTTACTGTGTGTTAATGTGTGTCATATTCTCTTATACCAAGACCATTCTTTTGTCCTACAACAAATAGATGTTTTCCTTTAAAGGTTAAGAAATGAGAGCCATGACAGTAGGTCACTGAGTAATATACACCTGCTCTCACTTGTTTAAATTACATTTTCTCTGTACACTGTGGCTCAGCAGTATCGGGAGACTATTGTTCTCTGGGCTAATGCAATCTTTCCATGTGAAAAGCTCTTGATCTGTTTCTTTTCTGCACTCCAGTTGCTGGCACCAGTGTTTCATCTGTTTGGTGCTAAAATGCACAGAAAGCAAATGCACATAGTTTCAGTGTTGAGGTATCCTTCCTCTAGAATCTTTAGCTTGGTTTATTTTCATTAAGCAAAGCCTTCCCTGTCAGCAATATGCATGCCCTCATGTCCTTCACCTGAGAGAGAGAGAGTAAGAAATTAAGAAAGGGAAATGGTCTATGCAGATTCAAAAGCAAAAATGTTAGAAACCCTTTCAAACAAAGATCATGAGATTTACTTAGTGCATGTAAGCACATACAAAACTGATACACCTTTATTATTGCACATTGTTACACAGATGCATACACAAACATTCACTCATTTCACTTGCAACATGACAGCTTTTAATAAGAGTTTTATTTAAAGTAAATAAGAATAGACCCGGTGCTGTTTGATGCTAAAACCTTTCTTCTGCTATTAGCACCAATGAAAGTCCATGCTGCTAATTAGCAAACAAAATTAATTCAATTTCTTTTTTGTTCTTGAGCTTTTATGAGGTTTTTATGGACATTCATTTAAAAATGCACATCCGCATAACAGATTGATTTTTTTTCCCAGAAAAACAATGGCTTTTCGTGTCTTCTTAACCCAAACCAATAGGATTTGGGATCCAACATTTCTGAAAATCAGATTCGCTTCAATTATTACACTTTAACTTGTAGTATGACATTCTCAAATCTGGATTGCCTCCTAGATCTCCCACAGGTAAACTCAAAGATTATTTTATGACTATTTTAAATAAAAATATTGTCAAAATAAGTATTCTAGTAAAAGCAGATTTTGTCATGTTTAAATTATTTTTCCCAGTAAAACTCTACAAATCTCTCCCCATCAGAGATAATTTAAAAAATTAAAAAACACAGAGGTGATGATCTGCCACAGCACTTTGCTATGCGCATACACAAACTATTGAATTAACAGGTTACCAATAGAATAGAGCACTGTAAATCAAAATGTTGAAAAATTTCAGTTACTTGCCACAAGAAATGTACTGTATCAGTCAGAACAAAAAGAATGCAAGAAGGTACCAAAAGTAATTTTCATAACTTACTGATCATGCACTAAAAAAATTATATTTTTGTATCATATTATAAGCTTTTATATAATTAATTTAATGAAAGAAAGCTGGAGCTTATAAGAACAGAATTTTAATACAATAATAGGTCTGGGTTGCCATATATCTCTTTTTATTCCAGATTCTTGTTAATGATTAATATAAATACTTTGAAGTGCTGTCACATGTACTATTTAATTATCAATAATTTGTAATTTGTTATCTTCGCATAGGCACTCGGTATTGGTATTATAGTTACTTGTTTTAAATTAAAATGAATGCAAAATATGGCATATGTAAAAACCCTAGCATTATATAGAGATGATTATTTATATAAAAAGCTAAATCTCTCCTTACTGTGTGAGATAAAAGGGCCTTTAACAGTAGGAATGTTATCAGCCACTAGTGACCAACTGTCTTCTCCTCAATAATTAAAGCAGCAAGTAAATGTACCCAAATTTAGCCTTTTTAACCTCTGCATTTTTGCAGACTCTGTACTGACTGTAGACACTAGTGAAAGATACTGGCAATATGCCCGGGACATTTCTCTCAGTCTTAAATAAATACCATAGAATTGTAATCAACATATTGTGTGAGGATCCTGCTGAGCTATATTTATTTTCATAATGAGCATTTTTAAGCATTTGAAATAGGAATCGAAATTATAAATCATTTTTATAAAGGATCAAAAACAACTGAAAGAGTCCAATATTTGCCTTTGAAGATTTGCTTTTGTAAACAACTATGGTCCAAATGAGCTTTCAAGATAAAGTTATTAATTCTTTCAGTCTGCTGAATCTTCATGGGGTTTTGAATCAGTGGTCTAGTGACTAATGGTTCCAATTGCCTGAACTATTTCACTGTCTCTTTTATACTCAGAGACAGCCTTTGCAGCGCCAGTCCCTGGGGAATGGGCATGAACTGAGTTTTAGGCTTATTCTCCAAAGACAATTCAAACTTATTTATGCCTGGGTGGGGCTCCCATTTACAACTCCTCTGGAGCCAAGTGATGTACTAGGCTGCAAGGAGGTTTGTGGGATTAAGGCTACTGTAGTGATTATATGTCTTTATTTTCAAAACATGTCCTGTTTGTATCATTTTTGAAAGGTTGGTCAATATGCAGAACAACTTGAAATGAGACTAACTGACCAGCTGGCCTAAAAGATTTATCACCAGGAGGTTCATTAGCATCTCTCCATTTCAGTTTTGCATCCAGTTATCTCATGTTGTTGCAGCTACAAAAAAAAACACACCCCACTTGAGACTTAATTCCTCAAACAGAGTTCACTGTGTGGCGTTAAGTGACCTCAGTAAGCATATAGTCCAGATTTTTAAACAAATGTATAGGTTTGAAGATAATGAAAAACTTCATGCTTTCTAGCAGACATTGGCAATTACCTGTGTAAAAATTACCTTGGAAAATTCTTTAAAGCATGTATCTATGTTGCAAAACACCTAAATATCTCTTCACTTAAGTAAAAACTTATCATACCCATATGAGCTACTTAAACTCCTGAAAATCAAAGGCAAAAGAAGCATTAAGGGCAGCACTTACCCAAGCTGCAAATTAGAGATGCCTCTGCAAATCCAAGGGGTATAGAGCTGAGATACTCAGCAGAAGAGATTAGAACATGGTGGCATAGTGATATCTGGTATATCTCCCTGCTTTCATCAGCTCATGGCTGGCTGTTCTCCCTGGGGCAGACAGCTTGTCACCTCAATTTAGGAGACAGCAAGGTGTCAGTAAGATTTGGCTCACTGAGACTTGCCCTTGTCGATTCAGTTCTTGCTTTGGGGACTCTGTGTTTAAATGCTCATTAAGAAGATTTTACACATTTTTTTTCTCTGCTTCAGATCTATTTCAAAATTACAATTCTGATTGGGATTTAGTTCACTAGTTATCATTTGTGGAGCTCTCCCTCCCCCCCACCCACACTTTCTTTCTACAGCTATTTAGACATGCCATTTTACTTCATTGGCAGCAGACATTCTAAGGCCCCAAATTATTAGCATTTAAAATGTTTTTCATCTCACATATCTCTGTGAGTTTCTTTTAGTCAGTTGGGTGTTGACAGAATCAGGTAAAATTGGTTAAACCCTTGCTTCCTGATGTCACATTTATTAGATGATAATAGTGGTAGTTGATGGTTTTGAACAAAGGCTGCTGAAGTCAGCAGAAAGAATCCAATCCCTCTGAGAAAATGAATATTCAGAAAATGGTGTCTTACCAAAGATGCATCAATAATTTGTCAGAAGCAGAGTCAACATGCATTATCTGCTGTATGTAGGCCAAAACTGCTGTTTGAAATTTACCTGAGCAATAAAGGGAAGAAGATCTACCTAGGAAAGTAAATTGTTGAAAGTATTAGAGTGGGAAGATTCTTACCCATCTAAGCTATCTAAATGTTTTTTCCCTAAATAAACATTGGAAATTTCCAGGAAAAACACTGCATAGTTGTTTCAATCGCAGCAAGCTATGAAAACAATGGTAAAAATTTATTCCTTTTGCAAGTCAGCACCAGTACTTTCCTTTGTTTTGGGTGAGACAGTTGATACCTGTAATAGACACTGTAACAGACACTGTGCAGTGTCGGTAAAGGAAGTCTCCCTCCCCAGAACAGCTGTGATGGAAATGAGTTTGGGCCCTCTCTGCTGACAGACATGGTTTTATGATACAGTTATTAATATTTTTAGAGTGATGCCTCTGCCCGGATTAAGGTGCAAATGAGACCTTGTGCCAAAGTCAACGGTATGGCTTTTATTTAACAGTAAATGTGAGAGAGATAGACAGAGAGAGAGAGAGAGAGAGAGAGAGAGAGAGAGAGAGAGAAAGAAATAGAAAAGAGGTAAGGGGAGAGAAAGAGAGTAATAGAGACGGATTATATATATATTATAGAAAATTATCACAGCTCTGATATTTATTCTCTCCATGTGGCCTTCTTACTGGTGAGGGTCCCCCCCCAAAAAATAGAGTCTTATGGATTAATATATGTTCAAACCCGGTGGGAGCACCCAGGTACCTTCCCTGGAGTGAGGGCAAGTTTGACACAATCTCTTGCAACAGCCTCTGCATCTGTTGCATCACTGTGCATCACATGCAGTACTCTGGTGAAAGCTCTCAGGAACAGGTCTGGGGAGTGCTTTGGGGGTCTTTGATGGTTTATGACACCCCCTCAGCTGCCCCTCACATGAATATCCCATGGATCTGGATTTTGGGGGTGGGGGTTTTACAGCTGAGCCAGTTTGTGTAATGGAGGATGGGTTATGCAACACGCCCAAAACTCTCCTCCTACCCCCATGGCTGGCAGAGGGGGGAGTCTGTGCAAACCCAGCCTCAGCAGAGGAGCCTGTAGGCTTTGGCCTGCCCCACCCAGAACCCATCCAGAGCTGATTTTCAGGCAGCTGCTGGGTTTGGCTTGTGGATACATTCTTCTCCCCCAGCCTTGTTTATTTCTCCCTAGACCTGAGATAATTGAACAATGATCTCCTCTTTATCTCAGGTTCCCTTCACCTTAACGCACAGCCCAAAGCTCTAGTCAGGAGGCATCTTCAGGGAGGGGTGAGTTTTAGTGGTTGCAGCTTCTTTGTACAGTTTTGCCATCATGGGCAAAATGACCTTTATAACATTGTTTAAGCAATTAACCATAGTATTTCAGTCTCCGACATTCTGACAGCAGCACCAGCCACATGGCACTGGCTCTGCTGAAGCTGGCTCTGTGGAGGAAGCCCATCTCTCTCCTTCTCCTTCCTATCTCACACCTGCCTATGTAACACCTGCTCCTTTCCCTACCTCGACAGTGTGCCTGGACAGACACAATCCTTTATGCAGGAATGTTCCTCTCCAAATCCCTGGGGATACTTATGGTGCAATGGTGTGTCCCTCTGTGTGCCACATGCCTCTGTCCCTTCAGTTAGGAGGGTAACTCATGGTCCTTTTTGCCACTGCTGAGACAGCAGACACTCTAAGTCCTATGTGGGCAAAATCTGTCCCCTGCCTTTGTCTTGAATGAGGTATCAGTGGGGTTCACACTAGTCCTTTGCAAGTACCTGCACAAGAGCCATTTTCTTAGGGAACAAAGGGATTGCATGGGAGATGGAAGGATTTCTCAGGATGAATTTTGCTTGTAGCAAAATGTTGGTTCAATCCTGCCTAAGGAAACAATAAAAAAGCAGATCCAAAGGAAGCCCGAAGCAAGGAAACAACTTATTTCAAAGTCTGAAGTTCAGTTCCTATTTAAATGTAGATTTATTTTCCTTCAGGTGAAGATGACTGCCTATGGGATCATCTAATAACAAAGTCATGCATTCTCCATTACCTATAGTTTCAAAATCAGGATTTGATGCCTTTCTAAAAGACATTCTAGCTATGTAAATTACACAAACATTGAATCTATAATCAAATTTGGAAGATTATTACAAAACCTCTCTATGGGGTTCTCAAAAACCACAGGTCTGTTATTTATGCAGAGAGAAGAAACTTCACTTTGAATACCAAGTCTGTCTCATATGCTCAATGCTAACCTACATATCCTGATGGGATCACTCGCATTTTACAAAAGGACACCCTGAAAGAAATTACTAAAAGCAATTCCAGAGGACAAGTTCTGTAAGTTAAACATGTAGCCATGTACACAAAAAATTTTTCATAGTAGTGCAATTTTCCTATCCTAAAAGTACCCATTTATGACAATCTGCTGTGATTTAATTTAGTAAAATAGGGCATTTTTCAAAAATCTAGAAACATCTTTGTTTTTCTAGGTAAAAATAATATTTACAGCTTTTGAATTATATACAGTATATATAGCACGTTCTTTAGACCTCAGGAACAGAGAGGAGCAGCAGCTTTGTGTGTGGGCACAAAGCTGACATTCCACTATCAGGTTTGCTCAAAATTGCTAATTTCTTCTAAATGTTGATGTTTCAGCTTGTTGAATAATATTTTGTTTTGTAAGTATTTTGTAGGAATTATGAGAACTCTCTGAAGAACAAAGCAGTATTCATTGTCAAAAGAATGAATATTCGTTTTCTTCCAAAACCAAAATTTGAACTTTAGATCTCTAACCTTGATCTACCTAGCCATGATCTATCCTCAAATTTACTAGTGCTGTAGGATTTATTCCTGTTAAAGATTTGAAGCAGAATATCTTAATTATTATAATTACTTAATGCTAAAATTATTTCCATTTTGGCATAATCAAACGCCTCCATTCTATTGACTTAATTTGTATTTTTATATAACTAAACTATATTTTTTCCCCCCAGAATACTTACTGCTTCACTTTTTCAGAAATTCCCCAGGAGTACCTCTTGGCAATTGATATTTACACTGGTTTTCTGATGATTTTATGGTCAGTTTAATTGCTGTGGAAAACAAACCATCGGCTATATGCATGTTGAGCAGGTCTCATCTCCTTTAAAGTTTCACTTTTACTGTAGCATTTACAAATCCAGGCTCTTATCACAGATACAGGTTTAAAATGATTACATGTTTACTAGTTCTTCCATTCTTTAAAATACTAATATTTATTTCATCTATTCATGTGCTGCAGTCCCACATGAATTAGTTTAACTGAGCTAATGTATAATTAGTGTTTCTCTCCATCCCCATGTTTTCTACCTTAACCAGATGGGAATTCTGCTCATACTTTATGTTCCAGAGAAATAAGAGATCATTAGCATTTGAACTATTTTATGACTTTATATATTCTTAAGAAGTTCCACTCATTTTTAAATCAGAATTACAGAATCCCTTTTGGTTTTCAAATAATTTAATTACTAACTTTTCCACACTCAAAGGTATATTGGCAAAATGCAATAGTCTTTCCTAAGCATAGGATATCTTCCTGAAGCAGAACACTTTCTTCACCTTCTTTCAGTAGTTATGTGGTTTTGTGTTTCTAAGGCATTCAAGATGTGTTACTAGTTCAAAGCTAGGATTTTGTCTGCCTAAGAGTTTGCAAGGAGAAGAAAGCAAATGGCAGATGTGTGACTGAAATGTGTCTGCTAAGGGGATTTTCAAGAAAGATAAATCATTGCAAACATGGATTTTTGCCTGGCGAACCTGCATACTTATTCTGTGGACCAAACCGCTTGCTTATATACAGACAAATTAGGATCTTTGTAGAAACCTGTGGTGCTACTTTATAATTTTTCAAATGAGCTTGATACCACAAAATGCTGTTCTATTTTTCACATTTTGAAACTTTTTAGCTTTTAGCTAAACTGTCCTTATACTCCCCTGTGTTCACAGCAACTTGATTTCCCTTAGGATGGGAGAGTGAGAGCTGGCTGTAGTGACTGATCTTGTTCCCTCTATCTTTTACTTCCTCTACCTCAAGTATCTAAACTGCTATCAACAATTACAGGGAATTTGCAATTCCCTGGATAATGGAAACATTTGTAGTGAGTAATTACAGAGACTTTTCACACTCCTGGTCCTGAAGAAAATCAGCTGCTGAGAACTAACAAGTACTGTTTCTAGTGCCTTGTGGTATCCTTCCAACTGCCAATTCCCTTTTAACTGTTTTTCTGATACTTCCCCACAGTGACAATCTACAAAATATCAATAGCGTTAGGTGTCAGTGAAGTGAGGTCTCTCTGTCAAACCAATTGTTCTCTCTTAATAAACAAAAGGAGCATAATTCTCAGACCTGAGGGAGTGAGACTTCCAATAAAGTATTTGCTATTCCTGCCTTGGGACCATTCAAGGGTCATTCTAAGTCTTCGTACATCTTAGAGTATCTTGCTCTAGACAAATTACCAGCCAGTGAAAGCAGCTTCAGTGCCTGAAGCAGCAGCCAAGCAAGACAAAGGCACTGCATGGAAGGCAGAGACAGGACCCATAATTCCTGGCATTGTGCCAAAACACAGAGTTCTAATTTATTCAGTGATTAATCTCCACCTCCAGGAGAAATCAAACTGCTGCAGCTGAGCATGACCACTGGTTATTAGGGCAGACCAGCAGACATCACAATTCACATCTGAATACTCACATCCATGCCTTCAGAACTAAAAAGATTGTCTGAGTTCCCCCCTGTAGGGCCACCATTAGCTTTGGAAAGTGAATTCCCAATGCTCTGCATGGTCTCATGTGCCACTCTTGGGAGTCCAGAGGGAAAGCTGCACTTACAACTGACTCCAGTGGTGCCTTTCCATAGAGGTAAATATGCTGCAGAGGGCAGAGTGGAAACCTTTTAGCAGCTGATGAGAGATAGTGCTTACTGAAGCAATTGCTTTAAAATATTCCCAGATGGGACCATTCTCAGAGCTGCAACATGCACCTGGTAGGACTCAGGGCTGAAGGTGGAAAAGCTTCTCTGGCATCAGTAGCAGGGGCTGTGTGACCACAAGGTTTTGCAGTGCGTGGGGGTCTAAGTCAATAATGATGATGAACAAAGGACCTGTGAGAAATCACCAAACTCTCAACAAAGGTAAAATTCTATTACTTTTGAATGTGTGAAATGTGTTACATTCTTGAGAGTTTGAAAAAAGCTTAAAACGGTTGTTCTTTGATGTAGACTCCTCTTCACATCTCAAAATCTGTTATCACAGAAGTCAATCGATACTTTATTTGAAATTTAGGTTTATTAAGCGGCTTATGGGAATTAACTACACAATATTTTTTCAGGCTAGTTGCTGTGATTGGGGTTTTGGGATGGAGTATTCTGACTCATACTAGAAAAATAACTCTCTTATTATAAAAGTTTTATTTTATTATTTTTTTCTTCAAAACTAAGAAAAATCAGCAGGTATTTATTTCAGGGCAGTGAAAAAAAATCAAATTACAAACTAGTGTGTTATTTAAGGCCTTCATTGTGGGAAGGGGGAGAAGTGGATCAGAATCTTTGTTAATTGCAAGGACCTGTGGGGATTTCAATCCCCATTGCCTCAAATGTGGTTCATTCAGTTGTGACTGAACTTTTGTTCATACTGAGAGCATTTCTAATTCCTTATTTTGTTCACTACTTCACTGAATTTTAGGATATTTTCTTTTAATTCATTCTTTCAAGGTTTTTAGCCTCATTAGTATGAAAAACTAGTTACTAGGGTGTTAGCCATCATCTGTGAGTACATCCATCCACCAGTTCTGCTCTATCCAGAAGCTGATTTTTAATTTCCTACTTGATCTTGATAAACTTATTTCTCTTCTGGTTTAATATAATTAATTTTGTTAATTGCCCATTTATGCAGGTCAAGATCTCTAGGCTTATTACGCAAATTTCAGTTTTAACATAGACTCATAAGCTCACAGCTTGCACTGAGAACATGCTGCCCCATTGGTGTATTTTCAGATGTTGACCAGATATCACGCTGGAATATTGACAGCTTTTTAGTCATTAAATCCAAAGAAAGGGAGAGGAAGAATCTAGTGATGAAGAGGGAGAAAATCTTCGAAGTGTGATTGCTCATATTAACTAAAAAATCCTAGTAAAGGCCTAATCTAACCAACTAGTAGGCCACCATATTGCATGCAGTTTAGGGCATATATTTTTCAAGAAAGAGGCAAAATGTTTGAAAGAACAATGAATTCAGATTTTCTAAGGTGTTTTTGAGGGATGTGGTGTGTTGACCCTGGCTGGACATCAGGTTCCCTCCAAACTACTCTATCACGCCCCTTCTTAGATGGGCAGGGGTCAGAAGTAGGACATGTTCATGGGCAGCCAGGGAGACCAATTACTGTAATGGGCTGAACAGACTCAGCTTGGGAAAATTAATTGAATTTCTCACTAATACAATCAGAGTAGGATGATGAGAAATAAAACCAGATCTTTAAACACTTTCCTCTCTTCCCTCCCTTCTTCCAGGGGTTGACTTTGCTGTGGATTCTCTGTCTCATCCCAGTGAGTTGCGTAGGGGAGCAGGGGTTGCTGTCACTTCAAACATTATCTCTGCTACTCCTTCCTCCTCAATTTCTTCTCCTAGAACCTCTTTGGGACCCATCCACAGGAGACAGTCCTCCTTGAACTTTTCTACTATGGGACCTTTCTATAGGCTGCAGTTCTTTATGAAGAGGTTTACAGGTTCTTTCTATGGGCTGTAGGCCTTTACTACTGCACCAGTGTGGATCTTCTGTGGGGTCACAAATCTAGCCAGCAAGACTTCTCCAGCAGAGGCTTCTTTCTCCATGGGTCCACAGGTCCTGCCAGGATTGTGCTCAAGCTTCCCATCATGGGGGTAGGTTTCCTGTACTTCCTGGTGCAGGATCATTCAGATATATCCCCCCTGCTCCCCAGAGCAAGTCCTCTGCAGGTTGCAGGTGTGCTGCTGCTTCATCATGGTCTTCACTGTGGGCTGCAGGGGAATCCCAGCTTGAGCACCTGGGCCATCTCCTCCCCTCTGTCTTTCTGCAATGAACTTGGTGCCTGCAGGGCCCTTCCTCTCACACATTCTCACTTCTTGCTGTAGCTGTGCAGCTGAGCTGTGCTCCCATTTTCCTGGTGGTGCTGCCCTCATTGCTGATGGGCTCAGCCTTGGTGGGCAGCAGATCTGTCTTGGAGGCTGATGGCACTGACTGTTGGACAGGGGGTCAGCTTCTGGCATCTCACAGAAGCCACCCAGCAGCACCACCTGTGCCTCCCCAGCCCACCACTGTTGTCATTATATTGCTAGAGTTTTGTACCTCCTTGATGTTTCTTGTAGGCAACTCCTCTAAGCACTGACTCTTCCTTCTTCTCACAGCAGCCAAGAGACTCCAGTTCCCCTCAGCCAACCAATCCACTCTTTTTGGCTACAGATGTGGCCTGTTAAAGTCAGGCCTGCTCCCAATCTCTAATAATTGGCTCAGCTGCAACTCCTTAAGGGGTAAGATTGCTTTCTATACTACCTTTATTTTCTTATCTTGTGTCTCCCTACACACCACTACCAAGACCTTGGCATGCAAGTGCAATATGTGGCAGAAGAGTCAATAATAATATGGGGATGTTTAGCCTGTTGAAAGGAGGACTGTGGAGTGACGTGGTAACAAACTTCTAAATGTAAGGGCTGCTCTAAAGAAGGGGTTTTCTGTGCTCTGTCCCCATGGTGTCACAAACAAGATAAATCTCAAGCAAGAGAGGTTCAGATAGGTGTTAGAATATACGTGTCAAGGCTCTGAAATACTAGAATGGACGTATGAGTCTTTATCACTAAAATATTTTAAGAGCAGGCTGGACAAACTGGTCAGGTGTGAGAGATAATTGATTCTGTCTGATGTCATAGACACTTTCTAAATGCCTGAGACTTCTTTCAAATCTATGATTAGATGTTTCTATCACAACTGATGCTGTACTGTTCCTTTCCTTGGGATTTCATACATGAAGGGAAAATTTACCTTAAGAGCTGGCCCTGGTCTGTTCTGGGCTGCCTTTTTTACTTAGCAGCTGGTACAGTGCTGGGTTTCCTGGATTTAGCATGAGAGTAATGTTGATAAACAGTGCTGTTTTGGTTGTTAACTAAAAATGTTTACCCTGAGTCAAGGATTTTTCAGTGTCATTTGCTCCACTAGTGAGGAGTTGCACAGAAGTCTAATACAGAATATAGCCAGGACAGGAGGTCCTAAACTGGCCAAAGGGATATTCCACACCACAGAGCATCACACCCAGTATATGGGTGTTGGCTGGAAGAGGCTGATTGCTGTTCAGGGATGGGCTGGGTCAGTGAGTGGTGGGCAACTGTGTTGTGCATCACTTGTTTCTGTCAGAGTCTGGTGCTCTCTCTCAATTTCTTTATAATTACAGTCTTACTAATTATAATATTATTGGCATGTCATTATTAACAATAACAACAATATTCTGTTTCAGTTATTAAATTGCTCTTATTTTAATCCATAAGTTTTACCTTTTCCTTCTAATTCTCCTCCCCACAAGACTGGGGAAAGCGAGTAAATGGGTGTGTGATACTTAATTGCTAATTTATTCCACTGAACCTTTAAAACCAGGACTTACTTTATAGGTATTGAATGCCCAACAATTAACCTTATTGGCTTTGGTGAAAATAAAATGGGAACATTTCTTAAAGAGAAATTAATATTAATAGAATATTAGCTACAGAATCTAAGTCAAATCACAGCACTGTTTGGCCTTCTAATTAATTTGACTGCCTTACAGGAGGATCATTTTTTTTCCCAAGGCTCTTACATTATTCTAATTCTTATGATAAATCCTCAATTACAATTGTAATTATAGGATAATTTACATTTCACTTAAGAAAATCATTTAAGTGTGATCAATGTAAGTATAGGCAATTCAGAAGTTCAAGTAATTATTTAAGATGCCAGTGTGTTAAATAAGCATCTGTCTTGATTTGGGCAGTATGTCAATTAAAATGTAGCCCAAGTATTACTGAGTAAAAATTACAGCATTGGTTTTAATTCTGTCAGATGTGGTAAGTAAAGGGTAAGTAAGTTCATTTTTGCTTTAAGCTTTCAGAAACCTGAATGGCTCAGGAGCAGAGATAGATGAATGTATGCTCCTCAGACTGAAAGTAAAGATACCATTCCGTGCCATGACTGAGGGAAGGGGTGACAGTGGAAATGAAATCTGTCATCATAAGATGATTTATTTCTCAATGGAGCAGGAGAGCTTCCTGGCCCACAGAACTGCCATTCAATTTGCACCCGATTGAGCCAGCAAGGATGAAGCCAGCCAAAAATCACTAAAATGTGTTTGTATAAGAAGAAAGAACTAAAAAGTGCCTCCAATACTTGAGTGAAACCTTAAAACTACCAGTAATAAGCACTGTTTGTCTATTGCTATGGTAATACAATGACATTCCAACTTCTGTGCTGTCATTTTCCATTATGGCAACTGTAATGTGACAAACACCCTTTTATTTTGCAGGCAAAGTAGAAAAAGGAAAGGAAGTGAAACCTATAGCACTACTCTTCACATGCTTCAATGCTAAAGGGATGTGCAAAAATATGCATTGCATCTTCATTTTGGCTTTGTCAATAAACTGTAAAGCTGTTCTCTATAAATAGAAAAAAATAAATAGGTGAAAAAAATCAAAGAAAAAGATATCTTGCTCACTCCATCAAAAAAAAAAAAAAAAAAAGAGAGAGAGAGAGAAAAGGAGAAATTAAGAAAACACTGTTTCCTCTTGGCTCCTGTGGCCTATTTGAAGTACTGGCATACAAGTTTCCTTGGAAATTCTCAGAAGTGCAGATTCTAGAGGTGGAAAGGACTTATGAGATCACCTAAAGCATTACCTCACCAGCACAAAAAAGGTTTTGTGTTGTCAGCATTTTTTCCTAGAGAAAGTTATGTTCATAGTTAGCTTTCTTCCTTCCTCGGGTTAGACCTGATGTTAGTCTCTGAACAGGTGTTTATTTCCTTGAAGTTGCTGAAGTTGTAGAGGACGCCTTCTCTCCAAAGCTAAGGTGTACTCCAGACACTTATAAAGATGATTTTCTGATTTCAGAAATACAAATTTGCTCAGACTTAAGGACCTATAAAACTATATTTGAATAAAACTTCCTCTTGCAAACAGGTAGATTTTGTGGGAGAATTTTTCCTTTTTGTAAAGAAAACTACATAGAAATAAATTTTGTAACCAATCATCACTTTAGTGATCTATACACTTGTATGTATAACACACTGTTATACACTTTTTTGTGTATAACAATTGAATTCATTTATGTAAACTAATACAAGTTCACTAAACTCAGTCAATCAATTTCTATCTGCAGCACTGGAATATGATGGAAACTGCCTGTTTACTAAAATCATTCAATTACTTTTTTTTTTCCCAGAGGGCTTCCAGCAGCTTTCTAGTTGCTAGCCTAACAGAAAATGTATGCACGATAACTAAGGAGGTGATGTTTCTTCTCCTGTTGTCATCCTCAGAGAATATCTCCTTCCCAAATGTTTTTGTTTCCTGTATGTAAAATGCAGATAATGGTAATCCTTTGTAAGGAGCTTTGAAATCTGTATTTGAAACATGCTGTTCATAGCAGTAGCCTGCAGGCTATTGCCACCTTCGAACCACTGCCACCCTGATAGGGTAGAGGAGGTGGTGTTAATCTTCAGGACTGTAGAACAAGGCATCATTCAGCCTTGGCTCCGCCCACCAACAGCTTTCAGGCATGTGCAAAGATCATCTCTTTTTCTTTGAGAAGGCATAGTCTGAGGTACTGAGGGGTGGGAGGGCCAATCTGGTTCTCAGTTTAGTGGTGCTAACAATAAATATTGTGATTGTTTTAAAAATAATTGTACTGACTTTTAAGAGGGCTGCCAAAATCTGGGCTTGGCTTTTTCAATAAATGTATTTAATAAATTAAAAAAGGTTGCATTTCCTCTGTACCCATAACCTAAATATAAAATGATTGTACATTAAAAGCAAAATAATGTCATTTAGCATCAATGCAATCATACAATTACATTGTGCACTTGAAATAAATTTGCCCACTTTTACTGTCATTTTACTGTAATTGCCAAGAATATTGTGGCTCTTGTCTCTAAAAATCATTGTCTTTTTTTTCTCTTGCTAATGTTTCTGAGGGAGGCATGCAGGGGGTCCTTAAATCTGAGCAAGATATTGATGTTATTCCACAAGCCTCTGAATAAACAGCAGTGATTATTTGCTTCATGAGTGTTTACAATTTTATTTGATTATTTTTTCAGTGGGAAAATGATTTCATCTGTCCCTAAGTTGAGCACATCTGAGATTCCAGACTCTTTATTGTCCATTTAGATATCAGAAAAGCTGGAGGAAAAATTAAACATTCACTTGGGTGCCTTTTCTTTTGCCTCTGTTACTCCCTGAGGACCCACAACTACAGTGGCTGCCTGTGAGTTGCCATTTCAGAGGGTTATAATGGATTGAAACAGACTCACTTAGCCTTCCATAGGCTTTGTCTCTTTTTTGGTGATGGGATATTAGGGAGAGATTGCTGCAGAAATTGCTGTTTGAGTCTTTTTGCTTTTGATATTCCTTCCCTGCAAAGTAGAACTGTGCAGCAGTGCTGCAGAAAGAGGACGATGGTGCCACGTAGGCCTGATGTGAATTTAAAAATATACATGAAAGCTTGAAGTAGATCCTTCTTCTTCCTGCCCAGCCATCTCTGTTTTAATTGTGTTCTTTAGATGACTGGAGAACTGGTTACAGATGGAGAGGACTCTCCACATGCACAGTGACAGACTGTGCACACAAGGGTAATGGTGCTGCCTCTCAGATTTTCTAGGTTCTCCCTGGATGCCAGTAGTCCAGGAAAACCTAATGTAATGGCAGAAAGCTGGTAGGGGTGGAATAGTATGAAATTCTAGAAAGGAGGGCTTGATTCTTATCCTGCAGTTTTTGAAAAGGCTTTAAAACCTCCTCTGCTTAGCCAAAATGTAAACTAGCAATGTACTTTGTTTCTGAGGTCTGGACTCATGCTTTGTGACAGTTCAACACTTCTGACTATGAAATATAATTATTGGTCATAAAACCTGGTGGAAAACAGAAAAGGACTGCTTGCTATAAATAGATGTGTCACTTTCCATGTGCAGAGATGTATTGATAAAATGCAGCTTAGGCTATTTTGTTTTCATTTATTTTCATCTCCGTGAGTGCTATTCACTTGGTAGTTGATTTGGGTTTTTTTCCCCCCTTTTTCTTGTTTCTACTTCCGGCCTGCAAGTTAAGGAAAAGAAGTGCTCCTTCTACTGAATTTCATACCACAGCACTTTTCACTGGTGATTTATTTGAGACCAGTTTTTCAATTTGTGCTCCATATAGGATGGAAGAAAATTATGTGTACAATGGTTGTGTTTAGATAAAAAACACAAGTCCAAAAACACAGTCATATACAAAGTGGAGCACAACTCTAAAAAAATTTATCCTGAAACTTGCAGGGAGAGAAAATGACTATATGATATTTTATGCTGAACCTAACTTGAAACATTATTTTCCTTTACTAGGAAGCCGGGCACACAGGGTGAAAAGGTAGTGTTGTTTTGTTTTAATAAAAAAATCATTTTCCTACTTGAAGATCCATTTCTGAATATAAACATATGGAATTGCAACAGCTGTCATATTTCTGTACCAAACTGTCAGGCAAAATTAATCGGAACAGATTGACAGATTTTGGGACTGAGTTTTCCTTCTGCCTTCTGATGGTGTAATGGTTTATTGTGAAATTGCATGGAGAGAAAAATTCTTATAGAAAATGTTCACAGTTTCAATTTTTAACATAGCATGCTCAGTGGTGGTGGAGACTTTGGGCTCCAATGTAATCCTGATATTTTCTCTGAAACCTGTAAAAGTTGTAGAGTTTTGAAAGGCAAAATCAGTAAGAGTGCTGTACATTTAAAGTAAAGGGACTGAAAAGATAAGGTTCTTATACCTTCATTTTAATGTAAAAAGACACAAAGATGATCAGAAGACTGCAACCTCTGATCTTTTTTTTTCTATGGAGACTGGCTGAGAGACTGGGTGTTCAGTCTGGAGAAGAAAAGGCTCCAAGGAGACTTCATTGCCACCTTTCAGAACATAAAGGAGGCTTATTAAAGAGAAAGAGCAATCTTTTACATGGGCAGATGTTGGTACAACAAGGGGAATGTTTTTAAACTAAAAGAGGGTAGATTCAGGTTAGATATTAGGTAGAAATTCTTTCTTGTGAGACGGGTGAGGCACAGGCACAAGTTGCCCAGAGAAGCTGTGGATGCCCTATCCCTGGAACTGCTCAAGGTTTGAGCAACCTGGTCTGGTGGAAGGTACCTGTGCCCATTGTGGAGGGGCTGGAACTAGGTGATCTTTAAGGTCCCTTCCAACCCAAGCCATTCAATTTTATGAAAAAAATTAAAAGGATGGCTTTTCACTTAGCCCAAATAATTTGTCATCCTGCTCTCATGAGCCCTTTTTTTAAATCAACCAGCTGTTTATAGAGTCAGGCATCCTTGGTGTTCTAAATTATGCCCTATGGAGACCTTATTCAAATTTATCTTGCACTCTCAGTGGAGAGCCAACAGTGTTTTTTACAAAGTCTGAACAACGGGATGATAATTTACAGTTTGGGAGATTCTGATGTAAACATTTTACATCTTGACATAAAAAATACCAGCAACCTATCTACACAGAAACAAAAGACCACTCTTTCTATGGACCCCACAATTTTGAAACAGAATAAATTGCATAGGATTGATTGCAAAGAAATTGAAAAAATGCATAAACTAGCACTGATTTTAATGGGCTTCACCCCAGATTTAGTGTTTCAAATTTTGACTAAGTTCTGTACATACACATGTGCCCACATACACAAAACATTGCAAATGCTCTTATTTTTTAGTGTTTCTTCCAGAACTTATTATGCTTTTCAAAAGCAGAATGAAACATGGAAAAACATTTGCAGAACTGAGGAAATCACTCCCAATTCTCACAGAAATTAATTGATGTAACCTGACAGTAACAGTAGAGATGTTCTTTCCTATTAAGCAAAAATACAACTTATGTCAATTAAATAATTGACCAGGTGCCTCTAAGAAACAGGTATATAATCAGGGGAAATGTCATGTCAAGAACATTCAGTTTGAATTAGTAAAAGGTTAGAAACAACTAAGGTAACAGAAAACACAATGGTATTAAAATGAAGTTATTACAGCTCTAGAAAACACCTTTAATTACTCAGATTCAATTTTACATTATTCAGGAGAAGAACAGAAGAGCATGTGCTGATATTTATGAGGAGCCATGAGCACTAAACTGCTCAACCTAAAATAAAGTGCATTCAGATGTAAGATTTTGCATTAGTCAATTGTAAGGAGAGGATACAACTGGGACTTTCAGATCATAGCTCAGATTCTCTTCTAAAATGCAGTTTCCTCTCTTATTCCCTCAGTCATAAGGCAGCCGTTTCTGAAACGGAGATTTGTTCTACTGCTGAATTTTATTTTAAGTATCATAGGCAAACCCTTTAGATGAAATTTTTAATAATACATTCAGGAATTTTTCCTTTGTTTTCTGTTGGTCCTTCTGAATCAGATTCCTATTTACTTTCCTGAATGACTCACATTAATTTTCCAGGAATACAAATATTCAACAGAAGAAAGATAAATTGACTTATATTTTCCTCTAAACAGGGTCATAATTTTAAAAATAATTGCTAGAGAGTCAATTTATTTGAACATGAGGCTATCCCAAGCCTGTTTAGAAATGTGGATTTTAAGATTGTAGACTTTACATCTGCAATCATATTAGATTATCGATCTGGGATGCTCTGGCTGCCACTTCAAGTATTAAGCACCACTCTGAGTTGGAAGCAAGCTAGGAAAGGACACTTCAGGAATAGCCTGAACTTACTGAACTTTTCTCCTTCTCTTTCATCTGAAACAAAACAAAACCAAATAAAAAAAAAACAAAAACAAAAACCCAAAAAATCTCACAACCCCCCTGCCCCCAAAAAAACCCTCAGCAACAAAACCCAAAAACCACAGAAATAAATAAAGAAACAACATTGTTTTGGAAAGTTCCTGCGTTCTTACTCTGTTGAGACAGGCCTGGATAGAGTATGACACAGACAAGCACTTCATGCTTGGCTCTGAGTTATGGCAAAGGGCAATTCATGTTGCTCCTTATTGCAGCAGCACATTTCTGTTGCACATCATTCTGTCTTTAGCTTAACATCTGATGACAACTGGCAACAAGGCAATTAGGAAGAAGCTACTGCTGACTTGAATTATAGATACTCTGTTAAATGCAAAAAATATTTATATTCCCCATTGAACTGTCCTGTTGCTGCATTGTGCACTCCAAGCCCGGAAATGTCCAAGTTAAGTGGCCTTTACTCTGCCCTCTGGTGTATATGCATTACAATGGTCTTTAATCACACGGTTTCAACAATTTCTCATGCAACAGAATGCAAAAAATCCCATAGTTAAGAATTTTAGCTACAAAACCAAACCTTTCTGCAGTAATCCTCTTTTCCCTTCTGTAGAAATTCAATGGTCATGACATTTCTAATGCTCTAAATACTGTTAAAACCTTCAGTAGAAAAATATGATTAAAGCAAATATTTGTAACAATTACCACATATATATGTGAAATAAATAGAGTCTCATCAGAGTAAATTATCCTTTTGTTATTTATATTTTAAACAGATTTTATTTAATTTTTAACAAACACGCATGGGAATGGGAAAAAAGGCTTTGTTTTCTCAAAGTGTCTCTATATATAAAACATTGTAATAAAATTGAAATGGAGGATTTTTTTGAGCTTTATTACCATTATTTTATTATTGTAATGACTGCATGTCAAAATGTCATATTATTTTTTTACATTTTGTATTCAGAACATGCATTAAACAAGGGGAGTCCTACTCTCCTTTCGTGAGGTGGTGAGATAAAGCACAAAGAGGTAGGTTCCGAAGTGTCTTTAGTACTCACTAAAGTACCTTCTGCACTGCTGCTGCTAACACAGTACCTGTACATGCTGTCTTCAAGAACGAGACATGGTGGGCACTGGTAGTGGGGTAAGCAGCCTGGGCTGTGAAGCTCCAGAGAGGAATCCTCTCTCAGGTGCCAGTCCTCACTGATGTTATTGCCACGCTCTGCTCTCTGACAGCTCATCCAGTCTGTGCTGCTGGAGAGCCACCAGGAGTGCCCACCTTGTCTGGTGGCTTGATCACTAAGCATAGATAAATCTATTTTACCTGACACAAGCTATTCAAAGCTCAGCAGAATCCTAAACTTCCACCTCCATTTGCAGCCAGTTGTATCAGTGCAGGCATCAGGAGTACAAGGTCAGTTAGCACCACTGCTGCCTCTCTTAGAAATCTCTTCTAGAACAAAATAAATCTCTAAATCTCTCTCTGGAGATGCACACCTTTTTTTGCACTGTTGGAAAGGAATCTTGATATCTGATATAGATTAGACACTTTTCACCATCTGAAGTTAAACAAGAACACTCTATTTCAAAGGGTCATGCCCCAAATTATGTTGTGAACCTACGGATGATCAAGATGCAAGACCAGGGACATCTAATCCAGACTGTTAAGCTTAGCAGTTGGGCACTCTTCTTTCATGTGCTGCAAGGCTGAAACACTGAGCATTAAACACTAAAGAACCAGCCTCATCCTCTGTGGCCTACTAAAAATCCCTGGAACAGGAATTGAACAGTTCAATTCTCATGCCCTTTTCAACTAAATAAAATATGATTCAGTAGCATCCAACTGAATTACCTATAATGCTGGCCAGCATGCTTGACTGAAGATTACAGTGCATTGGCCAAGGATGTGAGATGGGAAGATGGGACTGCATAAATCTTGCCCATAGAAATGTTCAACAGCTACTAAACTTGCATGTAGTCTTTAAATTATGAGATACCATTTTAGGGGCTACAATGGAATTTCAAAGCTGAATTTAGTATTTGCCATCTTTTTGAACACTGACTATTTCTTTGTTACAGCTAGTAGATGCTAAAATAGAAGGCTCAAAGAGTAGAAAACTTCTGTAGAGCTTGAAAAAGACTATGAAGTTGTTCATAAAGTTCCCATAGAATTTTTCATTCAAAAAGTCTTTACAATATTTACATGATTAGATGTCTTATTGAGAAGAACAAACTTGCTAAAGAAACTCGTCACAGAAGTTGAATCAGAGTTGACTGGGAGTCAAAGAGAGATAGTTTTAATTCTGTTGTGCTGCAGTAGTTTTATGCATTACTTTTTGATTTCCTGCCACAAAATGTCTTGCTTGAGTACTGAAATATCTGCTCTGTTGAAGCAAAATTTCTTGTGCTTGTGATAAAGCTTTCCTTGTCTGGTCAAAATGAATTAAAATATACTTAGTGTGCTTACAGCCCTTGAGAATTCTGTTTATTTTTGCTTTTGCCATCTGTGTTAATCACAAAAGGAAAGTCTAGCTTGTAGCATTAGTTCAGCACACAATGCTTTTGAATAATGATTATGTGAAATAAAAAAAAATTAAAGGAAAACTAATTTTACCTCTGGAAACAAAAAGGCATTCTTAAGGGCAAGCTATTATTCTCATCTACTTGTTCTAATTCCAGCATGCTTCTGCTAAATTAATTTCCACCTAAGAAACCTTGGTTAAGGGTCACAATTCTAAATACAGGCAAAATTCCATCTACTGCTCTTCCTAGAGAGTACTGAAAACTTCCTCCTGGCTCCATTTTGTGTTTACATCTCTTCCTGATTCTCTGGCCACATATTAATTATGAGTACAAATCAAATAAATCTAGATCAACTACATATTTATCCCTTTAAAATGTTGTCTTGGAATTTTTAGTCTCTGTTGAGATGTTAAACCCAACAAAATCAGTTTGTTATGAAAAAAGACCCTTTACATCATTGTCATGGAGAACAGAAAGAAAGTAGAAAACAAACCTTTGTCTTTTTTCTAATGCTACAGGTTCTCATGTATGTATGACAACGCAAACCCAAAATGACATAAACACATTGAAGTGCTGTGGCCTTTACAGTTTTCCCAGCCTGAGGTAACAAAATGAGTTATTTAGTCTCTTGTCTGGATCAGACTCATTAGGAAGGACTGTGACATGTCTTCCTTATTCAAAAATGGCAAGCAGAGACCTGATGTCTTGTTCCTCAGGAGCTCTGATTTGTGCAGCATATTGTTTTTTTCCTCAGAATAATTTCTGCCTTAGTTACTTGTGCAATGTCAAACTCTTTTCCTTCTGAATACATGCCTTATTACCTTTACTTTCATTGGCTCATGTATACTGGTTGAAGCCCCCTTTGAAGATTACTCAGCTTCTGATCATATAAAGCTGCTTGATACAGTTTTTTGGTGACATACTGGATTTCTTTATTGAGAGGCTTAATAACAATTTCCTTGAAACTAATTAAGATGTATCTTAATGGCAGGCTTTTCTCTTCAGTTTAGGATGATTAAATATAGTCAGTCATCCAATGCTCAGATCTTCAGATTATACTAATTTGTACCTTTCTCTTGGAAAAAGAATCTTAGACTTTGGTTATTACAAAATAACCAAAGATAGAGGCTGGTATTGAATAAGGTATCAGATAAAGTATCTTAAGAAACAAAACATCACCTGTCTTTTAGAATGTGAGTTAATAACACAGATCAAATCCGTAGCAGTGATAGATCTTGACATGCCTTTCCTGTCAATTTATTATCTGAGAAAAATTGGCAACATATATGCCTCTAAACTGAAATTATTAAGCAGAATACCACTCAACTCTTTGTATAACTGGAACACACACATGCACATGTGCATGTATGTGTCCATTAAACTTAATACACTCTATGAAAATGCCACAGGAAAATCAGTTGTGCTTCCCAAATTTGTGATGAGTGTTAGCCAGATTTGTGGTTTGTTTTATTGGGGTTGATCATGGAGTAAATTATTACTCAGTGTGAGTAAGGATACCAGAAGGAGTCCCTAACTAATTATGTAGATGTATTACGATTAATAAATAATAACTGCAATTATTGAGGAATGGCTTAACCAATAAGGTCTTCAATAAATGTTTAATAGTTAAAATACATGATAAACAAAACCAGATGGCAATATAGCATATTGCCAAGTCCCACTCGTGCAGCACAGGGTATACTGCTTTATTAGTTTTGAAAGCCCAAATGAAATATACCTCGAATGTAAAGAAAAAGTAATTGGAATATATTTTCATTCTTTGTGACTTTGTGTGACTATGTAGTGCCCACACATCTCTAGAGCAAAAGTGGCTTTTATTGTGTTATTGATTGGTTTACTGAAATTATCCATATGCCTTAGCTAAGCTACTTTCCTTATTTCTTTTGTGTGCTAGATTCAGAATAAAAATAGCAGAATAGAAATGAATATGGCTTATCCTTATACTGAACCTTTTAATCACATTTATCTTTTAGATGAAGTCCATAGCTATCCTACTGCACACTGCTCCTGTACAAAATAGAAAGATCTATTTTATTTTCATTGGAGCTATGATTAATCTGGCCCTGTGCAGTTGATCTTGGTCTGGATTCCATGTTTTCAATGCACCACATTGAATGAGATTTGGGACATTTTCAAATGAGATCCAAACAGTCAATACTTGGATCAACTTCTTGAGTCATACTTAAAGTTGTGATCCATAAATGACTGTAAATAGCAGATGACTTTCCATTGACCAAATGGTTTGAGATTACCTTTCTCCCTAGAGTGTCCTGTGATCACAACATGGCTGATCACTGACAGATTGGTAGCAGGGTTCTCAGTGTTCTTTCCAAGTTAACTTAATTAACTCCTTCTCCAGGTCTTATTGACATTATTTTCCCTTTGTTTTGTTTGTTAGGTTCAGCCCATCATTTCTGTCAGTTATAAGGTTGGCATTTAATCTATGAGAGTAATGTTTGACCTTTATGATAAAGGAATAAAAGGGGATTCAGTTTTATTCTGACTATTACCTGTCTTTTCCATATAACATATGAAAATAGATTCAGACTTTTCCTTCTGAGGCAGCAATGATTAGAATACATAAGATTTAAAGAACATCTATGCATTGATACAACTTCAATAGCCCAGTTACTAGGGTCCTAGGCTGAGATTTCAGTCTAACTACTGATTCACATAAGCTAGATTTTGCCTTTGCTTTTAAGAAAACAGGAAAGGGATACCTTTAACTTGAATTTACTTTTAGCCAAGATCTGAATAAAACCAAGGCAGTCTGTAATTATTATGTTTTAAAAACTTTGTGGTATAGGCTGGCCTTGCTTCCTGCTAGCCAGCTCACCAAATAATAGAACTTTTGATGTTTATAATTGAAAAAATTATCTTTCCAGAAAAAAAGAGGAATGGAGTAGCTCAGCTCTGCTCTGTTAACCTCAGCAAAAGCAAGGAACTTGATGTGACTCCAGCCAAAGCACTTAAGGATCTTCTCAAGGAAGTAGCTGCTCTTGCTTCTGCCACTCAGCCTTCCTATACTGGGAGGCTTTTAAACCAGGGATAAAGAATAACATCCTCCCTTTCTCCTTGTTTCCCAGCCAATTCTCTTGCTTGCACCCATTTTAGCAATTACATCCAGCTGCACTTTGGTGTTTCTTGCAGGGCTCATGCCTCTCGTCTTTAGAGAAAGCCAGATCTTTTCTTAACAACAGCAACAGAATCCTTTTCACCCTATGTTCTCTCATTTTATCTTTCTTGCATTGGTAGTATTAGATAAAATCCTGTCCTTCTGTCTAGGTAAAGACCAGAACTTATTCTCTTCACCTAATTCTGTATTAGCAAAATTTGGACAGGCCAGGGCCAAAAAAATATAATTTAACTCATGGCAGTGTTCAAGTCTTCCCTGTTGTGCTTTTGTTTTGGGCTAACTGGCAGCTTTCTAAACAGCTCTGAGGTTTGGCTTGGGAGCAAGTACAGGCAGAGCACCATTTCTAAAAATCAGCTTTTGTGGGACCTCTGTTTAAAAATACAAGCACAAATTGTTTTGGTCTACAAGTCTGCACTGCCAGAGAATGGTTGCAAATTTGTTCAGCTTCCTGACATGGATTGACATGGTGAGGATATAAACTTGGTTCTGCTTTTGTAGAGATAAAAGTACTTCCACACATAACACTTCCAGAAGCCTAACAGAAAGTACTATAAGGATGATGAAGCATTAATTCATGAAGCTGTCCATAGTGACATGAATATCCCAATTAGAGGCCACAAATTATATTTATATAACAGTATGGATTAGTATTGCTATGCAGAGCATATCATTGTAATAGAAAAAAAAAAAAGGAACACATTCAGTGACAATAAAAAAGACTATAAAAATAAGCCTGATAGAAAATAGCTATTTGTATGGCATAAAATTAGCCCATGGAACTAATTATCAGAAGTTTAATTAAGACATTTTGCTCAGTACAATCCAAACATGATTAGGATTTATATGTATAAATAACTAACTGGAACTAGTCTACCTTGGTTAAAATGCGGCTTTAAATCATCAGAGAGTTAATAAGTAAGTTTATAAATAGCCCCTAAGGGCTTCTTACATCTTGTGCCACTGAATGTTTGCAGCTGATATGAGCATCAAGTGCCTTAGAAAGAGATGTGGACTCCGAAACTAAGAAAACCCCAATCAACAGAATATTTTTTGGATCTCTTAATCTCAGTTCTTAACAGTAGCAAAAGGATGTAACCATTTTTGTACCGTCTTGTGGAAAACTGTGGAAGACATGAAAACACCTAATTCTGTGTACTTTTGAGTTGCAGATAGAGTGGGTGAGAGGTGAAGAAGAATGAAATGGGAAAAGGATGATGTCCAAATGCAAACCCTCAGAGACCTGAGTTGCTTTGAAAAGAATTTCCTGAATCAATAAATGCAGTGGTTAAGTACTGAATACTAATGATAAGTACGATACACTAAAATTAAGAGCTAATTTAAATACAAAACTAATGATTTGCATTTCCTTCCTAGCTAGAAATTAATATTGTTCAACATTTTCCATGTATTTTGCAGAAAATGTTTATGATCTAAAGGAAATTTTTACAAAGCAGAACTTTCTAGTATGATTAGTGATATTCTATTCTTTTTGCCAGCTTCCTAACTAAATGTAAAAAAAAAAAATTAAAAATCTGAATTTGCTGAGACTGGAAGGGAATTTCTTTTCAGCAACTAGACATCTGGCTAAATGTTTGACTAATAGAATTAAAGAGAGAGTACGGAACGCATGGAAAATGATAGAAAAGACATCTTCCCTTCTTTCTTAACTTGTTTTTTAATGTAATTTTCCAACTAGCTGCATTATATTTTCCTTTTTTAAATCTAATTTTTCTCCTTTTTTAAAAAAATTTCCTTCTTTTTCTGTCACAATCCATATTTATGTGCACTGGTCCTCCCATACCTAACCCTTGCTCCTCTTACTCCCAGTCTGAATTTCTTGCTCTGTCTTTTTTTTTTTTCTAAATTTTCCTACTTCCCTCTCACAGAAAAAAAAAAAAGTTTTTCTGTAACTCAGATATTTTCTTGCCTGGGGAGGTGACAGTGGAGTAGGACTGGCCTTAGCAATGCAGCTAAGGTCACGTTTCTTCTGAGTAATTCCAGACAGACTAATTTGGCACAGTGAGATCCTCACGGGTTAAAGGAGAAGGTGGTATCTCAGTCCACTACACTAAGAGGATTTTGACTTGCAGAACAGATGGCAGGTACAAACAGCCTCTCTCACTTCCATTTATGAAGCTCTGTGTGGAAATGTGTAGAAATTTTTCTTGTGCTGCTTAGAGAAGCATTAAAATCTTGAGTGAAGTGGCAGAGTAATAAAATGCTGCCCAATAGATGATTTCTTTTCTGTAAAACATTTATCATTCTAATTCTTAAGAGGTGATTAAACTGCAGTTCAAATACATAGAATCAAACAGCAAATGATAATCTTACAATTAGAATGGATTATAAATGTATTCAGATAAGTGCTC
Organism: Calcarius lapponicus; assembly: GCA_039654755.1. Classification (NCBI taxonomy): domain Eukaryota; kingdom Metazoa; phylum Chordata; class Aves; order Passeriformes; family Fringillidae; genus Calcarius; species Calcarius lapponicus. The sequence goes on from CM077466.1 coordinate 16,998,581, forward strand.
TGGAAAGGTAATTCATGCTGTAACAGCTGGATTTAAACTGTCAGTATTTGTCTGAGATTTTTACAAACTATGCTGCATTTTACTAATGATGCTTACCAATTTATTCTTTTGGAACTGTACCTGCACCACATAATTGTAGAAACAGCAGCAAGAAACTAAACACACAGGCAGGTGTATTCATTCCTGTTGCCTGCATATATATATATATATATATATATATATATATATATATAATGCAAATACTCTTTGCATTACATTGTGATTTTATGGAAGATGTTCTTTTTTCTGAGAGCAGTTTGTTGTCAGTACATGACCTAAGGTGAAATCAATTAGTCTTACTGTCCTCACTACTGAGCTTTTATAATGTTTGCTATAGGATAATCCTTTCTGATAAGAATTGTGAAATCTATAAGAATGCAGATTTGTCATAACCATTTTTATAGTATTTCAGAACATTTAGAATGGGAAAAATGCCAAAAAACGCCATATAATTGAATATTGTGGTGCTAAAACATTTTAAAATAAAATTTCTATATTTTTGTCAAATTTCTCCCTGTTTAGAATAAGAATGAAATGTGACTTCTCAAAACTTGATCTTTATGAAATTAAAAGGATCCCAACAAGTAGATGTTTATTTCATAAGAAGCTATCTTACCACTGTATCATATAAGTGGTCTATGTTAACAACAAACCTTTCATGGGTTTTGCATGAAGTCTCCTAGGCATGCAAAATACTGTATAAAAAATATCACAAACACTGTCTTTGCCCCAAATAGTTCATCTTCTAGTCACGACACAGCATGCCTAAAACTGGGAATGATGACATAGAATGTAATTCCAAACCAGAGTATTATAAGTACCTTTTTTCCTCAATCTTATTTTAAACACCTCTAGTATAAATGAGGGGATTTCTGGAGAGGTCTGGAGAGCAGATTTTGAAAATTTCAGATGTGGGAGCAGAGTGGATGATGGGCAGAGCCAAAGGCAGTTTGGCAGGAGTTGTCGAGGTGCTGCCCTCCTTCCCTGCAGGCTGGGGTGTATTCCTTAATACATTCCCCTGAAAATGAAGCCAGCCCTTTTCTGCACAACACTTGGCTCTTCAGCTGCATCTTGATGGGCATCAAATAAGGAAAATCTAATATCACACCCACACCTCACCCCCCACCACCCCCACACCAGTTGTAAAAAGCAGTATAGAGGCACAAATGTGTCTGCCATGGAGCCATCCAAAACAGCCTCTCTGTTTCAGTGTCTTTTATCTTCCACAGTGTTACCACATTAGTCCTGTTTTCAAGGTCACTGTAACATTTTTCCAACTGTCACTCAAAGAAATAACAGAAACTAGCTGTGGTTATAACATCTATGGTAGCAATTCAGTTGCTTAAAAGAGCTAAAATAACCAGAAAGTTCAATTGGTGAATTTATCTTGTGATTCAGACATCATTTAAAGATAATGTTTCCTGGAATTGATGCATATCTGCGTATGTGCTCTATCCAGGAGAGACCTTTTACCTTGAGTAAGAGGGCAATCAACAAAGCACTTCACTTTCTCTATCTGATCTGTTACCTTAGGCACTAAGTTAAGAGTTAGAAATGTTTTGAGAGGTAATTTTTAAAATGCAAAACATTCTGGGGAATAAAATAAGTTGCTTTTCTTATTCATTTGCTTTCCAAAATCTTATGAATTAAGTAGCTGACATTCCACTGCTCGTCATTCATGAGTCTTCAGTTAGTAAGGACTTCCCCTTATGGTTTCTACAGGAGTAGTATTTAGTCACATGTAAGTGTGTTTATCATTAATAAACTTCAGTATCTTAGTTCCCAAAGCTGATGCAACACTTCACTGAAGCCAGTCAGTCCAGGGCAAAATGATGAAAAACTGCACATGCTGCAAATACTATCATGACACTATTTCAGATTCTCTTTATACTTCTGTGAATGACTTAATGAAGTGCAAAGGGAGAGGGGATCATTAATGAAATGGGAAATAGGTTTCCCCACCTGTAAAATGGGGATAATCATTCTTACTTTTCCTGGAGAGTATTAATAGCAGCTAGAAAAATGTGCTCTGGTTTTGTAATTATTACTGCTAGAAGACAAGCAAAATGAAATGATTTATGATATGCTTTTAAATGGATGCCCAGACTATGGAACAAATACTTTTTAGGGCTGTCTGAGCATACTTTGCACATTAATTAACTGGATTAGGATCTAATTTAATTAAATTCTCTTTGTATGGAAAATGTATTTTGGATGAATAATACTCTAATCATTTGTTTTTTGGTGATTTTTATTTAGTGGTTAAACAAAACTGAAAAGAGGAATACTGAATACAAAGTAAGAATGCTTGCGGGAGGAATACATAAAGTTAAATTAAATTGGTCTCTGAACCAATTCAAGCTGTAAAAATAAGGTCATCTAGATCTGTTACCCAGGTGTTATCTGAACTGTGAATGTTTATGTGTATATACCCATGCAGAAAATAGAGTGGACTCCTCATCCTAGGTTACTGTCAATTTCTTCTATAAACACTGGGTTGTTAACATATGAAAGATTTTGAGCAGAATGAAGATCCTAACTTCAGTAAATTGTAGAGGATTGTTCACATGCTGGGAAAAGCTAGAGGATCTATACCTTAATCTTTACGCAATAAAATCTGTATTGGTCTACCTTGATCATGCAAATAATGTAATGTCTTTACTTGGCCTGCGCTCCAACACAGCCCACTCTGGCATTGGCATCTGTTTAACCATGGTGCCTTGATAGTATGCCCAAAAAAAGTAAATTCCCTGAGAGGCAGAAGGTCTCATGTGGATCAGATTGTGGCTGCATCCCCTTGGAGACAGGTGCTCTGAGGAAGCTGGTGGGTCACCTCTGCATGAGGCAACCCCACATCCACCTAAATTTCAACTCATTCTCTAGTGATGTTTAGATGAGGTGTGCTCTTAAGTGTTTCACGACCAAAAAACGTGCAGTGCGACTGCTCACATTCATCATGGTATTTACTATGGGTCATTTACAACCTGCTGTTAAAAAGAAAACCCGAGCATTTCTTGGGGTGTTAAAACCTCTCCCAAAACATCTTAAAACACTTTCAGTTTTCTCTATTCCTTTCTAATATTTGAAGTAATTCTATGCACAAAAAACCCAATGTGAATCTTCATTTTCCCTGACTGCAGTAGTCTTCAAAGTGTTCATATTCTCCTCTGAAATGTGTAAGTTCCCTCCTCCACCGACTTCCCCTGCAGCTGAAAATATTCTGCATCTTCAGTGCCCTAAGACCTTAGGACCTGCCGATTCACTGTTTTGTGCCAGCTCAGGTATTTAAATAGCTTTCAAGAGCCTTGCATGAGTATGAGTCTATGTGTATATGTATGTATACATGCAGTCATTCTATTTCTTAATTTGGGATTTTGAAAAATATTTTTTAAATTGGTTTTTGTTTTGGACCCATCCAGAAAATAAAATGATAGTGCATATGATCTAAAGAATAACAGAGGCATTTGGAAGAGCTGTTTTTACCATATCAGACCTGTGATTTACAGTGTTCTCATCATAAAGTTCATTTTCTAATTATAGAGGGCTTTAGGGGGAGATGAGAGGGATAGAAATAAAAATGAAGCTGCAAAAATACAGTGTTTTACTTGTTTAGGTAATTTCCCAGTGTGTTTGAAATATATTGTAATGTTCAAATCCAAATAGCATTTGTGAATGTTATTATGTATTAATTCACCTCATAGTTGTTTGTGTAATTATATTTACCAGCTTCGTCATAAATTAAATTTGGAGCAATCTGGTGATTAAAATATACATCCTGAAAATCACTGTTCATTAAGCTTAGTAAATATTCTGGATGTGCTGACTTCAGCTGATGAATTAGTCACCTGTATTACAGGAGAAAGGACTTTTATATGAAACTGCTTACAGAAGACTCAGCTTGTGGCATACTAACCATTGACCCCTAAGAGACACCTGTAGTAATATTTTAAAGAGGCATGAATAATGATGAAACATCTTATATCATCTAGCTATAAGTAGAGATATTCCCCTTGCTTTATGTAAAAATACAATACTCTGAACATTATATTTTGTGCTACAAGGCTCTTTTACTGTATGTTTTCATTTATAGAAAACCAGGTGTGGCTGAGTTTGCCATCTGGCAGTTGTACTGAATTAAGCGGAAAGTCTGGAATTACGTAGTCGAGGTAAAAGGGGCAGGGTAACAGAGAACCTTAGTGAGGAAGAATATGGTGCATCTGTATGGCTGTGGGCCCCCATTGTAAGCCCAATGGCCTGGATCCAGGCTTCTCTCATGAAACTTTCCACGGATGTTCCTGTGGTTAGAGTCCTTGGGAATGTGATGTCCTGGGGAACCCAGGGACCCCAGCCAAGAGCTAAAGGGGACCTGCTTGGACCTGGGATTCCTAAGAGCCTTGTGCTCAGAGCAAGAAAGAAGTCCTCCAGGAGAGCTGGCACTGAGCAATGGTCAGAGTGACTGGGCTGGCTCAGTGCAACCACGTACCATGGCAACCTTCTGCTTTGGATGTCAACCACGTACCATGGCAACCTGCTTTGAGTGTCAACCACCTGCCATGGCAACCTTCTGCTTTGAGTGTCAACCATGTACCACGGCAACCTTCTGCTTTGAGTGTCAACCACCTGCCATGGCAACCTGCTTTGAGTGTCAACCACCTGCCATGGCAACCTTCTGCTTTCGTGGCCTCAGAGGCCACATCTGTATAAGCAAATGAAGCATAGTTGAGTACAGCCCTGTATCCAGTGGCCAAGGGAAGAGGGAAAGCCCTCATCCCTGTAGATAACATCTCCATGATGCCATCTGGGAATGTCTCTGGGAAAGCTCTGCCTCTTGAACTGTGCTGAAAACTATTTGGGAAATAGCTGGCAAAGAAGTAGTATGCCAAGGACATTTATTAGTATTAATTAGCCCATGTGATTGTGTTTCTGTGACTGGGAAATAATCTGGACTTTAGATGAACTGACTAGCATAGGAACAGTTTACTTAGCAAAGGTGCTACTTTCCAGGGGTTGCTAAGTAGAGAAAAGGAGGTGCTTTTGCTCATTTTATGTACCTGCACTCAAATACAAGGTAGATTGTGGATATATTTAATTAAGCTTTTGCAAATACTGTGTTTTGTGGGACTGTTTTCTGAGAACATAATTCAATTCTGATTCAAAAGCAATGCCATAGACATAGACATAGACATAGACATAGACATAGACATAGACATAGACATAGACATACTTACTGGAGCCACTGGATCCAGGTTAATGAATTCTGCTTATTGGGAGTAATGTCTATAGATCATGGAGATGTTGAGGTAAAGAGCTTTATTGAGATGTGTTGATCTGATGCTCATGGCAAAATTTTAGTCTCTCTGAAGCCATTTTAACTCCAATGGAAGTGGGGTTTGTTCCTGCCTCAACTTACTATGATTAAACCTCTAATCTTCTACTGAAAGTGGTTAAAGACAAAGGCTTTTATGTGAAGTGATTTTTTTTTTCTTGTAACTGTATTTTATTGCTGTGAGGGTTCTACAATTTAATTTAAGCACGAACTACCTCAACCCTTTCTGAAATAGCAGTTTGTCTGCAGTTTAGCTCTGGAATCCCTGCAGATAAGGCTCCCACGAGAAAAGCCCTGAAATATCTTGAGGAATGATTAAAAGCTTCAGTAATGTTCTATTAAACCTTGCTGCTTTTAAAATAAATGGACACTTCATTGCTGTGAGACATTTTACCTGTAGACATTCATTTGGTGTCTCATGTTTTTAAATGACTTTGCCCCCATATTGCAGTCAAACCTCAAGATATTACAGGAAAGAAGGATTAAGGAGAAATACCTATAATGACTGGTAGATTAGTAATGATAAGCAGAATGCTCAAGCTCAAATTTTAGCTTCATATGATGCTTGATGGGTTTCAGGATGTTATTGTTGCTGCTTGTAGTATCAATTCATTAAAATAAGTAAATGTGGCCTGGAAACTAAAAAGATCCCACCTATGTTTTCAGAGATGGTCAGATTAAAGTATGTGGTTTTTTAATAAGCACAAATGGATATGTGCTAAGTATTTTAATGGAAACCTGAAACCACAAACCTTTTTCCTGTCTTTATGTTTTATAAGCAAACTTGAAGTTAGAACAGATTTAAAATTCTCAGATCTTTTGTTCTAACTTGATTGCCATTTAAAATTAATATAGAGCTTTGACCGAGGAATAAATCTGTTACAGTAGCCCACAGTTCAATCAATACTTGTGATAATTATTAGCAGTTTGTACCTGTATAAGAAGGGGTGAGAACTCTCCTCTGCAAAATGCAAAATTATGTTGGTTTAGCATTTTTATTAGCACGGAAAATAAGTAAGTTATTTCCATAAGTTATGGAAAATAAAGTCCACTTCAGCTCTTGCTCTGAAGCTTTGGACTCATGTGATCCTGAGACTGAGAAACAGAGATGATTGAAATCACAACAGAAATTTTGCAGATTATTATAGTGTGCACCTGTATTAATGACTTTGTAGGCTCTCTCACAAAGGCTCATATGTTTGAGCCACTCAAGGAATATTCAGGAGTAATTTTTTACTCTCTCTCTATATTGCTGTTTCCACAGACAATGATCAGTTTATATTTTTAAGTGACTTATTTTGGGAAATGTGGAAGGTATTATTATTTCTGAAAGCAGCTGAGGTTCTGTGTTTTCTTTAATTTTCTGTAAAAATTATTTCAAAAATCTTATCTAGTATTAAAAAAAAATCTTGTTCTCATTGTGCCAATTTTGTGCCTGACTTCTGCTTCCAGTGGGAAGAAACAGGTACAGAAATCAGGAGTAATGGACAGAGAGGTGATCTCGGATTCTAAAGGTCAGTCCTGTGACAGACCAATTAATGGGATGGCACCGTGCACTTGCCTATTTTTAGTGGGGAATCAATGCAGAGATTGGAGCCATGCTGTGATATTCTCATGGTGCCTCAGCTGGTGAGAGGTTGCACTTGCATCAAATGGAGGTTTCTCAGGAACACACAATTTCTTTCTTTGCTTACATGTTGCAGTAACTCAGCACAAGAATCAAGTACTGGCAATTCACATCAGTCAAACTACTTCAAAAACTGACCAGCAAAGAGCTCTGGTCGGCCCACAAATGGGAAAGAGCCATGTGTTTGGATATCAGTTACAAATGGACTTTGAAAGCTTTTAGGAGAAGCTCTTAATAGAAAGGGGCATTGTGCAGATGTAGTGGGAACTAGGTGTTTTCCACTCTTTTTGTTCCCTTTGCTGTTCCAGCTGCTGACCCCTGCTAAGCACTTGAGAGATGGCTCTGCTTGTATGTGACAAGAAAGTTGCTGTCCACAGGTGGGTACTCAGTGATAAGAGAAGAAAGTATTTTTGCTGGTTAAGAAGAGCCTGCCTCCAGATACGTGGTGAAAGTTCAGAGGTGATTAACTGGTCTGATAAAATCTTAATAGGAATAACTGATGGAGTCTGCCAGGGCTCTGTGGGTAGATGTTATATCTAAAATTTTACACTAATATCTGCACTAATTTTTATTTTTATTTTTTAAATTTTAGTTTTATCTTTATTTCAATCATTTTTAATGTTTTATTTAGACTAGGCATGTAAAATAGACTCATAGTAACCTTTCCAAAGTCAGCTTTTTATTTGGCCTTTCATTTTCCTATGTTTTTCTTTTCTCCTGAAACTAAGACAAAATGTCGGAAGTGGTATTATTTATGAGAGCCATTTAGAAATATAAAAGAATTCAGCTGAAATGAGTTGTGATTGAATAGTCTTTGCAATTGTTGTAGCAGGGAAACTTAATATAGAGTTGCCATGGAGACTGGTTCTTTGGCCACTGGTCTAACACATTAAAGCCTTTTAGTTCAGCAATATGATATTTGCAGTTGATGCCATACATGATATTAACAAGTGGTTTGCCTGCATTAAGAGGAAAATAGCTCTAAAATTACTGCACTTCTCATTAAAACAGAAATATGCAAAATGCCTTGAAGTTATTTGAATAATCAGTGATGTGAATGATATCAGTTCATTTAAGAGCAAAACATGTTTATTGCATCAAAACTTGGGCAGACATCCTAGTCATAGCTATTGAAATGTGAGTTTTAATGGAGGCTGTCATTCGAGGTGAAAGACGCAAACCAGCTTCTTCCAAGTGCACACTGTGGCCAGTTTTGGGGTGAGATTACCTTTTCTCTCATTAGCCTTTTTCAAAGTAAGTCTTTGGAGTGCAGGGTTGTTTTGGCTACCAGACTTGCGCTGTACCATGAAGACACCAGTTCCTTTTGCCTTGAAAGATTTATATTTATTACTGTTTAATGATATATTGTTTTTGTAAATGACACGGTATTTTTACCATGTGGCCATAGCACTGAGTCCTGTAGAGTACATTTAATGGAATAAATGGGAGCACACATTTAACAGACTGCAGAAACCCAAGCAGAGGTAAACCACTTAATAGCAGTGCCTGTAATGAATTTCCTAACTAACTGGCCCATTTCATAAACTGATAACATAGACAGGGACTTAGCTTTAAAGGCCCTTGATCAAGCAATGGACAGAAACAAAATGAGAGACAGAGCTGTAGCTATCAGAATCCATTCTGGTTAGACAAGACCCTGGGGCACTGCCTGTAATGACCTGATTGCTGGCTAAGTCAATATTTCATATCTGCTGTCCAGCTGAACTGGAATGCTAAAATACTGAGTTCTTCAGTCCACCATTGCTGTGTCAAATAGAGCCTGAATAACATTGGAATCCTATAATTCTAGCAGAGATTTGGCTTTATGCAGAGCAGCTGTCAGGCACAGAGATGACCCCGAGAGGCCAGGGGCTGGATCAGGACACAATGTTGTGACACTTTGTCACCATTTCACTGCTATCTTGTACTGGCCATTTCTGCCAGGGTGCAACAGCATCCACACATCACACACAGTTTGTATTTTTTTTTGTGTAACATCCAAGCTTGTTTGCAATTTTTGAGGAGGATGATTTATCCTCCTTGCAAAGTTGGCTGTCGGAATGCTACTATTTTGATATTTTTAGAAATGTCCTGTGATTCCCAGCACAGGTTTTATGTTCAAGAGTTTGGGAAAACATATCAATATCAGTATGATATTCATGTATATTGCAGTATCCACAGACCTTGCTACTGTTACAGGACAAAGTTCATAATGCAGTAGATGATCCAGCTATATGCTGTGGTTTGATCAGTCAGTTTATCATGGTTATGTTTGGCACAAGAAGTCTTTGGATTAAGGATGTATAGGAATGCCTTTGGAACTTCTCTTTGCACAAGGACATCATCTTCCCTGTCTGGGAGAAATGTGAATTACCTCACCCTTCTTTCCACTATGCAGAGTGCCCCATTTTAATTTCTATTCTTTCGTATTTTTCTGCAGCTCCATTAAAACTGAGCACAATCAAAATGTTCGTTTTAATTGGTCCTGCACTGCACTGATTAATAGAACTAGTTGATACATTTTCAGTTTGTCAGAATATGTAATTTTTCTGAAGTCAAACAAGTATGGGGGTCTGAGACTGCCCTGCATGAGGATTAACAAATTAATAATGTGAGACACCTGTACTCAAATCTAGGGGTTAGGAGTGATGTGGGGTGTAACATTCTGATACAAAATTAACATAGCATCTATGGATGATTTTTAATAAATATGGACAATAGAATTTTTCCAGAAATCATTTTTTTCTTACTATTGTCTCTTTTTGAAGAGAAGAAAAGTTTTAAAATCTGGGGAAAACCCCAGAGCTCTCATATTCTGCTCCCCTCTAGTAATCAGCTTTAAATTCCTTTGCCATACTGATTTTTACTTTCCTGGTTGCATGAACTTTGAAATTCTCAGAAATTTTCCTTTAAATTCCATAATATACCATAATTTATATCTACAGGGATATATTCCCAGTAAGCAAAATATGCTGCTACTCTGGGCCTTAACTGGGGCCTCAAAATGTGGAAAGGGATAATTTTTTTAGTGACTCTTGCTCCTAAAACTTTCCAAAAAATGATCTGTTACTGCTACTGTGAGACAAAAATAGCAAAAAATGACATTTTTCCTGAGATACTCTGGTTCTTGTCTGAAGTCTCTGATTCTAATAAAGGTAAGACACTCATGCTCAGTTAAATATTACTGCATTATACACAATTTTTTAAAAAGAGATTATACTTTGTATTTGTTAGCCTTTTAGGGCAGTGCCCCAAAGCTTGCTGGATCAGCAAAGATTTTAGTAACGTGAAGATAAAGAATTTTGTGGTTGTAATTTGGCATGAAGTGAGCAGAAAAAATGCCTGGATGGTGGGTGGGCAAGGTGAGAGCAAAATCAGAAGCAATGTATTGCTGGTCCTGGAGAAGGGTGGGGAGACTGCCCTGGCTGCAGAATTGCCCCAGACATTCCCAGGGCCTCAGGACAGAGAAGATTTTGTCTTATTGCTGAACACACAGCAAAGGGAACTTCTACTTCCCAGTGTCACCCCAACTGACACCTGAAAAGGAGGGTAGGCTTCAAAACTGGTAATTAGCTTTGGCTGCTTCCTATAGAGCACTTACTGCTGCTGTGATAGCCAGGAGGGACATCTCTGGTGTCTTAATCAAAGAGATCCAACACAAGCACCCACCCTTTGGGTATTTGGGGCCAATCCTGCAAATTGCTGTGCACTTCCTTGGAAGCACTCAGCACTTCCCTGACAACTCAAGGACAGTCAGGACAGGTGGACCTCAGGAACCAAAGGACCTTAGTGGCCCCAGGAGGTGCTAAGCACCAGGCTGCATGGCTACCTCTGTCTGCAGGCCCAAGAGGGTATTGAACAGTTCAAACTACTGCAGGGAAGAACAAAACCTTTGGACAGAGTAGAAGAAATTATTCATCTGTGTAGGAAAAATGACAACCTTGAATGATTAAGAACCGTGTGAGAAATATTAATAATCACATGACTGAGCTTAGTATGCAATAAAATACATAATTCATGAACTCACAGCAAAGAATGAATGATTCACATCGCCTTGAAAATTAATTAAGAAAGATGCCTGGTAATGCTAAGGATTCACCAGGGTCCATAATTCTGAAAAAGAATGAAAATAGGCCTGTGTTTGTATTCTACTAAAGCATCACAAATTTCTGATGGGGAAGAAAGGGAATGAAACATGATCTTTCAAATAATTATCAGACTTCTATGTCATCATCAGAAAATCAGTTTCCAAAAAATCTGAAATAAGCATCAAGAGGAATAATACAGCCATAAAGCAACACAGAAATCAGACAAGAAAAATTCACCAAATTTTCATGAAATAAAACAGAATTTTTGATTTTAAAAAGCAGCCTCAGAGTTTCCGTTTCCTGTCAGGAGTGGTTGGCTAATTCTCTGTTCTTTGTACTGAATTGCTTTGCCTCTTCTCTGAAAGACAGGAAACTTGTTTCCTTAATAGGATATAAAACAATACTGGAAAATTTGCAATTATAATTAGTGGTGGCTGAGGTCAGCAATGTGAAAAGCTAAATTCGTGAGGTGTTGGAAGCATTTTGCAATTCACTTGCCCCAGTTTTTTTTCCCTTGAACAAAATTAATCTGTGAATAGTCTCTCCAGGCGCTGAATGAAATAACTAATTTGGAAATGTAAGGGATAAACCACACCATTTTTCTTCTTAGCTAAAACATTTTTTCTGTCCTGAACTTCAGTGTAAAGCACTACTATTTCAGAAAGCAAAATGTACCAGCGCAATTCCATGGTGTTTGCGAGGGCCACCCAAAAGAGAATTGTGCAGAGCAGTCCAAACCACGGAGTCCTGGAGAAGAGTCTTCATCTCCTTTCTTTGTAAACCATAATCACTACCAGTGGGAATTCTGTGGCATTTTGCACCTGGTCAGGATTGTGTTACTTTGGAAAGCAGCGACTGTCTGTGCTCCTCAGTCAGGGCATTCCAAGTGGGGCTGTGCTGGCAGTGCAGCAGTCACCATCTGTAGGATAATGTTCTGAGAGGTGCCTTTAAAGGCTTATCTAAGCTGATGAAGTTACTGTGTGGGGGAAGTCCTTCCACAGCCAGTGAGATGTCTTCCCTACAGCTCTGGAGGCACACTTATTAAGTGGCAAGAAAGTTTTCATGTAATTAGCTCTTTTCTCAGCAGTTACAATCATAGGGGACAGGACATTAAATGCAGTGTATTCTTTGAGTAAGGGAGAGATCATTGTACTTGCACAAAATTAAAATTTCCCAGGGATGGTTTTTTTTTTTTTTTGGCTAATATTTGTTCCATATAAGATTTTTTGTATGATTTTGTGCATGTGTGTTACTATTATTTCACAATAATTGTGGAGACTTGGTAATAGCACTCACCCAATTTATTTCATGTGGTACCAGATTAAATGACTGATTCAATAAGAATCAACAGATGAAGATCCCCTTATCAATATCACACAGATGAGATACTTAGGTGCATATAGATAATGCTCACAGAGGCATTGTACTAGAAGGCACATGTTTTTCTTCAAATTTATGGTTAATGAGTGATCAAACATATGATATATGCTCTGCTAAGCATGGTTTGCCAAGAAAGAAAAGGTTTAGGCATTCACACATGCTCTAGCCTATCTGTGGGAACACACAGGAGTCAAGACTGTTGTCTTAACAAAAGAGCACATCTCTTCTGAAGAGCAAAGACCAGCTCTAGCATTGTTGTATTTTTTTCTGATAATGGTAATTACTTTGCTTTGTCCACCTTGCATTGCTTTTATGAATTAACTAGATGAAAGCCTCCGGCCAATAATGATAGCCAGCTTTCCTTTGGATGTCTGCCAGCAACCTATAATTAAAGTGTTTTCTTGAGAGAAGACCACTATATAGTACCTATTGTGCATGATGTCCTTGGAACTTGATTGCAGTAATTAAAAAAAAAAAAATCTCTAATTTATCTCATGGCGTATTTCCATGGCACACAGAAAAGAGAGAACTGATTCATAATGGTCAACATGGCTTCACTGAGGACAAATTGTGCCTGATAAATTTGGTGGTCTTCTATGATGATGTTACAGCATTGCTGATTGAGAGAAGAGAGATTGGTGTCATCTACTGGACTTGTGCAAAGCATTTGACACTGTTCTAAAAGGCATCCTTCTCTCTAAACCAGACAGACATGGATTTGATGGATAGACCTCTCGCTGCATAAGGAATTGGCTGGATGTTTGCACTCAAAAGAATTGTGGTCAATGGCTCAATATCCACGTGGAGCCCACTGACAAGTGGAGTTTCTCTGGGTTTGGTATTGGGACTGGCCCTATTTGACACCTTTGTTGGTGACATGGACAGTGGGACTGAATGCAGCCTTAGCAAGGTCACTGATGACACTGAGCTGAGCAGTGTGGTCAAAACGCTGCAGGGAAGGGATGCCAGCCAGAGGGACCTCGAGGGCTGGACCCATGTGAACCTCATGAAATCCAGCAAGGCCAAGTGCAAGGTCCTGCACCTAGGCCAGGGCAATCCCAAGCATAAATATGCTGATCAGAGAATGCACTGACAACAGCCTGGGGAAGAAGGACTTGGGGATGTTGGTTGGCAACGAGCTTAACATGGCCTGGCAATGTGCACTTGCAGCCCAGAAAGCCAACTATGACCTGGGCTGCATCAAAAACAGAGTGGTCAGTGTGTTAAGGGAGGAGATCCTTCGCCTCTGCTCTGGTGAGACCCCACCTGGAGTGCTGTGTCTGACTCTGGGGCCCCAACACTAGAAGAATATGGACCTATTGGAATGAGTCCAGAGAAGGGCCATGAAGATGAGCAGAGGGACAGAGCACCTCTCCTATGAAGATGGGCAGGAGGAGTTGGGGCTGTTCAGCCTGGAGATGAGAAGGTTCTGGGGAGGTGTTATAACAGCCTTCCAAAAGGGGAAGCCAAAAGGGGAATCCTAAAGGAGGCTTCCAAAAAGGTTGGAAAAGGGCTTTCTACAAGGGCCTGTTGTGACAGAAAAGAGGTAGGGGCTTTAAACGGAGAGAGGATAGGTTTAGATTAGAATTTGCAAATAAATTCTTTACTGTGAGGATGGTGAGACACTGGAAGAGGTTGATCAGAGAAGTTGTAGATTCCCCATTCTTGTAAGTATTCAAGGCCAGGTTGGAGGTTTGAGCAGCCTGATCTAGTGGAAAATGTGAGTTCTTGCTCACTCCTGGCAAGTGAGCTAGAACTACAATATCCATAATGTCCCTTCCAACCCACACCATTGTATGATCATATTGCCTCTTTCTGTAGCTAGTTACATCAGGGGACTGTTGCAAGTGAAACTATTTCATGGGAATGTAAAAACCATAGAATTACAGAATCACAGAGTGATATGGACATACTAAAATTGGATATAATAAAATATTTTACAGTGAATTAAGCTAATTAAAATGAAGGGATGGTCCCAAAAGTTTAGTGTTTGCAGACAGAAATGCTGGGAGTGTCTACTGAATTTAAATACACATCAACATTACTCTTTTAATTTTCTGACATAGAGAAGATCTAAAAGTTCAAGTCTTGTTTGCCACATAAGCTAATATTGCTAAACAAAAGGATTTTGTCATGGCTTTAGCCAGAGACCTTGGAGAAACTGCTTTATATGCTTAGAGCCATCAGGCAGATGGAATGGCTTTTTGTTTATTGAGAGACAAACCAGAAGGAAAAATTATCCAAGCCTGGGCCATCATGGTAAAGATAGAAAGATTTGTATGGCTGACATTGTGTGTAGGCTATTGATGACTTCCATCTTCTGCCCTAAATGAGATAATAACTGGAAGTCAAGGACCAACCAGCAGAAATCATTATGATTTGCCCTTAAATACAACAAAACCAGTGCTTCTCAGGTACACTGGTTACAAAAAAAAAGTGAAGACTGTGAATAAGAAAGTTGTCTTTTACATCAGCAGCTGTACTGTTGGTATTTTTAATTTTGCATCTGTGAAACAACATTGTTTGTGTAGTTTAAGGGTACATGGATTGGTTTATAATATTTTTGCCAAAAAAATACCTGTGTTATTTATAAGAACAGTCAAGTTAAAATCCCTACTTGAAAAATTTTCAGCAAGTTCTGAACATTCTCTAAATTGCTGAGGTCAAGAGCCAAAAATATCTGTAGAATATTGCTTCACACTTGGTATGCCTCAGTAGAGATGCAGCTATAATTAACTGCTATTGAAGCAGAAACTACTAAGTATTCCTGATTTAGTTCATTTCCTAGTAAAAGCTGGGAAATTTGATGATGACTTCGTTAAAAGATTTCAATTTTTGTTTCTTGTTTTTTGTTTAAAGGAAGAAACTTAAAACAAATCGATCAAGCTACAGGATGTGTGCTTTTGATTTACGTTTGCATTATGTCAGTCAAATATCTATGTTAAAACAGATTAAACACCTTGTTCCTGGTGGCTTTTCCTTTGTATCAAAGGCACCTGCAGAAATATGAAGTCAGACTGTTCTTTAGGAGCTGCAAGGAAACAAATTACTTTTTAAATGGACAGGAGTATTCAGAAGCTTTCCAAACGTTTTCTAAAGTCAGCAAGATTTTGAAAGAAGCACATTTTGATAACATTCTTGGAAAAAAAATCTGGCTCAATTTGGATTAACAAAGTTCAGCTTTTTCTATGGAATTTAAAAACTGTTCCTTGCACTGTGTCTTGCAATGTTATTACTGAAACGAACCTCAGTATACTGACCACCTACATAAAGTTTATACAATTAGTTTTTTGGGAATTTCTTAATATATACATAGAAACTGTGCTGTGAATACCGTGCTTGTCTTAATTTGCTTTAGTTTCTTCATTGCATTGCATTCAAATTTCAAATGATGGCGACACAGAAATTTTAAACTCTGGGGACCTTTTATTCACATGGAATCTGCCTTAAGAATTGATTATTCTCTTGAGTAAATCAGGATTTCAAGTGTCATTGTGCTGGAAACATCTGTTTATATATGGGATCTGCCAACATCCCATTTCTTTCCAGAAGCAATGCCAAATAATCATAAATAATGGCAGAACTCTTCAGTCTATAAAGAAAAAAAAGTATCCAGAAATTAGTTTAAGACCTATGTAATTAATATCTTCTGCCTAATCCTCAGTAGGATGTTGTGCATTCCAGATTATGTGGTGATCTAAGGAATTGCTAGATCCAATAGTCTGGTTCCTTTGCCCAGAAGAAAAATGGATCCAGGAAACTAAAATCTTGGAAGGAAAGTAGGAGAAGAAAGACATTTTGGAATCTGTTTTTTGAACCCCCAAACACAAAAAGCTTCAGTTGTTTATACAATTTGGAGTACATTATGAACTTGTTCCTTCCATGTACCCAAACATGATAGATAACTTGCAGACAGATAAAGACCTTGGATATATGAGGCCTCTAAGATCAGTAAATTTAGTTTTACAGGAGACTTTTCCTTGAGATTCTCCCCTTTGCCAATTAGAAATTCTGCAAGGCCAGCCTGTTCAATGCACCACACTCATATGAGCTCACTGTCTTAACCTCCAACACTGTCCAAAACACAGCAGACTGCTGCCAGGTGCAGGTAGGTCTGAAAAAACCTTTGCTCCACAGGCAGGACTAGGGCCTCCTGGATGGTTTCTTTAAGTGTAGATATTCATCATCTTTTCAAGTGCCATTCCCTTTATTATTACTGGTACAATGGGAGAAGACCAGAGATTTTCTACCTCGGCTGTAGATGAGTGGTTTGGGTTGAGAGGATCTCTCCCAGCTTTTTGAGGACTGAAAGGGGCTGCCTTTCCCACTGGCTGAGCCAACGCAATTCAATTTTGTATTTTAACCAGCTGCTTATAGATTTCTATTGTGGTTATCAGTTTTAGACTTCTACGTTGTAGTAACATAGAAGCTATTTCAGACAGATTTTTGGTGCACTTTTTCAGCTAATACCTACCTGTGTCTGTTTCTTACTCATTTTTTCCCTGTGTTTGTTTTACAGTCCATTTGACTGATATTTTTTTCCTATTGTACACAGTCAGGTGAGTTTGGAATGCTTAAATTAGTTTTACCCTCAGGAAAAAAAAATTCAAAAAATTTCTTGGCAATCAGACATCAATGCAAAGGTTTCTTTAACCCAGAGATATTAAGGATACACAAGTTAAAGTAAGCAAGTTTGGAAGTCTAAGATTCTTTCTTAGATGTCTATTTCAAAGACATCTTTCTAACATGTCTATTTCAAAATTTTTCTAACTTCATATTACTGATCCATTGGAACTTGGAATTGAAGTTTGTAAATTCTTTATTTGTAGATTCAAATGAAAGTAATACAGGAATGAGATAACATTCGCAAATGAAATTTTGATGCAGTTCCAAGCAGAATATCTTCTTGCACTACAGATGTGCCTCAATACTAATTGATTGTTTCTTTAGCAGAAAAGCTATTTAGAAGTGTTCCAAGATACAAAATGACACTGTAACTGTCTGTATGGCAGCAAGTTATACTGTGTTTTCACTTCTTTCATCTTCCTAAAATTGAATATGGCCAGAAGGAGTGATGCAGCTTCACTGAATCTTATGCTAATGCTTTCCCAGAAAATGTTTTCTTTTCTCCCTAAATTATTCATTGAGCTATTAGAGGTCTGAAATAAAACTTTAATTAGTTGTTAGAGGCTTCACAAAGTATGACCTGCTGGAACATATGAATGGAGTTGAATGGGAGCCATCTGACTACAGGAATTGCAGCCAGGGGAACTTAACATCTGTTGCAGATTTCTAGTGTTTTGGGCAATGGGATTTTCAGCTGAAAGCTGAATGATAGCTTTTAGTTGACTACATTATGGAGTACAATAAAATATATAAAATGCTGTCTTCAATAATGTGTACTGTAATTTTCAACTGGTGATTTCACATTGGAATGTACTTGCCTGTCCACAAACTAAAATTCATCAGTCTGAGGGCATATATCATCTTAAGCAGTGCTCAGCATTATCTGCTCCCGAGACTATAATTTTCAGCTGCCGTCCCCTCTGTATTCTGTACCTTTTTGCTTGAGATAGAGAGTGAAAAGTGGACTGGAGTTTTGAAAGCAACAGGAGGAACTTATGTGCCTACCTGTCGCTAAAAACAACCCTTTAATATACTTGAAACTGAAAAAAAAATCCTACTTATATGAATTCAGATGACAGTGAGGGTCCATAATTCAAAGATCTCTCTTCTTGGATGTCTGCTTAGACAGAAACATCTCTTTACCTTTATTCTATTTAAGTTTGTCAGAGCTGCACACCCATCTCAGGCTGCAGCATTGTTCTGGTGACTTCATTTCAGGATAAAATCATGGAGTTAAGTATCAGTATAAATTTTTCAGGAAAAATGACTTTCAGCAAATTGGAAAGCAACAGCATTAGCATTTATCATTATTTTACTGAAGGATTTGTAAAGTTTAAGAAGGTTTATTAACAATGCTGAAGTCAGATATATTGTCATATCTAAAACATCCACCCCATTGTTATTGTCATTGGGACTTAATATTTCCTTGGGTGGGTACAGGGATTAAAAAAAAAAAAGATATAAACTTGTGAAATGCTGAGAGCATGAAATCCTGTATAATAGTAATAAAACTTTATGACAAGTGAATAAGGGCTTCTGTAACACTTCAATAAAGGGTGGTGTGGGCTGCTTTTCTCTACAGGGAAAGGATGACAGATGAAAATAAAGCAATCCTCACTAATGATCTTGCAGTCCTCTTCTGTCCAGTGAAGTTGAGGTTAATTTACAAAATACATGACACCAACAAAGAATAAGGGCAGGACGGAGTGGTTAAAGGACTAGAAAAACTGCCTAATACAAAATTTCAAGAGCACTAAGAGGGAGAAAGTCTTGTTGAATGAAACAGGAAGACTCAAGGGAAAGAAAGAATAGGAATCAGACCATGGTGTCACCAGAATGTTTGGAAAGAAGCAGTTCTCCACAGCACTAGGACTGGCTGAATAACCGGCTTCACAGTTCACAGATTTGTAGATGTTTTTCTTTTCAATTTGGCTTAGTTTCAAATTGGAACAATTCCATTTTTTTAAGAAAAATTTCTTCAGAAAAAAAAAAATTCCAGGAAAATGTTTTGGAAACACTGACATACTGTGTTTCCAAAACCACACAGTTCTCCCTGACCCTACAGCTGCCTAATGGAACTGGCATTCAGAGAGCAGCTCCATGGGAAGGCGAGGTCTGGGGTTTGACTTTGGGCTTTCTGTTTTCAGGTCAGCCACCATGGGCAGGCAACAAGTAATGAGTTTAAACTGAACTATGAGATGCCTTTTTTAAACTGAACTATGAGATAATTTTTTTAAATTGTTATATGTATTTCACATGTGTTTATATATCTATTGCATCTATTAAAAAATATCTATTTTTTTCTGTTTAAGTGTCCAGAAGGAATTGTGGAACTGCTTGTAAAATGTTTGTATATGATTTTTGAACTTTTCACATCTCTACATAGCAAATCTAAGCATAATAACAGCTGATTTTCATTTTTTGTTTTGCTTTTCACAATCCGTTTTAAAAGAAATCCGTAGGTAATCAAACATTTTCAACCCTAAGTTTAATAGAACTGAAGTAGATAATGAAGATCTGCAATTTCTTCCATTCATATTTATTATGATTATTTGAACTGCATGTGATATGCAAATGTAACCTGGAAAGATAACAGTTAATATTCTTTGTAATATTCCCTGTATCCTAATTTTTTTTTCCAATCTTTCTCTAAACACTTCATTTTCCAAAAAGTCTGGCTTCTTCAAGCCAGTGCATTTTTATACTTTTAAGATCCAAGAATAGAAACAAAAGCCTTTTTCTTTCTTTCCTGTGGCATAGCAACACAGTTTGAATTTTGAAATGTTAAGTGTCCAATGCTCACACTTGTGTGAGCTACTTGTATAGAAAAAAAATCCCTGAAAACCGAAAAATGCAACTTGCAAAAACATGGTTATTTTAAAATGACAAATAAATTACAATATGTTTTGGTGCATAGCAGCATGCAGCAGAAGTATGAATAGCTCATGTCATTTGCAATGAATCATCTACTCAAACTAACAGTGAGGAAAGAAAAGAGCAACAGAACTGAGTGAGGAAACCACAGAAATCAGTGAAAATACAGAAGGCCTAGATTCTTGTCTAGATAGGCAATTATTTAGAGCTAATATATATAGGCATACCTATTTTTCATCAAAAATATTCCTGGGATTCACTACCTGAAAAACTATCTGAATGTGTTTTACATTGGCTAGCAAAGATCTTGTTGCACACAAAATTTGCAGTTCTTAGCTGTTCTTAGCATTTCCAGAACATCTCTTAACAATTTCACGTCATGTCCAGAGTATTTGCTTTGCGATCTGAACTGTTAAAAATTATTGGGAATTATAAGTTAAAATTCTGATATGAACTGGTATATTTAGGAAAACTTTACCAAAACGTTACTGTTTTCTATGATTAATAAGGTTCTTTCTGAGTATTTTACTGATTAGATGAAATAACTGAAGTTAATATCAGCTTTTCCAAGGAGTTCGCTGGAACATACACTCTTATAGTGACTGAGATGTATTTCCCTTAACCTTGATGTCTTTGCTGGCAGTGGAGACCCAAATGCAAATGAAAGGTGTTTCACAGTTCTCTCTGAAATGGGACAAAATTTATTTGTAATTAAAGAATTACCACATGAAGATGAATTCCAAATTACTACATTTTTAAATTTGCAAAATATTTGAACACACAATTGAACCCACATTTTAGAGGTTTTCATTTAGATATTTATGCTTATCTTTATGCTTAGAAGGAGAACTTATCTTAATAGAAATTTTCTAGATTTAAAATGTTCCTGCAGACAAATTTCTGATGTGAACATGCATGCCATTACACATAGAATTCAATCTCCCATTTTAAAAAATGTGTGAACAGTCATTATTTGTAATTGTGTTCTTTACATATATATATATATATATGTATGTATGCATGTATGTATGTATATATATTTAATAATTGTTTCTCACAGTTTCAATAAGTTTGGCTTACTGCTTGAAATTCAAAGTCTGTGTTTTCTTTGCAGGACTGGTCATGACAGCCACAACTTATTTCTTTAGATTTCTGGTGAGATAGATGTAAATCTTATAGTCCACTTTATGCTGAGTAAGTTCATAGTAAAAGAACAGTATATTTATTTTACAGCTTTGTAAATACATGGAATGAAAATTTACTATTCTTGAGAATTTATACCGAGAACTCATGAAAATTTTTGAAAGCAAGCCTGTAAGAAATTAAAATATATTTGAGGCAAATAATCTAAGATATCAACTAAAAGATTCCTTTGCTTTTAGCAGAAAGTTGGTAATACAGCTGGGAGCAGAACTCTGGTGATTTATGGTTATGCCAAGTTTATATGAAGTTTAAATGAATACTTAATGCCAAATACCAAAAATAATTATATTAAAATAACTTAAATGAACAGATTCAGGATTTCTTGTATTTCTGTGCATTTATAAAAATATGTAAATATATATATCAAGGAACTGAGTATAGATTAACTTTCTGGGTTTGATTCTACTTTTAACTCACCTAAATATTCACTTCATAATAGATGATTCTTCTCTATTTGGAGAACTCACTACAGTTTCAAGCTTTACAAACTCTTAGAATCACAGAGTCATAGAATAGTTTGGGTTGGAAGGGACCTTAAAATAATCTCATTCCAACCCTCCTGATATGAGCAAGAACACCTTTTGTGAGACCAGGTTGCTCAGAGCTGCATTCCGACTTGAACACTTCCAGGGATGGGGCTTCCACAACTTCTCTGGACAATCTGTTCCAGGGCCTTACCATCCTCACAGTAAAGAATTTCTAACTAATATCTAATCAAAACCTACTCTCCTTCAGTTTGAAGCCATTTCCCCTTGTTTTGTCACTGGAGGCTTTTGTAAATGGTCTTCTACAGACCAATTTGCCTTGTGTTGCCCTTTGCAGTCTTTGCTTACTGAAATATAAAACTGAACAGTTAATCTTGTATAAATATTTGTAGATAATAGAGCTGGCATATAATTTAATACTTTTCTCAATTTAAAGGAAAACGTTTCAACCCTTGGTTATATTAATTGTGAGTAACCTGGAAGTGTTCCCATTTTTAAGGTGTCAGTTTACAGCTGCATTGTAACATAATCTTATCTGAACCCCGTACAATCTGTTCCAAGGCTAGGGACATTAAAAAACAAAAAAGAAAAGGACAAATGTGTTTTTAATCAATAGCTAATATATGTGTGCAAGAGAGATTACTTTAGTTTTCAATGTGTGTTGTTTTGGAAATACTTAGCTTAAAATGAAAAGGTAGAGTGTAAGAACATACAAAGGTATATCATTATATTAAACAGAAATATTGTTCAAAGCTGTAATTTTCAGTGGTTGCCTTTTCTATATTTTCTCTCATCCTATTTTGAAAAGTCTCTTGGTAGTACGGTAGTACCTACTATTAGCTATTGTAATAAGCTGGATTTTTGAGAATACATCCAGGAAATTCTAAATGGGTTATTTTACCCTAATACTCCAAAATACTATGTATTATTATAAACACCAGTGTGATTAGGAGATGGCTGTAGGCCTTGTTCTGTAATGAAGCTCACCAGTGGTCTTACCACTCTCTCCCTCCTCAGAGATCCATGGCCGGGACACAGTGATTAGAACCAGGGAAGAGCCTTCAAATTCAAATGATGGTTGAAATTCTGAGATACTTAATAGATTTAAAAAATCTTAGTTATTTAATTTAATTTTCTTAGTTTTAATTTTTTGGATGTCTTGTCTAGATGCCTACACATTTTCAAATATTTGATTTTCTTTTAAGTGCAGTCTTAACTCAGATTTTCCTGGTATCAGCAAACAAATATGGGAAGCAACCTTCCATTTTATATAGATGGAGAAATCAAATTGCATCTCAAGCTTTGTATTGCTTGAGTCTCAGAATAGTAATCCCTTTGAAAATCAATATTGAGTTGGTAATATCAATGAAATATAATTTTGTTAATGCTCTTTTGAATTTCTGCTTTTGTATACACTTTACAGTACTGGCTCTATCAAACCTATAACGTGTTGTATTTAAACAAATACTGAGTACTAACCTTTCTTTCCCCCCTGAGCTCCTCCCAAGCCTTCAGGTAGCTAGCAGCTGATAAATCTTGTTTCTAGGTTACCAGTGAACCAGATGGTAACACACAGAAAAAAAACCAAAAAGAAAACCATGTTTTTTCTCCACTTATTTAATTATGTTTTCATATAGTTCATTAGCTAAGTTAACTTCTGCTAAAATCACATTTTGTTCCAGGAAAAAGATTCTGCTTTTCAAAATGTGACTAAAATAACTAAGAGTTCTGAGATGTAAGTTCCTAACTGTTAAAACATGCTGTCATGCAATATAACAACATTTAATACATGCAACCATGTAATTATGCATAATAACTAGTGATCATTGTGTATGCTGATAGGAAGGATAAGGGGGGGAGCTGGTCCTCTGCACCTGCAGAAAGCGCACAACTCTTCTCACTGTGGAGGAAACAAGATAATGACAGCATGATATTAAATGCAAACATTTATTTTTTGCAATAAAATACTAGGAAGGAGTCTATCAATTAAGGTTTGTTATTGGGAACAGCAAAATTATGTTGTTTGTCAGCTTAAAGACAAACAAAAGACTTGTGGAATGAAATCCTTAATTCTGTTTACCACATAGCTGCTGAATCCATTATTACTATTTTGAAGAAGATTTATATTGGCTATTTAAGCTTCTGTTTGGGATAAACTCTCTGTATACATATTAAACTCTACTTCAGTCGTGAAGTAAATAATGAAATCGTCAGCCCATGTGATCTGATATTTTACTAAAAGAAAAACAAGCTGCTGTGAAAACAGAATTGTACTAATGCTGAGGCTCTCAGCAGGCCTTATTAGCTCAGGCACAGTCCTGCATTAATGTAGCTAATGGCTTTTGGGCAGGCAGAGCCTCCCTTCCTGACGGTTTGGAGTGCGGGTGTGGGGCCTGCCCACGGCTCTCTGCATCCAACAGCAGAAGCACACACTGAGCTGATCAGTTATTTATAAAAAGCAACTTAATGTGTTTGGGAAAGATTAAATTCTGCTGAAATATTTGTGCTAGCATAGGAACGTGGCCACCTGCCATTTGGGGCTGATGAAAGTGGGTAAAATTTCTCCTGGAGATAAAACCCAGTGCTTTCAGAAAGTGAGGCACCCCAAAATGCTGGAGCTGTCATAAAACCAGTACATATTATCATGTTTTCTCCATGACTTTCTGCAAGAAAAGTCTTTGGAAGAAGAGCTGATGGACACTATTTTTTTTCATTAACAAGATTTATCAGATCTTTAAATTTTTAAGAGTGTTGTGTCGCATCCTTTATGTTCTGAGCCTTGGACCAGGATGTTAACCAGAAATGGTTCAGCAGCACTGCTGGGCAGGTTCCTTGTGGCATCTCAGAGGTCACTTCTATTGACTTCACAAGGAGAGCTGTTGCATGGTGATATTAATAGACAGCAGGTGCAAACATGAGATGGAGAAAGCCAGTCCTCCTAGTTATACTTCAGTCAGTCATGATGGCTAATCTTTCCTATTGGAGGGAAACATCTACCCGGTGTTTGTTAACAAATTATGTACTCTCAGTCATTAGTTTGTGCTCCTTATATATAAAAATTGTTTTTAAAGTAAAACCTTCACTATAGCACTGGCAATGGATTGTGCTAAAAAGTATTTGCAGTGGTTGGTATGAGCACCCAGCAGCCACAGCAAACATCTGAGCAGTCTTTCATTTTGGCGCAGTCCAGATAAGGAGACAATGAACTTAAGTGCACAGGTTAAATACACGTTTTGAAAATAAGGTCAGATTGAACTGGCTCCAGAAAAACATTGATACTATAATGTTAGATTGGAGCAGAAGGTCTTACTGTAGTTACTGTTTAACTTTTAGACTGCTGAACATATACCAATAAATGCATCAATAAAGTAATTTCTTGTTTGTTCTTCAATTCTTGGAACATTCTCGCAAATCCAGAATTCCCCAACTGCAGCCAGCTACATTACCCTGGATTTAACTCAGTAACTACGTGCAGAGCCTCAACAATACAATCCTAACTTGTCATAGTCTGGATGACAGTGACACAGTGCAGACTGTGCAGGGACACAGCACAAAGCTGCTTCTATTGAACAGCCCATCTGCTTCTAATAAAGAATATACTAACAATAATTAAATATGGTAGAATCAAGAGGGAGAACACAACTCGTCCATATCCTACTAGAAGAACATTACTATATACTTAGTGCTAATGTGCAATAATCACATTCACAAACTGACAATTCCAATCAGCACTGTAGAACTATACAATTAAAGCAGCAGCATAATTAAGAGCACAGCTTTCTGATAGCCCACATTACTAACAAATGACTATAAATTTAAATAATGTTCTCATCATGAAATTGGCCATTAATCAGATCATAATCAGCATTATTGCCAATCACAAAAGAAATGGATTATCTGGTTTAAGAATAAGACAGTGCCCTTCAGCTAATCTACAGTTCCAGGTTGCATATGTGTGTCACATATTTTATCTCAAAATCCTTGTTTTCCGAGCTTCTGATTTCCTCTGTCTAGAATTTTGCATGTTTTTTGTGCAGTTCAGGTAATACATGTCTGCCACTCTGAACTAATCATAATGAAGGAAATGTAAAGAAGTAAAACTGAAGGCTATTGACATTGCTTATTTCTTTCCCTTTGGGAAAGCTGAACTCAACTGTGCAGATTTCCATTAGCATAAATAAAGTTATCTGTGAGATCAATTTTAAGCTTATTGTTAAGAGAATATTTTCATAAATACCTTGAGAGACATAAGTGTTAGAGATGACTTCTAAACCTGTATTGCTCCTAAGATAAGTGTGGACACGCTTGCCTACTTTTTCCTTGGCATTGCCTTAAAAAAAGTTTTGTTTTTTGTTCTGACTGGAAGCTGATCTTAACAGCAAAATGTTTTCCTTTGGACAAATCAGGTGAACTGGTTAATGCCAGAACCATCACAGCCCAAGCAGTGAACCCAGGCAGGGAGACAAGGAGGGGCCAGAGGTTTAGAGAAGTTTAAGCAAACCTGGAAACTTTGAAGCTGGTCATTCTGACTTGCACCAAAGCCTCAGAAAACATATATCTCATGGAAAAGAGAAAAGAGTATTTGAATGATCTGTTCTGTAAACTTTTTAAAAGAAAATATATTTAATATAATTTTGGAAAACAGCAAACTTTTTTCCTTCCTAGTTAGTTGTGTACTTTCACAGCAATAAAAAGAAGCATAATAAGAACATATGGAACATGGACTTTCAAAAAGAAACAGTTGGCAAATCTGTGCTTCAGATTGCTGTCAGAATATCAGCCTTTCGGCAAGCTTGGAGTAGAACAGATGGGAAAAGTCAAAACTGGTAATAGTTTTCCACAGTTAACACAGGAGAGCAAGTTAGCAGTCTAATTCATCCTTGGCATAATATAATTGCCTTTTATTTATTTCATCTTTTATTTTAATGGTATTTATGTCTAGGATCTTATTCTCTCTATTTCTATGCTAAGGCCAGAGAGTCACTATAGAATACACACATGAGCTGGGGCTGATACACCAGATTGTGATGACTGAGGGAGGACATGAGGCTTACCTGTCACTGGAGCACTGGGCTCCATTTCATCCACCCTGTCTGAAATGAAAAGCCATGTGATGTATGGGAATGGGATGAATGGCTGTGCCAGGTCCTGTTTCCACAGGGTGCCTGGCTGTGACAGACATCATTATAGCAATTTGGATTTCAGAAGTCTTTTTTCTCAGAACTTCAATGAGACTTCCTATGGACTTAAAGACTGTGCACATGCTTCAGTTCCTTGAGGCTTGTGCATTGCTGGAATGATGATGCATCTCTGTATTGAAGTGACTTTACAGGTTTTCAGCAGTCTACAAATACAACTTGAATAGACTTAACCTTAAAAATGATGATAATAATACAGTTTTTACTTGCTGAGGTATAGTTAACATCATCCCATATGTATGTAGGACTAGGTTCTTGGTTCTTGGTTCTTGGAGTAGGGGAAGAATCGATGCTCTTGCACACATTAAATATTAAAACAAACTTTATAGTAATGTGAATGGAAGCTTGGAATAATAAATATTATATAAAATTAGGTGTTCTTGAATAGATGGAAGATTTCTGGAATAGAGACAGCTTTGAGGATGGGGGTATTATGATAATCAGTGAGCAATCAGGGTAATTAACTTTGTGGAAGAGCTCTGTATGCTATGTAATTTTAACCATCAAAATATCTAATTTGAACTAGTAGGTAATAGTTCAATGCATAACATCTTCTGCACTGCCTCTGCTCATGTTCTTTTCTGAAATGTCTGTGCAATCAGCAGACATGCTGTTCTTGCTACAAATATTGTGGTAGAACTCGGAAGAATGAAGTGTATCCTCTTCCTTCTCCACTTTTCTCTGGCGCTGTCCAGCATGGCTTTGAAAGTTTTCCTATCACAGTGATGCTATGGTGCCAATTATGAATGTAATTCCTAGAAAGTAACAGTGGACTGGGCGTCAGTTTGGTATATATATTTTTCATAGTAATTTCTGCTAGATAGGTTCAATTTCAGAAATACCACTAGGAGGTAAATAGAAGATTTTATGAGAAATCTGTGATTTTAAAAACATGAATAATTGTAGTGCCATCACAAAGAAATAAGATTGTGCGGCAATAAGTGAATTGAAGAATGAAACTCAGAAGATGATAGCTTTGTGAAATAGCTAAGAACATATTACAGCATGCTCTTAGAGAGGGTTCATAATTTCAACTTGACCTTGAAAAAAAGTAATTCACATTGTTTCAACATTTTTAAAAGACATAAGAAGAAATCACAGATCAGTAAAAGCCAAAATAAGCTTCAATATCTAAGTTTCTAATGCTGTATTTATTTGACATTTTACATTATGCTTAGTCCTTTTGGGAAATTACTGTTCTATTACTATGTAGACTATTTTAAAAAGAATTTATTTAACTGAGAATCTCTCACAAAGTACATGAGGAATGATTTACCAAACAGTTCCAGAAAAATAATTCTCAAAATATTTCAGTGCCCAAAGTGCTCTGCTGTAATGCATGTAGGAACAAATGTAATTCTCTGATTTTAGACATCAAAGTCAGACATGACGTGGGGAAAAAAAAATCGAAGTACTCTGCATGACTACCTAAATGATAGGAATTTTTCTTCCTTTTGCAATCTGAAGATAAAAATACCTTTAATTTCTACTGAAAGCAACTATAATAACAACTGCGCACATAGTCTAGTTCGTACATTTATACCTTCCTATTACATTTCCAGCTCTTGCATTTTAACTCAGTTTCTTGAACACATTGAAATGAACAGATCTCAAAGGAAATGAAATATGAATGGAAAAAGTAGATCCCTGCCAAATCTGGTCAAACTGCAAAATTGGCTCAAGTAATGATCTGGAATGGTCAGCTGAGTTCAGACATTGGAACTGGGAGATTTCTGTCTCTGCTGTCAAGCAGTTCAGGGTAGCTCCTTGATTTTTATTTGTTTGAGGTAAAAGACCTGATGGGAAAAGGTGATGAGGACAAGGAGCTTAATGACACTGAAAGGAGAGTCAGAAATGAGAGCAAGCCTGAAAATCAATGAGCTGCCCATGTGGGGCTGGGGCTGGAACAGTCTGGGTACAAGAGAGAGTGACTGATTTTCTGGTCCTCTCAGCGTGGTATGCTGAGGAAGGACTAGGGAGCAATAATATATTATCAAGTACTTAAAACTCTCTATTAATGCCTACTGAAAAGGGAGGTGAAATGATTTTTTTCAGATTAATCTAATTCTGCCATTTCTAGTTGTTTGCTCAATGTCACTTTGTTTTTCTTTTAGTATATTTTATGTACATGTCTCATGGGAATTATTTTTCAATATATGGAAAGGTTGTTTTAAATTCAAATTACACCAGGGCTGGGTTGACTGTCTGGTTTCAGTTGAAGGGGATTAAAAGATAGTAAACAGATCAAATTTAAATATACATTTTAGTGGAATATCTTTCGTAGTAAGGTTTATTTCACACATTACCATTCCCCTGAACTTTTTAAAATAGCATTAACAGACAAGCCACACAGTAAGGGAATTTTGCCCTTAAAAATAAGCAAAAAAGTCTCTTCTCAGCAGGCTTGCAAAAATGGTATTTAAAAACCTCACTTCTTCCCTGTTATTTTAAAGGCTAAAACACCAGGCATGGATTTGATTCTGATCATTTATGAGCTAATTACTGCACTTTGTACTGAAATAGCTCTCTGGGATTAAAATTTCTGGTTGCAGCTGTGGAACGAGAAATTCAGAATATTAATGAAGAAAAGATTTTTGTTATATTGAGTATTTTTATTCAGTTTTCTGTGTTCTATCCTTTTCCAGTATAAACTGCAAGAGAAATAGAGAATGACAACAAAAATTGAGAATTTCTATTTGATTATTTTTTTAAAACTTATTTCTTAACACAAACAGAGGGCAAAAATATATACATTATTATTGTTGCACATTAAATGCAACTTCACCAGTTTAATATAATTGAAATAACTGGAAGATATAAGTGGGGAACGGTAGAAGATAAAAGCTCTGCAGAGCTGAGACCAGCTTTTCATAAGGGGCATTCTGTCCTTTTAAAGTACAATATGTAATACAAATTAAGCAAATTATTTGGAAAGATATGCAAAGAGTGTTAAATTATTTTCCTTTTGTCCCACTAAGTATTTATTGGTCAACACTGCTTACTTAAAATCTCTGGACCGCTGTATGTTTTGCTGTGCGTGTGTGCGTGTGCCTGAGCAGGGACTTCAGGCTCCAGTGCTAGACTTCAGCCTCAGCAGCCATCTATGTGCAAACCAGCCATCTGCCTTCAACTGGAAATAATGCTGCTGCTGCTGCTGCTAAGAACATTTTGATTTAAACTCATGGAACTGGCTAAGCTAACCTGGAGGAAGAAGAAAATCTCTGAAATCTAGTATTTCCTCTTAACCTCATTCTTGTGATGGGGGAAATTCTTCCTCTCAGCACCATGACTTGTCCCTGAGTATTTGATTTACAGCTGATTTTTCAATCTGCAGATCATTACATGTACAGTCTGACCAGCCAAGGTGCTCTTCAAATCCATGAAGGAGCAGCCAGGAGCAGACTCTCCTACCACTCTAGGCCCTACCAGAGGCAAAAAGTTTTCCCGGGGCCTCTTGAGATCAGGGCAGGAGCAGGCTCTGGGTGACAGACCTTGCTATGCTGCATCTTCCAGACAGCATCCTACTTCCTAAAACATTTGTCCCTTAGAAGTGGAATGAAATTGCCACTGGGATGCTTTTTTATTTCTGTCACTTGACTTAAAAGAAAGCTTTCTGAAAACGTAGTTTCCAAAGGATAAAAATGAAAAGGAACGGTATTTCAAATTTGTGACTCAGTGTCATCTGTGTGAGACTTAAATTGTCAATAAACAGGCTGACAAAATAGTTTTTCATGTGCTGATAGTTAACAGAGCTGTAAATTATTCCATGAGTAATAAACCTATCTGAAAGATATTTTTTTTTCTCTTCAATTTTGTCTTAAACAGAAAATGAAGAAATACCTAAGTGATATTAACCATAATAGTTTTGCTTCTGAATCACAGCTTTTCCTCTAGGAAGAGGCTTCCATGAGACACAGTGATTTTCCTGCTGAGGTGCATGTAATTTCTCTGGATCTCTTTGGGTGTTTAATATTGACAGAAATGAGTTTGGCTGAGCCATGGCTGTGTAATGGAATATAATAGAATATCACAACCAGCTCACAAGAAGTGTGGTGGGCAGCTGGACCACATGCCTGCAGAAAGCTTCCCCATTGTGCGGTGGCCGAGTGCTGCGCACCAAAAGTTATAAAATAGAGGCCTTGTCTGTGCACACAGTTATTAGAAAGGCACAGAAACAGTGTAACCACAGCACTCGGTTCATGAATTAAGCAAAATGGTTTAAATCTACTTTGGAATGCCATTTTTCTGTAGTAAAGCACTTTTTGCATGCATTTAATTTTACTATGAATACTCCCATTGATTCCAATGGGACTCTCAGATGCAAAAGCTTGCAAAATTTTGCAAGATTAGCCCTTTCCCAGTAGAATTATTTTTGGATATATATTGGCTCAGTAAAGATGGGAGTGAGTGAGACTAATTTATCCAAAAATATTTATCAGATAAGGTGATATATAGAATCATGTTTCTAAACATACTGTTCTGAGACTCTAAATTTCAGCCTAAATTTGGAATAAGGGTATGCCACACTTTACCTCAAAGGCTCTACAGGTCTGGTTGTCTGAATGTTATAATGATTTAAATCCTAAATGATTTAAGATGTAGTGAGGTTTGCCTTGGAAACAATGCTCTTTTAGGGAAGATCTGCCTCTCTCCATCATATCATTGTGTGTATATGCATTGGATCTTTCTGTCTCTATATAAATATAGATTATTAGACAGATTCATGGATTAATTAATTTTTTTTGACTCAGTAAGTATCTCTCTCTATTAACAGCTGTACTGGCACAACATAGATGTACTATGGTGGGAATTTTTTAAGACAAAAGTGCAACCATATCTTCTCCATTAGAAAAACCATTGCTTTAGTTTTACCATACCTATCTTTAAGGGGCCTGAGGCCAGGGGTGATACTCTGATTTCATGAAGAGCCTCGAGTCTTGCAAAGGCAAAAGAGTTGGATGGTTAGGACTGTCATGTCTAACACCCACTGATGACATCAGAGCATAGCAAGGTCACCCTCTGGGAAATGGAAAGCAGAAGAGTTTCTACATTTTGTTGGAGGCAAGCATGAAACAACAGCAGCAGAATGTGCAATGCCGAAAGAGAAAATAAATTGGTTCAGGGCAGAATGATTAATATCTGAACCCAGAGCAGGTTATCAAGTAATAATAAATTAGTTTTTACTTTTAATAATTAATTTTAAAATATAAATAAGTAGAAGAGAAAAACTGAATGTGATTTCAAGTGTTTTATGGAAATACACTAAAGGATATTAGAAAGAAAATGAACAAGCAGAAGAGAAATATTCCTACACGTTGCAATTGGCTTTTAAGAAGAAAAGAAAAGCAAAAGTGGCATGGCAGTTGCATCTTTCTCTTTGAAGCATTATCATCAGTTGGTGAAAGTCTGTATAGGGATCAGTGACAATTTGTAACTAACTTTT
Source organism: Calcarius lapponicus (assembly GCA_039654755.1). NCBI lineage: Eukaryota > Metazoa > Chordata > Aves > Passeriformes > Fringillidae > Calcarius > Calcarius lapponicus. The sequence continues at coordinate 17,030,870 of CM077466.1, forward strand.
GAGGAACAAAGAATATCCATTTAAATATTCCATTGCTGCTGATAGAAATCAGGTAAGGAGATCCTGGGGAATTCGTACTTGTTCTCTTCCCTTGCAGACAGAGAGGCAGAATTTCTCATACTTCTGTGCTGTCAGTTTGATTGATATAACTGTGGAGAGGGAGTTCATGCTTAGTTTGCTTAGCAGTTGTTGTTTATTAAGAATTGATAATGGTACTCCATGACAGGTCTAGCTCTACTGTGGTAGCTGCAGTTCTTTCCAAAGAGCTGACATTTACAGAGTAGGAAATAACTATAAACAATCAACAACTATTGTATGGCAAAAACCTAAAGAATATTTATTGTTTGCTTCTTCCCTGGAATGTCTCAGTGCTTTTGCACTTGTGACTTTCCCAGGTATGTAATTTTGCACTTATTTTGAATAAACTGCTTCAAGACAGCAGCTGCTTAAAAGCCATTGTGCTGTTAACTAAGGAAACTGCATCTTCAAAATATTATTAAACTGCTGTTTTCAGTCGTTGACTTATCTTGGTTCTGTCTTCAGCTTGCTGTTATTAACAAATTAGAATCACAAAAGACAATGTTTGGCAAAAATTGACAGCCTGAGTGGAATTCTGAATGGCATTTTTTCCCTGTTGCTAACCTAAACTTAAAAAAATTGTAAGCTGCAACATAAAACAAAAGGAATCAAATATCCTGCAATGTATTTTACTGTACAGCATAAGCATTAAAAGAAAGGATGACAAATAGCAAATAGCTATTCACGATTGCATATGTAACAAATCTAGCATGGAGAAATGACTGATCATACTCTCACACACGCTTTCCCTCTCACCCATACTTGTTCACGTTATAAATTAATGTGGAAGCCTTTCTTTGGTGAAATGGGAGAGCCAGTTGTTTCCAAGCACAGGCACAAGCGAAAGCATGGGTGTAACTAATTATGCAGTCGCTTGTGTCTCAGATGGAAAACGGATTAACTCTCCATGTGCTGCCTTTTTCCTCTCCAGTAGGGTCAACTAACACTTTAAGACTTGAGATACATAATAAAAGACTTTTAAATTGGAAATGTGAAAGAAAAGGCCTGTGAAATGTTATTTTTTAATGTGGGTACCGAATGAATGGATTTCTTTGTTGTAAATTGAAGGAATCAGCTGGATTAGATTAATGCAAAAAGAAGCATTTTAGAAGGCTTTGTAAATATCAGAATAGTTATATGAATTTGTATAATCATAAACTTGATCTTGGAATTGTTGTTTGTGTAGCTTGTTGTATGTGGTTTCCTTAGCAATGTATAAACATTACAAATGAAAATCTGAGCTCTCTTTTCTTCTTTCAGTGTGACTTCAGTTTTGGAATGAGTAGAAAACATCCTTTCAATGTGTGGGGATATTTTTCATATTTAGTAAGGCTTTATTTAATAGGCAGTTGCATTTTAATTTAAATAGTAATTTATTTTAAATATCAGTTCAACCATAATTTAATTTACTTCAATATATCTTAATTTGTTTCTATATTATAGCAATATTTATATAAAAGAATATGTAATGAAATTATTTTATACAAGTAATTAAATCTGGTGTGGAGATTTTCTGTGAAATTATTGTATTCAAATCAAACAATTTCTATTTATTTGAGTGGTCATGACTTAAAAAAGCACACGTATCCTCTGTGGTACATGCATATATACATTTATTTTTTTTTATACATATATAAATATATATGTATATATTTTATACATATATAAATATATATGTATAAATGTATATACATATATACACATTTAAATAAGGAGACTGGAATTTATTTTTGTATCAAATGTTGTATTTGCCAAAATGTAATATTTTGTTAAATAAACTGCTTAGAAAAACAAACAAAAAATTAAACTCCAGTTAACACAGATTATATTGGTTACTCCCATTTAGCATCTCCATGAATTTGAGAAAGTATGTGTGGACTGGAAGTGAATTTGAATGTGTTTTCTCATGTAAGGGTTGCAGTTGCTGTGCTACAGTGTGATTCCTCAAGCCTCTCCTTTGTGGTACTTTGTTATTTTGCAATATTTTCATATTCCTTAATACAGACATTGTGAGATGTGAATAACACTTTAGTCTGTGGGTTAAGACACCTGGTTCCAGTCCCTGGTATGGAAAATGTTTAATAACTTATGCAAAGGGAGCAGTTTCTAAAGGAAACACTGAGGAAGATCCTTGAAAGGGCTTTGCAGCTTCTGGTTCCACAGGGAACAGATACCTCTGTATGGACATTTTGTGTGGCAGCTGTAAGTACAACTTGCTCCTGAAAATCAGGTCTCTAGAGCTATGAGAAATTCTCCAGAAATTCATAGACAGTTACTGAAGCTCTTCAGTCTTGTTCTAAGAGGAGCAAAGAGTTTGTGCTGTTTAGGCTTATGCACTATGCAAGATAACTGTCCTCTCCCTGTTTTTTTTTTTTTTTTTATATATACTAAAGGAAAGAAGAGAGAGAGATACTTACTCTAAAGTTATCTGGAATGGAAATCTAAAGCAGATGCACCAATTTATCTCATTGGATCTATCTGTCCTTATTAAATATCAATTTGATTGTTGAGAATCTGTGCCTCAAGTTATATGATATAATATATACCACATAATGCTCAATGCTTCCAATGCTCAGCTGTGGTGTGGGAAGGGGTTGCATATTTATTTCTCTAAGGACTGAGCAGAATAAAAGCCCAATGGGCACACACAGGATGTACAGGATGCTCCCACACTTTTGAAAAGTATCTCCTATTAAGCTCTTTTTTTCTTCTTGCCCTAAGAAAATCTTTAACTCCTCTGTGCATGAATACTTTAAAAATTCCTGACACAAAAAATCTCAGCCAACAACAACAACAAAGAAAAAAAAAAAAGAGACAGAGACAGAAGGGGAAAGAGAGAGAGGGTGACCACCTTTCTGTATTCCTGAGTCCATACTGGAAATCCTCAGGGCTATTTACTGATAACTTTGATCTCTTGGTTACAGTAAAATATTTCTGGTATTTTTATTTCTATGATTTTTGTTAAACCAGATTCTTTGACGTAGCTTTTCTGAGAAATCACGAACATAAGACTGAAAAAGAACGGTAAGAACATGGGAGAGGACAAAATATTTCATGGTGAGTGTGTTTCTCTGATGTTACTTTCAAAGAATTTCAGGAAAGGCTTTCCTTTTTAGCTACTTACGGGCTACAATGAACTTTGAATAAAGTTCTGTGATAGATACCAAAGCATATTTAGGGGGTGAGAACAAGTCAGAGATTGTATGAATAACATTACTCCCATACCCATTCCCTCTGAGGAGCCCGGCCGCTCTCGAATGGCCATTGCTGCGGCCTCGCTGCAGTGTTTTTGTTTCAGGAATAGTTGGAAAACATCGCCATCTTGTGGCTGAAGGGCGAACAACAACCGGAAAAGGCTTTTTTCCTCACCTGCCTGTTAGGTCAGGCTTTGTATCAAAAATACTAATAAAAATATCTTGCATGGAAGCTGTAATCTTGAAAGGATAGGATTGAAAAAATCTGATTAGAGCTGGGATGACTGAAGAACTTCTCCAGAAAAGCTGTTTTCCTCTGGGTGGGACTTTTATGTTGCAATCCTGAATTCAAAATATTAATCAAGTTTTTGAATTTGGAGTTTAAACACCCATCTGGCTTCATATAGTTTGAGCATGCTGAATGGACACAAGCAGTGCCACTGGGGCGCATTATTTGGAATTTCCTGAGAATATTTGTGAATGCTAGTTCATTGCATGTTTTGGCTAAGACAAACAGGCACTTTAGGCTTTTAGAACTTTGCAATTTATTTTAGAAAGTTCAGGCCTTTGGTGTCAGGTTTCTAGTGCCAAGGAACTGGATTATTTTCTTTGTTCTTAGCTGACAACTTTTATCTTTCATTCACCCTGTGCTCTCCTGCCAACTGATCTTGTACCTGCCTGAAAATGCAACTTCAGCTGACTGGAATAATACACGGCTGAGGTCTTTGTGATGCATTTCAGCTGACTTCAGGGGAATCTGGTGCAGTTTGGTAGAATCCAATAATGTAGGTGTTAATTTTGTTTGTTAGTTACCAGAACAATCTCCTATCAAGGGAAAACATGCTATCAATTTCTATCTGTTCTATCTGGTGTTAGCTATGAGTTTTATTTCACAGAATCCTGGAATGGTTTGGGTTGGAAGAGACCTTACAGGTCATCCAGTTTCCAACTTCCCTTCTGTGGGCTGGGACATCTTTCACCAGAACACATTGCCCAGAGTTCCATT